>JAENPR010000330.1:0-637668 GCA_018135685.1 Themeda triandra | reverse complement strand
AAGGAGAAGTTCTTTGTTGTGCACTTAGTACTATTGAGATGTTAACTTAGTAATAACACCCGATCCAATCTAACCAAGTCTTGATTGTTTGCTCGGATGAGCAAAGGTTAAGCTTTGGGGATCTTGTTGACGGAAATAAGACCCAGTTCTATACACTCAAAACCCGTCAACAAATCCTCGATGGAAGGAAGATAAGCATCACATGAATATATTTATCACTAATAAAGTTCCGCTTGTACTCTTAGCTTGTGAATTGCAGGGAAGTTGGAATTGAGCCCTGTGGGCCCCCAAATCTAGGTTGACCGACCTGGACATGGGTCCACCAGGGACTGACCTCCATAGCATGGTCCCTGCCATGCTCCAGGGAGACCTTCCCAACCCCTGGATCCAAGTGTGCCACCTCTCAACGATCAAAACACTTAGCACATGGATCCATGGGTCCACATGGAAGCAAGGAAAGGAGTAACTGGACTCAACTTCAGACAACACTTCACGTGACAAGTGGGGACACCACCAGGGAGCCAAAGGTGGGCCAGGCACCCCAATGCCAGGTCGGCCGACCTGGCTTTGGTGGCTTGCCACCTGGCCTGGCCTTCCACCGACCTCTGGACCTTCTAGAAGGGGAGTGGGATCCACAGGTCAGCCAACTCCAGGTTGGTCGACCTGCATGTGGGCCCCTCCCAAGGTCGGTTGACTCCAACCGACTTCCCACACATGTCCCATATGCGAAATTCCCACTGTCGTCCATCTAAGGCAGTTGGAAGGTCGGTGGATCCAAAGGTGGAGAAGGGAGAAGCACACGGATCAATGACGTGGCACCGGAGTAGCCCCTACTCCACCTCCTACTATAAATACCCCCTAGTCTTTCTCCTTAGGGCATCCCCAAATTGTGTTACAAGCTCAAGCTCTCTTGGGAGATCAAGTATAGTGTTAGTCTAGTCTAGAGTGGGAGTTAGAGTCGAGTCGAGCGAAGCTCGGGTCTCCGGAGTCGTCTTTTGGAGAGTCTGGTATAGCTCTTATACCTTTTCTCTTGTATTATATTCTTTATATTAATATATAGTCTTTCCTTACTTTTACTGAGTCTTTACTTTAAGTACTTACTTTGAGTATTTACTTAGTGCATTACTATACTAGTATAGTAGTGTTGTGTCTTAGTCTTCTTAGTGTAGTTGTCTTAGTTAGATTAGTGTCTATAACACCTTGTGTGTGTTTCACTACCAACTAGGACTAAGGCTATTTACGTGATAGCTGAAGTCATAAGACTAGTTTAAGCGAGGTGCTTAGGCTAGTGCTTATTAGTGGATGCAACCAATCAATGTTCTGACGTGTAATAGCGGGCGGCGGTGAAGGTGACAGCTCTGCGTTTCCCATTAGGTTCTATTCACTGTTGGGTTTGGTCTGTAGGGCACCCATTAAAGCCAAAGGTCCGCTTGGATAGGAGTTTTATCTCCTATTGCAGTCGACTTCCCCTACCACACAAGACTATTTAGATACTAGTCTAGTTGAGTCATTACATTAGTAAGATTAGAACACAGAAGTAGAGTGTCGACGAAATATTGGCGATAGTCCGACCAGGGGTATGCCCTGACCGGTAATGGATTGGCGGAAGGCGCACGAGATTGAGAGCAAGACGTAAACAGGGAGCAATCACACAAGGTTTACCCAGGTTCGGGCCGCTATGAAGCGTAATACCCTACGTCCTGCTCTCTGTTTCGATTATGATGTGGATGTATGAGTCTGTGCGTTATGCCAAATTCCGTCCCCTGGCATGGGGGTCCTTGCTCTCCTTATATATCACGGGGATCAAGGTTACAAGTCGGAATTAGCCTATCTGGTACTAAGTTTACATACTTTACAAGTCTAAACTTTCCTATCTCAGCTAGGTCTTGTCCTCCTTGTCGATCTTTGATATTCTTGCCTGTTTTAGGCTGTCTGACCAGCCTGAGCCGATCGGTCTTGAGGCTTGATGGGCCGGCCTGGTGGTAGCACGTCGGCCCAAACTAGGCCGTGAGGGTATATGGAGTTTATACCTCCACAGCTAGTCCCCGAGCATCATGGATCTTGAGGGAAAAAACACCGTCTTGCTTGGTTGAGTGAGAAAGGGTGGTCGGACACACGTTCGACATGTGGTCCGAGCAGGGCCGGAGGACCGTCTAGTGCTTCCGACCACACTTTGCTTATACTTGGTTGATGTTGTTGGTTTTGACCGAAAGATTTATGATGCTCCCCGAAAAGAAAAAGAATTTTGAAAGGGTCCCAAATGCGAGACGTGGGCCCTCGTTAGCGTGTGATGCCATCACATGGTATCTCGGGCGTGATTGGTCGTTGCCTTAGCTTAGTTTTGAAACTAAACTCTTTGTAAAGAGAAAGGATCGAGGCCGAGTCATGCAAATGACGTGGGCCCACGTAGTCCCCGAGGTTGCGTAAGATAGTATATGTTGCGGCAAGCTCTAAAAGAAGGATCTAGCCCATGTCACCTCTCGGGTGACGTGGGCCCACGTAGTCCCCGAGCTGAGATGAGGTGGAACACGTTATGTCGTGGTCTAAAAAGAAGACAACTGATCATTATATCGTGCTTTATGTGTTTCCTCGACCACTCTTGAGTGAGACCGAGGCCAAATTTTATTTGGGCTGGTCGTTTTTGAACCATGTCATGACTTTGTCATGATTAAGCTAAGATAGCTTTGCTACTTAACTCGGTCCCATTGGGTAGGGTCATGAGACCATGGTTTTAAATCTAAACCCATAAAAATAGCTTAGCTATTTGTGCGCCCGTAATAACCGGTATCATTGGCCAGAAAATCCCAGCTCGCCCGTCGGATTGTGTGGGTTGAATTGTTGATGCTATATCACCGCTTACTATCGTAATTTTTGTTACGCGGGTTGGAAACGACTTTGCTTTGTGAACCCGATCTTTTAGCGAGGCTGTTTTTAAGACTATAGCTAGAAGGCGACTTAAATGGCCGTCGCAGCTTTGGCTTCGGGCCAGCTTTCAAAGTTGTCCGGTAAGCTGTGCGTCTGCGGAAAAAATGAATTTTAAATGGGGAAAAAGAAGTGAACCGAAAAAAGCCTTTTTCCGCTGGGGGCGGCCCAGTTTCTCTAGCCCATTAAAGAGGAAAAACCCTAGTGGGGTTAAAAGCTTTGGTGCTGCCGTCATTTGGACTCCATGCTTTTATTCCATCGGCAGTTCCTCTAATCAGTTCGCTCTTCCACCTGTGCTCCGTGCCTAGGGTTAGTCTGAGTCACCGAGTCTTTCCGTTTGAAAGATTATGGCGAAGAGGCGTCAATCTGCAACAGAGAAGAAGATGGAAAAGAAGGAGCAGAAGGAATATGAGAAGCAAATGAAGCTCATGTGGTCGCCCACGCAGTCGACGGCGGCGTCTCTGAATGCTTTAGCAGATGGCGGTATGCTTCCGCCGGCATCTCTTGGAGTGTGGCGTGCGCCGCCACGAGGTGAGGCGTTCCCTCGTCCCTATGATGGTGAAATAGTTGTATTCGAAGATTATTTCATCAGGGGTTTGGGTATTCCGATCCATACTTTTTTGGTAGAACTCTGCATTCTTTGGAAGATATCAATCTGCAATCTTCAGCCAAATTCTACTATGACAATTGCTCTCTTTGTTGCGTATTGTGAGTTGTATCTTGCAATTCCCGAAATTTCAATGTCTTCGAGACATTTTTATGAGTTGAAGAGGAGAGGGAATTTGGGTGGCGGTCCGAGTTGGCCGGGGCATGTTACATTTCGCTCCGTGACGGGATGCGGTCACGCTCGGTTATCATTTACACATACGATAATGTGAAGGATTGGTTCAAGAAATGGTTCTATGTAAATGATAATGAACAGGGAAGGCATGTTCCTTGTGATATTACTCAAATTCCTGAACCTAATCACTTCTGGTCGGATAAGCCAAACGCTACTGAAATGATTGAAGTGAATGAAATTCTGGCAATGATGAATTTAAAGGGCCTGAATGGTTATACAGTGGCAGTTGTTTTTATCTCTCGCCGTATTCAGCCTCTTAAGGAGAGATTCAACTTTCTTTGGGAGTATCGTGGAGAGGATGACCCTTCTCGTGAGACCGCAGAGCAAATTTCTCGCGATGATATCTCTTTGAGGCTCATGAAGATGTTCAAGCGAGGGGATGATACTCATATCCCTAAGCCCGTAAGAAGGCCATTTGATCGGAGACAACCACCTCCCCGGTATTTTTCTTTATCTTTTATCCTCTTATTTCGTGCTTTCTTTGGTTTGGTTGTTTTGATGCTTTAGAATTCGGATATATGTATAGGGTCGTCATATTTATGTGTCTCGCGTTCCTCTTGATGATCTTCCGCCGGAGAAGCTTTGCAATACCAGCGCACCGGATTTGATCGGGAATTGACAGGATGGAAGCGATGATGACGCCGCAGCCCGTTGATGATCAATCTAAGGTTGCCTAAGCGGAAGGTTGTGTATGAGAAGAAAAAGAAACATTCGGGTGTTCGACGGCGGTTCTCTATCGCTTCAACCTTGTGCTTCGGTGCTCAAAAACGCCGTTATCGTCGAAGTTGTGGAGTCATCGATTCTCGAATCGATTCTCAAGATAAATTGTCCATTGCTGAATTTGCTCGACGCAAGCGTTTGCGTCATCGAAAGGAGTGGTGGTCGGAGTTATACTCCCCCCCGTGTACTTCCTCAATTGGCTGTTGATTCTGGGAATCAACCTGTTATGCCAATTATTAGGACTGGGCTCTTGGCTGATGATGTTCAGCCTGATAATT
The DNA here is from genome assembly GCA_018135685.1 of Themeda triandra. Lineage (NCBI taxonomy): Eukaryota > Viridiplantae > Streptophyta > Magnoliopsida > Poales > Poaceae > Themeda > Themeda triandra. Next base: position 632,907 of record JAENPR010000330.1, on the reverse strand, counting down.
TGGCTGCGTTTTAGAGGATCAGAGTGCCTCTGCTGCTGTATTGCCTTGTGATACTGAGGCTGATGTTGTTATTGGATCTTCTACTTCGGTTCAAAACGTGGAGACTGATATGCTTGATTGGTTCAACCTTCACTTTGAGCAATCTGAACTGTGAGTATATGAATTTCTTGGCCTGTATCTTCGCTATGCCTTGAATTCTTTTGATTATTGTGCAAAAATTTGTTGTTGCCAGGGCTCCTATTGTTGAAGATTTGGGCAGAGAGCCCTTGGTGGAAGCTGGAACTGCTTTGGTGAGCCAAGAAGCTGTTCCCGAAGTTGTAACTTCTGCTGCCAATGTAGTCGTGGATCAAGAAACTGTTCCACCTGCTGCTGATGTTGTTGGGGATCCGGGGACAGTTCTTGCAAATGTTGTTACTGAACCTGTAGTGGTTACTACGGGTATCAACATTATGGCCTCCTCTGGGGATGCACAGCCATCTTTGTCAGGTTTGGCGCTAGATTCTTCCCTGGCTTCTTCTGCTGAAGGGGATCAATATCTGAATATGCGCTTGGGTAGTTTTAGACCCAGTGCATCAACAGCAGATCGCCTTGAGATAATGGAAGAGATTAGAGGAGGAACTTCTTCTGGTGCCCATGTTCCTGGCAACCGCAGCTACATTGCCCGTCAGGATGAGGATGGAGAGTGGCACATTTTTGAAGATGTTGCCAGGGGTACCATTTCTGATGGCTTTGAGCAAGTGTTTGCTGATTTGCGGGCTCGTGTCAAGGTTAGTACTTGTCTTTAGTGACTTTTCTATTTTGCCCATCTTGTGGTGTTTATAAAAGATCCTTTCGCAGCCGTTGAAGATGTTGCTTTGAAAAACGTCGCCTCGCATAGAGCGGTTCAAGCCCGACCATGTGTGAAAACGGTCTTCTCATGCGGAAGCAAAACGAGGATTTGGGTCGGCAAATCCGAGTTTATGAAGGTCGTGAAAAGCTTTGGGAACTTGAGAAAGATTCCCTGTGAAAAAGGTTGCGATCCTTCAGAGCAACACAAAGGTTTGTTTTACTTTGCTCTTGTTACTTATTATTTTAATAGAAGTTACAAGTAGCCGATTGAGTATTTTGCGGGAATGGAGGGTGATAAAGCCTTAATGGCTGCTGAAATTGCTCGTCTACGAACGAGGTAGGCAATAAGGCCCGTAGAAATTGAACGCTTGGAGAGGGAGGCACGAGGTGCGTTTTCCTCCTTTGTTATGTTCTCAGTGTTTTGAAGTCTTGATCTCGATTGTATCTTATAAATTGTGTTTTGTGTAGAAACGCATGAGCGTCATATGGCGCAATTTGGCGTGTCAAGGATGATAACCAGCAATTGACGAACGTTATCTATCCATGGCGGGTGGACTGCAGCCTCTTGTTTTCGTGCTTGCGCGAGGTGAAGTGAGGCCGGCAAATCCCCTTCTTGTTCCCCGAATTTGTTGTGGATCAATGCCGCCGTTCATGGCGCTTATTGAAGGAGTTTGTCGGGAAGGGAGCCGCTTTGTTGCGTCGAGTGTTCTAGCTCTTGCACAATCTCACTTTCCTCGGGGCAGATTTCAAGCGCTTGGAGTCCGGACGGCCTCGCGGACACTTCTCCGGAGAAGCTCAAGGACTTGCATAAGGCTTGTTGGGGCACCCCCTGTGTTATTGCCGACAAGATAGATCTTGTGCCTGAGCAATGATTTTAAACTTTTCCTGTGGTATTGAGTTTTGTGGTGCTTGGCACCGTATTGTAAAAATATCTGTGTGCTTTGGTACAGATGGTGGTACTTGTTATTGTACAAATTACAATTGCCTTAAGCATAGAATTTAATTAAGTGTGATATGTGCCAAGAGTTTGGCAAATCTCTAGGTGGATCGTCTAGAGTACACAATTTATAAGTCGTTGGTCTTGTGACTGCTTTGAAATTTTAATGTGTATGGGCTAAGCTCTATTGCCCATTTGATGATCCGACCACTGGCGTCTTTATTGCGGAGAATGTCACCAACAGCATGTTCTGTCACTATTGTGATCGGATATGTGTCAAAGTAGTGTAGCAACTTTCGTTTTGTTATTAGGATCCCGTACAAAAGTTTTTGTACATGTGGGTATCTCTGTTTTGAGTCATTTAATACTTCGATGTAGTAGACTGGTCTTTGTACGCCATATGTATGTCCCTCTTCTTGTCTTTCGACGACTATTACCGTGGCCGACCACGCGATCGGTAGCCGCAATGTATAGCAATAATTCTTCGTCATCTTTGGGTGCTGTTAGCACTGGTGGCGATGTTAAGTATGTCTTGAGTTCGAAGAAGGCTTTGTCTGCCATTCAAATTTTTGCTTGGCCTTTAATAGTTTAAAAAAGGGGAGGCCTTTTTCGCCAAGTCTTGATATGAAGCGGCTTAAAGCCGCCATGCATCCAGTAAGTTTCTGGATATCTTTTATACCTTTGGGTTCCGTCATTTTTAAGACTGCATTAACTTTTTCAAGGTTTGGTTTAATGCCATCTTCGCTAACTACGTTGCCGAGTAGTATCCCTGATGGTACACCGAATATGCATTTCTGTGGGTTTAATTTCCACTGAAATGTGTTCAAAGCAACGAAAGTTCGCTCTAGGTTCGAAACTAAGGATCCGCTCTCCTTTGTTTTTACGACTACGTCGTCTACGTATGCTTCGACCAGCTGGTCGGAAATTTCTTTTTGAAGACACTCTTGGATAGCGCGTTGGTATGTTGCACCAGCATTTTTGAGGCCAAACGACATGGTCGTATAGCAATATGCGCTGAAAGGCGTTATGAATGATGTTTTTATTTGATCGTGAGTTGCTAGGGCTATTTGGTGATACCCCCGAATAGCAATCTAAAAAGGACAACAGTTCGACCTCGCGGTTGAGTCAACTACTTCGTCGATGCGAGGTAGTTTGAAGGGGTCTTTAGGGCGTTGTTTGTTGAGATCGGTATAATCAACACACATTCTCCATTCGCCATTTTTCTTTTGTACAAGAACCGGATTGGATAGCCAGGGATGATACACTTCTTTTATAAAACCAGCCGCTAATAACTTTAACACTTCTACCCTAATCACCTCCTTCCCCGTCGCGAGCAAACCGTCGTAATCTTTGTTTGATTGGTTTGGCGGTTTCGAGACATTAAGGAAGTGCTCGACCTTTTCCGTTGGGACGCCTGGCATGTCTGCTGGCTTCCAAGCAAATATGCTTATGTTGTCCCATAGGAATTGGACGAGCGCGTCTTCCTATTTATCGCCCAAATTGGCTCCTATAAGAGCAGTTTTCTCCTTATCTCCGGGGATGAGCTCGATCTTCTTTGTGTCATTGCTTTTGTTGGTGACCTTTTTGGATCGCTTGACGGATCCGAAGGTCGGCTTCGGTATCTCGTTTTGTTTCAAGGCATGTTTGTTCCATATGGGCTTTGAGGTCTCTAATTCGGCCGGCCGCGTAGGCGTTTGTTTTTAGCGGTCGTGAGCCATAAGCACATTCCTCTCGAGAGAAAGAATGCCCTTTGATGTTGGCATTTTTAACACTAGATATCCGTAGTGAGGACAGCCATGAACTTTGTGATCCCTGGTCGACCGAGTATGGCATGGTAAACGCCTTCGAAGTCGGCTACAATGAAGCTGACGTAGTCTTTTCTGAAGTGTTGTCTTGTTCCGAACTGAACGGGTAGAGTTATTTTTCCCAATGGCATTGAAGGTTTGCCGGGCATGACTCCCCAGAATGGTGAGTCGTAAGGTTTGAGATCTTCGATTTTTAAACCTAGCTCGCGGAACGCTTGTAGGAATAGAATGTTTAAAGCACTGCTGCCATCTATGAGTACTCTTTCCATACGTATATGATTAACGATCGGGTCGAGTACCAAAGGGAAACGCCCGGATCTCGGTATATTTGCCCACATGTCGACTCGTTAAAGGTTACCGGTTGTTCCGACCAGGCCGGGAGCTTTAATTTCGTATTTGGTCCATCGGACTTAGCGATTGCCGTGATCCTCCTTTTTAGTAACTTTTTGTCCCGCGAGTTTTCGAGACCAACTTTGCCGCCAAAAATCATAGCTGACAAGTGTTTGGTGGGCTCGTTGAACTGATGCCGAGGATCTTTGTCGCTGTCTTCTTCTTCTTCCTCGGTTTTGTCCTTCTGTTCGGGCCGTTTCTCCTTACTTTGTTTTATTAATCTCGTTTTCTTGGCGGCTGCCTGTGAAGATTCTTGTGAATCCGCGACACTCGCCCATGGTATGCCCTTTTCCCCGGGTGTTTAGGGCAGTCCCGGCCTAGAATTTTCTCATATTCTGGATCGAAGTCTCGCTTCTTTTCTCTCGCTAGGTGGTACCGAATGGACGCGTTGATCTCGTGTCACCGCTATAATTGTTTTGAATGCGATTGTCACGTCGTCGTTCATTGCGACGGTTATTGTCACGTCTGTCGTTTCTGCGCATGTCTTTGCGTTGAAAATCTCTTTCTCTGTCATCGTTTCTTCTGAAGTTTTTGTATCCTTGCCCGGTTTCGGGCAATTGTTGCATGGCATCGTCAACGCGAGCGAATTCACGTGCTATTCTGAACATCTCGTCGGTTGTAGTGGGTTGTCTTCTCAAGAGTTCTTTTCATAGACCGATATTTCCTTGTTGTCGTAATCCTTGTACGAACAAGGACACAACTTCGATTTGCTGAAATGTCGGAATTGTTGTCCAGGACTTCGAGAAGCGCCGTATGTAGTGACGTAGTGGTTCATTTGGGTAGTCGACGATCTTTGCTAGGTCGTATTTAGTGCCCGGCTGTTGGCATGTGGTTCTGTAATTTTCGATGAAGAGGTGTCGCAATTGGGGCCAACGGTGAATCGACCCCTCTCGTTGGCGTAATAACCAATTATTCGGCCCATTTGTCGAGTACAAAAGGAAGGTAATTGGCCATGACATGTTCATCCCCTCCTGCTGCTCGTACGGCCACCTCGTACAAGAGGATCCAATGCTCTGGGTCGACCTTGCCATCGTAAGTTTTGATATCCGGTATCCTAAAACTTTTAGGCCAGACTACCTCTCGTAGGGCAGTGAATACGGCTTCGGTCCCGAGGCATCCATGCGAGCTCGGTATCGGTTGTTGATGACCGCTCTGAGGTCGTTGTCATCATATTGTTCACCATGATGGTGATTGAAAGGTTGACCATAATCTCTCGTTATCTCTCGTGGTTAACTGTCTTCTATCATTGTGTCTCGGTGAAATCTGTTGTGAGGAAAATTCCCACAACTCTCCCATCGTCTACGTAGTTGTTGTCATTAGCACCTCCCTCTCTAGAGTCTGGGATTTGATTGCTGAAGAAACTACACGGCCGGTGGCTTCTGAGAGATGCGGCTGGGCGCACTTGTTCTCTCATATGATTCACTTGAGCTTTAGCGGCTACTAGAAAATCAATCGCTTCCTCAATTTGGGGAGTTTGAGGGATATTGGCCATCTTGAGGCGGTCAATAGCAACTGTCAGATTAGCACTTGGGGTTGTGTGAACTTGTCTTTCGTTTACAAGGTCAAAATCATCAGTGAGATTTCGCCGAAAACCCCTGCGTCGTCCGACCATACGATCTTGGTCAGCAGCTGCCTGGATTGCGGCTTCGTTTTGTCTCCGTTGTTCCTTGGCTACGTTTCGACCCTCTCGCTGTTGCCTTTGTTCGTCGGTTTCTCCATTGATAGTGACCTCGTTGTGACTAACATGACATACTGCGTTCCCTAGGCTGGGAGGGAAAGATGGGAATTGCTGTAATTCTTGAGCGGATTTGGTCGGGTTATGGATCTCTGACTGAATTTCCTCATGTTCCTCTGGTCGGAACACGGTAAGTTGTAGATCTGGAGTAGTGTTGATATGCTTGGTGCCGTTATTTGCGTATTGTACCTTCTTCGTTGTCGGAATAGACCATCGTATGGGCAGATCCCGAGAGTTCTAAGATATTGTAGTAATCGTCGAGTCTGGGCGTGTCCGGAGTAACGTCACGTGTTTTCTCTGGAGATTGGTCGTCCGTGACTTCTTCGAGGCGCACATGGTTAACGATATGTCCTGCGGGTGCGTCGAAAACGTAGCCGATCATATCTGAACGTGGATCTGGGATCCGGCTGTAGCCTTTGAGGTAATCTGCTAAAAGTTGGTGGCTGAATAGGTCGGGGGTGTTTGGCAACCCGTATGGGAACGGCGATGCAACCCTTGGGTCTAGGATCTTGCGATCCGATGCATTTTGTTGGCGCTTGGTCTGTTGAAGGATAGTAGGTGATTCTTGCTTTGATTCAATCTGGATAGATCCAAACTGAGCAAAAAACTCCATGAGCCTATCCTGTTGATCATGAGTTGCTTCGAACAGATCGGCCCAATTTTTGTCTGGTGGTTGATTGGTGCCTAGAAGAAAAGGCTAGAGTTCTGATAACTCGAGCTTTGATGATGATACCTCGTACCGAGGAGGCGAAGGATTTGTACCTTCATTGCTTTGTGGAGCTGGAATCGAGGGCGGACTCTCGATGTATGAGGTGTCTGGAGCGGTTGTCCAGGTCATCGTCCCAATGGTGAAGGTGAGGCCGGCTTCGAAAGTCATGGACACCGGGAAGGAAACCATCTTGATCGATGTGAAATCTCGGTGCGCACCCCCTACCTGGCGCGCCACTGTCGACGAAATATCGGCGATAGTCCGACCAGGGGTATGCCCTGACCGGTAATGGATTGGCGGAGGCGCACGAGATTGAGAGCAAGACGTAAACAGGGAGCAATCACACAAGGTTTACCCAGGTTCGGGCAGCTATGAAGCGTAATACCCTATGTCCTGCTCTCTGTTTCGATTATGATGTGGATGTATGAGTCTGTGCGTTATGCCAGATTCTGTCCCCTGGCATGGGGGTCCTTGCTCTCCTTATATATCACGGGGAGCAAGGTTACAAGTCGGAATTAGCCTATCTGGTACTAAGTTTACATACTTTACAAGTCTAAACTTTCCTATCTCAGCTAGGTCTTGTCCTCCTTGTCGATCTTCGATATTCTTGCCTGTTTTAGGCTGTCCGACTAGCCTGAGCCGATCGGTCTTGAGGCCTGATGGGCCGGCCTGGTGGTAGCACGTCGGCCCAAACTAGGCCGTGAGGGTATATGGAGTTTATACCTCCACATAGAGTTAGATACATAGGAGTCCATACTCACTCGCTGTCCTCCCACCTAGCTAGCTACCTACTAGTTATCCTTAATTTATCACTCTTATCCATACAACTTACCCCCCCTGTTAACACTGGTAACGTAGATTGAGTAGAACCACCACGGATATCCATCCACCCATTTATTAGAGAGTCTTAGTCTGCTTTCCTGTGAGCGAACTACAAATCACGACACCGCGGATACTCACCCGGTTGAAGTGCTACAGCGGTACCTGTGCGCTTGCAGAGTTATCCATTGTCACATCTTGCGTCATCACTAGAGTCTAGCCTTGCTTAGCATTCCTAGAGCCGTTGCCTGAGGAGGAATTGTGACACCCTCTCTCTGGTGATAGTTCAGGCTTGCAGAAAGCATTGCTACCAGGCGCCACTTTTGTCACATTATCTTTTCTCTAGTCAGCGTGTGTTAAGATTTGCCAACAGTCGCTCAGACACGCCATTTCTCTGAGGCGTTCTAGGTGGCGTAGGCCGTGGAACAATTCCACAACTCTTTAGATGATTGCTAAACTCGTGGCTCAAGTATTCGCCTCCACGATCGGAATGCGGGGCCTTAATTTTCTTGCCGCGTTGATTCTCTACTTCATTCTAAAATTCTTTAAACTTTTCAAATGTTTCAGACTTATGTTTCATTAAGTACACATAGCCATATCTACTGAAATCATCAGTGAAGGTTATGAAGTTTTGGAATCCGCCTCTAGCTGTCGTACTCATTGGCCCACATAATAAGTATGTACAAGTTCCAACAAGTCATTCGCCCTCTCAGGAAAACCTGTCAAAGGCGTCTTGGTCATCTTGCCCAGCAGGCATGCCTCACATGTCTCATATGATTCAAAATCAAACGAAGTTAGAAGCCCATTAGAATAGAGCCTCTTCATGCGATTCACACTTATATGACCTAAACGACAATGCCACATATAGGTTGGACATAACTCATTAAGCCGAGGCCTTTTAGCATTAACATTACAGATAGGTGCATCATCAAGATTTAAAATAAATAAACCATTCACAATGGGTCCAAAAGCCACAAACATATCATTCTTAGAGATTACACAACCATTGTCCTTACTCATAAATGAATAACCATCCTTCATCAAACATGAAGGTGACACAATGTTTTGACTTAAACTAGGAATAAAATAACAATTATTCAATTCCAAAATAAATCTGAAGGTAGGTATAGTTGCATCGTCCCGATGTTCAATGCAGCAACTCTTGCATTATTGCTCACGCAGAAATCAACTTCTCCTTTTTCCACACTTCTACTTCTTATCATTCTCTGCATCGTATTGCAAATATGAGCAACCGATCCGGTATTAAATACCTAAGAATTAATATAAGAGTTAGCGAGGAAAATATCCATAATATAAACAACAAGTGTATGAGTAGCGGGAGTACCTTTACCACCACCATCCTTCTTTAAGGATGCCAAGTACAACTTGCAGTTCCTCTTCCAGTGACCTTTCCCCTTACAATGAAAACACTCTTCATAAGAAGATGGTTTAGCCTTGGGCGTAGATAGGTTTGGCTTAGAGATCTCATCTTTAGCCTTGTCCTTCTTCTTCTTCCAAGCATTGCCCTTCTTTCTCTTAACGTTAGGCTTGTTCTGGACCGCCAACACTTGGCTAGTGCCAGCACCTTTCTTGATGTCAGCCTCTGCTGTTTTCAGCATGCCACACAACTCATTCAAGCCCTTCTCCACCCCATGCATATGGTAGTTCGAGATGAAGTTTCCATAGCTGGGTGGAAGAGATGAGAGAATGAAATCAGTAGCCAACTCTTGGCCAATTGGGAAGCTTAGCTTCTCCAACCTCTGAGTGTAACCAACCATTTTGATCACATATGGGCCAACTGATGCGCCCTCTGCTAGCTTAGTCTCGACAAGAGCCTTTGAGACATTGAACCTTTCAGTCCTGGCTTGAGTCTGGAACATCTCTTCAAGCGCCATGATCATATCGTACGCTGCATGGTTGTTATTGAACTGCATCTGCAGATCTGGTTCCATGCAAGCAAGCATAAGGCAGCTCACTTTGAGATCAGCATCACATGCTCTCTTGTAAGCGTTTTTCTCAGCAGTAGGTGCATTATCAGCAGGTTCTTCTGGTAATGGAGTGTCTAGAACATCTTCTTTTTTCTCAGCCTTGAGAATAATGTTGCGGATCCAATCCGCATAGTTTGTTCCATTCAACTTATCTTTCTCAAGTATTGAACACAAAGTAAATGGTTGTTTGTTAGACGCCATTGATCTACAACAAAATTAATGCAAAATACTAAGACAATGTATCCAAGATAGAGTAAATCATATTAAACTCTTAATAAAATCTACTCCCACTAAAATCAATATCCCTCAATTGAAACTTAGTGATTCGAAGACCCACAACTAACAAGTCGACTAGTGAGCTTTAGCATCACCACTAGAAGACATGGTGGATCGGTAAGCAACTCCTTGCTAATCATATCACATATGACTCTTGTTGTTGGGTAGCATCTCTATGCTTGTGTTGCCCAACGACCTATGCTCCAAGGTCCCTAACCATTAGGATGACCTTGTTCAAGTAACCAACCCTTCTGCAATAAGTATTCGATACGAACCTGTCTAGTCAAGGAAAACTAGTGGCACCCTAATTTCATAGACCCACCATCGATTATACAAGACATATGACAGTGCAAGGTTTAGGGGAGCATTAACCTTAAACATTGCTGAGGGATCATTCTACTTCACTACCGTACGAATATAGACAAAAACATTATAGCATGTGAAAGTAGAACATAATAAGAACGGCATAATCACAGATATGACTTGGTATAGCCCATTGTTCCATTGGGGATCTCCATCTCCATCAATCTGTTCATCATGGTGATCGCCATCCCCATGATCCATGTATGCCATCCTTCAGTGATGAGTCCACCAAGACTATCTCTCACTAATGCAAAGCTGTGAAATAAAATTACATAGTTGCGGATAGGATCATCACAGATTGGCACGCAGGCCATTACAATAATTTTGACAATATCTATATGGCTCCAGCCCATATTGTCATCCTCATGACATGCAAGCCATGAATTAATTACATACATGCATCACATAAAAATAAGGGCTATACCAGTCATGAATTCCTGCAAAATAGAGTTAACCGATTCCGACTTCTAATCTTAAATCGCGAAAAACTCTATCTTCCAAGCCATTTTTCGCAAATCTAATTTCACTAAACCACGCTTGCAGGGTGGAGAACCGAATCTAAAATTTCGTTCCCTGCAATTTTCATTTAAGAATCGTCTCATTCCGAACAACACTCTCCTTGGCAACTCAACGCCCGGCGGCCGATGTTGGTATTTCTTAGCGCAATCACTAAGAATAGGTCAAGAACCTATCCCCGGCAACGGCGCCAGAAATGCTTGTTGGCATTTCTTAGCATCGTTACTAGAATTAGCAACGTTGCCAAGAAATACCTCAATGATAGTTCTGTTTGTTTACAGAATGAATCCACAAGCGCACGGAATTATCGTTGTAGCACTTCACCCGGGAGTATTCGGGTATCGTTCATTTATAATTTCCCGTAGGAAGGCACGGTGTAAGAGTCTATAGTAGGAATATAGATGTATGATAGACCACAACTCAATACAGGAATAAATCATAATGGTTTTGTGATAGTGTGACACACACTAGGGCCAACCTCAAGGATAAATGGAAAACAAAGAATGAATGAATATTCCTAAGCGGAGCAGGCATTCTAATATAGCCGTGTAAAGAACCAGTCAATGATCACACAACATATATGACTGCAATTGGAGTTAAGCTTGAGATAGACAGGGAGACTGCGGCAACTAGTCTGCCAGTCGATGGCGGCATTTACGAACTCCTACACGACATATGAATGTGGGGGATTACAAAGGACGGACAGGGCTGTCACCACCTGCCGCCTACCACCTCAACCGTGGCATGCCGTTATATCCGAAGGCCCCCTCGCATCCGGACACCACGTCCGCATACTAAGGAACTACCTATGACCCCATGGACTCCCACCCTTTGGATGGATGAGCTAGACATAGGCAAACCCGAAGGTACAACGAACCGTCATCTCTACTCCGTCATATAAATGTGTTGCATGAATTGTTAAGCATAAAGTTGCACATGTAAAGATTATGACATTTGAACTATATACTAGTTCATATATCAAGATCATAACATGATAACAACTATACCCTAGTTCATATGCAATGCAATATAAAAGATAGGAGAACTTAAATATGAAAGAACTCTTCATAGTAATCTAACCAAGACTTGATCTTTCTTCCAAGGAGACAAGCTCTCCAAGTAGCTTTGCCTTACTCCAAGGTACTACTAATACTAAACTACTACTAAGGCTAAGTACTACAAGAGAGGAGGTGGAGAGGAGGCTCCAAATGAGGTGTGTTGAGAGAGGGAGCCCTCCCCCTTTATTTATAGTGGTCTTGAGGTGGGAACCAACTCTTAGTTACACCATTTGGGACTAAACAATCCGCGGTGCACTGCTCCTTTGCGGGAATACCCACCGCCATTGAGTGTGGGCTGTCATAATTGGCCGCCAGGCTAAGGCTGGGCCTGATTGGTGCCCGCGCAGGCGCGCCCAGGCCCGGGGCGCGAGAGCGCCCTCCATGTCTCAGCTGGGCCCCATCTTTTGCAGGCACGTCGGCATCGTTGTTAGCTTTCCGTGGCCGGGTGGATCACCTCAATCGGAGTTCGGATGCATCCGGGGTGCCCAATTTACTGAGGTACGCTCCTGCAGTCCAAAATGAACTTGACCTTGATTTGGTCCGCTTTCTCTTCTCCTTTTGTGTATTCAGTTGGCAAGGGCCTATGTGATCAAGATAGGCCAGACGGGAGCTAGAAGTGACATGCCCTTGCCATAGACATGCTTGTGCTTGGGCTAGGTCCCCTTGGCCTTATCTTCGCTATTGCTTCTGAAGTTGGACTACATGTAGACTTGCTCAGTTGAGCTGGTGCATGGGAGTTGCCCAGGTTTGGTCTTTGATTAGGCATCTCAGACCATTTGTATTGATTCGGCATTTTGTGTTTTCTCAAATGGTGCCTTTTTGGTATGAATCCCTTGTATTTGGTGTTGATTCCTGTGAAGTGACAATTCTTCCAATACAAGTGGAATTCGATTAGTAGCAAAGGTATATGTGTATAAAAATATATAATTCTCCCTTTTCCATCTTAAATTGGCGGTTATAAATTGGAGTTAAGGACCGCCAACAAGATCCCCAAGCTTACCCCTTGCTCGTCCCGAGCAAGGCTGGGCTTCTAGGTTGTTGATCAGGAGTTGCTACAATGCCGGTCGTATTTCAAATATACCAAGTTTATAAGTAAGTTTTCAATCTATTTGAATAGATCGGCATTTCTATCCACCCTGCTATTATTTTGAGCCAATGGGGCTTTTTAGCCTTCTCGAGTCTTGGGCGATTGCAAGACGGAACAAATTCATGGACTTTGCTTATCATTCATCCCGAGCTCAACCATCTTTCCGGAGGTTTTTGAAAGTTTTGTAAATGAAAAAAGTTAGTTCCTCAAATGATTCTCTCGATTGCTCAAAGTATATAAGTACCTCACCAAAGGCATTTGGAGGTGTTGCCTTTCTTTCATAACCTACTACTAAGGCTGAGAGTGGAGCTTTGGGTAGGTATGAAAGTGGGCATACTTGAATCACATATATTGCCAAGTCAAAAACCGGACCAGATGGAGATACAAGACATACACCTTGATCGAGATGTGCAAGTGTGTGGGATGAAGAAATGATTCCTATATTTGTGGTATTTTTGGAACTCCATGCATCATGATAGTCTCTCTTTATTGGTGGATGATGAATTCAAGAGTATGGGCTATAAAAAGGAAGTATATAAACATATTTTCTTTCTCTTTTTCTTTTTTTTGAACGGGGATCTAAGTTTTCCCGTTTGCCTAAATGATGGGACCCTTGTCCTCTTATGCCCCTTGGCAAAATCATATATATATATATATATATATATATATATATATATATATATATATATATATATATATATATATATATATATATATATATATATTTCAACTAGGAACATAGCCCATAACTTTATATCTCGATAAACGATGAAATAGAGAGATGTCATGATGGAATGCGTGGAGTACTTTTGAAAACTAAGGGGATGCGCAACCCTCGGGTAAGGGTTGACATTTTTATTTGGTGGAATGGTGCGCAATTCTCGGTGTAAGAATTGGCATTTTGGCGAAAGGGGTACATGTTGTGCGCAACTCTTAGTGTAAGAGTCGGCAATTATTTGGTGGGTGCAAGTGAATCTCAATCGTGGGTGCATGACCGTAATCTTCACATCGGTCACAACAATTTGACCCGGACTCAATGATCAAACAAGTAGCATATGACGAAAGGTTTTCCTATCTAAATCATGTCATATGGCCTTGGTGGGTATTTTACAATCACTGAGGAACTTTCTATTTTTGATATTTTTGAAATAAAAACTCCGGATGTCAGGTTTCACTCAGAACGAAGTCATAGCAGTGTCCATGGCACTATATCATATCGAGCAATAACTTAGACAGGATTAAGCATGTGCACCCACTAGAGCACATTTTTAGGATGGACATTCTAAGCCGATAAACCCAAATCTAGAGAAAACTCAATTATAAACTGGGTATAAATGAAACAAGAGACAGAGCAACCAATCATTTCAACAGGGGTAGAACTACACATTTCTATAACACATATATATAGAGTGAATTTTTTTAGTCTTCATATCTCATCATTCTATATGATAAAAGTAATGGATAAGAAATGTGAGATAGAAGTTACCTCTTGTGGGAGTCCTCCCCCAAGCTAGCTCTTGGCTTACCGTTAGTGATGTATCATGGAATGCAGCTAGCTGTTGCATGCTATGGCAAGATTTGTGGTTCATGGCCTGCCTTGAACATGCTAGGAAGCTCACCTCCCCCAAGCTTGTCTTGTGGTGGCATCGAGATAACATGAGAAGAACTTGGGGTTGAAAGATTTATTTTATTTTATTTCTCTTTTTTTAGAATTATTAAATTTTTAAATTTTTATTTTTTTTAGATTCACCAAACAAGTTTCATCTCCATTGTCATCTCAAGACTTACCCTTACAACATTTATAAATTCCTTCAGGGGTTAGTCCATATGATCAACCAAAATTTATGCTAGCATGTTTTGATTCAAAAATCAAACTTCGACTCCATGTCAAATTTGATTTAGGTAAGCAAAGCTAACCTAAGCACCATGCTTAATTTAGCGAGCTTATGAATGTACGATCACCATTGGTGATCAATACTTTCAAACCAAACACGCCGATAGAAAGAGGAAGAATGACATGATAATCGAGATTCATCCAACGAGAGGTGAAGATATTGAAAGGTGAACAAGATAAGCTGAAGGTTTTTTTAAAAGAAAAATCATTTTTTTTAAGTTTGTTTAGCCAACTTTTATTCAAACTCAAACAAGGCTAAGATAAGGATGCTAAGAAAGACATGCCTTGTTTTATCTCCAACATGAATTACTTCTATTATTTAAAACAACAACTCCAAGTTCATTAATCAAATTTCAACACCAAGTTAAATTTTGATCAAAGAAGGCTATTTTAACAACGCTTAATTTAAAAAGCCAATGGATGTACTGTATATGATCGGTATACAAGTGCACCCAAACCAGAAGATGTATCGTAGACAAAGGAAGCATGATTTTGTATTTTTATGGAGATAAAAAAGAGTGGATGAGTTGGTGAACATTACCTTTGCCTCACCTGAGTATATGTGCCGACAACACATATGGATGAAGTGTTGTAGTTGCCGCTGCGGTTGGCATGATGCTTCCGCTCAGGTGACCCACAAGGCCAGGCCACACACTTATGGTTTAGTGTGTATGTCCATGGGCCTTGATGATAATAACAAAGGTTTGGAGGTGAGCCCATTCTTGCTTATGAAAGCAAGCTGGGCAGAGTTGGGGGCCCTATATGTTTTCTCTTTGGATGTGTGGAGCCGGCCCGCTCCTTCTCTTTCCTCCATTCTATATGATATTTTTTTTGACTTGTGAGCCTTCATATGCTCATCTTTTTTTTCTTTTTAACCAAGTGGAACCTTCATGTGTCCCATTTTTTTTCAACCAGGTGGAACCTTCATGTGTCCCTTTTTTTACATTTTTTTTAACCAGGTGGAACCTTCATGTGTCCCATTTTTTTCATTTTTTTTCTTCAGCAGCTGAGAGCATCAATGGTTTGAATCTAATCTTGCTCCCTTGTCATCGAGCATCGTATGACCCATTTCCTTGTCGTAGTCCTCCCCCAAGCTAGCTCAAAGCTTGAGGTCGGGGTTGTATCCCGCGTTTCTGGTTCCTCCCCGCATAGTTATGGTTTGGCAAAATCACAAGGGATCTTACCTTATCTCATGATTACTTCATTCAAGATCATATGCAGGAAGCAGCAATTTGAGCTAGTCGGTTTTCAAAATTTCGTTGCTAGCTCATCATTCAAGGGAGGACGATTATTATCATCGTTATTATAATTATTTTCTTAATTTTTTTAAATACCTTAGAAGTATGAAATGAAAAAGGAAAACTTTATTTATATGAAAGATAAATTCTCAAAGATTTAATAAGAGTGAAGACATGAATATATTTTTGAAACCATTTTATAAAATAAATTTATTGCTAAATAAAATAACTCCATTTTTTTCAAAGTATTATCTTTAGGTAACAAAATATTTTTTTAATATATATATAAAGGATAACTGTTGATTTACCTTCAAGACAAGGGTTCAATATTTATAGTCCATTGACAAGACTCCCAAGAGCTCAACGTTTGTAGTCTGTTGGCAAGACTTCCAAGCACTATCTTGTTTTCATCCAAAACAAGAGGATGGAAACAAACATAACAATCCCTACATGAGCCATGGTTATCATAATCGATATTCTACAAGATTCTTTTAACCAATGCCTTTCCCGACAACGGCGCCAGAAATGCTTATTGGTATTTCTTGGCGCAATCACTAAGAATAGGTCAAGAACCTATCCCCGGCAACGGCGCCAGAAATGCTTGTTGGCATTTCTTAGCATCGTTACTAGAATTAGCAATGTTGCCAAGAAATACCTCAACGATAGTTCTGTTTGTTTACAGAACGAATCCGCAAGCGCACGGAATTATCGTTGTAGCACTTCACCCGGGAGTATTCGGGTATCATTCATTTATAATTTCCCGTAGGAAGGCACGGTGTAAGAGTCTATAGTAGGAACATAGATCTATGATAGACCACAACTCAATACAGGGATAAATCATAATGGTTTTGTGATAGTGCGACACACACTAGGGCCAACCTCAAGGATAAATGGAAAACCAAGAATGAATGAATATTCCTAAGCGGAGCAGGCGTTCTAATATAGCCGTGCAAAGAACCAGTCAATGATCACACAACATATATGACTGCAATTAGAGTTGAGCTTGAGATAGACAGGGAGACCACGGCAATTGGTCTGCCAGTCGATGGCGGCATTTACGAACTCCTACACGACATACGAACGTGGGGGATTACAAAGGACGGACAGGGCTGTCACCACCGGCCGCCTACCACCTCAACAGTGGCATGCCGTTATATCCGAAGGCCCCCTCGCATCCGGACACCACATCCGCATACTAAGGAACTACCTATGACCCCATGGACTCCCACCCTTCGGATGGACGAGCTAGACATAGGCAAACCCGAAGGTACAACGAACCATCATCTCTACTCCGTCATATAAATGTGTTGCATGAATGGTTAAGCATAAAGTTGCACATGTTAAGATTATGACATTTGGACTATATACTAGTTCATATATCAAGATCATAACATGATAACAACTATACCCTAGTTCATATGCAATGCAATATAAAAGATAGGAGAACTTGAATATGGAAGAACTCTTCATAGTAATCTTACTAAGACTTGATCTTTCTTCCAAGGAGACAAGCTCTCCAAGTAGCTTTGCCTTACTCCAAGGTACTACTAATACTAAACTACTACTAAGGCTAAGTACTACAAGAGAGGAGGTGGAGAGGAGGCTCCAAATGAGGTGTGTTGAGAGAGGGAGCCCTCCCCCTTTATTTATAGTGGTCATGAGGTGGGAACCAACTCTTAGTTACACCATTTGGGACTAAACAATCCGCGGTGCACTGCTCCTTTGCGGGAATACCCACCGCCATTGAGTGTGGGCTGTCATCATGGGCCGCCAGGCCAAGGCTAGGCCTGATTGGTGCCCGCGCAGGCGCGCACGCGCACCCTCCAGGGCTCAGCTGGGCCCCATATTTTGCAGGCACGTCGGCATCATTGTTAGCTTTCTGTGGCCGGGTGGATCACCTCAATCAGAGTTCGGATGCATCCGGGGCGCCCAATTTACTGAGGTACGCTCCTGCAGTCCAAAACGAACTTGACCTTGATTTGGTCAGCTTTCTCTTCTCCTTTTGTGTACTCAGTTGGCAAGGGCCTATGTGATCAAGATAGGCCAGACGGGAGCTAGAAGTGACATGCCCTTGCCATAGACATGCTTGTGCTTGGGCTAGGTCCCCTTGGCCTTATCTTCGCTATTGCTTCTGAAGTTGGACTGCATGTAGACTTGCTCAGTTGAGCTGGTGCATGGGAGTTGCGCAGGTTTGGTCTTTGATTAGGCATCTTAGGCCATTTGTATTGATTCGGCATTTTGTGATTTCTCAAATGGTGCCTTTTTGGTATGAATCCCTTGTATTTGGTGTTGATTCCTGTGAAGTGACAATTCTTCCAATACAAGTGGAATTCGATTAGTAGCAAAGGTATATGTGTATAAAAATATATAATTCCCTCTTTTCCATCTTAAATTGGCAGTTATAAATTGGAGTTAAGGACCGCCAACAGCCGATCCAATCTGCCACCGCTGCGCATCACATACACACGGCATTTGACCTAGGGTTCGATTCAATCAATCTGATTGATCTCTAACTTGCTGTGACTGGATTTACATGTATCACTTAACTCGAATGGCGGAATTCTGACCGGTACGAGTAGATCATTACAAGAGCAACGCGGCAAGACCATGAACCAAGATCAGAGACTCATCTACAACCACGCATATCACCATATGCATGCACTAGAACCTATAACGATGCAGTAACCACTCTAATACCACTGAAGGGTTATGAGGATGCTACGCTAGCCGGAAAACAAAATTTTTGACCTCATAAACCAGGATCTACTACAAGTTACAGGTTATGGGATTACCATTAGATGCGTAGGTGCAGCGGAAATGACTCGATGTAGTTGAACACGTCGCAGCAGTGCCGTGCAGTTGTGTGGTCGTCCGTCACTCACGTCCATCCTTCGCTTGCGGATCGTCCCTCGTGCGGTTCGTCCTTGTGCTCCAGATGAAGCACCTCTGAGGTATCCCACATGTGCGGGTAAGAAGCGTTGCGCCTCCGGACTGCTAGGTCCACGAGGAGCAGAATGCGTGAGCATGGGGGGTGATGGCGGCTACCAAAAGGCGTGGATTAAACCTAGCCACGTCCCTGCCCCTTGCTTATATAGGCATCCCTAATGTGCTCCTGAGTTGGAGGCCCACTAGTAACCCTAATCCTTGTCCAACTCGGGTCCAACCCGAATTGGGCTTCCAGCCACTTAAGCGTGCGACCCTTTGGGTTCACGCACACATAGACATGGCCCGAGTACACCTACTCGCCCAATAGTTGACAGCGGCCTCTAGCAAGGCGTGATAACTCCTATACGTACGCAAAGATCATATCAGACGAACCACCACAACCCACATATTTGTTATTCCCTTGCCACACAATATTTGGTCCAACTTGTGGGTTAACACTTAACCCAAGCACGACCATGCATTTGTTGATCCAATCACTCGAGTGATCCAGTGATATCTCTCTCACATAGAGAGGGGCAAATTCCATCTTGATTGTCTATGTCTCACAGCATGCTTCCCGACAAACCCGAAGACTATCTTTATAACTACCCAGTTATGGAGTAGCGTTTGATAATCTCTAAGTAGGTCATTTCACATCTTGAGTACATACAACAATCTCAGGTCTAAGGATATAACATACATGATGTGCAAAGAGATAACAATATAACATCTCATGTCGGGTCAGTCCAACCTACATGTCACACGTGTCCACATTATTAGTTTGACATCTCTATGTCTATGACTTGTGAAACATAGTCATCAACTAATAATGTGCTGATCTAATATTCATGTGCATTGTTACACGAACTCTGATCAGGGACAATCATTAGAATAACCATACAAGTAAAAGAGTTTCACAGACCAATTCTCATAATTGCCAATCGATACAAGTTGTCTTTAATGGATATTCATGAACATATAATATATCAAGGATACAATCGTAATATCATCATCACTATGATTACCTCTAGGGCATATTCCCAACATATGCCACCGGGTGAGAGTCGACCAGATTTGAATCTGGGCCGTTTTGGTGGTCAGCGCGGGGCGAGCGTCTGCGACGACGATGGCGAACGGTGGTGAACCCATCCTGCATAAGCTGAGATCGAATAGATTCAACTAAGGATAGGGTTTCGGCCAGACCGTCACCATGGCGATCGATGACATCGATCAGATCTGAGTTGTCAATGCACCTCCCCTGGTAGTGAGGAAGCGGTGGTCGGGCCGCAGGCGACATAGATCTCGAGATTGATCTCGGAACCTAGGCCAACGGTGCCGTCGGGGAAGATGCCGATGCAGAAACTTGTGGTGCCGCCTCCATGACCTTTGCCGGGGCCTCAGTGCCGGTGGTCCAGGTGAACGTTCCGACAGTGAGGGTTAGGCCAACCTCGAACTCCATGGAAGAAGCGAAGGAAACCATCTTGCTCGCCTTGAAATTTCCTTGCACACCCCCTACCTGGCGCGCCACTGTCGACGAAATATCGGCAGCAGTCTACCAAGGGTATACCCGAGATAGTAGATGAGCGGTGGAGGTGCGCAGAGACTACGAGCTAGACGTCGAACAGAGGGCAAAGACTCCGAGGTTTACCCAAGTTCAGGCCGCAAGGATGCGTAATACCCTAGTCCTGCTCTCTGTTATGGATTGAGTTGAATTTGAGGGGGGTCCCTGCCCACCTTATATAGCCAGGGGGCAAGGTTACAGATCCTAAGATCTAGATCAGGTCGGTTACAAAGATACGTATCTGCTAATGATATGATAGTTTCCTAACCGACTAAGCTTCCTTGATCGCTAAGTTGCTTCATTCTTGTCCACCTAGGACTCCGACCAGGCATGGAGGCCCAATCGGTCTTGGTGTCACACCCCAAAATTTGTATTTTGGGATGTGACTTAGACAACACTAAATAACATTAAATGATTTTTGTATTTTTTATAAAATTCCCAACTTTAGTTCAGTTGTTGATATTCTAGACAGTGAAAATGTGAGTTTCTAAAACTTTTGTGAATCAATTTATTGGTTTGTTGCATTCATCCCTTTGCATAGTGTTTATGTTTGAAAAATGATTTTAAATGTTTTTACCATCTTCGTCTCCCCAAATATCGAATCAATATCTAAAAATCCAACCAAGTCTTGTGCCTACATCCTATAAAACCCTTGCATTATATCCACTCTCTTTTTCTCTCCTTTCTTTTCTTTCTTGACCACCCAACAATTTGGCGTCAATTAATTCTTTAGGCCAATATTTTATCATCTCTCAACCTGTTCATACAAATGAATCCTAATTTGGGTTGAGCTCGCCTTCACTCGTCCATCATGGGTCAAGTCTAAACCAACCCGACCACCTCTCATTGTCCCACGCCACTCCCCTTCCCTCATGCAAACATATATAATTCCTCTCTTAATTCCCTTGACTCAAATGCATGCAATGGCAGCCGTGTGTCTTTCTTGCTCTCTCTCTTTCTCATGCAAAAATAGCAACATCTAATGCCCACTCTCTTAATTCCATAGCCACATCTTCTCTCCCTCACGCACGTATAGATGCATGCCTCCTGTCTACTCTTCGTGTCTTCTCCATGGCGCCTCATCTCTTCCTCATCTAAAATAACAGCAGCCCATAATTCATCCCTTAATTCCCTTGGCCACACCTCACTTAAATTCTATCTTAACATCACTCTATCGATGAGTTTCTCTTTTTCTTTTCAACAACATGCATGCACAATACCGCCAGCCACATCTCATCTTCCTTCATGCTATATTCTCTCATGGCGCATATTCCTTTCCATCCATGCAGAAAACGCAGCAAATGCTCCTTCCTTAAGTCCCTTTACAAACCCTCTTTATTCTCCTATATTTAGCACTCTCTAACTGCATTGAAAGGCTCATGAAAATGCAAGGATCATTCCCCTCTCCAATACACTGCACCTGGACACATCTTCTCCCTCCTCTAATCTCACGCACCCACTCTCATTTCCCATTCTGCATGCTCATCACAGAAAGACGCCACATCTCCTCCTCTTCCACCTCCATGGACGCCCCACCTTCTTCCTTTCCCTTCTCTCCACGAAAATGGAGCCACCATGTAGCAGCGACTCAGTCTTGCTGCTGCATGTTTAACCTTGCCACTGGAATCCTTCACACCATGCTGGGGTAAGGAGATTCTCCTTCTATGTTCTTCATCACGAAATTGACCTTGAAGTGCCTCCTCTTTGTTGTGATGATGTCCAGCGCTTGAATGCGGTACATGGGAGGCTGCCCTGGTGTGCATGATCGACATCACCCCTAACATGCAACACCACTCCACCACTACTGTCATCACCGCTGCTGTACAGTAAGTGGTGAGGACGCCCCTGCCTATTTCCCTCTCTAATCTTGCTGCTCTTGCAACTCTCATCCACTCTTGATCTCTCATGTTGTGTAGAATCATCACCCAAAGTGTAATTGACGCAGCCCAGTTGATTACAGGCCCTATCGTCACCGTCGTCAATGCCGGGCTGGCATCAACTTCATCTCCATCTGCTACTAATCATGATGTGAGGCTCTCTCTCATCTCCCCGTCATGTATACGTGTCCCCTGTTGTAAATCATGAATCATCATTTATGTTTGATCGAGTTTTGGATAGGTTTACTAGCGATACGCCCTGCTGATTTCACGTCCAGAAATACTGCTGCCAATGGCAACAGCGTTCCCCGTTGTTCCTTTGAACTCTGTGTTGAATCCTTTGGCCAGGACATAACCTATATACCTGCACACATCTATGAGAAATCTCATGTTCATAGGATCCAAGATCAAAGATATATCCTCCTTTTTCTGCTCATTGTCCCTGCTGCCCTACAGCCACGCAGTCCTGTTTTGTAATCGCGTTCCCTGCTAATCTACTATCCAAATACTCAAACCCTTCAATAGTATCATACCTCATATACTTGCACATGTGTCTGCAAGATGGATTGATCACAGGTGCCACAATGGCCGAAATAACGATGTCGTAGTATCTTTTATTCCTGCTGTCCAGAATCAGCCATGCCACCCATTTTATATTCGCGTTTCCCAGCTAACCGTTGGTCAAAACACCATACCCTTTCACCACAACATACTCCATATAGTACCTAGAAACCCCACTAAATCCATCTGTGATTTGTTCTACTATAACCATGCAATCCATCATGTTTATTCTATTCCTATCATTTGCCAAATCCTCCTAGTCTCTACATTGATTTTGCATATCTCTTAAACCATCTTGTTTTAGTTGTTTTTGCGCTCAACGATCGTAGTTGCAAGCCCTACGTGTTTTAAAACCTTATGTCTAGTTTTATAAATAATGACTGGTGTATTGCTTCTAGGTTTTGTCTATCATGCTTGTGATGGTTGTTGCTATCGTTAGAAGTGGAGCTATGCACGGATGATACGGATGAGTTGGAAAGTTGGATGGCAAGCTTTCGAAAGGCAAGTATAGCTTGAGTTTTATTTCTATGATCATGATCTTGTAACTTGATTAATGTTTATGCAACAAATGTTAAAGATGACTTTTTAGCAACTTAAGAATTTATCTGTAAGAGAACCTCCGGGACTTATAGTACAACCACGAGAACTACATGGCTCTGGTCTTAGCCCAGTATCTTGATCTGTTCTAGTTCGTTAGCAACTTACCGAAAGGGCAAGAGGGGGGGTGCCAAGTGAGGTATAGCTCTTGTCCTGCCGTGATGTGTGCTGGGCTGCGGTCATGGGTGTGCCACTCTCGGAGGAGAGCATCTATATCTACTTGGTCAATCTGAAACCTTAGCGGATGCTACTTATTAGAATGACTAGTGAAAAGCTTCGTAGTGACCCTGCCAACCTACCTTGGAAGTGGGTCAAGAGGCTGATCACCTCGGGCAAAAGGGCAATCACGACTTGTGGTGAAAGTGTACACCTCTGCGCAGAGTTTAATAAACTGGTATACTAGCCTTGCTCAATGACACGAGCGGCCTTGGAATCCTTACATAGATGATGACTTCCGATTGTTAACATGTCCATTGTTTACCGTTTATGCTCTACATTATTTATGTTACATTGATCATGTGGTTATGGGATTACGCTTATTGTTATACTTGCGGAGTTCAACATGAACTCACTCTTGCTATTCCCCCACACCTCAGGAGAAGTTTAGGCTTGTTGTCAACCAGTCGCTTGGATCCAAAGTGGAGTCTACACCCGGGGATCAGAGTCATCTTTCCGCTGATTGTTATCTAAGGTTATGTCTTTTATTTTAAACACGTTATATATATTAAGCATTGTTTACTGATACTACCTTTGATTTATGGCTATATGTGAGATTTGACTTTTAAAGCTCACATATGGTGTATATCTGGTTTTGTTCTTAAAACCGGGTGTTACACTTAGTCTTGTGGGCTGGTGCACTCCGTCCTACCAGGCCCAAGGTAGGTCATAGGGGTATACGGGTCTATACCCCCACAATCGCGATGCCGTCCTTGGCGCCCGAGGTGACAACGGACTTGGCCTTGGCTGCATCGGCTGCGCAGCGTGCACGTTCGCTGGAGGTGGACATGGTGGCGGCGGCGGTTGCTATGCTCTAAATCCCTAGGCACTTGATACCAATTGTTGCCCAATTGACACCACAAGTGGGGAAAGCCCAGAGGGCAGCTTGGCCATAGGCTGCTTGGATTGAAAGTAAAAGCAATTGTCTCTGGTTTACAATGACTCTAGGCCTTGCTTATATAGAGCAAAAGGCATCTTTCTTACCCCTACTGAAAGAAGGCTTCTAAGCCTGAAAAGTAAATGACAGTAAATAGTAAGGACTTAAATGAAAGATACAAGCAACTAGTCTTAACTACTGTCAATGGCAACCAAAAGGTTGTAAGAAAATGAATTATCGCTAATATAAAAAATGCACAAAACAATTGGGGATATGGTTAATACCATCAGAAGAACAATTTTGCCCAGCACTATTAACTTGGGACTCGATATCATTGGTCGTTCCTTCATCTTCATCATAGTTATCCTCATCAAACACTGATAATGTACTATCGACTGAAGTATACGCTGCATCAAATCCATTCCGTAGGT
This sequence comes from Themeda triandra, assembly GCA_018135685.1. Lineage (NCBI taxonomy): Eukaryota > Viridiplantae > Streptophyta > Magnoliopsida > Poales > Poaceae > Themeda > Themeda triandra. Next base: position 608,219 of record JAENPR010000330.1, on the reverse strand, counting down.
GCTTCAACTTCAAATCCATCATATTCTTCATCAATATCTTCAAAGTCAACAGTATCTTCTACCTTCTCATCATAATCTACAGAATAGCAAAAAGATCAGGTATCGACTAGTGTGTATAATTAGGCAAGGAAGAACAGGATAAAGCTGACAGAAATGGCAGGATCTGGATTGGCAAACTGAGTCAGTGAATAATCTACTGGACGAGAATCATTCATTTAGTTTTATGGAAAAGATAAGCTTCACTAACCTTGCTCAGAAGAATCAGTTGGTGCCGGAGAAGACCTGACAAACTATTAAGCAACAAATAGTTAGCATGTTTGACAAGGACACAGTATCAAATTTACTATTATCATGAGGTAGCATACATCAATGTCTTGGAGGTCAAGGCCTAGGTTGTCTGCCAATGCAAATATGTGTTCCTTCACATCCTAATAATATAATACAATAGAAATAAGAAAATGCAGCATTCCAGTAATCTTATGAACACAACTACATAATGCCTTGTTTTTTCGCAGACAGATTCGTATAACCAACTGGGTTCCACACTACAGCACAGTAATCATACACTGGCCGTAAGTTTAACATCAAATCCTACAAGTATCACGTAAAGACATTCAGCATATGGATATACTCAAAATAACTAGCTGCATGTTCTCTACAGATATGATAGATGTAGCAAAATGAAATATAAAAGGATCAAAACAACGAAACGAATACAAATATTGCCCCATTAGAACAATTCAGAAGTAAAAGGAAGTATACCTCATCAAGGTAGTCAGCATCTAGGTCGCCATAATCATCCACATTACCAAACATGAGCCCGAGGAAGTAATTCCTGCCCCCAGGCTCTTCGTAATCCTCATCATCTGTAAGGATGGATTTAATCAAACTCTGCATTTCAGCAATTGTACACAGCTTGCAATAGGAGCCTCCTAAATTCCATAGGACAAAGGTTGGCAATTGTACACAAATGAGTCAGGACAAAGTTCACAAACTCTGTGAGTTCGAAACTTAATAGTGAAGTCCAACATTGAATCCGTCCAATCAAACAGCCACAACCAAACACAGGCACGGTCACGAGCCTACCAAATTACCAATAGCACCCCAATCCAACCGAATCGCGCTAGACCTACGAGCATCGCGGCAGTTAACGACTCTAGGTACCAGCGATCATCGACTCGCAGACTCGCGGATGTACAGAAACCGAACCACATGCAGCGCAGCGGCAAGGAGTCGAAGTCGAGCTCACCTGCGGCGCTGGCATTCGGGCTCTCGTTGTCGTTCATGGTGGCTGCGCGCGGCCGCGGCGGCCCTACCACGGCCGCCTCCGCCCACCGCCACTGGAACGCGACGGCGGCGCCCACTAACCCTGGAGGGCGGAGGCCTAGACCGCGGCGCTCCCAAACCTCGATCGACGCCGGAATTTCCTAGCCCTAGCGTCGCCGTGACCGGATTGGGGGAGTGAAATAAACCACGGGAGGGAGGGAGCCGTGGAGGAGCCGTGGAGGGAGCCGAGGCGGTGCGGCAATGGGCCGGCCTGGCCAGTCTGCTGGGCTTTCACCAAATGGGCTTTCCCTCAAAAAAAAAAAAATGGGTTTCCGTTTCGCCGCGTCCCTCATCCGGCCTCCGCGATCCCGGAATTGTCCTCGAATTGGCTCTGAGCAATCCCGTCGGATGGATTGGCATCGAATTTTACCTAGTTTTGCCTGGGAGATCTCTTAGATGCTCATGAGTCCAGCCTTAGCGTCTCCCCAGAAGTTGGTTGTTGGTAGCTGATTGCTTGGCTCCATGATGGCTTGCTAAATTCATACATGGTTCTCAGTTGATCTTGGTGTGATTACCATTTTCAGATTTTAATGTAGGTGGCAATAATTATTTTTTCTGGTGATAATTTGGTTGTGTTTGTAGTAGTAGTTTAAGTGGTAGTTATTGTTTTGTTGGAACTTGTGTGAAAGGTGGGAATAGGTTGGGATTTGACTTGCAACTAGCTGTCTGAGCTTAATGAGTCTGTTACAGTTTCTCTGACCAAAATTTGGATCCGTGGTAATATAACTGATCTTCTTATAATCCTTGCAATGCGACGGCAAGGATTTCAATAGATTGGAGCACACATTCTGGCTTTCTATATATTATGGTTGGCAATCAGGCCATTTGGTGTCAACCTCAGCCAGAGTATCTCCTTTCATGAGAATACATGCTACTTCTTAATATGCAAAATGAGATGAAAAAGAAAATAACTTGTAGGTTGAATCAGGCTTGATGTAACCTTGTGTTTATGTAACTGCACTTGGATTGTTTGCTGGAGCATTCATGACAATGTTGTGTCTCCTTTTCTGAAATAAAACGTTCAGCCTCTTGGTCATGACACAATTTTTTCTTATCGTTGTTCTGTTGCAGGTTGGAGGATGCTGAAATATAAGCAAGAAGTTGGTCGCAGAGGAGAAAATAGTGAATGTAAGAAGCAGAAATTTTGCACCACATGAATAACAATTGAGGGCTTCCATTGCACAACATGAATAACGATTGAGGGCTTTCCATCTTATCACTATTTGATTATAATATATTTTTTAGTTAAATCCACTGTAAGTCCGTAAACTTGTAGCGTTGTCTCATCTGAGTCCGTGAACTAGGAAACCAGACATACGCCCCCAATACCTTTCAAAACTGTTCATCTGGATCCATATGCCGAAAGCACTCCGGTTTTTGCTGACGTGGCGTGCTTGCATGGCATCAATTTTTTATTTAACCCCTTAGAGGCAGAGCAGGGGATGGGCCGCCGCGTCGCTACCATGTGTGCCGCCCAGTCTTAGAGGAGCCACATCTCCCCCCGGTCGTAGAGGAGCCGCGCCGTCACTGTCCGGAGCTGAGCCGCCGTCGCCTGTTGCTCGCCGTCGGCTGCTCGCGTGCTGCCAGCCATGGAGATGGACGGCCGCCATCAGGAGAGGACGGGCCACCAAGGCATGCCCACCGGATCACGAAAGGGGCCAAGCCGCCGAGCGCCCCCTAGGATGAGAGCAGGGGGCGTGGCCGGCCGCGGCGTGAGCTCGCCCACGTGCAAGCGCGTCGGCGGCTGCGGGCGCGAGCTCTGCCGCGCGCTGGATGCCGGCGGCCGCAGCCGTGAGCTCCGCCGCACGCGACGCCGCCTGACGCGGGCGCGAGCTCCGCCGCTCGGCACCGTGCGCACCAGCGAGCTGCAGCAGCAGCGGTGACTACGAGTAGTACCGCGCATGTGGTTCAGCAGCTGCGGCGATGCTCCAGCTTCATGGCGGTCGCCTTCGCGACGGGAGCGCGCCCAGCTTCCGGCGTTCGAGGTGCACACCAGCCACGCCCCCGGTTAGCAGCGGTCTAGGTGGCCGAGGCCACGGCCGGGGTCAGAGACGACCAAGGATGCAGATCTACGGTGAGCTCAGAGGCGGCCAAGGACGTAGCGAGGTCGTCAGTGTCGAGCGGCTAAGGATTTGTCGAGGACTGGCTTGGCCATGGAGCACGCCGCCGAGAGTGCCTGCAGAACCTCACGTCTGGCAACAACGGCCCGCGGCGTGCTGTCGTGTCGAGGGCGGGCTGCGCACCCTGCTGCTCTACCTGGGCGGCCCGCTGCCGCAAGGTCGATTGGCACGCAGCAGGCTCCAGCTGCGGGGATATGCCGGGATCTCCAGCACCAGCTCCGCTGAGATGAATTGAAGCAGGCCGTTGGCGAGCACGGCTGCTCAGTGCAACATTGCTAGCACGCTTGCTGGCTTGCTGCAGGCCAAGTTGAACAGCGTGCGTTAGGTGGCCGCCATGCCTCGCCTCGGGCCGCGGGCGAGCGTGGCCTCACCTCACGAGCACGCCGCCGTGGGGGAACTCCGGCGCCATGGAGCAGAGCTCCCGTGAACTCGCGCCTGTGCCGCCATGGAGAAATTGATGCATGCTGTTGTCCAGGGTTTATTTTTTAAAAGAGAAATAAGTGCGAGGGGTTAAGTGAAAAATTGATGCCATGCAAGCACGCCACGTCAGCAAAAAATCGGAGTGGTTTCGGCAGATGGACCTGGATGAACGGTTTTGAAAGGTATTGGAGGCCGATGTCTGGTTTCCTAGTTCACGGACGCAGATGAGACAACGCTACAAGTTTACGGATCTACAGTGAATTTAACTCTATTTTTTTCTTTCATCAGTGTGCAGCCGGGATCAGGTTGATCCTTTTGATGAGGAATTTGGTGATACACATGATTCTAGTCAAGGTGTCTGGAGCGAAATCAGCAAAAGAGCTGCTATCAAGTTGTCTCACAATGTTTTCTCCATTGCTTCATTTAAAGGTGAATTGGTGTCTTCTCATTAGTTTTGACATCTTATTGGATCGTCATTAATGAATAATTAAAATTATGATCATGTGAAGGTGGTGTGATGCTACATGCATGCTCAGGCATAGTTATAAGATGTGAGCCACTCATCACAACTTTGCTGACTTCAGCAAGCTTGGTCAGATCTTCTCATGACGAAAACAGGATTGAAGATGACTTGAGGGTTAGTGGTGCTAGTCGTTCTCTACACCCATGATGAAAACAGGATTGAAGATGACTTGAGGGTTAGTGGTGCTAGTCGTTCTCTACACCTTCTACCTGTTCATTCACAGTACTAGTTATGTCTGATTTTATCATTTCAGATTAGAGTGCGCTATAATTACCCAAACTTCATCAATGGACGGTTGGGAGACTATGATTTGGATTACAACCTCCTCCTTGTCAATACCAGGACCACCGCCCCCGCCGCCCCCGCCCCCCCCCGGCACGTCTTGACCACCAAGTGCAACTTGTGTCATGCAGCAAGGTGTTGGCTGCGGGTCGTGTTTACAACTCCAGAAAATTGATGGCCACAAGAGGGTTGGTTAAGGACACAACAAGCATAATTGATCATGAAGAGATTGTAGTCTCCACTTGTAAAATCAGTAAGGTACTTTTTTTATTTGTACATTTGCACTTGCACATGATCGTAACAGATAGTTGCATCGGAGTATGAGTGCCTTAATTGTTCATTGCATTTACTAAAGTTCTTCAAGGCATTGGCAGGTTTCTCTTCCAGTGTAGCAGTTGTTAATTGTCATTTTATTTATTTATTTATTTTTATTTATTTGCTAGGCTGGGATTGGAGGGCCCCTTGTTGATGTTGATGGGTACTTTCATGGCATGAACTTTTATGATGCGGAAGAAACACCATTCCTTCCAAGGAGTATAATTCTCAAATGCTTGAAAAGTTTTGGGATGTTTCGGTATGCTATTATTTATGTGCAGCAGCTTCTCTACTGGCTTATATATGCATGTTTGTACTTGCATACTCGAGTTTGCTCCCCATTAATCTATCCGCCATGTTTATCTCATTAGTTGCATTGAGCAGAAATGTCGACAGAAGTGAGTAAATATAGAAGGCAAGTCGAGGTTGCCTTTCTTGATGGTTTATGTAACAGTATGCTTGTTATAAGAGGTAGAAAGTTTTTAAAAATCTTAGATGCTTTGAAGTTTCAGCTCATATTTTATACATTAAATAGATTTCAGGGCACATAATTTTTGCATTTGAAGACCTGTAATTGCTTTGCTTTTGCCTGCTGTATGTATCAGCCTTTTGTTTTTTTTTTTTTTTTGTTGTCATTTGCAGTTGATTTGCATTTTTGTATATGTTTATTCCTTCATATTCTGGTTTCCTACCTATTTGACTATGCAGAAGTTTTACATGGAAATCTGCCATCTGTTCTGTTAGCATCATTGTCCCATTGTGTCCCAGCAGTGTTGTTTCAACACTAAAGGTGGCCTAAATAAAATAGGATACTTCGATACAAACTTATTTGAACATATTTTCATTGCAGTATCCCTAGACTCTTCATTATCTTTTAATCTGGCCATGTGACTTCCTGCCTTTTGGGGGAGTACTTCTCTGCAGCAATTATAACAGATTACTAGGTTCTACTGCAGGGATGACAACGAAGGAAATGGCTACACAAGTAAGAAGAAAAAAATAAACCTCTTAATTAAGAATTATACCATTCTATTTATTGTTAGTTATCATTGTGTTAGGGTCCTCACTACAGTACAAACAGTAGCCAACAGCAAGCTGACAAATAATTAGTGGCTTACTAGTTATATAAGTAGTTCTCCTTGCTTGAGAAAGATAGAAGTCCACCCGGTAGCACTTACTCCTCATAGTGAACCCCATTGAGTATGCAGTGAGATTCATACTACACTATTGTAGATTTTATCTTTTTTTTCATTTTTTTACTAAAAAAATGCAGTAGTATATTTCTTGACCCCTCAATTCTTTGGATATCATTCTTTGAAACATCAGAACTGTGTTTAATAAATGGAGTGCATGAGCCTCTAGGGGCCAAAAAAAAATCCATATTTTGGGGTATACCATATGGGAATATCTTACACAGCTTGCCTTTCGTTCAATAGTTTCAATATGCTATTCCAACTTGTCGATTTCTTATTGCTGTTTCCTTTGACTCATCCTTTCTATTGTAGGCCCCATAGACCGTTCCCCGCCCCCCGTCTTGTGGCTTTTTTTCACAAGGTGAATTTCTTTTATGGCTGATATAAATATTGAAATCATGAATCATATGTAAGTTGATGCATATCTGGTGTTTCTTATTGATTTATGTGTCCATAATTTCTACCAGTATATGGAACGGCATCAGCTTTATTAGTTGTACTTGCCATCTTTTAATTCTGATATGCTTTGCTGTTGTTTTCTGTAAGTGCTTAAAGTGCTAACTACTTAACCTTTTTCCATAGCATTTGTTGATATGATGCATAATGATCTACGCAGCTGGAATTATCCCTTGCCAACTACTATCTGCGGTGAGTAGATGCTATAGATTTTGCAGACTTCCTCATTTTTGTGCTTTTGCCAGCTATATGCTCTCTCACTGTTGTGTTTTACTGTGTTTCTTCAACCAGCTGGCATGCACCTTGCTAATTCTTTTGAAGAGAGATTCTGCAAATCACCTGACTATAGAAGAGATTACATGAATGAACTCAGTGCGAAACTTGCTTCAAATTTGTCTCAGAATGTTGTTTCACTTGCTTCATTCAAAGGTAACTATACTGTGACTTGGCCATTTGGTTTTCACTTCAGTAATCACTTATATGCTTTTGACCTGAAATATGTTCTGAATAGAGGAAACAAGGTGGTTTGCATGCTCAGGCATACTTATACAGTACGATCTACATACGAGTGTGCTGACATCAGCAAGTACGGTCAGGTCTTTGGACGATGAAAATGCAGTTGTTGAGAACTTGCAAGTGGGTTTGCCATTCATTTCGTAATGCTCCGCATGTTCATCTACCATTCTGATTTAACTCCCATCTTATGCAGATTAAAGTGTGCCTTCCAAATGGACAATGTGTCGATGGGGCGCTGCAATATTATAATCTACATTATAACATTGCTGTTGTCAACAACATAGTCTGCCCTGATTCTCGTGCAGCAAATCTCTATAATCCAATGGAAACTGAGTCTGGTAGAGAGGTGGTAGCTGTGGGGCGTGTTTTCAATAGTGGCAGATTAACAGCAGCGCATGGAGTAGTTACTGATAAAAAGAGCAGTTTGGGTTGCGATGAGCTTATGATATCCACCTGTAAAATCACTAAGGTACACTGCTCATTTTTCATACTTTTTACATGATAGATATAAATTACTGCATCAGGCTAGCACCTAATCTGCCACTGCATATTGAACTACATCTCCTAGGCATTACGTGGACATCTTTTTCACTGTCACTTTTTTTTTTTTTTTTTTTTTGCTAGGCTGGGATTGGAGGGCCCCTTGTTGATTTCAATGGTAACTTCCTTGGCATGAACTTCTGTGGTGAGGAAGAAACCCCATTCCTGCCTAGAAATGTAATTCTTGAATGCCTCAGGCAATTCGAGACAAGAAGGTATGCTCTCAGTATCTATTTTGATTTTTTTTATGGCATGGAACTCATGCAACTTATTGTCGTTCGTTTCCCCCACTTCGCTCACTCTCCTATCTGAACTTGCAAACCATGCCAGTCTGAAATATCACAGTTGCTGATGTTAAGGCTACCCTCATTAAGCACCTTGTGTTAATGTGTACATGTCCTAAGCCTATTCTAATCTATTATCATAGATGATAGATGTGTAAACAGTTGTTTTGTTTGTTTATTTGGCAGGATCATGTCTGCTGAAAACATCAAGACTAGTCCAAGCAGGTGTTCTTTCTAACACATTTTCAGGGAGTAGTTTTGTTGCAATCTTTCACCTGAATTTATCTTTTCTTTTCTGAAATATCATTTGTTGAATGACAGATGGCCACTGCGCAAACCCATTTGGGTTTATCCAACCACAGAGGAGCCCGACCTGTGGAATTTAGATTTACCTCTGGTGACCTTGGACTCTTCAGAGTCTGCAATGCGATAACTGATAACTATTGTTATATGCATGCCATGCCACTCTGTGGATTTGTTCTCTCATGTCAGTATAGCAAGTATCGACCTTACTTGAGTTCTTTTTTTCTCGATTACGTAAAAGGTTTGTGTGTTTTTGTATTAAATCATAGAAAATTATTCGATACAATACGTTTGTATCATCATCGCTAGACACTGGCTGTAGTTCTAACTCGTATGAGCACGGATCATATGCATCCAGACATATGAGACACGGAGGACTCCACTATCCAAGTAGTTAGGTAGAGGTGGACAAAAGAACGACAGGAAAGAAAATTTTTCATCTATAATATTAGGTACGGCTATAGATAACTAGGATACAAACATATTACTACAATCTTCCCGTGAATCGCTGAAAGCTTTCTTAATAATATGTGAGGTGCTTGGATGCAACTAAATGTAACTACCTCGTGGGAATTGATTTTCTTGCTATTCACTTTGCTCGTCTGAAACGACAAGTCCTCCTGAATCGACATAGTACGCCGGCGCCGGCGACCCTCCCGTGATAGTATTGAGCAGTCTTGGCACCGGAGGCATGTCGACCTTCGAAAGACCCTCAAGAAACTGCACCACTTCGGCCATGGCTGGTCGATCAAACTCGCTATCTTGAATGCACCAGCACGCAACCTTGCAAACTCTTTCGACCTCCTCAAGATTCGCTTCGCCGTGCAAATTCGCATCCACCAGGCTCCCAACCGTCTCTCCACTCTGATGAAGCCTGCGTGCGACTTGCAGAGGGAAAAACTCTGAATAGTCACCGTCGTCCTTGAGGTACAATTGGCTTGAGTTCCTTCTCCCGGATATCAGTTCAAACAAGACCATCCCGTAGCTGTAAACATCTACTTTCGATGTAACAGCCGCTCCATCCATCCATTCAGGCGCAAGATATCCGATGGTTCCTCTCATCGTAGTCATTGCACGGCTAAATTCTCTTCCCAAGACCTTTGCCATCCCAAAATCAGCAAGCTTAGGTACGAACGACGCGTCGAGAAGTATGTTCTCTGGCTTGATGTCACAGTGTATGATGCAATCCCGACAACCAGTGTGCAAGTAGGCCAGGCCTCTGGCAACTCCAACGGCTATTTGGTACCTGAGGTTCCAAGCCAAAACTATTTCACTGGCCTTTTTGAACAAAAGAACATCAAGTGAGTGCTTTGGCATGTACTCGTACACAAGCAGCCTCTTGTCGCCTTCGCAACAAAACCCGATCAGTTTAACTAGATTGATGTGCTGGATGATTCCGATCGAACTCACTTCTGCTCTGAATTGCTTCTCTCCTTGATGGTTGCCGTCGAGCCTCTTCACTGCCACCAAGGTGAATAAGTCACTCAGATTCAGGTACCCCTTGAACACAGAGCCGAAACTTCCTCCCCCTAACTTTTCAGAGAATTTTTTAGTCGCACGCTGCAAATCGGTGTATCGAAATGCAATGACCCCAATGCCGCCTTGAGCATTGCCCGGTATGCGACTGCGAGCAAACCGCTTCCCTTTTCTCCTGCAGATTATCAGAGCAATCACCATGAGCCCGAAGACCGCAGCGCTTGCACCAATGGCAGCACCAATGTCAATTCCGCTATTCTTCTTCTTCCTCGCTGCACTTGGCACGTCTTTTGCAGCAAGGCGGATGTAAAGCATCTCCCCATTTCCATCATCAGAACCATCAGACTGTTGTTTTACATTGGTCAATTTTCCATGCCAGACAGAGCAGCCTCCTTCCCCATAGGAATACGCAGTGCAGGAGCAGTTGCCCAAGCAGACCTGTGAGCAATGATCTCCACTCGTTGCAGCCTGCACTATCTCTGCACCATGGGGCAACCTGACGCGTTGCACGGCGTAGAACTTATCCGTGGGACCTGCAGTCTTGTCGTCGCCGCTTCCACAGTCTAATGGAGTGTTCCTCATGCACCCGTCTCTCCTGTCCTCCAGCTCCCAGTCTTTGGGCGAGCTAATAGAGAAACCCTTCATGCAGCTGCAGATTGGATCGGCAGTGTCGTCGCAGACCGTGAAAGGTCCACACGTCGCGTAGGTGTCACACTGATGCACAGGCTGCCGGTAATCTATCAACCAGTCCTGCAGGTCGTCCATCCACACACCCACGAAGACCTGGCCTGAGACACCCAGCTTCGCGAGCAACAATTGCGTGTTGTTAGGCATCGTGTACGTGAAGTAAACCTCCTGGTCGTTGTTGACAAACTCGAAAGTCGGCACTGCTCCGATCATCTCCGGTGCCAAGCTGAAGTACTGCCCGGTCCACTGCCCGGTGGACAGGATTTCCACGGTGGAGTTCCACACGAGGTGCCCAACCCCGTCGCGTTCGAACCCCAGAGTGTAGAGGCCGGGAGCCTGGTTGATCAGGCTCTTCCTCGAGACGAGGCGGCGGTCGAGGCCGGTCACCTTGTTCCAGCCGATCTTGGCGCCAGCGAAGACGTGGTCCGTCGGGTAGTCGAAGCTCTGCCAGAAGACGTCGGACGAGTTGGAGGAGCTTCGGAGGACGAGGTTGCCGTCGTCGAGGAGAACGGCGACGGTGTCGTTGGTGGTGGTGTTGGCGCGGGTGGACCAGATGATGGACTTGGTGGCCTGGTCCAGGATGACCAGGTCGCCGTCGCCGGAGATGGCGAGCTCGGGTGAGGCGGGGTCGACCACGGGGCTGTCGCCGTTGGCGCTCCAGAGTGGGGTCAGCTTGGGGACCTTGTTGAACCATATGCCGAGGTACGTGTTGGGGTTGCTGGTGGTGTGGCGGAAGGGCGCACTGTCCGGCTTGAAGAAGCCCAGCGCGAACTTGCTGTTGTTGGAGACGAGCCTCCTCCTGCTGCCGACGAGCCCGTTGCCGTGTGACACCTTGTCCGTGGCGGCAGAGCAGGATGCCTGCAGGGAGAGGAGTCCAAGAAGGACGGCGACGTGAAGGAGAGGCATGGTTGGCGAACCCAACCGATCGAGGAATGAACGAGGGGAAGCGTGGTGGGTGACGAAGAATCGCAGGAACGGGATTGAATGCAATAATGCTAGTATACTAGTAGCTAGCCCAGTTGTCTTGGAGTGTCACGACCGCTTCTCAGTCCAGCACTCCAGCTCGCAGGTCAACGTGATGATGTGCGTGGGTGCACATCTCAATTAGTTTGTATCATCATGACAAATGATATATTCTCCTGTCCTATCATTGCCGTCAAATCTCAACGACCTTTGTAGACGATGCCGAGACTGTATAGTAAGAAAGGCTGTTTGCTTTGCAGTATTTGTTCCGATCCAAATTAATTCAGTATGCATGTGCCAACAAATGGATCGCGCTATCACTGCTCACCTCATCACCGCCGGAAATGGCAAACCCGGCAGTGATGAGTCTTCACTGCCGATGCCAATCCCTGACAGACAAAACATGAGTCCATGAGCGGAGGAACCGGCAGTGAAGACTCACATCACTGCCGGTCGTTGCGGGAACCGGCAGTGATATAGTGGGCATCTATCACTGCCGGCTCAAGCCAAACGCCGGCGGTGATGAATCTAATCACTACCGCTTCTGTGCTCAAGCCGGCAGTGTGTGCCTGACAGAACAAAAGGCTGTTCTTCTGCCTCTCCTTCCTCACCGAGAACAGATCGATGCCAGGCCAATAAAAAAATTAACTACTGGAAGAATGGGAGAAATGTGTTGGCCGCGGCGGAGTTTATAAAGGCCAGCGGCCGGGGGAGTCAATGCGACCGCCGCCTCTTCGGTTCCCATGGCCTCTTCGACCACGTCCGCAGCGGCCACTTCGCGGTTTCCCACCGGTGGGGAAGCCGAAGCAGGCACCCTATCACTTTGCCGGTCCTCGGTACCAACCGGCAGTGATGTTTGACTACAAAGTTTTAAATATTTTTTTTGAATTTGTGTTTTAAATATTTTTAAACACAAGGATAAAACTAAAATATTTGTAACAAAAACTTTCTTCTCGCGACCTCGTCGTCGATCATGGCTGGCCACAGCGGCTTCTTCGGCGGAGCGGGACGTAGGGGGAGGAGGACGCCGCCCCATCAACCCCGGAGGTTGGCGCCATCAACCCGAGCCGCAACAGGTCCTCACTCTACGCGCGCAGCTTGCGATGGAGCGGGGCTGGCGGAGGTCGGCCGAGGCGGACGCTGCCAACCTGCGCCAGGAGATGCAGTTCGAGCGCACGGCCCGCGCGGCTGCCAAGGAGGAGCTCGCCGTCCTGCGTGATGCCATGGAGGCCAAGCAGACGGCCCGCGCGGCTGCGGAGGCGGAGGAGGAGGCGGTCCATTTTAGTTTACCGCAGCGGGCAGACTGGTCCGCCACGAACAAAAGGCCACGGAAAATCATGGAACAACCACAGCGGACTCTCTGCCCGCTGCGAGAAATACATTTAACCGCAGCGGGCTGTTTAGGATGCCCGTTGCGGTTAATATTTCCGAAAAAACAAAAAAAAAAGAAAAGTCCACCGGCGAGCCCATTCATGAGCCCGCCGGTGAGCCCAAAATGTGGATCCAGCTCCTGCCGCCGCCGTGGGAGCTCGTCGCCGTCGGAGGTCATCTGGTCGATCCCCGCCACCGCCGGATCTGGAGGGAAACAAGAGGGAAAGCCGGTGAGGAGCACCAAGAGGGAAAGACAGAGGAAAGCCGGTGAGGAACATACCTTCTCGGCGCCGCCGGATCTGGGAGCGGCGGCTGGCCTCCCGCGCTGGAGAGGGCGCTGGTTCGAGGTAGGAGGAGAAGGGGGAGATGGAGGGAGGAGGGCTCCACCGCGCGCCGCCGCGCTGCCCGCGGCCTCTCCCGCCGGATCTGCTCGAGGGAGGAGGAGCCGCCGCCGGATCTGGTGGAGGAGCACCGCGAGCGACGAGGAGGAAGAGCGCCACTCGAGTTGGGGGCTCTGAGTGCCGCTGGACGGAGCAGGGCGGGATCTCCTCCTCCGATGCCTCCTCCACCGCGACAAGGAAGGTGAGATGCTGAGGGCGGGGAGCGGTGAAGTAGTAGCGCGAGCGTGGCTGGATCTCCTCTGTCGATGCCTCGGCCGCCGCGAGGAGGGTGAGCTGCGATGCCTCGTCCGCCGCAGGAGAGGGGCAGGATCTCCTCCTCGGATCCCTCGCCCCCCGACGAGGGAGAGCGCCCGTGCCTGCTGATCCCCGGCGAGCTCCAGGAGGCGAAGCCCCGCCGCCTCTGTCACCATGACTGCGCGCGCCGTCGGCGAGGTGAGCTCCCCGCGGCGCTCGAGCTCCCCACGGCGCGGAGGAGCGAGCCCGAAGCTCCCATCTCGGGGAGAAGAGCGGGAGGGGGAGGGGAGGGGAGAGAAATGGGGAGGAAGAGCTGCGCGGCTGCGGGGTGGGTGGAGTGAGGGGAGGCTGAAAACCCTAGGGATTTGGTTTTATACCAGACTAACAATCGGGCCTTGCCATGGGTCTATTGGGCCCAAGCCTTAACCGAGACGGGCCTTCTAAAATGCCCGCTGCGGTAAATCTATTTACCGCAGTGGGCATCTTAATTTGTCCGCCACGGAAAATAGGTATTTTTCGTAGCGGGCAATGCCCGCTGCGGTAAATAGATTTACCGCAGCGGGGGCAAATATGCGTGTTGTGGTTAATAAAAATGCCCGCTGCAGTAAATCCCACGATTTACCGCAGCGGGCATTTTTTATGCCCGCCTCGGAGCTCTGAAGGGCCTCGTTGCGGTTAATCAAACCTGTAGTAGTGCGTTGGCGCTCCAGAGTGGGGTCAGCTTGGGGACCTTGTTGAACCATATGCCGAGGCACGTGTTGGGGTTGCTGGTGGTGTGGCGGAAGGGCGCACTGTCCGGCTTGAAGAAGCCCAGCGCGAACTTGCTGTTGTTGGAGACGAGCCTCCTCCTGCTGCCGACGAGCCCGTTGCCGGGTGACACCATGTCCGTGGCGGCAGAGCAGGATGCCTGCAGGGAGAGGAGTCCAAGAAGGACGGCGACGTGAAGGAGAGGCATGGTTGGCGAACCCAACCGATCGAGGAATGAACGAGGGGAAGCGTGGTGGGTGACGAAGAATCGCAGGAACGGGATTGAATGCAATAATGCTAGTATACTAGTAGCTAGCCCAGTTGTCTTGGAGTGTCACGACCGCTTCTCAGTCCAGCACTCCAGCTCGCAGGTCAACGTGATGATGTGCGTGGGTGCACATCTCAATTAGTTTGTATCATCATGACAAATGATATATTCTCCTGTCCTATCATTGCCGTCAAATCTCAACGACCTTTGTAGACGATGCCGAGACTGTATAGTAAGAAAGGCTGTTTGCTTTGCAGTATTTGTTCCGATCCAAATTAATTCAGTATGCATGTGCCAACAAATGGATCGCGCTATCACTGCTCACCTCATCACCGCCGGAAATGGCAAATCCGGCAGTGATGAGTCTTCACTGCCGATGCCAATCCCTGACAGACAAAACATGAGTCCATGAGCGAAGGAACCGGCAGTGAAGACTCACATCACTGCCGGTTGTTGCGGGAACCGGCAGTGATATAGTGGGCATCTATCACTGCCGGCTCAAGCCAAACGCCGGCGGTGATGAATCTAATCACTACCGCTTCTGTGCTCAAGGCGGCAGCGAGCGCAAGGTGCTGATCACGGCGTCGAGCGCGAGGTGGTGATCGCGGCGTCGTCGATTATGTAATAGAAATCCCGATCTTTTAATAATTGGTCGGCATTTGGGATATCGTAGCTTCGTACTGTCTATTCCCCCAAGAGCCCCCTAATGTGCGACTCGGGGGCGACCGCTACGCCGCCACCGGCCCTCCCCCTCCTGCGCCCCCTTCGGCCGCCGCCCTCCTGCTCATGGCGGTGGCGGCGGCCAGCGCCGGTCATCCCCAACAAGGGGCGTCGCCTCCCATCCCACCCCTACTTCTCCCAACGCCCCCCTCCATCACCATCTTCGGTGACCTCGGCGGCATGGGAAGCTATCGGCCGGCCGGATCCGCACCTCTGCGAGCGGGATCTAGCGGCTGGGGCCGCCTAGCTCGGCCCCCTCCCCCGCGTGTCCTTGGGGACTGCCATGGCGGCAACGCCGTGGCCACGGCTGGGGCAGCCTTGCGCGGCCGAATCCGGGCCTTCTGGCACCGGATCTGGCGATAACAACGTGCGTGGGCTTGTCCCTCTGGCGGACTGACGGCAGGCAGGGGTGAAAACCCCGCTAGGCTCCTTGCCTTGGGCCGACGACAGTGGCGTGTAAGGTCCTAGATGGCTAGAGAGGGGTGAATAGCCTATAAAATTTCTACAAAGCTCACTAAGCAAACTTGTTAGTATAACAAACGGCGGTATGCAAGTTTTGCTTAGCCTACAAGGTGTTGCAAGCCTCCTATCCAACAATTTTAATAAGTAATCACTAGAACACACAAGAGCTACTACTAATGATCAAGAGACAAGCTAGCAACACTACACAAGGTACAACTACTTTACTTAGCAACTAAACAATCTACACAAGATAAGCTAAGAAAGTAATTGCAAGAGAGGGATGTGAACTTTATACCGACGGTGAAGAGAAGATGTTGCCAATCATCAAGTTGATGTAGAATTACACAATACAATCGGCAACACACAATATGAAGACCAATCACCGGGAATAAAGGATGACACCAATATTTTTATTCACCCGGTGTTCACTTGTGCACCGACAAGCTAGTCACCGGTTGTGTTGACCAACACCTAGATGGTTTCTCGGTGTGACCCTCAAGTCACTAGCCCCTCAAGGCTCACCCCGCAAGGTACCGCAAGACACCACTCTCAAGTGAGGTACTCAACGACACGCGCAATCCACTAGAGTTACTTTTGGTGCTCTCTAAGAGGTGGCCAAGAACAATCACCTTCTCTTGTCAACGCCTCCAACAATCTCCAAGCCGGCTAGGAGCGGTACTCTCCAAGAGTAACAAGAAATCCACCGGCTAAACCACCCACAAGTGCCACTAGATGCCCTCAAGCAACGCAAATGCACTTTGGGAACACTCAACCTCACCAAGATTTGCAACCAAGCAGAAACTTCAGCTCAAAGGATGCACAAGAGTGTTAGAAATGCCAAGAGACCTTCCCAAGGGCCGGCCAACAAGTATTTATAGCACCCATCCACGAATAGAGCCGTTAAGTTCAAATTCTCGAGCAGTAACAGCTACCTCGGACAGTCCGGGGGCAAAGCCCAGACAGTCCGGCCTTATAAAAACTAGTCGATGGATTCAAACTCGCTGCTGAAAAATGAACCTCGGACAGTCCACACCCTGAACCTCGGACAGTCCGCCGTTACCCAACAAAACACGTCGAGAGCAGACACTTCCTCGGCCTAAAAGGCTATAATTTGCAGACAGTCCGCCCCTAGGGCCCGGACAGTCCACAGGCCAACTTCGGACCTCCAAACAGAACCAGGGGCGCTCAGTTCGCTGCCCAACAGATCAACCGCAGACAGTCCGTCCTCCAGGCCCGGACAGTCCACCGTACAAATACCGGACCATCGAACAGAACTAGGGACGCTCTGTTTGCTGCCCAAAAGATGAACCGCGGACAGTCCGCGGGTCAAGCCCGGATAGTCCGCAGGTCAGAATCCGCAGCACAAGCTCCCCGCTAAAATGGCCATAACTTTTAGCTCCGAACTCCATTTTCAATGATCTTGGACATATTGGAAAGCTTATTCAGAGGACTATGTAACCAGCATATTCTCATGATCCCAAACATTAAGGATCAAAGCAGTTTTCCAATCCTAGAACCACCAACTCTCATTTCCAACATAAGAGTTCACAGAACCTTCTCCAACTTCTTCCCTTTTCTCAACTCCTTTGCAAATGTGCCAACACCACCAAGTGTACATCGCCATGTGCTTATGTGTTAGCTTTTCACAATCATTTTCAAAGGATTTTCCAATTAGCTCACTAGACTCTACATGCAATGCACTTTATGAATTCACCTAGTGGCACCTATGCGTCGAATAGCCGATAAGACTTCCCCTCTTAATAGTGCGGCTATCGATCATAAACTACTCACATCCTCTATGGTGTCTTGAGTGCAAAACAAAATAGCCCTATGGTTATACCTTTATCTTGAGCCTATTTTGTTCCTCCAAATGATATGATCTACTTCATATCATCACATGACCGTCTCGATCCATCGACCTTGACTTCACTTGCCCTTCACCGTGCATCGGTCCGTCGGTGCCAAGTCTTGCCCAAGCTTCACCATCGCATGGTCCTTCGCTTTGAAGCCTCGACTTGCCCTTCACTCTTGCAACCGGTCCATGGAGCCAAGCCTCGTCTCGGTCTTCACCATCATGGCCACATGAATCAATGTCATGTCTCATATTCAATATGCTCATCGTGTGGACAACCTTTCTCTAATTCAACCACTTAGATAAACAAGGTTAGTCCACGGTTTCATCAATTATCCAAAACCAAACTAGGTACTTTCATGGCGCGCTAGCATCATCCCCTTCTTGAAGGTGTCATCATTTGTTCAGCTTGTCGTTGGTCTTCGCTGGGCGACGGTGATTCTGGGTGAAAACGCCGCCTTAGATTCTAAGGCCAGCAGCGATGGCAGTTTTGGGCATCACCCCCTTCGTGAAGGCGCCGTTGAAGAATCTCCTACCGCCTATTGCTCCCTCCGGTTGGTCACCATGGTCGCTGCACTACGCCTGTTGATCCTCCTCGCCCGTGGTCCTGCGGGCTTTGGCCCTTGGTGTCTCAGAGGAGTAGTATTCATGGAGTTCCTCCTTGCCCGTGGTCCTAGGGTCGTGATCCTTAGTGACTCGGATGATAGAGTAGCCTACCGCGTTGATGGCCTGTTTGGACGGATGCTTTGCCGCCAGTGTCATGAAGGTTGACTTGCCGACATCGCACGCCTGGTCTTCATGGAGGTCCCCCTCGTCCGTAGTCCTAAGGCGCCCTCAGTGACTCGGAGGAGTTTTGTTGCTGCATGCGGGTTGGCTCTATGGTCTTTTTGTGCTTGGGCGGATGCTTTACCGCTGCTATCTTCTATGACTCTTCTTCACTGTTGGCTACCATTTGTGTGGACTTTATCTTGTATTAGGTTCAGTTGTTGGGATGTCTGGTTGACGGTCCCCACCCCTCATGTTTCTTGCTTTGTGTTTGTGTTGAGGTTTTTGTTGGTAATCCATGGATTACCTGCGAACATTTTATATCAAACTATGTGTAGATCTATTGACCATTCTTTTCTGCTTAATGAAATACGGGCTATATGCCTGGTCCCGAAAAAAAATCTTGTAATAATTCAACAACTCATAGTTTGGCTAGCCTTGGTTTAAATTGAGACTTGGGTATATCCTGTATTTGGACTAACCCTTCCTAGAGTTTGTAAGAAGTTTTATGGCTGGCGATGTTGTCAAGCACACGCTCTTAATACTAGGACCCTTAATTGTTTGTGGCCACGGTAGCTCGTAGGGGAACACCCGCTTGGCATTCAAGGTCGTCGTCATCTTCTTGTTCTCCGGCTCTAGCTTCATCTTCATGGTCTCGACGTCGAGGGAGAACGACAAGATGGATGACGGCGAGAAGGCGCCGAGTACCAGGGTTGCCGCCGCAGTCGTGGTGGTATCCAAGAAACGCCATGACTGGTTCGCTATGAACTCGATGTTAGCGAGCTGCAATAGACCAACACTCCTCTCAACCTTGCACTTCCAGCCGCCATGATGGGCCCTCGTGACCTGGAGCACCTCGAGGTCGTCCTCCACCAAGCGGACGATGCGCACTAGGGTTCCTGGACCCCCGTTGACCACTCGAAGGTTCTTCCTGTCAAAGACTAAACGGTAGACATCGTCTGGCACGTCTGGAAGCGTAATTGTCGAGAAGTCGCCGGTGGCCTCGTCAAGGACGAGTTGGGCCTGCTGCCTGTACTCGTCGATTTTGAGGCCGGAAAAGAAGACGGATCCCCCGGCACGCCCCACGAATCGCAGGTCCATGTCAATGATCTCCGCATCCTTGTAGATGATGTCGCTGCTGACGGTGGACCGGATCCAGCCGTCGTCCCTAGCCGAGAACACACATGCCTCGGCTGTCGTGGTGTCGTCCATCAAATCCGTGATCAGACACACACATAGCACGCTGAAGCTCGACATGAGCGAGCCCGTCTCGTCACCGGCGCCGTCGCCAGCGTCGAGAATGAAGGCGCCGATGCTGTCATACCAGCACTCCCTATCTTCTTCTTGATCTGCTTCTGCACGTCGTCCCCATGGGAGCTCTAGCTCCTTGTACTGCCCGGTCCAGGGATCGCACACGATGGCATACCAATTTTCGTAGACAAAGGTGAGGAGGCCACCACGGCTGTCGGTGAGCACCGGCGAGCTGACCATATGCTCACGGTCGATGAGGAAGTCGAGCGAGAGGCGCTGGCGGAGGTCGACGGCTCGCCGCGCCGGGAAGGGGACGAACTTGGCGACGGTAGGACGGCCGGTGGAGGGAGCGGACGCGCTGGAGGAAACCGTCGTCGTCGATCACGCAGCGCCAGAACTTGCACGCCGCCGCGGCGCGGAAGAGGCAGATGGGCGTGCGGACGCGCAGGAGGACCTGCTCCAGGAGGTCATCGGGGAGATCGTGGATGCTGGTTCTCATCAGCGGTTCCCCGTCTCCCGTGCAGGTCCCTGCAGCGATCCGCGTGCGCGGGTGGCGGCAGCGACTATCCCTATCCATGGATGGAGATTTGCTCACAAAAACGTTTAAAGGAGAACGCCTTTTGGTGTACCGTGGTACGTGCCAACTCATCGTAGGACTTTTGGTGATATATAGAAGGGAAATATTGTGCAGGGTTTCGATACGTACCGAGTCAGCCTGGGCGTTCGGGTTACCCGATTATTTCGGGTCGGGTAGTTCGGGTTTTGAAAAGTTCGGGTAATGAAAATCGTTACCCGATTACAGCCCCGAAAAAATGCTACCCGCAATTTCGGGTACCGCAATTTCGGGTTCGGGTTCGGATATTACCCAATTTACCCGAAATATATATATATATATATATGTATAATAAAATCACAGGATACACTCAAACATAATAGAATTTCTCATACAATTAGAAGTGAATAAAATATAATAGGTAAGTTTATAACTAATATGTTCAATATACAGACTTGATACTTAATAGTTCCAGACCACGACACATTGAGAAAGAAAATAGTTACTGGACTAGATGAGGATACGAGGACCGAGGAGACGGGAGATGAGTTAATGGCCCAAATTAATGACGAACGAAGCTGAGGAGATGGAGGTATACGGTTCGTTGTTGACTGGCTTGGGTCACGCACGCTGCCACGGGATGCTTCACAACTACAGGGGACTTCAGAGGACGCATATGTATTACGGGTAGTTCGGGTACCGGGGGTTCCTACCCGAATTACCCGATATAATTTCGGGTAATAGAATTCACTATCCGAACTAGACATCGGGTAGTGGGGGTTCGGGTACTTCGGGTCCGGGTCCGGGTATTTCGGGTTCGGGGTTCGGGTATCGGGTTTTGTGCCCAGTGAGTACCGAGCAGGACTCGACACGGAGGGACGATAGAGCCTCACTATAAAAACATTTCGTGTACGTGCTAACAAGCTCTCGTGACAATCAAATCAAATCAAATAAAACGCCTACAGTTACTCAAAAAAAAAAACACCTACAACACATGCATACTCACCCTATGAAACCCTAGTTATAATATATATGCCTCCGACAGTGGGTTTTTTTTTTTTAGAAATAGCCCTCCATAAAAGGCAAAAAGTCTACATCACCCCCTGAACTTTGATACATTGAATACTTAACCCCCCAACCTACAAACCCAGTTTTCCTGCCCCTAAACTTTCAAAACCGTTCAAATAACCCCCTGGGGCGGTTTAGGTGAGTGGTTTTGCTTAGGTGGCAGCCAAACTGGTCCAATTTGGATACATAAGCGCTCGGGCCCGCTTGTCAGCCGTGGCAGGCAGTGGCGCAGCTCTGGCCGGCCACCGCCGGAGTCCCAGCCGCGGGTGCACGCCAGCGAGGTAGCAGGCTGCCGCAGCTGCCGTGGGCACGGGCAGGCGCCGCGGCAGGCAGCGGCGCAGCTCTGGCCGGCCACCGCCGGAGTCCCAGCCGCGGGTGCACGCAGGCGAGGTAGTAGGCTGCCGCGGGCACGGGCAGGCGCCGCCGCGGGCGTGGGCGCAGGCCACCACACGGCCGCGCGGGCGCCAGCGAGGTAGCAGGCCGCCGCGGCGCGGGCGCACGCCGGTGAGTAGCAGGTTGCCGCGGCGCGGGCGCACGCCGGCGAGGTAGCACGCCGCCGCTGGCGCGGGCGCAGGCCTGCGAGTAGCAAGCCACCGCGCGGCCACCCGGGCGCACGCCGGCGAGGTAGTAGGCCGCCACGGGCGCGGGCGCAGGCCAGCGCGGCCGCACGCCGCTGCGGGCGCCGCGGGCGTGGGCCAGCGCGGCCGCGCGTTCGCACGCCGGCGAGGTAGCAGGACGCCGCGGGGCACGGGTAGGCGTTAGTGCGGGCATGGGCACCGCGGGCGCGGGCCAGCGCGGCCGCGCGGTCGCACGCTGGCGAGGTAGCAGGACGCCGCGGGGCACGAGCAGGCGTTGGTGCGGGCACGGGCGCACGCCGGCGAGGTAGCAGGACGCCATGAGATGGGAAGACATGAGATGGGGCTGGAGGTGGGAGATGATAGCTTGGAACAACCTATCAATGAGAGAAAGACATGGGTAGAGAGAGAGGTAGAGCAGCCACCCTGTCACTTTGTGCCAAGTTGGACTGCCACATAGGCTAAACCAGCGATGGAGCCAGCGGCCGGTCAAGGCGGGCTTCAACCCGGCCTAACCATCCCGATTACACAGCGCCACCCCCCCCCCCCGCCTTGATTTTTTTGTTTAATTACATAAATTAGGAAGGGCTGAGAATTTTTAGCTTGTTCAGCCCGCCCTAAATTAAATCTTAGCTTCGTTGCTAGGCTAAACCAGCGCCACGTCTGCAAAACCACCCACCCAAACGTCTCGGGGGTTATTTGAACGGTTTTGAAAGTTTAGGAGGCAAAAAAACCGATTTTTGTAAGTTAGGGGTTAAGTATTCCAGGTATTAAAGTTCATGGGGTGATGTAGACTTTTTCCTCCATAAAAGTTATATTACAAACTCCTTCAGCAGAAAAGAAGATCCAAACATGCTGTGTTCCAGCTGAAAAACTAATAGCCTGAATTCGCCAGACTCGTCTGCTGTTTTTTTATGAAATAATTCGATCGCTGAGATTGGCTTGCAGAGGTTAAATAGCATCGCTTGGCTACGAACAACACAGACTGGCGATGCAAACCAAAGAAACATCTCGGAGGTTCGGTCTTCGGATCAGATCATTATAGACCCAACAATCCGCCAAACCAAACAGACTGGAACTAACTCAACCTTGCCAAAGCTCTCTTCTACAGTCTCCCCACAATATATACATCATGATGTACAACTTCTATGTTACAGTCTAATCTAATAAGATCTATAAATGGTGCATCTATTCATCTACTACTCGATCGCGCCTTCTGCGTCATCAAGCATCTCCGCATTTTCCTCAAGAAGTTGATCGCACATCTTCAAAAGCTCGTCAGCAAGCGGAGGGATGCCAGGATTGCGGTTGTCATTGTAGATGTGTGCGTTCACTGCTATCTGGGCCACGTCATGCCTGAATCCCTCCCTGTTTCTGTACCCCATCTTCCTTACCTTGTCCCTGATGGTACCAAGGTCCATTGGGTGATCTATGATGTCAAGGTAATCAGGAGCATCTTTCTTCGTCACTGGTTTAAGACATATATATGACACAGCTGTGTTTCTCCGCAAGCAGTCAACTACATTTTCCAGTATGTTGGAAAGCTCAACCTGCATTAGGATGGAAACAAATTAGTCAAGCTCAAATTCCTCTTAAAGTTTGTCAAGTTTTGACCACAAATAAATATGTCTGATACTACAACAGAATCAGCAAATGCTTTGGAGACAAACATGACTTAGCAATGAAAAACCCCCATTAAAACATATAAATTGTACCTCTCCTCCTCTCTGCCGTTTAGACATCCAATGTCTTTCATCTTGGCCTACGATAAAGTAAGGCATCCTCTCGAATTTCAGGTTTTCTCTTTCCCTTGATTTTATTCTTTATCCTCTGGAGCCCTTCCTCCCTCTTTTCATGTATGTGTTCCTGCATATCTCTTTCCCTTTGAAAGTAAATGGGGAATTCATCTGGGAAGCTTGTCTATCGGACCAATCTTCTCTGATTTTGTTCTTGGGACCTGATAATTCAACATTTTTTCTTGTGGGCTCCTGAACAGTCCTAAATTGAACATGTCTTTGTTGGTCTAGAAGACCCTTAGGCTGCTTGACAGTGATCTTCTTGCTTGGAATATTCTTCCCAAATTCAGCAGGAGGCTGAAATACAACAGATGCTTTTAGAATGTCAGGAGGATAATCATCAAACCTCATCTCATTAGACTTCAATATCTTGTCGGCCGTTCCAGTAGGTCTGAAGTCTGTGACATCCACAATGCCTTCAACAGAAACTAGTGAACTAGACGGTGACATGTTCCACTCCAAGGACCTTTGAGGTACCCCACATTTGAACTTTACTGGGACAGATTTTGTCTTTTCAATACATTCAAGTCCTTTGGTTTCAGTCTCTTCAAATGATACTGTAGTTGTCAACTTCTTGCTCAGTGTCTGACTTGCTTGATCCAAAGGATTAAACTCAACTGAATTTGTATCCATTTCTGTATTTTCTTGATCCTCCCCATACTTAGGACACAGCTTGTTGGTCCGCATATGCCCAAGCTATAAAACAAAAGAAATGACAAAGATACAATCAACTCATAAGTTGATGAAACAATTCACTTTAACGTGCTACCCTGACCACAAGCACCAGAGGTAAAATTATATTCCTTCCAGTCTCTTTTCATGAAAAAGAAGAAAAGGCGCGAGTCACAATAGCAAGATAAGATCAGCTTTGACATGAATGAATCATAGAACTCTCAACACAGCTCAAAATTTTCAGGTTTTAGTGGTACAAATATCTGCACTAAGCTCAAAAGTTTCAGATTTTAGTGGCACAAATATCAGCACTAAAATTTTAATAGGTGTGATGCCAAGCCAAGAATTAGCACAAAAGCATGACCTCAAATTACCAAATATAAACAGTATCCCCACTACTCAACTCACTATTTATGTTTACTTTGTATGCAGCCTGATGAGTACGGACACCACCACCAGTACAACATATAACGATCGCTTCACAGCGTATCATTACAACCAATACAACATAATTACATGTAGCATAGAAGGGAGTGAAGCAAAACCTGTTGCATCCTACAATCATGTCATGGGCCAGAGTGGATGCACGTGAACAGTACCCACGGGGGTACTGTACCCCTGGTACTGTAGCACCAGGGGGTCCATCTAGGCCTAGATTTAGGAAGAGCCTGGAAAATAAGATTGGTTGCATACAAGTGAGTTTGGGTCCTTCCTATAATGGGGGGGGGTGGTGTGTTTAGATATAACTACTAAGATTAAGCAAAAATAAACTAAGGGTAAGACCCTAAAGCTCTGTAGCCTCCCAAAGCCATCGGAAGGCATGGTGCCCTCCGTGCACCTGGACAGCTGCAGCCTAATGCTGCTGCTGGTCCCTTCCTCTCTTAAGGTGTGGCTAGCCTAGGGCAGCCGTTCTCCTCCCCCATCCCCACCCCCCCCACCACACCCACCCCCCCACAATCCCCCCAAACCCACCCCCACATGTTCCCCCAACTATCCTCTAATCCCTCTCCCCGGATGCAAACCATTACATCATCGCTTCCATGTCTAAGGGTGACCTATCTTCTGCAAAAGAATTCTCAGGCTGCATACAGTAACATAGCATGCTACTTCCTACATTCCAAATTATAAGTCTCTTTGATACATTCATACATAGCAAAATTGTTGTACCAAAAAAGTCAAAGCAACTTATAATTTGGAACAGAGGGAGTAGTTACTAGAGCTTGTTTCTTCTAATACATCAAAAGATAATAGTGACAAACAACTGGATGTGGGCCTCAAATATTAGATGGAGAGTAATACCTCTTTCACCTCTCTTGGAGTGCTCCCCATTGAGGTCGATGTAGCAGTATGACCTGACATTCTAATCATTTTCCCAGTCTCACTCTGCTTTGATTTTGTGGCACCTATAGATCATACACAGATGATTCACAATTTGTCATTTCCACAGGTTGCTTCCTCCCCTTCTTACCATTACCATTGTCTGTCCCATAATAGGCCATCAATCGTAAGTACAAAGCTTTTTTTTTAAAAAAAAAGAATACATAATAAAGAAATAACCACCTTCAAGCAGTTTTTTTGTCAGAGAGGCTTCTGCTTCATCATCTTCAATTTCATCATTAATTTGAATTCGAGTTAGGCACCTTCTCATTTGAAGCCCTCTCATTCCTTCTGCTTTATTATTTATTACCAGGCCTGCTTTACCAGTATCTTCATCATCAAATTCTTCTGCATCTAGCAAGTTCTCAAGATCCCCAGCAAATGAGTCCAGATCATTGTTGGCTTCTGTGTCACTCCCATTGTCAACATCTATAGCTGAAAGTGACTCAAGTCTGTCCCAAATTTCCTGGCATTTCTCTCTAGCTTGCTGCTGAGGCTGCAGAGAAGACATATTTTGTCCACGCGCAAACTTACTAACTGGAATTTCATCAATAGTAATTCCCAATGCAGCTTTCTCACTTGACAGCTTCCTCACCATAGTAGTGAGATCCCACCTTGTTAAGTTGTGAACTTCTGCTTCTGGAATGCCAAATTTTAGAAGCAGCTATATACAACAATACATTAGGGGCAAACATTAGATTCATCAATGCAATATGGCTCTCTCCATACAAATATATCATATCTAATTCACGTTTTTTATTCTGCTAGACAAATACCATATTAAATATGAATCAACAAGAACATAGAATCAACTTGGCCAATTTTAGACAGCATGGGAGATCTATTTCTACATTGCACCAAAAAAAAAAAAAAAAAAAAAAAGACCTGAGTGTCATTGACATGCGGGGTAAGTGCCACTGGTAACTTACACGCCATAGTATATTCATCATTTAGAGCCTTTTTTTTTTTGAACCAGTTTAGAGCCAATTGTTATGGAGGGTTTACACATGCTTTCTTTATACCCATAAAAATAATAATCTAAAGGACATTCAAATATTAACACACATACGTTGACATTGAAACATGTTGCATGATTTAAAGGCAAGTCAGCACCGGTAACCCTAGCCAATGTTTACTAAATCAAATAGGCTTTACGGTACCTCTCTGGCTGCATCATTGCTCAACCTGCGGAGATCAGCATCAGTTCCAGTTGCCGTAGTACCTTTTGCCACAGCTGATTTTTTCTTGACATAGCTGAATCCAAGCCCAACACCAGATGGATCACCGAAACCAGTAATTTCTAATCTTTCTATATTCTTCCTGCCCTGCACATGCCCAAGGAAAAGAACTAAAATTTAAGGAGAACATGTACCATAAATCTCTCTAGCTATCAAAGGATCAATGGAGGTGGTCACAGCATTGTTATGGATGTTGCTGCCTGAGCTGACAGGGAAGAGGGCTGGGAGTCAAAGGGACCTTAACGGTTGTTTGAATTGTGCTGGGTATAGGTTTTGTTGATTGGAACCAGATAGTTACCAATGGTGGTCATAAACCTATAGCACATAGAAAAGAGTAGTGGCATCAAAATCTTCAAATTTCAAACCCTACTTTTGACAAATCATACACCATTTTTTTTTCTTGAACATGCAGGAGAACTGTGTATCTTTGAAGAATATTACACCATTTCAGTTCTTTGTTCTATGCCGGTTCAGCTTGCAAAGTCTCATCCCTCTTTCTGATGAGACTTCTTTTGATGATTGGTGGGACAGAAGCTCAAGGGTGGTGGCTCATCATCTTAGGAGCCTGGACTTTGTGGAATATTCACTGTGTGTTAATGGTGAACCTCCTAGCCTAGCTAGAACACTGTTGCTCTATAGTGAGGAGCTTCATTTTTGGGTTTGGTTGGGACAAGAGCAGTTGTGAAGCTACAGAAACATTGAAGGAGGGTGCACTTGACTTTTGGGTGCATAGACTTATGTCATAAAAGGTGCATATATGGTGAATTTTTTTAGTCAAAATCATGGTTCTTCAATTTTTGGGGGATGCATTTGCACCCCCTAACTTTTAGCTTCACCCCTGAGCACGACATATCAATCAACTCCTTGCCCGGGGACTGAATGTGTATTAATTTTGGTCATGGTCCAATTTTCCCTTGAGCATTTGCTCTATAGTTTGTTTCTTCAAGAACCTAGTGGGTGGGTGTAAGGGTTTTTGTATGGGTTCTTGCTCCAATTTTCCTTATGATGATACATAGCTTTCAAACTTGTTCAAGAAAAAAAGTATATGTTGATTGGAAGACTTTCTTGAGCCGTTTCAATATAGCCAGTCCCAGCCCAGAAAGGAGGGTGTGTTAGGTCTGGCGAACCAACATTAAAAATCAGCCACTCTAATGGAGTTGAAACCCACAAGAGATTCGTTGGGGCGTAACCCTCTTAGCGACGCGCTACATCGGAACCCGGGTGTGGTGTTAAATGGGCAAGGGCCGGGTCGTCATCCCCTTAGTGGCGCGTTGTATCGTGATCCGGGTACGATGACAAATGAGCAAGGGTCGGGTCGTTGCAACCTTAGCGGCGCGCTACATCTACGCCCGGGTGTAGTGAAAAATGAGCAAGGGTCTTCGCACTTCCCTCGACGGGTGCGAAGGGTAAATAAGCTAGCCGAGCCAACTAGGATTCGTCTAGGTAGCTGGAACGTAGGGTCCCTAACGGGTAAGTTGAGAGAGCTGGTCGATGCAGCAATTAGGAGACGTGTAAATATTCTATGCGTTCAGAAGACTAAATGGAAGGGCCAAAAGGCGAAGGAGGTGGAGGGTACATGCTTCAAACTTTGGTACACGGGGACCACATCGGGTAGGAATGGTGTAGGCATCTTGGTCGATAGGAGCCTTAAGAAAGGGGTCGTGGACGTAAGGAGGCAAGGCGACCGGATTATCCTAGTCCGGCTGGTTGTTGGAGATGTGACGCTGAATGTGATTAGTGCCTATGCCCCTCAGGTAGGTCTTAGCGAGAGCACCAAAAAGCAGTTTTGGAAAGATCTAGATAGCATGGTTAGTTCCGTGCCTACCAGCGAGAAGCTCTTCATAGGAGGAGACCTCAATGGCCATGTGGGTGCGACTAGTGTAGGTTTTGAGCGGGTGCACGGGGGGTTCGGGTACGATAGTAGGAATCAAGAGGGGGAGGATGTTTTGAATTTCGCACTAGCCTACGACTTGTTGATAGCGAACACCCTCTTTAGGAAGAGGGAATCCCACCTAGTGACCTTTCGTAGTGGTCATCACTCGAGCCAGATCGATTTTATCCTTGCTAGAAGGGAGGATAGACGTGCTTGCTTAGATTGTAAGGTGATACCTAGGGAGTGTGTTGTCCCTCAACACAAGCTTGTGGTAGCGGACTTTCGCTTTCGGGTTCGTGTTCATCGGGACAAACGAGCCAAGATTGCGAGAACGAAGTGGTGGAAGCTTAGAGGGGATGCAGCGCAAACGTTTAAGGAAAGGATGCTAGGCGAGGGGCCTTGGGAAGAAGGAGAAGATGCAAACGACATGTGGCTAAAGATGGCAGCATGTGTTCGGAAGGTGGCTTCGGAAGTGTTTGGCGTGAGTAGAGGAGGCAAGCGGGAAGTGAAAGACACCTAGTGGTGGAATGACGACGTGCAAGGAGCTATTAGAGAGGAGTGTTTCAAACGCCTCCACAATGACAAGAGCGCAGCCAACATCGAGGGCTATAAAACAGCGAAGAGGGCTGCAAAGCAAGCTGTGAGTGTAGCAAAAGGACAAACAATCTTCAAGAACAAGGGAGATGTTCAAAGTTGTACCAATTACCGTGGGATCAAGCTGATGAGCCATACGATGAAGCTCTGGGAGAAGGTTATCGAGTATCGCCTAAGAAGAGGGACAAGGGTAACCCAAAACCAGTTTGGGTTTATGCCTGGCAGGTCGACCATGGAGGTGATTTTCTTGATACGTCAATTGATGGAGAGATACAGAGAGCAGAAGAAGGACTTGCACATGGTCTTTATTGACCTCGAGAAGACATATGACAAAGTTCCAAGAAATGTTATGTGGTGGGCCTTGGAAAAGCACAAAGTCCCAACTAAGTACATTACCCTCATCAAGGATATGTACAGGGATGCAGTGATGTGTGTCCGAACTTGTGATGGCGACACCAGTGATTCTCTGATTAAGATAGGACTACATCAGGGGTCCACTTTGAGCCCTTATCTATTTGCTTTGGTGATGGATGAGGTCACAAGAGACAAACAAGGTGACGTGCCTTGGTGTATGCTCTTTGCTGATGATGTGGTGCTAGTTGATGAGAGTAGGGCAGGGGTAATAAGAAGTTAGAACTATGGAGGCACACGTTAGAGTCGAAAGGCTTCAAACTTAGTAGGATCAAGACCGAGTACATGAGGTGCGATTTCAGCACGACTACGCACGAGGAGGGAGACGTTAGTCTCGATGGACAAGTGGTGGCCAAGAAGGATATTTTTCGGTATCTAGGATCAATGCTTCAAAAGGATGGAGACATCGATGAGGATGTTAGACATAGAATTTCAGCCGGCCGGTTGAAATGGCGTCAAGCTTCTGGTGTCCTCTTTGACAAAAGGGTGCCACAGAAGCTAAAAGGTAAGTTCTATAGGACGGTGATACGCCTAGCGATGTTATACGGTGCGGAATGTTGGCCTACAAAAAGGCGACATGTCCAGCAACTGAGTGTAGCGGAGATGTGTATGTTGCGTTGAATTTGTGGGCACACTAGGAGAGACAGGAACGACGATATTCGGGATAAAGTTGGGGTTGCACCAATTGAGGAGAAATTGATTCAACATCGGTTGAGATGGTTTGGACATGTTCAGCGAAGGCCTCCTGAGGCGCCGGTGCGTAGTGGGGTTCTAAAGCAGGTCGATAATGTAAAGAGCGGTAGAGGTCGACCTAAACTGACTTGGGATGAGTCGGTTAAGAGAGACCTTACGGAATGGAATATCTCCAAGGATTTAGCTACTGATAGGAGCGCTTGGAGACTAGCTATCAATGTTTATGTTGCTTTGTGACTTGTCTCTTCTGGGTTTCACCTCTAGCCTACCCCAACTTGCTTGGGACAAAAGGCTATGTTGTTGTTGTTGTTGGAAACTTACAATACAACCACCAGAATATCATTAGACAAATAAGAGGGGTTTGCAAAACGAGAATAAAAAACGATCAGCTGACCTATGCCCAACTTTTGAAGCTTTATGGCTTCAACCGAGCACCATAAATTCATCTCCTCCCTAAAAACCAATGGGCCTCCATGAGAGCAGGGGAAGCACCCTTTGAAACACGTTTGTTTCGATGGAGACACAAAGTCCAAGCCCCTAACTCAACTTTGCAGGGGGTAAAACAGGTCGC
Organism: Themeda triandra; assembly: GCA_018135685.1. Taxonomy (NCBI): domain Eukaryota; kingdom Viridiplantae; phylum Streptophyta; class Magnoliopsida; order Poales; family Poaceae; genus Themeda; species Themeda triandra. The sequence continues at coordinate 577,323 of JAENPR010000330.1, read as the reverse complement.
GGGCATTTTAGTGAGAAGAAGACCTTCTCACACATGTCGAGAAGACCCCCGAACAATACACAGTGGCATCGTAGCCAATGTGAGAACGACCACGGTTGGGGCCAGACTTAGACCTGTGCTTGTGCTTTGGCATGGGATATACGACGGGATTTTTTTTAACCTTGGCCACAAATTTTGGTCCCACGGGGAGTCGAAACCAAGACCTAAGGAGTGCTACTCAAACCACCCAACCAACTCAACTAGAGGCCCTTTCACAAATACCAAATAATCTACATCCTGCCACCTGTTTTATGAGTCCTGCAAGACAAAACAATATTACTATATGAATTCAAACAGAAGTTTAAGTTGCCAAACTAAGCTAGATACAGTTTCCCATCAAGGCCCCTGGCCCCATTTGGAAATGGGTGTTGGAACTTAGAAGAGGATCCGAATTCTTATGATTAATCCCCACCCCAAACCCTCTAATCAGGTCTTAGACATTTTTATCGCAACAGGCTAGAGGAGATTGAGTACTGCATCTAACAACTAACCATGCGCTATTGTGCACCCAACCCAACAGGACCCAGGGAATATGGGATAAGGAACCATCAATTCACGGCTTGAAGGTTAATACAGTATTTGTAATTGCTGAAATTAACTCAGGAAAGAATGATGTATGAATTGAAGGTTGTTTTCAGTCTTGTGGAACAGATCAATTATTACCAACAGTAACTGGTTTTAGGTCGCAATTGAATGAACAGTACATTGCAGCTCACTAATCACAGCAGTAAAAGTTTTTTAGTGAAGTACCTGATTAGTACAAGCAATAAAATTGCTGGTAAGATTCCAACTAGTAATCTGTAACTCTCTCTCAATATGTGCTGCAGCAGCAAGCTCGATAGCTTCATTAGAAAGTTGATTCATGGCAGAATCCAGACCAACAGGATGAGTAAGATCTACAATTCCTAATTGCTTGAGATGATAGAGACCAGCTTTCATACTCTCATAACAGCATACCTGAAGCGTAGCCAGTTAAAATAGATTCAAAAGTCATGGCAATCTTTTTTTAGGGAAGAGCAAAAGAAATAATGCTACCAAACATTTATTGCATTTGCATTGCAATGATATTGCATATTAGTCTATTGCAATGATCTCGCTCAAAAAAAGTCTATTTATACAATTTGATTCAACCTTTCAACATTAATACAATCTCAGGCTTTTAATAATTCAGAGACATAAGTATGTTTGCTGAAGGCTACTTATTTAATACTCTGCTGAAGGCTACTTATTTAATACTCCCTCCGTTCCAAATTGTAAGTCATTCCAAGAATCTTGGAGAGTCAAAATTTTTTAAGTTTGACCAAAATTTTAGAGAAAACTATAATGATCTGTAACATTGAATAGATATACAATGAAAATAGGATTAAGTCCACTTTTGGCCCCTCAACTATCGTCATGGTCTAATTTTTACCCCCCAACTCCTAAACCGTCTAGATTAGGCCCCCAAAGTTGCTAAACCATGCAATTATAGCCCCTGGGCTAGTTTAAGGCTGTTTTGGGATGATGTGGACGCGGTTTTGACTGCCTACGTGGCATTGACCGCCACATTGGCCACTCTCCCACACTTTTTTTCTAGTCCCTGGAATGGGCAAAAGGCCCGGCCCGCTAAGCAATCACTCTCCCTCTCAGTTTTGTCACTCAGACAGGAACCCTATCCCAGTCGCCGGCTCCTTGTCATTCTGTTGAGCACCGCCGCCGCCCCCTCGTCGTCCTCCTCAGGACCGGCCGACGCCGCATCCTCATCGTCCTCCCCAGCAACGCCGCCGCCATCAGCGCCTCGTCATTTATGTGCTGAATTTGTGTTAAACTCATGTGTGTTATGAATTCTTGGAACCATGTGTGCTCAATTCTGAAAACTCATTTGTGTTGAACTCAATTCTGGGGAAAAATGACCTAGTGTGTATGCTGGGAACTCCTTTTTCTTTCATATATTTGTCTCTGTATCACAATTCACAAATGAAAGACCGTTCTTCAAGTATGCAGCGGCTATTACGGGGCTGCTATCGTATCCAAATGCATGCATGTATGCAGCGGGCATTCTTGTCTTGTACAGCGGCAGCAGAATTAGGCTGGCTGGGCAGGCCAACATTGGCGAGAAAAAAAAAGTGAGGGAGAGTGGCCAATGTGGCGGTCAATGCCATGTAGGCAGTCAAAACCACGTCCATGTCAACGCAAAACAGCTCTAAAACAGCCCAGGGGCTATAATTGCATGGTTTAGCAACTTGGGGGCTTAATCTAGACGGTTTAGGAGTTGGGGGTAAAAATTAGACCAAGGCTAGGCTAAAAGTGGACTTAATCCATGAAAATATAAGTGAAGACGAATCTAATGGTACTTAATTAGACTCGTAAATGTTATTATTTTATTATATAAATTTGGTCAAAGTTGAAAAGTTTGACTCTCCAAGATTCTTGGCATGACTTACAATTTGGAACGGAGGAAGTATTTACATCATGAATATAATGGCAACTAGTCTTGATTATTTTGTGCTCTTGTAAATTTAGGGAAAAAAACACAAATACCCAACCAAGGGTACTCCAACCAGTTTGGTTCTGCCAGTTAGGTCGAAATACTTGAACCTTAGTGTGAAAGAACACTGAGGTTTGCCAGTTGCACCAATTAGGAGCATCATCAGTCAATTAGTATAACAATATACATGGAAAGTGTCACAGATAAGAAAGCTCAAGGGTATAACTGATTAAAACTTCATTTTTAAGGATCTATGTGGCATCTTACAGGCTTCATGGTTAACGCATCATCATTTAAATTATGAGACTTAACTTACATCGTCATTATTCCAGCCATTAGAACTTGTCCAGAAAATATCATGGCCATCCACAAAGACTACGTTCAATAACTCTCCGCTAGAATGACAAATTTGGGGGCAGCATGAAGTCTACTAGCTATACTCCATGATATTCTGAAATATATAGATCTCTAGCCATATATAAATCTAGAGCCATCATAAAGAAACTTAACTACAACTCCCCTCTGTTAGGGGACGCAAGGGAGCTTGTTTCAGAATTGAGGGCAGTCGATTTCCTAATTGAAGTTAATACTTTATTTCTTTCCACTCCAAGATCATGTGTTAATATCAAGAGTTCAGTACAAATTGAAGACATTTAAGCAATAGACCCTTCCAAACAAGAACTAAGATATTGCACATTATGCAACGAATTGGCACCTTATATATTTAGATTAAAAAAGGGTACATAGATAATAAACCATGCTGTTGATACTAATAGCCAGTGAAATGTTATCAGCTCTCACATTTCCTTGAGATATGCCGTTTATCATCAAGAAAGAATTGATCAACACAAGTGTAAGTGTATCATGAAGAAACTCACACTTTCCGGTGCCAATAATCTTTTCAGTTCTTCCTCAGATGGAACCAGGAAATCAGGTCTGTTTACCCAGAAATGTCCCGTTGGTCCTTTCTGCAAATAAATATGCAGCATAGTGTTAATTTTAGTTAAATCAAAAAGGCCCAAAACTGGAAAAAAAAAACACGGGAAAATACTAAAAGTATGTATACATACAACTTCAGGAGAAGCAACATATATGATAAACACCTAACCTTCAACTCTGCACAATGCTTGAGTCGTTTTCTCACAATAGCATCAGTCAAAGGACTTTGAATAGGTAATTCATCAGCTCGTATCTGACAAATGATGCCAGGACTCTCCCTAGCTCGAAACTCATGATAAACATATACAAGCATTCGATTAAGAAGATAATTCTGTACATTTTTTGTCCCTGTTGAAAATACTTCCATATGAGGTTCCTGCCAAGGGAACAGCAATCATTTATCATTTATGAATGTAATGAGAAGAGTTATCCCAAACAGATCAGCTCCTGTGGTAGGGTGAGTACAAGAAACAGAAGCAAGTATGCAATTATATATGTATATGAAAATGTGTTTCTAATAATTTATGCTAGCAATGACAGAAATAAAGGGCAAAATAAGTACCATTTACATTTAACTATAGCAAGTTAATATAATCCAATACGATTTATTCTCAATTGTTGCACAAAAAATATCTAAATTCATTTCAACTCATGTCCACAGAAATAGCATGTATTCCCTCCGTCCCAAAGTAAGTGTCGCTCTCGCTTCCCGAAGAGTCAAGCTCTTTTAAATTTGGACAAAAAAATATATAAGAGAATATTAATATTTATAGTATATAATTAGTATCATTAGATAGATCGTTGAATCTATTTTTATAATAAACTTATTTAGAGATATAAATGTTGCTAATATTTTCTATAAATCTAGTAAAACATGAGAAAGATTAACTATCACGAATACCATAGCGTCACTTATTTTGGGACAGGAGTAATTTACAGAGTTGCATTTATGTTATCTCAAACTATTTTTCTTCAACAAATGGCAACACTTCAGCAGAGTTTAGGACCTTTCAAAGCATTTAATAGAGAGTTGCATTTATGTTATCCCAAACTGTTTTTCTTCAGAAAATGGCAACACATCACCAGTGTTTAACTTTCAAAAGCGCAAGGCAAAACATAACAAAAGCTTACTTCTTGGCCAACAGCATAAACCTTATCAATACGGCGAAGGAAAAGTGCCCCTTTGGCTGAACGAACTAAAAGATAATCTCTTGATGAAACCTGGTGAGGAAATATAGGTGACCTGTACATGTTTGTTTCAAGACAAGACTGGTGGGTACCTGAACATATTTGTCCCAGAAAAGGAGATATGTCAGCCGGATCAATTACAACCATTGTACCCAATCCATCAATGTTGTTTTGAAGTGACGTAGTTGTCTCATCAGTACATGAAGTTTTTCTGTAATATGTACACAGTCGGGCTCCCATTCCTGTATTTGAAAGTAGTAAAGGCCTCTCCTCACAGTATCTGTATTTGAAGTGACAGAAAATAGAATTAATACAATAGTGAAGGAAAATACATAATCAAAATATTTGCCATTTACAATAATAGTATTGAATATCTTGTATTCTTGTTCACCAATTGACTAAAGTAGCAAAAACAATTCATAACTGACCAATTTCCAATAATTAAACATCCAATCAAATCCCTATTTTACATGACAGATGGCTGAGCAAATACTAACATGATGCACAAACATTTGGCTGAACTGGCAATTAAATTCTCATTTGTTGAAGTCACATATGTAAAGTCCATTTCCATTAATGCTTCCATCATAAAAAAAGGAAATAAGTTAGACTTGCTCCATCAAAAATACATGTCCATCCTTAACGGACAAGTCAACTTTTTCCTGAAAGCCCCAGGAGGACATAGAGGCTTGCCCTCACCAGGTAACATCTGTGCTTTTGGCCATAGATTTACTTTGGTGCACACTGAATGCAGAATAGAGTTAGGTCGCACATTTTGCATAGCCAAAGAGAGATCATCCTGAAGCTCTTTTCCAGAATAAATCAACTTTATGCTCTCAGAATGTTTGAATTCTGCATGTAGAGGATGTCATAAATCATAAAGAAATATTAGTAAAACTGAAGACTGAAAGAAGTGGTAATCTTTTTTTTTCCTCTGGGGGTGGGTAGTAGCTTTAAATTGCATAGGAGTATTTGAAAGAAACCACACACAATAAATACAAGGTAATAAATAAAATAAGGAAAGAACAGAATAAGAAACGAGTACTAGCCTAGTTTTTTTGAGACTTTTAGTTTCACAGAGACTGGATTTTCGTCTGCATTGACCATAAGCTTCATTCCTTTTCCTCCCAGAGTCATCACTATTACAGTTATTCGCCCATGGCCAACCGCAGTTCCATGCAGTTGAGCAGCAACTTTATTTTCATGCGGATACCACTTAGCTTTTGGTCTATGAAAGCTTGCAATCTCCTTACTGCAGAAAATTGAAGTACAAGAAAAAGGAAAGAAATGAAGTGGGAAGAACAAAAATAATATACAGTTCAGTAGGTGAGATAAAATGGCAAATCGACAACAATGGTAATGCATTTGTCTCCATTGCCACTGGGGAAGCATGAAAATTGGTTTCCCTAACTTTACTTTTCACGGGTTGCATAGGGATTCCTTGCTTTTGATGGAGACCTAAATTGGATGTCCTTTGCTAGCAAGGATTTCCTCGTCCACTCAAGGTTAGGCAAGGAAATTGAACATGCAATAGAGGCATATAACTCAAGTAGGAAACTTGTGTTAAATTTAACCAAGACCTAAGGCCTGAAGTGCCAAAAACATGCACCATACTTTGGGCACCAAGCTCCATAATCTAGTAATGCAAGCATCCATTGCCATGCTACAACACAACGCTCACGATGCCATCCACACCAGCAGAAGAATTCAAATACTCTTAGGCCCTGTTTGGATCCCTTCATTTTGGAGAAACTGAAATCTACTCAAGAAATTAGGCTATTTGGCTTGGAATTTGAGATTCCACAACATTCAAAAGTTCACATATGAGCCATGATTCATAGGAAGTGACATGAGAAATGGATTCTATGGATTCTTCTTCTCCAACTTAAACTTTACTTTACGGATTCTTCTTCCACAACTATAGTTTATTACAATGAATTCAATTTCAAGAATCCAAACGGGGCCTTAGTTTAATTTTGCTGTAAGCGTTATTCTAGATTACATGCACGTCTCCAAGTGAATGAAGCAAGATTGCAAGAACAGCAAGTATCAAGCATCTATCAATTAAAATTCGCTGGCTACAAGTATAACCAGATATCCAAACTTTCAAGTTCTAAAGTTGTGTCTGTTATGTACTTATGTTATGAACAGAACCACAGATTACAGAAAACCCAGTTGTACTAACCAACGTCAAAAGAGCTACTTGAAGATGGGAACAAAGGCACATTCGAGACAACAAAAATCCACATCTGTAGATCAGTCTGTGACAAATGGACATCAGAAATGTATGCTGGCCTGGCAAGATATCACAGACACATCCTCATGTGGTTCATCTCAGATTTCATTTCAGACTCGTTTTCTTTTGCCATCTGTAATTTAGGTATCTTGTTTTCATGTTTTGTGAGAGTGCAAAATCCTGAGTCAAAAATTAGTACAGATAAAGTATCCAAATAAATTGTCAAAAGATTTTCTACAAGACAACAGAGGTGGAAACTGCTTTCTTAATTTGATATCACTGATAAATACACTTAAAATCACACTTTTGAATACAAAGAAAAAATCCGAACAAAGTTATTCATGGTTATGCAATGCATAAGTGCCTCACGACTAGTTATCCACTCCATTGTAATTTGTCACCTTGATAAAGTAAGCAGTACAGAGAATTAAATATTCACCGAGGCTTGTGAATACAATAGAAAATTCAGAGGGAAGGACAGGGTGGCTCATACTTGCTCAGTTTTGGCTTCACGGTTTGCAGCTTCTGAGCTGGAGCAGAATGCACCACCTTTATGCACATTGAAGCACCTTTTTTAGTAAGAAACTTAGCTTGCTGCAATACTTTCGCCTTACAATAAAACTTGTCATTTGAAATGTTGAATTGATGATCACTCAGTGAAATTGGTTGATTGCCAAAATTATCTGCTAATGATGCTGAACTCTTCATTGACGGACTAACAGCATTCATAGTAGAAGCATGAGAGTGGATGCGGTCCACTTTCTCTCCATCCATAGTCTCAAATAGCATCTGATCATCTTTAGGATCAAATATAAGCTTAGGCTTCAGGGTATCCACACTAGGATCCTAGATAATGTAGTCCCACCACGATCCTTCTAATAATTCCCTGTTCAGTAAGCGAAGATTGTTTAACCGCTGCATGGTCACAGGTTGTGTGTGGTATAAGGCATTATAGTCCTGAGCTGTCTCCTTTGTCAATGAATGGTAATTTTTCTCAGGAGCACGGTGATTAGCTGCAGCAGGCATAAAACCAAACAGATCTGTTATTACTGGAGAAACGTGCCCATTGATTTTACCCTTCACAGCGCAGTACTGAGAGACACGACCATAATCCTTAGCCTGATCTCCATTGTGAGAGTCCATGCTCTCTTCACATATTGCACAACCTTTTAAGCAAGGCTGACTTTCAGTTGCTAGTGAACTATCCCAAATGATATAATTTTCCCAATCATCATGCTCAAGTGGATAAAAATCAGGACAAACAGGAGACCGCTGAGCACTAGGGATATCTTTAAGTGAATCTTTCATAGGTTGTTCAGAAAGACATGAATCCTTTGGGCATAAAGTGACATCAGAAACAGACCGAGCACAGTCACTCTCAACAAAATCTGCATCCATTTGGATATGCTTTAAGTTTGAGATATTTTGGATACTGCTTCGGAAAATATTTCCTCATCTTCTTCAACGATGTTAGCATATTTAGCGATTTGGAGCTCTGGAAGCAAGTTTGGAACCAACAAAGAAGACATCAGATATACTCAAATGTTCTGGCCAGGAGCACTATTACAATGTCCAATAACATACAAGACAAGATGGTAATCAGTATTTGCTCAGTCACCAACATCTTTCTTTTCAACAGTTTTCTATTTAAACTTAAGAATCAACACAGTTCCATTCATATAGGAGCAGAACAAATACCTACTATATCATTTTCCAGGCATATAGGTAGAAATTTAAGCAATGGTCATCTGTCAATGCTAGCATTTGCAGTAAAAAGGATCAACTCGTGAAAGAAGAAGTCATATAGAAGAAGCTTGGACCAATAAATGCATGTTACTTCCTCCATCCAAATTATAAGTCGCTTTGACTTTTTTGGTACATCCATTTCGCTATGCATCTAGATATAATAACAATATGTCTAGATACATGGCAAAATGGATGAACCAAATAACGCAAAGCGACTTATAATTTGGAATGGAGGAACTATGTTAAGGGAAAAGAACAAGAGAGGCCCTTGCTGTGATATATTATTATGAAAAAAAAAGAAATTAGGAAAACCAAATGGGAGAGAAAAAAGAAAGGAAAACTAGAGGACATTACGACAGAAAAGGAGATAAGTAGAGCTACTGTACAACTGTGTTAGGCTAATTCATAAATATTTTGTATGTTAAGGGCTCTCTAAAAGTGCCATGCAACCCATATTACCTTTATTCATTGGATGTGTATGGTGATCTATCTGCCTTTTTCTTATAGCCACCTCACCACCAAAAATTTCACAAAACCTCAGGATCACACTCCCATCCTCTATGCATAAAACAGGGAGGGAAGCTGCAGTTTCAGACCCAAGATAACCTTCTTCAATGCCCATTTCTCTCTGGTTCATTGTACAACAAAGACAATTATATTAAGATATACTCCGTAGATCATTATACAAACTACAGAATGAATAGAAAATGTTGGGTCAAATGGGCATAAATGGGTATAATTCAAGATCAAGACATGAGAATACCTGCAAAGTTTCATATTCAAAGTCCAAGCATTCCTCTGAATGTGGCAACAAACCAAAATTTCCTGTGGCAAGATTAATCTCTGAAGGCTCCATTACTGGCTGCTCAATTAAAACTGCATCTGAAAAGAAAATGAGACATAGCATAGCAATACGACTGTTAGCAAATAAAGTATAAATAACTAGAACTTAAACTAAAATTCAGCAGCATTAACTCCAACACTTAAGTTGCTATATTTATTTTGAAAACATATGTTCTCAAGAATCAAAAACTAAATGTTGTGGCTTAGCAAAAGGATTTGCAATGTTCTAACTAGATTCCATTCATTAAGAGTGGTGTCTATGTGAAACTTTGACCCAAAAATAAAGAGGACAAAAATGGTGGTCTGGTCACTACACTGGAGAATGCATAAGGCAGCACATGCATACCCATGAGAACAAATAGAATCACAATATAAAAACATGTGAAGCCTTGAAATAATTTAAGCAAAACAGAATCAAGGGTAATATGGCAACCAAAAGGTTGTAAAAAAACGAAATATCACTAATATATAAAAAAAATGCACAGAAACAATTGGTGATATGGTTGAATACCATCAGAAGAACAATTTCGCACAGCACTATTAACTTGGGACTCGATATCATTGGTCATTCCTTCATCTTCATCATAGTTATCCTCACCAAACACTGATAATGTAGTATCTACTGAAGTATACACTGCATTTGATGAGAAGTAATCTTTTCTAGATAGTATATTGTCTTCCTCTGTAGGTGCTTCAACTTCAAGTCCGTCATATTCTTCATCAATATCTTCAAAGTCAACAGTATCTTCTGCCTTCTCATCGTAATCTACAGAACAGCAAAAAGATCAGGTATCGACTAGTGCGTAATTAGGCAAGGAAGAACAGGATAAGGCTGACAGAAATGGCAGGATCTGTATTGGCAAACTGCGTCAGTGAATAATCTAATGGACGAGAATCATTCATTTAGCGTTCATTATGGAAAAGTTGAGCTTCACTAACCTTGCTCAGAGAAATCAGTTGGTGCCGGAGAAGACCTGACTAACTATTAAGCAACAAATAGTTAGCATGTTTGACAAGGACATGGTATCAAATTAACCATTATCATGAGGTATAGCATACATCAATGCCTTGGAGGTCAAGGCCCAGCTCGTCTGCCAATGCAAATATGTGTTCCTTCACATCCTAACAATAGAATACAATAGAAATAAGAAAATGCAGCATTCCAGTAATCTTATGAACACAACTGCATAATGCCTTGCTTTTTCGCAGACAGATTCATATAACCAACTGGGTTCCACACTACAGCACAGTAATCATACACTGGCCATAAGTTTAACATCAAATCCTACAAGTATCACATAAAGACTTTTCAGCATATGGGTATTATCAGAAGAACTAGCTGCATGATATCCACAGATATGGTAGATGTAGCAAAAAATGAAATAAAAGGACTAAAACAACGAAAAGAATCCAAATATTGCCCCATCAGAACAAATTCAGAAGTCAAAAGGAGTATACCTCATCAAGATAGTCAGCATCTAGGCCGCCATAATCATCTACGTTACCAAACATGAACCCCAGGAAGTAATTCCCGCCACCAGGCTCTTCGTAATCCTCATCATCTGTAAGGATGAGATTAATCAAACTCTGCATTTCAGCAATTGTACACAGTTTGCAACAGGAGCCTCCTAGATTCCATAGGACAAAGGTTGGCAATTGTACACAAATGAGTCAGGACAAAGTTGACAACGAGGTGCATTCACAGAAAGCAGCCAGTTTCTGTGAGTTCGAAACTTAATAGTTAAGTCCAACGTTGAATCCGTCCAATCAAACAGCCACAACCAAACACAGGCACGGTCACGAGCCTACCAAATTACCAATAGCACCCCAATCCAACCGAATCGCGCTAGACCTACGAGCATCGCGGCAGTTAAAGACCCTAGGTACCGGCGATCATCGACTCGCAGGCTCGCGGAATTACAGAAACCTAAACACATGCCCCGCAGCGGCAACGCGTCGAAGTCGAGCTCACCTGCGGCGTTGGCATTCGGGCGGTCGTCGTTGTTCATGGTGGCAGCGCGCGGCCGCGGCGGCCCTACCACGGCCGCCTCCGCCCACCGCCACTGGACCGCGACGGCGCCGCCCACTAGCCCTGGCCTGCACCGTCCCGAAACCTCGATCGGCGCCGGAATTTCCGTGCCCTAGCGTCGCCGCGGCCGGATTGGGGGAGCGAAAAAGAAACCGCGAGAGGGAGGGAAGGGAGCCGTGGAGGCGGACGTTGCGTGAAGCGGAGACTGGAGCACGAGGGCGGTGCGGCAAGTGGGCCGGCCTGGCCAGTCTGCTGGGCTCTCATTAAATGGGCTTTCCCTCAAAAAAAAAACAAATGGGTTTCCAAGGCCAGCGTTCTCTTGGGCCGCGCCGAACTCCGTTTCGCCGCGTTCCTCATCCGGCGGCCTCCACGATCACCGGAATTCCTAGTCCGGCGCGGAGGCAGTCGAATTGGCTCTGGTAAGAACCCTAATCCTGTCGGAGTAAGAACCCTATAATCCCGTCGGATGGATTGTCCTCGAATTTCACCTGTTTTGCCTGGGAGATCTTTTAGGTGCTCATGAGTCCAGCCTTAGCGTCTCCCCAGGAAGTTGGTTGTTGCTAGCTGATTGTTTATCTCCATGGTGCCTTGCTAATCTAATCTAATTCATACATACGTGTGGTTCTGTTTCGGTTCCATTGGGCTCTTCTTCACCACAAGAACGATTGATCTCAGTTGATTTCGGTGTGATTGTCATTTTCAGATTTCAATGTAGGTGGTAAATTCTTTTTTCTAGTGGTAATTTTTTTACGTTTCTAGTAGTAATAATAATTTAAGGGTAGTTATTGGTTTGTCGTCGAAACTCGTGTGAAAGTTGGGAATGGGTTGGGATTTGACTTGCAACTAGCTGCTGAGCCTAATGACTCTTTTACAGTTTGTCTCGACCAAAATTTAGATCCATGGTAATATAACTGATCCTCTTTTGATCCTTGCAATGCGAAGGGCAGGATTTCGATAGATTGGAGCACACATTCTGGCTTTCTATTATGGTCGGCAATCTGGCCATTTGGTGTTACCTTCAGCGAGAGTATCTCCTTTCATGAGAACACATGCTACTTCTTAATAGGCAAAATGAGATGAAAAAGATAATAACATGTACAGGTTGAATCAGGCTTGATGTAACCTTGTGTTTATGTAACTGCACTTGGATTCATGACAACGTTGTGCCTCCTTTTCTGAAATAAAACATTCGGCTTCTTTGTTACGACACAATTTTTCTTATCGTTCTTCTGTTGCAGGTTGGAGGATGCTGAGACATAAGCAAGAAGTTGGTTGCGGAGGAGAAAATAGTGAAAGTAAGAAGCAGAAATTTTGCACAACTCGAATAACGATTGAGGGATTTCCATTGCAAACCATGAACAGCAATTGAGGGCTTTCCACCTTTTCACTATTTGATTATAATGTACATTTTTTTTCTGTCATCTGTGCAGCAGGGATGAGGTTGATCCTTTTGATGAGGAATTTGGTGATACACATGATTCTGCTCAAGGTGTCTGGAGTGAAATCAGCAAAAGAGCAGCTATCAAGTTGTCTCGCAATGTTTTCTCCATTGCTTCATTTAAAGGTGAATTGGTGTCTTCTCATTAGCTTCCACATCTTATTGGATCATCATTAATGAATAATTGAAATTATGATCATGTGAAGGAGGTGTGATGCTACATGCATGCTCAGGCATAGTTATAAGATGTGAGCCATCATCACAACTTTGCTGACTTCAGCAAGCTTGGTCAGATCTTCTCACGATGAAAACAGGATTGAAGATGACTTGAGGGTTAGTGGTGCTAGTCATTCTTTACACCTTCTACTTGTTCATTGACAGTACTAGTTCTGTCTTATTTTGTCATTTCAGATTAGAGTGCGCTCTACTTACCCAAACTTCATCAATGGACGGTTGGGAGACTATGATTTGGATTACAACCTCCTCCTTGTCAATATCAGGACCCCGCCACTTCCCGTGGCACGTCTTGACCACCAAGTGCAACTTGTGTCATGCAGCAAGGTGTTGGCTGTGGGTCGTGTTTACAACTCCAGAAAATTGATGGCCACAAGTGGGTTGGTGAAGGACACGACAAGCATAACTGATCATGAAGAGATTGTAGTCTCCACTTGTAAAATCAGTAAGGTACATTTTTTTATTTGTACATTTGCACTTGCACATGATCGTAACAGATAATTGCATCGGGGTATGAGTTTGAGTGCCTTAATTGTTCATTGCATTTACTAAAGTTCTTCAAGGCATTGGCAGGTTTCTCTTCCAGTGTAGCAGCTGTTAATTGTCATTTTGTTTATTTGCTAGGCTGGGACTGGAGGGCCCCTTGTTGATGTTGATGGGTACTTTCATGGCATGAACTTTTATGGTGCGGAAGAAACACCATTCCTTCCAAGGAGTATAATTCTCAAATGCTTGAAAAGTTTTGGGATGTTTCGGTATGCTATTATTTATGTGCAGCAGCTTCTCTACTGGCTTGTATATGCATGTTTGTACTAGCATACTCGAGTTTGCTCCCCATTAATCTATCCGCCATGTTTACTCCTTAGTTGCATTGAGCAGAAATGTCAACAGAAGTGAGTAAATATAGAAGGCAAGTCGAGGCTCCCTTTTGTGATGTTTTATGTAACAATATGCTTGTTAAGAGGTAGAGAGTTTTTAAAAATCTTAGATGCTTTGAAGTTTCAGGTCATGTTTTATACATGAAATAGATTTCAGGGCACATAATTTTTGCATTTGAAGACCTGTAATTGCTTTGCTTTTGCCTGCTGGATGTATCGGCCTTTTGTTTTGTTGTCATTGGCAGTTGATTTGCATGTTTGTAAATATTATATTCCTTTATATTCTGGTTTCCTACCTATTTGACTATGCACAAATCTTACATGGAAATCTGCCATCTGTTCTGTTAGCATCATTGTCCCATTGTGTCCCAGCAATGTTGTTTCAACCCTAAAGGTGGCCTAAATAAAATAGGATACTTTCGTACAAACTTATTTGAACATATTTTCATTGCGGTATCCCCTAGACTCTTTTTTATCTATTAATCTGGCCATGTGACTTCCTGCCTTTTGGGATAGTATTTCTTTGCAGCAATTATAACAGATTACTATGTTCTACTGCAGGGATGACAATGAAGGAAATGGCTACACAAGTAAGAAGAAAAAATAAACCTCTTAATTAAGAATTATACCATACTATTTATTGTTAGTTATCATTGTGTTAGGGTCCTCACTGCAGTACAATAACAGTTTTATAGTAGCCAACAGCAAGCTGACAAATAATTAGTGGCTTACTAACTACATTAAGTAGTTCTTGCTTGAGAAAGATAGATGTCCACCCGGCAGCACTTACTCTTCATTTTGAACCCCATTGAGTATGCAGTGAGATTCGTACTACACAATGGTAGATTTGATTTTTTTTCATTCTTTTACTAAAAACATGCAGTAGTTATCTTGACCCCTCAGTTGTTTGGATATCATTCTTTGAAACATCAGAACTGTGTTTAATAAATGGAGTGCATGAGCCTCTAGGGGCCAAAAAAGATCCATATTTTGGGGTAATAATGTAATATCATAGTATGGGAGTATCTTACACAGTTTGCCTTTCGTTCAATAGTTTCAATATGCTATTCCAATTTGTCGATTTCTGATTGCTATTTCCTTTGACTCATCCTTTCTATTGTAGGCCCCATAGACCATTCCCCGCCCCCGTCTTGTGGCTTCTTTTCACAAGGTGAATTTCTTTTATGGCTGATATAAATATTGAAATCATGAATCATATGTAAGTTGATGCATATCTGGTGTTTCTTATTGATTTATGTGTCCATAATTTCTACCAGTATGGAAGGGCATCAGCTTTATTAGTTGTACTTGCCATCTTTTAACTCTGACATGCTTTAAGTGCTTAAAGTGCTAACTGCTTAACCTTTTTCCATAGCAATTGTTGATAGGATACATAATGATCTACGCAGCTGGAATTATCCCTTGCCAACTACTATCTGTGGTGAGTAGATGCTATAGATTTTGCAGACTTCCCGTTTTTGTGCTTTTGCCAGTTATATGCTAATTCTCACTGTTGTGTTTTACTATGTTTCTTCAACCAGCTGGCATGCA
Organism: Themeda triandra; assembly: GCA_018135685.1. Classification (NCBI taxonomy): domain Eukaryota; kingdom Viridiplantae; phylum Streptophyta; class Magnoliopsida; order Poales; family Poaceae; genus Themeda; species Themeda triandra. The sequence goes on along the minus strand of JAENPR010000330.1, from coordinate 561,735 downwards.
CCTTGCTAATTCTTTTGAAGAGAGATTCTGCAAATCACCTGACTATAAAAGAGATTACATGAATGAACTCAGTGTGGAACTTGCTTCAAATTTGTCTCAGAATGTTGTTTCACTTGCTTCATTCAAAGGTGACTATACTGTGACTTGGCCATTTGGTTTTCACTTCAGTAATCACTGATATGCTTTTGACCTGAAATATGTTCTGAATAGGGGAAACAAGGTGGTTTGCATGCTCGGGCATACTTATAGAGTACGATCTACATATGAGTGTGCTGACATCAGCAAGTTTGGTCAGGTCTTTGGATGATGAAAATGCAGTTGTTGAGAACTTGCAAGTGGGTTTGGCATTCATTTCGTAATGCTCCGCATGTTCATCTACCATTCTGATTTAACTCCCATCTTATGCAGATTAAAGTGCTCCTTCCAAATGGACAATATGTCGATGGGACGCTGGAATATTATAGTCTTCATTATAACATTGCTGTTGTCAACAACATAGTCTGCCCTGATTCTCGTGTAGCAAATCTCCATCATCCAATGGAAGCTGAGGCTGGTAAAGAGGTGGTAGCTGTGGGGCGTGTTTTCAGTAGTGGCAGATTAACAGCCACACAGGGAGTAGTTACTGATAAACAGAGCAATTTGGGTTGCGATGAGCTTATGATCTCCACCTGTAAAATCACTAAGGTACACTGCTGATTTCTCTTACTTTTTAAGTGACAGATATAAATGAGTACTTCAGGCTAGCACCTAATCTGTCACTTCATATTGGACTACATCTGCTAGGCATTACATGGACATCTTTTTCACTTTCACTTTTTTTTTCTTTTTGCTAGGCTGGGATTGGAGGGCCCCTTGTTGATTTGAAGGGTAACTTCCTTGGCATGAACTTCTGTGGTGAGGAAGAAACCCCGTTCCTGCCTAGAAATGTAATTCTTGAATGCCTCAGGCAATTTGAGACAAGAGGGTATGCTCTCAATATCTATGTTGATTTTTTTATTGCATGGAACCCATGCAACTTATTGCCGATCACTTGCCCCCCACTTACACCCCCTATCTGAACTTGCAAGTTGAAATATCACAGCTTCTGACGTTAAGACTACCCCCATTAAGCACCTTGTGTTAATGCGTACATATGCTATGCCAATTCTAAATCTATTATCATAGATAGATGTATAAACAGTTGTTTTGTGTGTTTATTTGGTAGGATCATGGCTGCTGAAAGCATCAAGCCTAGTCCAAGCAGGTATTGTAACACATTTTGAGGGAGTAGTTTTGTTGCAATCTTTCACCTGAATTTATCTTTTCTTTTCTGAAATATCATCTCTTGAATGACAGATGGCCACTGCGCAAACCCTATTGGATTTACCCAACCATAGAGGAGCCCGACCCATGGGAACTTATAAAATTGCCTCTGGTGACCTTGGACTCATCGGGTCTGCAATGCGATAGCTGATAACTATTGTGTTATATGCGTGTGCCATGCCACTCTGCCTGGTTTGTTCTCACCTGGTAGTATAGGAAGTATCGACCTTAGTTGAGTTTATTTTGTTCATCTTTTTATTAAGTTACAAAATGTTTAATACAACACGCCGCTAGGGGTCAATAAAGCTGTACATGGACGCTTGGACCTTCCCTAGTGTACTGAAAGGTAGGCTCAACCCAAAATTGCAGCGCCGATTATAGAAGGATAGTTGAGCTTCTTTTAACACATTTCCTTCGCACATCTAAAACCAGATTTAAAATGCACAGTTTGGGAGATTTATAGGCCTCCTGCTTGTTCAGTTTTTACATTTGTCTAATCCAGATTAGAGACAAGCAGAGTATATTGTGAACCCGGTCAGACATGTGTGGTTTTATGAAGGCTTTTGCTGCGGTACTCCGAAATAACTGAGGACCGTCTATTTATTCCGATCCAACGGTCACAATCATCTATTACCTCTTAGGAGGTAAAAGTATTTATTGAATTTTTATTTTATAAAAATAAGATAAATAAAGAAGGTTTAAAATATTAAAAATGTTTTTTTAAGATTTGGTTATTACGATTTGGTTGATGCACGTGACTTAATTAGCGTACGTGTGTTAGTGTACGCGTGTCATGTTAGCATAACCTGCAGCCTTGACTCCTGGGCCGTGCAGCCGCCATAGAGGTCTGGCCAGCGACGTGCCTGTCGACCGGCAGTGTGGCCGCGCCGTGCGCCAAAGGCTGATGTCGGATCTTCGGCGCTTCGCTGCTTCTCCTAAGTGCGGATCAATGGCCGACGCGCTATCCGCTGTGCGGCCGTCGCCGCCGAACTGCTGGCCGCTTTTGCGCGTGCCGTTACTTCCAGGCCGGTGCACAAACTCACGTCGTCCGCGACATAGGCCAGTGCACAAACTCACGTCGTCAGCGACATACTCGCGTGCGGAAGCGCAAAAACCGAACAGACGATGGAGTTTCCATTGTTTCATCTCTCTTTTTTTAAGAATAATATTACTACTATGCATGCATCAGGAAATAGTAAGATCCAAAATTCATGGCAACGGCATGCAAGAATATCTGCAAAAATCAGATCCAAAATTCATGGCAATGACATGCAAGCATGTGCGCAAAAATCGCCGTCCGCGCAAAAAGGGTGCCGCTGGGCCAAAAAATCCCGGCATGCGGGATTTCCCTCCCATGATTAGAGGGACGCGGGTGTTTTTTTTCTTATTTATTAATTTATTTAATAATTTATTAAATTATAAAAATCAACAGTCTAAATCGATTATTAGATATTACCTCCTTATAGGTAAACGGAGTACCCAAGCATTGCATATGAAACCTATTATATGGCCTTTCGTGCAAAAGGACTTGCTGAATGTCTTCGTATCAACATAGCACAGAACTTCCATTTGGAAAAGTCGATGGTTATTAGAAGGTGCATATTTTTTTTGAAACGAACCGGGCAGGAGAGCTGCCGATTATATTAAAAAGAAGAAGAGCCCAAAGTGGGCACAACGATACAACAGAGAACCACCACCACACCGAAACAACAAACTCCACAACACGACTCTGGTCGGTCGGAATGGGACATCGACGCGAGCCGCACACACTCGCCGGTCGGATTGGGACATCGACAACGGCCTACGCTACCACACAACAACACCCCCTAAGACAGAAGCAGCAGAAACCAAGCCATACCGCAGCACCACCAAACATCCACGCTAACGTAATCGTCGAAACATCGGGAGTGACCTTGCATCGATAGAGGAACGAAGGAAACAGACACCACCTCACCAAGAAGGCCACCGCCATGCAGGACCTTTCGCCTCAGTGCCGCTGCAACATCACACTCCACCGGACGGAGTGAAAACGCCGAATTCAGGCCTCTTCAGGCTGCTGCGCAGTCGCCACCACGCCAACACAACGTGCGGGGGCCTCGCCGCATCCGCCGTTGGACACCACTCTCCATCGCCTCGAAGAGGAACACCTGCCTGTATTCGTTTCATAAGTTGCCGTCCGGGTGGTGAGCAATGATGCCCCGCTTCCAAGAACTCCATCACACCGCCAAGTCGCTGCCGTCATCCGACCTCGCCTCGTTGCTTCGTCCTCGCACCTAGCAATCGTCGTCAAAGCAGCAAGCCAAGGAAGTCGCTTGCGCCGTCTTCCGACGTTGTACCTCACCGGATGGCTCCAGCCTAGCTGAGCAATCCGCCGTGGTCCGCTGCAAGCCTAGTCGTCGCATGATGCCGTTGCCGCAAGCGCCGTCCTTCGACGCTGTCCCACGCCGCACTGACCGTTGCCAGGCAAGGTCAGCCGCCGCGATCCGCTGCAAGCAGCCAGCCGACAAAGCACACGACAACCCCAGACCGCCACCAATAAAGCGCTCGCCGCCGCGTGGGCTCGACAACCCCCGTCCAGCTCGCCCCGCAGCGGTATTGCCAACACCGTCATGAGCCGTCATGGAAAGGACCCGTGCAGCAGGGTTGTGGCTCCAAAATGACACCCCCAGCGGGGAAAACGACGTACAAGGACGCCGCTGTCATCCACCAGCAAGAACACCGGTGAGGGCTTTCGCCCGGAGCCACTCAACCCGTGCTGCTCGTGCACGCCCGGCGCGACGCACCACCACCATGACAGCTCTTCCGGGAGACGCCGCCACCGCGCCACCACACTCCACGCCGCTGTAGATCCTTCTCTGCCGTCCTGTCACCACCACTCCCCACCGCTCCAGGTCGCTGGAGAACCACGGTTGAAGGAGGCAGGTCAGCGGCCTTCACCTGGGCCTGACACCGCCAGCCGCGCCACCAAGGCACCGCCACCGTGCCAAAACTTGGGCCGACGGCGCCACCACGACGCCGCCGCTGAACTGCCGCACCACCACCTCCACTGCCCGCACACGCCGCCGCCGCCGCCGCCGCCGAGACCACCGTGGTGCCGCTGCACCACCGCACCCACCACCGCAGGAACCCAGCTCCACCAGCACGGCACCCCACAGCCACAGCCACCAGCCACCAGCCGACGCGCCGTCACCGCCCGCCCCCACCAGATCCAGCCGGAGCAGAGGGGAGGCGAGCACTGCGCCCGCCCCCAGAAACCGGCCAGCCCTGGATCCAGCCGACCCCAGCGCCGGGAGGAGAGGATCCGGACCGGGGGGAGCCGGAGCCGCCGCCACACACCGGAGAAGGACCAGCGCCCGCCGCCATGGCCTCGCGCCTCCGCCAACTCGCTGGAGCAAGGGCGGCGTCGGATCCGGGCCAGGTGGCCGCGGAGCAGAGTCCCGGCGGACTGGAGGGAGCCGTCCTCGCCGTCTTCCGCCGCCGCCTGACGGAGCTCGCGTGCTCCCCACAAGATCCGCGCGCCCCGACCCGGAGAGGAGCCCCGCCGCCACCCTCATGGGGAGCCATGCGGGCCACCCGGCGGCGCCCTCCGGCGGCGGCGAGGGGAAGGGAGGAGGATGGGAGGGCGCCGGGCGGCGGCGAGGGGGAGGAGCCGCCCGTGCCGCCCGTGGGGAGGGCGACGCGGGGGTGTCTCAGATATGTAGCATATTTTCGAAGGTGCATATTTGATGAATACCGTATTTGCAAAGCCGTACCCAACTTGGATGATATAATTTTCAAAAAAAGCTTAGATGATATGGATTGTCATGTAAACCAATTATATAGAGATTTAGATCTCGAGTAAACCAAGACATCTTTTTCTTTTAAGATCCATTACCGACTTTCATTGATAAGAAGATGAATGTAATTATAAGAATTTGGCACAAGCAGCGTCCGAACTTCCTTAGGAGCACACAAGGTGTGATCCCAAGGCATCTAGACATAACTTAGATGACACACACTTCACTCTAAATAGAACAAACTTATTGTAATCCTTTTTTTGTGCCAGTTGAAAAAGAAATAGGATAGGAATTCGGATCCTAGAATGGCTCACCTATAGTATCTATGTTCTACTACATTGAGTCAAACTATTCTAGCTTTGGCTAAGTATATAGAGAAGAGTATTAACATCTAGCATATCCAAGAAGTAAACTATGAACATATATTTCATAATAATAGATCTAACTATGCTCATTTGATAGCATAACTATTATTGTTTTTATATAAATTTGATTAGAAAAGTTTGACCCAATGAACTCAAAATCTCTTAAGAGAGAATAGAAAGAAGCTGCAGAACTACAGAAAAATAGGTTCCTTATCGTTCGTACCAAAAGCTGCATGCACCTGTTTCCATGACAATTTCTTCTCGGTTGAAGAGAGATCTAGAATATTACAAAATGATTATATAAGATACAAACTACAATTTTCCTATGATTGCTGAAACTTTTCTTAATAATATGTTTGTGGTGCATGGATGCAACTAAATGTTAACTACCAGACAATTGATTTGCTTGCTCTTCACTTTGTTCGTCTGAAACGACAAGTTCTTCTGAATCGAGGTAGTACACCGGCGACCCTCCCGTGATAGTATTGAGCAGTCTTGGCACCGGAGGCATGTCGACCTTCGAAAGACCCTCAAGAAACTGCACCACCTCGGCCATGGCCGGTCGATCAAGCTCGCTCTCCTGAATGCACCAGCACGCAACCTTGCAAACTCTTTCAACCTCCCCAAGATCCACTTGGCCGTGCAAGTTCGCATCCACCAGGCTTCCAACCGTCTCTCCACTCTGATGAAGCCTCCGTGCGACTTGCAGAGGGAAAAATTCTGAATAGTCGCCATCGTTAAGGTACACCTGGCTTGAGTTCCTCCTCCCGGATATCAGCTCAAACAAGACCATCCCATAGCTGTAAACATCCACTTTCGATGTCACAGCTTCTCCGCCGATCCATTCGGGCGCAAGGTATCCGATGGTTCCTCGCATCGTAGTTATGGCATGGCTGAATTCTCTCCCCAAGACCTTTGCCATCCCAAAATCCGCAATCTTGGGCACGAATGCTGCGTCGAGGAGTATGTTCTCTGGCTTGATGTCACAGTGTATGATGCAGTCCCGGCAACCGGTGTGCAGGTAGGCCAGGCCTCTGGCAACTCCAAGGGCTATCTGATACCTGACGCTCCAATCCAAGACTGTATCATCACTACTAGCCTTTTTGAACAGAAGAACATCAAGGGAGTGCTTTGGCATGTATTCGTACACGAGTAGCCTCTTATCGCCTTCGCAGCAGAACCCGATTAGTTTGACTAGGTTGATGTGCTGGATGATCCCGATCGAGCTCACTTCTGCCCTGAACTGCTTCTCGCCTTGATGGTTGCCGTCGAGCCTCTTCACTGCCACCATGGTGAAAGAGTCACCCAGGTGCCCCTTGAACACGGAGCCGAAACCGCCTCCCCCTAACTTTTCGGAGAAGTTTTTAGTCGTGCGCTGCAAATCGGCGTATCGAAATGCAATGACCCCAATGCCGCCGCCACCTCGAGCATTTCGCGGCGTAGAAAACCACTGCCCTTTTCTCCTCCAGATCATCATCATTACCAGAGCAAGCACCATGAGCCCGAAAAACGCAGCGCTTGCACCAATGGCGACTCCACTATTCTTCTTCGTCTTCCTCGCCGCACTTGGCATGTCTTTTGCAGCGAGGCGGACGTAGAGCATCTCCCCATTTCCATCATCTGAACCGTCAGACTGTTGTTGCTTCACGTTGGTCAAGTTGCCATGCCAGACCGAGCAGCCTCCCTCTCCATATGAATACGCAGTGCAGGAGCAGTTGCCCAAGCACACCCGTGAGCAATCGTCTCTGGTCGTCGCAGCCTGCACCGTCTCCCCGCCATGGGGCAACCTGACGCGCTGCACGCCGTAGAACCTATCCGTGGAAGCCGACGCCGCCGTCTTGTCACCGCCGCTGCTTCGACAGACGACGTCTAAAGAAGTGTTCCTGAGGCAGCCGTCTGTCCTGTCCCCGACCTCCCAGTCGACGGGCGAGCTGACAGAGAAACCCTTGATGCAGCTGCAGACCGGGTCGGCGGCCTCGTCGCAGACCGTGAACGGCCCACACGTGGCGTAGGTGTCGCACAGGTGCACGGGCTGCCGGTAGTGCACCAGCCAGTCATGCAGCTCGTCCATCCACACGCCCACGAAGGCCTGGCCGTCGACGCCCAGCTGCACGAGCGCCATGGCCGTCTCGTCGCGCAGCGTGTACGTGAGGTACGTCTCCCGGTCGTTGTTCACGAACGTGAAATTCGGCAGGACCGGGCCGATCATCTCCGGCGCCAGGCTGAAGTACTGCCCGTTCCACGTGCCCGTGGACACGATCTCCACGGTGGAGTTCCACACCAGCCGCCCGACGACGGCGCCGTCGCGGTCGTCGTCGAAGCCCAGGGTGTAGAGCCCGGGAGCCTGGTCGACGAGGCTCCTCCTCGACACCATGCGGCGGTTCAGCCCCGTCGCCTTGTCCCAGCCGATCTTGGCGCCGGCGAAGAAGGTGTCCGTCGGGTAGTCGAAGCTCTGCCAGAAGACGTCCGACGAGTTGGAGGCGCTCCGCAGGACGAGGTTGCCGTCGTTCAGCAGCACGGCGACGGTGTCGTTGGTCGTGGGGTTCGCGCGGGTGGCAGTTGACCAGATGACGGAGTTGGTGGTCTGGTCCAGGATGACCAGGTTGCCGTCGGCGCCGGAGATGGCGAGCTCTGGTATGGCGGGGTCGACCACGGGGCTGTCGCCGTTGGCGCTCCAGAGCGGGGTCAGCTTCGGGACCTTGCTGTACCATATGCCGAGGTACGTGTTGGGGTTGCTGGTGGTGTGGTGGAAAGGCGTGATGTCCGGCTTGAAGAAGCCCAGCGTGAACTTGCTGTTGTTGGAGACGAGCCTGCTGCTGCTGCCGGTGCCGGCGAGCCCGTTGCCGGGTGACACCGTGTCCCTGGCGGCGGAGCAGGATGCCTGCAGGGAGAGGATTCCGACAAGGACGACAACGCGAAGGAGTCGAGGCATGGACATGGTTGGTGATCGAAACGAACCGAAGGATGGACGAGCTAGCTAGGTGAAGAGTGTGGTGCGTGAAGAATCGCAGGAAGAGGTGCTTTTGGAACGTCACGACCGCTGCTCAGTCTAGCTCGCAGGTCAACGTGCTGACGTGTGCGGGTGCACATATCTTCTCTTGTGTTACCATCGAACAATCTCGAAACAAATATACACGGCTTAGCAGAATTTTCTTCATCGCTGGCCGAAGTCAAACCTCAACGTTTGGGGGAAGACGACTGTATAGTAAGAAAGGCTGTTTGCTTTGAAATATAGGGTCCGATCCAAAAGAGTATGTATGCATGTGCCAGCAAAAGACACCGTCGATCATAAACTTGAACAATATAACTTAGCTTATCTGAAACATCTTCATGCGTCCATTTTCAACGTTTGATGTCAGTGGCAACTTGCGAAGTAAGAAAAGGTTTGTGACTGGTTTTGTAATGTCTGCTGTGTCAGCACTGAACCCTTTTAAAACCATGCAAGCTAATACATACATAGTACATAATTTCATATGCTGACCTGCAGACTCACTGGTCACTCTTGAGTCTTTCTTGACAAACCCATGATGCCACCGCTACCACGGTTTTGCACATCAACGCACGTCGTGACTCGTTTATGGATAGATTGGCACATGCAGGGACGAAACTAGAAAAAAAATTAGGTTGGGTGAACTACAGTGACTTAGGTCTATCATGACCCCTCATATATAATAAATATATAATAGCTTGAATTAGTTTTAATATTGAAAACATTGATTAACTATGAAATTCACAAAAGGTCTAATTATAAAACTAACAAACAACGTGTGATGTTGACACATACTCCCCCCATACCAATATGTTTGTCGTCCGAACCACACACCAGTTACCAAGAAAAGTCACAAAAGTCTCTGACACCCTTACTGCCTACTCTGCGCTGCGCTTTCTTTTTTTTTAGACCGGAAATTTCTGTGCTGGGTAACACGGCATGCGAGGGGAAAGAAGCCCTCATGCAAGGGGAGAGAAGCCCTGCTAGCTAGTGGCATAGCAGCTTTGTAGGGAACGACATATATTTTGACACACTCTACTGTGTCACGACACACACATATTGACACAAAGTGAGTATTATTCATCCGAAGTACCAATCTACACAAATAGACATAACTACGCTTTGCGGGGCCAACAATTAGGTTTGAATGACCAAATAAAACATTACAGAAAATAAAAAAACAGATTATTTCTATGAAAGCCAAATTAAATAATTACAAAGGAAACCAAATAAAACATATAAAAATACTAAAAATGGTTAGAGGTAATTCTCATTCTAGGCAGTAGAACATAGAATTTACATAAAACAATAGTAAAATATGAGCCAAGGTAATGTATGAGTCTATGAGAGTTGTTGTGACGGGAGCTTATCTAGTATAGCACCTAATCTAAACCACATGCACATTCGAAACCACATTTGAAAAATCCGTCATGTATCTTACGTCATACATTTGCTGGACCGACTGGCGCCGTCATATATTGACATTTTGGTTCATCATATGGAATCCCAAGAAGTCCATTTAGCCCAGACTAGGCCCAATAACGTGTGACAAATTTGTCCTCCATAGGTAGGCGTAGGATGCTATATATATGTAGGATGTTTTTCCATCACAAATTTGATTTGCCATGTAAGCATCATGTGTACACTAAAATTGACCTTCACAGATTATATAATGAAAATCATATATAGCCCAACAATTTGGTTATCTCAATTTCCGATAAGATTAACACACCATGTGTGGATCATCATAAAACTTAACAAAACTCAAAAATAGGTCCTTGTCAACCTTCACATCTATTACAATACCTTATGGATAGCAAGTCCATAGTGGCACTCCTTCAAAAATCCATTGCATCAGGTTCCTGGTCTTTGTACTTGTCTTCCTGAAAATGACAAATATGCAGTATTAACTCACATGTAGGCAAACTAAAGCATAGGCAAGGAACAAGGTTTTAAGTCTTGTATAATCAGTTGCCACTTCTAAATATGACATATATGATATGAGATTACAACTTTGTTCAATTCAGTTCATACCATTCAAGTAAGAGCATTCTCTAGATATACAACTTTTGCAATAATAGTTTGCTAACATCAAAAGGATGAGAATATAAGCAAGCAAGACATGCTACTGCACACAGTGAAATGGTGTTGATATATAAGTGTGTATTGGACATATTATTTTCAAATCTTAAAACCATTGGAAGTAGAGTCTGCAAGTATACCTCTATACGATATTCATGTGAAATTTGTGTTAGACACAGAACATTAGCATGTTCACTAACACAAGAATGATAAATTTCCCTACTTGATTTCAAATAAATGAAATTAGTGTGACATTTTTTTTAAAAAAAGTGTGCTAATATTGAAGGTGTAAAAATAGCAACTCACAAGCTGGTAAAATGGTTCTTAGATTACCATACGTGTTAGAAGTTTTGTACTCCTCGCCTCCTCTTTTGCTCGGTAGTTACTTTGTATTCTATCGATAACTAGATTGTTGGTAGTTCGATTGGGCCATGAAAAATTCAGCCACTATTGCTCTGCCTTAGCTCGGTAACAAACAATCATGTAGGACCTCTTCCCCAATCGTCTGCTGCCATGAGAAGTGACCTCTCTAAAAACCAACATCCTCTCCACTTCTTAAGCCGACTGCACAAGATTTGGCACTCACCATCACCGGCGACGCCGCCAATGCTACCGCCTCCTCTAACAATCGCACCAACATCCTCACATTCTTCACTCCTCGAGCGACTCTAGCTTGTGGATCCAGAGTCGAGCTTTGACTCCAACTTCGAACCAAACCCATTTATATCTACCCTGCGTTGCGGATGTTGAGGATTAATCATTGAAGATGCCTACGGTAAAATTTGAACTTAGACAATGTTCTTGAATGTTGTTTACCACTTGAAAGTAACATACCAATCCAACTAAATGATAATTGTTAGCTAAATTTCAGACCACATCGGTTGGTAAGTCAATTGGACATTATATACCATGATGCATCCGCGCTAGTTACATCTTTTATTCAGTATTCTAAGGAGAGTAAAAGTGCTACATTGATTAGGGCTTGTTGTACGATGATATCATTAAAACACTGACTAGTGTTGAGGCCTTCAATGAAGACGAGTAAAATATCATTGTTTATTTTAGTAATGTAGAAACTAAACAAGATTTAGTATTTTTTTATATGAGCGATATTAATTCAATTTACACAAACTTGATGGTTGATAGCACTGGGTTCAGCAAACCTGTTGTTTGTATATTTTATATTCAATTGAATGATTTATGTTATGTTTCGATTGACTATATTTAAAATGGTTTATTTGCTATTTGGATGTTGTTTTTGTTTAAGCAATCTAAAATGTGTGTTAGTGAGTACACATTCAAGGAAGCCACCTTTGAATAAGTATGATGATATCTTCGTCGTTAGTTGTCTTATGACGAGCTCTTGCCAAGAGTTGCAAAGGCATGTGACTATTGACAGATTGATTTGTGTTGCACTTTTCAATTTAAAATGTGAGCTAGTGAGTGTTATTGAGTGATCTAGTTAGAAAAATTATGCTCTCAAGTTTGTTAGGCTCAATGACTCTAAAAATGATGAGTTAAGATTTTTATTTGACAATACTAATTGGACTATATGATGTTATTAATAGTTTTGGACATTTTACTTGAATAATTGATGAGTTTCTAGCTAACTCGGTTGATTTATGTACATAAGAAGCGTTGGAAACCTAATTGATCAACAAGACATCAAAATAGTAATGCACGCTTGATATTTGTTGGTCATTGATACATGAGAGATGTGAAAGGAGAAAGAGATAGGACCAAATGAGTGAGAGGCTAACCTCTCCCTCCAACTTCCCCCACTCCCCCTTTTTTATATAGAAGGTTTTCATTATTTGTATTTGTATTTTTACAATAGAGCCTCTAGGGGATATAATTAGGGTCATTCCTGAGATTTTTAAGGCCTAGATCAAGATTCAAGAACTAATACCGAGGCCTAATTCATTTTCATATATTAAATATAGTCTTATAAATATACAATAATTAAGAAGATAATATTCAGTGCACTAAAATAACTTATAGAAAATATCTCAAAGTTCATGAAATGGGCAAGTGTAATAATAAATTATTTACTTGACACCTAACATTATTTTGAGCAACTTCTTCTAACTTTTTGAGACGCAAATTCATTGGTTATACTATCGATATCGAATTTCCTAGAAGACATTATAACCCTTGATCCCCAAATTTAAATTAACACGCTTAATAATTGTCAAAACGTAAAAGCATATGTTAGCTACAAATAAATTTAACTTCAATATATTTACTAATACTAACACGAATGAACTATGTAATCCCATGATCCATTCATTTTCTGAGGCATGTGTAATCAATCAGCGCTTGTTGTACAGTTTGTACATATTATTATCTACTAATACAAGTACTAATGAACTATATGGGGTGAGGCCCCTAGAAACAGAATTTCTAAATATCTTCCAGGAGATTTCTTGTGTTGTTTTCTTTTGCTCTCGTATGGTTCAGATATCGGTAATGCTCGGTTACGGACGTTCTAATCAAAGAACGTGACTCTTTCGCGAGGCCACTGGGCCGACACCACCCACCACGCACTCGGCCAGGGGTAGAGTGGGAATTTCGCGCTCGGCCAGGTAGAGTCGGAATTTTGCGCGTGCGCCTCTGCCACTCCGCCTTGTGTGGACGACCTCCACCCCCCCACCCCCGGCGCCCGCTCACTCCCTCTCGTTCATTTTCACCTTGTTCTCTCTCTTTCCCCTGCTCTCTCTCCTCCATCCTCGCCGGCGCCTACTCCTCCCTCCTCCATCATCGCCACAGCGGCGGCGAGGTCCTCCCACGCTCTGGCCTCTCATGCTCCTCTCACGCTCCTCCTCCATTGCTCCCTCCTCCCCATGGCGGGCGCCGGCCGTCGATCTGAACGTACGATCCGGCTCTGGCAGCTTCGGATCCATGAGGTCCGGCTGCGGTAGCCGCAGATCCGGCGGCGAAGCGGGATCTGTCGCGGCGGAGCGGGATCCGGGAGGGGGCGGTGTTTCCCACAGCGGATCTGACATCCTGCTCCTCCGGGGCGACAAGCTAGGGTTCCGGTGAGGAGAACTCCTCCTACTCTCTCTCCTCGCACCAACCCAAATCCGGTGGAGCAGCGGCGGTGGCGGTGGATCTGCGCGAGGTAGGCATGCTCTCCCCCTCCTCCCTGCCGATGCCCCCTCGCACTCCCTTTTGTTTCAATTCGCTTCATATTCTTGTTTCTTCGATTATTTCGGGGTTGTTGCTGCAGTAAACTTCGATTGTTGTTGCAATTTCTTTTATGTGGTTTCTTTTGTTCTTTTTTATGCAATGTTTCTATTCTTTCACTCTATCATTTCAGTTGCTTTATTCATTTTGTTTCAGCGACCTTTTTTTGTTTCAAATTAATGTTTTTTATTTTGTTTCAACGAATTGCTTTTGTTTGTTTCAATTCTATGATCATGATTGTTTCAAATCATGACTACTTTTTTTTGTGTTTCAAAAACCTATGTTCAGTTATGTTTTAATTCGAATTCCTTTTTGTTTGTTTTATATCAAATCATTTTGTTTCATTAGTTTTTTCTTCTTTGTTTTCAGATTTTGTTTTTTGTTTCAATCGTTTGTTCATGTTGTTTCTATTCATTTTCTTAGTTTGTTTCAATTCATTTTGTTTTCTATTTCAATTTTTTTTGTTTCTTTTTGTTTATGTTTCGGAGGCACTGCGGCCATGTTGGGGCGGCGGCGGACCGGTCACGAGGAGCAGGGCCGTGGGTGTGTGCGGTGTTTTGGGGGGGGGGTGCCCCGTGGGTGTGCGTGGCAGGGGGCGTGTGTGCCCGTGTGTGTGTGTGTGTCGGGGGCGTTCTGTGTCCATGCGCGGGAGGGCGGCGGTGTGTGTGCGCTTGGGGGGGGGAGGGGGGGGAGATGGGCCGGGCCGAGACCATTCTAGCGCTGGAACGTTCTGGCACTAGACGTACCCTTCAGGTATTCATTGAGATTCATGTTTCTTGTACAGGCTTGCCTAAATAACAATGGGCCTGTGCTGTGTTCTTCAGGCCCTCTCGCTAGTAGCCTAGTTCTCTGGACACGTACTTGTCCTGGGCGCCAAGCCAAAGGCCAAACGAAGTTGAGGACCACTAAGCACGTTTTCTTTTTAGCAATACTAAGCACGAGTCCTATCCTTGTGTTGTGCTGTGGAGTTACGGGCCATCCTGTCGAGCGTCGACTCGCTAGTGGGGAGCACTGACTAGCAAGTCGACCAGTCACCAATAAGCCAGCCAGCCCATCCGCCGTGGCCTTCTGCCTCTTCATAATTCACAGTTGACTTGTCTAAATTAGCTCTCCTTCCTCACGCCACCTCTTAAAAAAGGCAAAAAGAGCCAAAGGGCCTCTAACTTATTGGTTAGAGCACCTAATTAGCATCCAACAGACCAGAGTTCAACTTCTTGTAGGAGCGAATGAAAAAGGTCTGATAGAAAAGGTAGGGGTTTCTCCTACTAACTTGGTAAATAAAAGACAAAAAGAAAAATTGTCTAAATTTGACTGCCTTTTTTCTTCTAATGGAAAAACACCCAGCCTGATGAACATGTTGAAGGACCCGAAGTCGGGCTTTGTTTTGATATTACGAGTTAGGCAAATCATACTAAACAACCTCCAGTTTCCGTAATCCTCGGCTCTATTTGTCTCGTATAATTGAATAATCTCAAAACTTTCTGAACATTTCATAGAACCAAATACAATATTAAATATAGCTATGAGTTTTTGTAGTAACTTCAAAGCTTTCAATAGAACACAACGCCCGACCAATATTTGAAAGGTACCCAATGTTCAGTTTAGAATTACTTTCGATAAGCACGTAGAAATTCATTTAAACAATAGAAAATAGAAAATCAGTTCTAAAAAATTTGAAACTTTAGCACAATAGTATGTTTGTAGCATATTTTATGTACAAATATGTTTGGAGTATGAAAGACATTTATAAAGGTTGTTTTATAACATGCTTTCTCTATAAACATGAATGAAAAACAAACATATGCAAAAGAACCAAGAAATAATAATTGATATCCACACAAATGTTGTTAATTGGTAGATCATGATTTTAAATAGAACAAGAAAAAAGAAACATATCATTTGGAGTTAGGATGAGGGAGACAAACTATTTACAAATATTCACCAGAGATTAAAAAGAGAAAACCTTCTATTGATGTTCTTGAGTTCTAGTATTATCATGTGTGTTTTTTGAGAAACCATCAAGGTAATTATACTAGGAGGATTCCCGCGCGTTGCGGGTACGAAGAGAATAAAAGTGAAATGCACCTTGCATATCAAGATAAATTGCTAGTGTCAAATTATAGTGGATTGTTGAGGTGGACACATTGTATTAAAATAAATAGATAATGGGTTTGATAGTGGATGCTGAGATGGACGCTTTGCATGTCTAGATAAATAGATAGTGGGGTTTGTTTATATAAGAGTTATAGATTTCCCCTGATGGTTTATACAATTTCTGTGACGGTTACGTGTACTCACGGTTAATTTGGAATTTCCTTGATGGTTATTTGATTTTCCTGTGTGTTAATTCTATTTTTTCTGAAGGTTATAATTTTTTCCTGAGTGCTTTTTGAAAACCTTCAAAAAATTCAATTTACCCCGACGGTTTTCGCAATAACCATAAAAAAATCCAAACCTTCAAGGTATTTCGACTTTCCAATAGTGAATAATCATGAATGTTGATCGTGGTTGAACGTACATAATCAAATTATACTAAATAACTTCAGGTGTCTTTTTTTTTTACCGAAGTCGGCAAAGGAAACCCCACCTATTTTTTTAATTTTTTTTTTTTATAATGCAGCCCGCTCAAATTCACTCTCACGGAGTTTGAACCAGGTCTGTTGGGTGCTACTCAGTATCTCGGTGTTATATATGTGAAAATTGGTTTGTTGTTTCACAAATATTGATACAAAATATCATAGATGTAAACAAAGGATCCTATTGCATTAAGTGAGCAACCATGAAGTACATTTGTCTCATGTAATTAAGTAGCCTCAAAACTTCCACTAGATTTCAACAAAGAAACAAACGCAACCTTACTCCAGCTAAGATTCCTCATAGTAATTTCAAAGCTTTTAATAGATGTGGTCAACACGACCTATAATCATCAATATTCATGATGGCATATCTACATACTAATTAGATAAATATCTTTCAAGAACACTTGTACATTTGTGACCATTTAAAAATACTTATTAGTTTCCCACAATGATAGAAAGTAGAAGCAAACCATGCATCTTTCAATATCACAATAGTTGATATATGGTTCATAAAATAATTAAATTATTAGAACTCATGTGTAGTTGTATCCTCTAAAATTGATTTATTGCTTTCCAAATAGGATTTTGTTGCATTCACTGGGTAACCCTGGATAATAGTTTTCTCATGTATTGAAGTAGTCCAAGGACTTTTCAACATTTCAAGTAACTGAAATGAATTTGACTCTAGCCATGATTCCTCATAGTGTAATCTTGAAGCTACTAATAGCAGCTGACCAGCTGCAACCAATAAAATTATATTCATGATTGTACGTTTATGTACATAATCAAATCAAGTATAATCGTTTTCTATGTTGCAACTATCAACATATGGTTCATACTGAAAAGTTAAACGTATAGAGTTCATGTGCATTTTTGTACGTTAAAAAAAGATTTATTCTTTCCCAAACATTGCTACAAAATATAAAAAATATTAACAAAGGGTTCTATTGGGTTCATTTAGTAACCCTCAACTACATTTGTCTACATTTCAAGGAACCAAACCGAACCTTACTACATCTATGATTTGTCAAAGTAATTTAAAGCTTTTGAGTAGAAGACAGCTAACCTGACCTATAGTCATCAATATTCATATCTGCTTGATCTAATCTGAATACTCAATCATGCTAAATCTCTTTTAATATCTCATTATAAACATATTGTTCCTTTATTTGATTATTTGCCAAGATATCATGTGCATTTGTGTCAAGTAGAAAAATATTATTTCCCAAATAATCATGCAAATATCATTAGTATAAACAATGGATTCTATTGCCATTCATTGAGTAACCCTCAACGACATTTGTCTCATGTAATAAAATAGTCTTAAGACTTTCAATACATTTCAAGGAACTAAATCCATCTTTACTCCAGCTAGGACTCCTCATAGCAATTTTGAACTTACTACTGTCACCTAACTTACTACTGTCACCTACTGAGGTAGGTTCCATTAATGCTGAGTTACCTAGTGGGCTATAAATAGGCCAGCTCCCAGCTTATTTTGACACAATTCGTAGACTTCTCATCTTCAGAGTTTCAGCAATGGAGTTGCATGCTACACTCCTATTAGTCTCCCTTGTTCTCATAAGCCTGCTACCACACACCCCTCAGGCCATCACCCATGGAAATTGTCAAAGATCTGGCCTGTGCACGTATATTGTGCGTGTGAGGCCTCCTCCAATTATTTCCATGGTGGATATGAACTCCACGAACCTTGAAAGTTGGCATCAATCATTCCTCCCCCCACATATGGAAAGATCGCCTCGATCAGTATCACCATTCATCCACACCTATAAAGAAGCCATTCTCGGGTTTGCTATAGACCTCACAGATGATGAGGCTGAGTTTGTCAAGAGCAAAGATGGTGTCCTTATGGTGTGCAAAGACAGCCTTCATCCGCTCTTGACAACCCACACACCTGATTTCCTAAACCTACGGCCAAATGGAGGGGCTTGGAATAGCTTAGGCGGCATGGGTGAGGGAAGCATCATTGGTGTCCTAGACTCGGGGATACGCTCTGCACATAGCTCCTTTGACGATGAAGGCATGTCCACACCACCTTCTAAATGGCGTGGATTCTGCCACTTGTATAGTGGTCGTCATTGCAACAAGAAGCTTATCGGCGCAAGGTCGTTGATTGGTGGCCCAAATAATCGTGAGGCTCCATTGGATGATGTTGGCCATGGAACACACACTGCTAGCATAGCCGCTGGCACGTTCGTGCAAGGTGCAAGTGTGCTTGGTAGTGGCAATGGTACCGCAGCCGGAATGGCCCCACGTGCACACCTAGCCATCTACAAGGTGTGCAACGAGGACGGCTGCCATGGCTCCGACATACTTGCCGGACTGGAAGCCGCTATCACTGATGGTGTTGATATATTGTCCATATCACTCGGTGTCAGTTGTCCACAACCACAACCCTTCCATGAAGATATTATTGCCATAGGGACCTTTTCTGCTATGAAGAAGGGCATATTTGTGAGTTGTTCTGCTGGAAATTCCGGTCCACTTCCTAGCACACTAAGCAATGAAGAACCGTGGGTCTTGACAGTGGGTGCTAGCACAATGGACCGGCGAATGGAAGCCATTGTGAAGCTAGGCGATGGCCGCTCATTTGTTGGTGAGTCAGCCTACCAACCATCTAGACTTGCTCCATTGCCCCTGATGTTTCAATTTGATGCTGGAAACATCACGGGGAATGTTGTTGTTGTCGAGCATCACGGCTCTCAGGTCAAAATTGGACAATCTATCAAGGATGGTGGTGGTGCTGGGATGATAATACTAGGAGCTGGGGGTGGTGGCCACACGACTATGGCTGCAGCCCATGTCCTACCAGCATCATTTCTAAACTCTCAAGATGGTGCCATATATAGTCAGGCAGTACATGACATCTAGCATGCCGACTGCTTCCATCATTTTCAACGGCACATCACTGGGAACCACTCCAGCTCCTGTAGTTGCTTACTTCTCATCTAGGGGGCCTAGCACTGCAAGCCCTGGCATTATGAAGCCAGACGTCATTGGACCTGGTGTGAACGTCATTGCAGCATGGCCATTCAAAGTCGGACCAAACACTACCGCCGCTGGTCGTGAACAAGATGATACAACTTTCAACTCCATGTCTGGAACATCAATGTCTGCACCTCACCTTAGTGGCATTGCAGCTATTATCAAGACTGCACATCCAGATTGGTCACCTGCGGCGATCAAGTCAGCAATCATGACAACAGCCTATGTCGTGTATGCTAACAACCAGCCAATCCTAGATGAGCAACTCAATCCAGCGAGTCATTTCAGTATCGGAGCTGGACATGTTAACCCTTCCCAAGCTATCAGCCCAGGCCTAGTGTATGACACCGACGTGGAGCAATACATCATGTATCTCTGTGGCCTGGGCTACACAGATTCTCAGATGGAGATAGTCACGCATCAGAATGATGCTTGCAAGAAAGGAAGGAAAATAGCTGAAGCTGAGCTGAACTACCCTTCGATTGCAACAAGAGCGACCGCAGGAAAACTTGTCGTGAATCGAACAGTCACAAATGTTGGAGATGCAATGTCATCTTATACCATCGAGATTGACATGCCAATGGAAGTTGAGGCCACAGTGTCGCCAACAAGGCTAGAGTTCACCAAGCTCAAGGAGAATAAAACATTTACCGTAAGCTTGAGCTGGGATGCTAGCAAAACTAAGCATGCTCAGGGAAGTTTCAAGTGGGTGTCTAGCAAGCATGTGGTGAGGAGCCCCATTGTAATATTCTAATGTAATATCGTCAAGATAGGACTTATCACTTAAGTGATGAGAGTCTGCTACATGTTATAATACAAACTTATTAGTCCATCATGTAATGTCTGTATTATTCGTATGTGTTTCGCTTCAATCACATAATATTGTGCATCGGGTTGGTTATACTAATAATTTTATAGAATTCGTAACTCAGTGAACACAAAATTGTTCCAAAAATATTCTAGATAACCACTACTCCCTCCATCACAAAAACAGTGACTTCTTTACTTTTGCACTTCTTGTTTCACCATTCGTCTTATTCAATTTTTTGTGCACATAATATAGATAAGTCATTATTAAAGTATCTATAATGACAGAGTAAGTCATAAAAAATAAATAATATTTATATAAAAATTTTGAATAAGATGAGCGATCAAACAAGAAGTCTAGAAGTAAAAATGTCACTTATTTTGGAACGGAGAGAGTACATCTTTAATGGGTCAACTGCCTTCTACTGCATTTAAGGAGTGGAATTAAAAGTGAGGACGTGTGGACTAATAGGCCAACTGGCATTTCTTGCGTTTAAGGAGTAAAAATAAGGGTGAGGACGTGTGGACTAACGGGCCAACTAGCATCTACTGCATTTAAGGAGTGAAACTAAGAGTGAGGACGTGTGGACGGTGGGCTTGGTCAAAGCAAAGAAAACGGCAGCATTCATTACTGTTGGTAGTCTTTACTCCTCTGTCAGGAATAATGGTCGCTCTAAAAGTTAGGGAAGCATACTTGTAATCATTACATGAACAATGATCGCGGCGAGTGGACCAGTGATGTGGGTGGCGGCTGCCTAGTAGATAGAACTGTGGAAGCGGCGAAGGTTGTTGCGGCTGACTGGCTAGGCGGTGGGAGTAGTATGGTGATATGTGGAAGCTAGTAAGCGGCGCCACTGTTTAACAGGAAAAATTTGAACTTCCAAAACCACTATTATTCTAGAAACCACTATTATTCTAGGATAGAGGGATGAGGTCTTTTAACTTACGCCACCATACAAATCTTTTTTTAGGCAACTTGTTTCTTACGGAGATTGTCCAAATAAGAGACCACATCTAATTAACTAGGTCCAAGAACACTATAGCTTGCGGAAACACTCCTATAAATCAATTTTTCTCAAGCACGTTTGTTAAAAAGACCCGACCCTGGGATGGGAACAGTACAACAGATGGAACACTCCTAGGAATCAATCTTAATATAACCATCTCTAAAATTTCATTTTTCAACATAGGCCTCTGTAATAACCCAGGTTATTGTAACATGACTACGAGATATTTTAAAAATTTTCCAACAATAAGCCAAGCATGTAGTCTCTAGTCTCTATGTCAAACTTAAGTCAAACGTTTTCATTTCTCGACCTAATTCCTAAAATCTTTTTTTTTTTTCGATCACGCCTAAGCGCGTACCTAATTCCTAAATCAAAACATCAAAATCATTTTTGTAACAAGCCACTTGTCATGAAGTTGACCAAGTCAACACACGACAAGAGGTATTTCTCCTATATCAAATGTTTTTAGTAAAACACCCTCGTACACCATTTCTATGATTTCTAAAAAAAACAAAACCCTATCTCCCTCTCATCCCATTCAGAAAGAGACTACAGGGTAACTTTGTGCACCGCATATAATTTAGTTGCATGGGTAAGTGCGTGGGTCTTATTTCGGTTTTTCTTGGTGTTTAGTCCCTTCTTTAACCCTCATTTTGTTTAGCAAACCTTCTTTAAGAGCAACTCCAACCCATCTTCTAAACAGCCCCCTATTCCACATTTAGGGACTTGGTCAAAAAAAAATCAACCCACCTCCTAGGCTCCCATTTTACGAGAACATGCAAAATTTAGTTTCAGTCCCCCGCCCCGATCCGCTTCCCGACACGTCGTTCCCCGCGGCCGGCGCCGGCGCTCCTCCACCGCGCCCGCCCGACCTCGCGTCCACACTCCACTGGCAGCGAGCAGCAGGAGACGCTCCATCCGCTAGGCCGCTCCACCGCCCGGCCGCGCGCCCAACGCCGCGCCCGCCCGTTGCGCCCGCACTCGGCCGCCCGCCACGCCCAAGTTGCCCTCTCCAACGCTGAGCGGCGAGACCGGCATCAGCAAGAAGCCCAAGGTGGTATTGGCCGCCTCCAGCCCCAGATCGACATCAGCGTCGACGTGCAGCTGCTCCACTGCGTCGTCGTCGAGTGCTACCGCCCCCTCAAGCCTCCCATAGTCAAGGTGAGACTTCTCGAGAACCAAATGTAGGCAGCAGATGGTTCGTTTTCTTCAATGGCTATGGCTATGGTCCATGGATACAAGAAAGATTTGAAAATGTCAGGTTTGTTGCAGGAAGTGTCGCCATGCTCTTGGCAGGAAGCATCGCCATGTTCTTGGCAGGTTTCAATCCAACAATATTGCTGAAATCTGAAGACTTTTTCTTTTTGATAAAGAAACAATTCAATTGCAGCAGCTGATACAAGTAGCCACAGTCCAGGAGCAGAGTTGAGCAAAAAGTGCAGAGATAGGAGTGTTTTTTCAATCCTGATGTGTGTATAGAGTGTTCTGATCTTAATCTGTCTTCATTTTTTTAATTCTTCTTGTTTTGGTTCCTTCTACTACTTAGTCTGTCTTCATTTTGCTCTAGGCACAGGGCTGTGATCAGAAGATGTTGCTGGACTGCTGGTGCTGTAGGCAGAGGGCTGTGAGGAGAAGATGGTGAATGCTCGTGGCCGGTGGCTGAGGCAATCCAAAAGGTGTGGAGTCCATTGGAGTCAAGAGTCCAAGGGGTGCTTCCTTTTCAGTTTCAGTCTGCTGCTCGTTGCTAGAGCCTGAAGTGGAGACAAGTACTCCACAAATCTCGAAGTGGATTCAAGTAGTCCTCAGATCTTATTTGTTGTATGGTTAGGAGTTAGGACTCTGTAAATGCAAGCATCAATGTGCTCGATGCTGTGCTGCCGACTGAATTAATGTAACGGAAAAATTGTTTGGTTATTACTAATGGAAAGGGAAACATTTTTCAATGCAAAGTCCTCCTGTTGTTCTTGCTGACTATTCCTCCTTATTGTTCACTTCCTATTACAGGCATAGCATCTTCAGTCATGACTGATCTTGCAAGCTTCTGCTTATGATCCATTGCTGCCATGATGCAAACATAATGACATGTTTTACATTATAATAAGAGTTATTTGGAAGATCTGGAAGAGAACTTCACCACAACCTTTTTTTCTTTCTTTTTTCTGCTGGGTAGCTGACTTTAGAATTGGTGGAATTCAGTGGCAGACAGTAAGCATAACAACAAAGGTGACACCACAATGCCTTACTCACTATACTGAACATTTAGACATTCAGTATTTCAGTAGCATTTAGACATTCAGTATTGAGCAACTGGACAGGTAATATAGCAACTGAGATGTCAAAATTTAGTATACTCCAGAGTACCCTGAACCTGAAATTTGGAGCATCAACATGACCAACTACAGTTGTTCATAGTAACTGTGTCCAGACATGTTTCTGTCCAGGAGTGCTGTTACAGGAGTGTTGTTTCTGTCCAGACATGTTTCTGCAATGAACGAAACAGCATTCCTATTGGTGCTCATGTAAGTGTACTGCTACATGTTTCTGCAGATGAGCTCTGCAGGAAATGAGCTTCTGTCGACATGCTTCTGCAGATGAGCTCTGCAGGAAACGAGTTCAATTTACAGAAGGATGTCATCTTTGAATTCCAGATGGGTACTTTGGTGATCAGGAACTTCTTGATTCCTCTCTTGGCTCACCATGGGCAAGAGTTAGCATTTAGGATGGTAATCTGAAACACAATATACAATCTACAGCTACAGCTGAAATGACAATCTACAGATATCAGGTCAAGGAATCAATTGGCTTTATTGCTGTTTCAGTACATCAAAGAAAATCTCTTGTTTTTCACTACAATCTTGAGACATGCTGATATCAGGTCTTCTCTACAGCCAATTGGTTATCAGTCAAGGCGGCGCAGGAGATACTCGACTTCAACGTCCTTGGTCGCTGGCATCACCCACTGATCATACAGCTTGGAGAGCACTTCAGGATCGACCTTGCATTCACTGTCACTGGCAGTGCCATTGTCCTCCAAGGTGACATCATGCCCCAAAGTCCTTGCCTTCTTCTCTACTCTCTTCTTGACCTTCTCTTCCACAGCCTTGAATGTTAGCTGATCCATCAAAGAATTGTTGTCCTGCATTGACAGTGAGACAAAGCATAAATGGTTCGTATTCTGGAGCTTATGTCTGAAGCACATTCAAAGTAGACTTCATACAATTCAGCCGTAAGAGAAGAAGTCACTGTATAGTATGGATGAAAGAATGATACAGGTATTATAAGCATATATGGCTTCACGCTTGCCATCAATCAAGATAAAGGGAATTTGTATCTTTCATATTTAGTCCTAAATTGCTTGCTAACCAATATGTGTAACCTTTATCCTTCTGAAATATTTGAGAACAGCAGTATAAACATTGTAGATGCCAGTATATGAAAGAAATGAAGGAGAGTTGTTGTGCCAGTAGTATAACCAATATGTGTAACCTTTATCCTTCATGAACCATATAATGAAACATTGAGCCTCCATTTCCTACCGCAGACAAACTCAAAATCACAGCCTAGTAGCAAACTTACAGTTCAGCAAATGCTACTCTGACTGAATCAAGAAATGCAGAGAGCTAAAGTACAATGGAGAAGCAGAGTTGTTGGTGTTGTTCGTCCAAGGCATGATGAGCAACAACAAACCGACTTGTCAGCAACAGCGAGCAACAAGGACTAGCAAGAAATACTCGTACCACTCAGCTAGCCTCCTCCAGGTACACTAGTAGTACAGCACACAGAGTTACAGACACATGGGCATGGCGATCTCGAGCTCAAGTACTGGACCGGAGGCCGGAGGACCGGAGGACCGACGCGCGTACCAGGAAGGGCGGCGGCGGGGGCAGCACTGTGACATCGGTGTCGTGGAGATGGACCTGGAGCGGCACGGCGCCGGCTCAGACCCAACGCGCCGCCTCCTCGGACCACGCCGCGGCCTCGTCGTGCGCGGCCTCGCCGTGGAGCTGGTGGCGCGCGTGCGGGGAGAGGAGGCGGCGCGAGGGAAGATCGGTGCTGGCGGCGGCGCGTGCGGGGCGTCGGTGCTGCCGGAGTTCTCGGGACGGAGGTTTTTTTTTTCTTTTTTAAGAGAGAAGTAGGGACTTGGGCGGAGTTGGATGCGATTTTGGGCCTATTTTTTGCAGACTATTATGTAAATGAGAAAAATAGGATCCTAATTTACATGGTAGGCTAGAGTTGCTCTGACCCTCTGGGATACATAGGAAAACCTCCTCCCTATCCCTAACCCTGACTTGGGCCTAAACCCCAAGTCATGCGCCTCATATCTGACTCCACCTCAACGGCTCAACTCATATCTCTCGTCGTGCGCGTGCCTGGTCGTCGCGCGTAACGCCGGCGAGGCCTGCACGACGCGCGCGTGCATGCAGTGCGCCGTTGCAGCGGGCGTCACGAAGTGTCCAAGTGCATGCCACCACCACCATTGGGTTGCGAATTGCGAGGGCTTCCAAGACAAGAAGCGTCAAGTTGAAAAATGATTTGGTTCTCTCCGTTTGTCTCTCTCTTTTTTTTAAAAAAAAAAAGAAAAGAAAAAGAAACACACTTCGGCCAACTGGCCAACAGAGAACACGCGACAAAATCGTGACCCACTCCTAGTAGAGTGTCGGCCGGCTTATTGGTGAGTGCTCCACTCTGGACTCTGTGCTACTGTGAGTCGACACTCGACAGGATGGCGCACGGGCGCACACAGCGCGGGCCGGGACCGAGATCTGCACGGGGCCCATGATCCCCTACAAGCTGCCGCGTGCACGCCACCTGGGGAGCACGCGCCGCGTCAATAGCCCGTGGGGCCTCTCCGCAGCATCCGTGGGCCGTGGCCCGTCCACCGCGGCCTTCCACTTGCACTTCCCTTTTCAGAGTTGACTTGTCTACTAGCTCTCTCATTCCTCATGTCACCTCTTTTTCTTTTCCTTTAAAAAAAAGAAAAATCACAACAAAATTCCTGCACATAAAAAGCTGGGTGGATTCATGTACCTAATTCGTGAACTCATTTTCACCCCTCCGGGATGGAAAAAAACCGTTCACTCACAGTGGAAAGAGTAAAGTAGTTGGAGATTTTTACTGATCTCTCATCAAATGGTGAGAACATCTACTCAACTCACCACAGTCCAGCGTGCAAAACTACAAACAGCGTGTCAGTTTCACGACCTCGGTTGTTTTGTTTTGTCGCCACCGAAAGTTACTTGTAATGCTCAAATAAACTTGCACCAGCTGATCCGCGATCGATCGACCTCACACGACGGCTACCGCTACGGCATTGCAGCGCGAGATGGCAGTCACCATCCATTTAGGTCAATTTAGCTTGGCCATTTTAACCTTAATTTCTAAGCTTTGGCCATCACGCTATGTTTTTACAGGCGATTCACCCATTTAGTTTTTACCTGCTCTAAAGAGACCACTATGTCCACACAACACCACGATTACCTTTTTTTATGCAAACACCATGATTACTCACTCACAATCTCCGATGACCCACCCTGTAATAATAATTTAATTCAAAGCTAAATTAAACACAAACGCACACTCATGAGAGATCCTTCGAGAAAGCGGGAAGCAAGAACACAGACAGTCACTGGGCTCGATCACTTGGGAAAGTTAAATATGGAACGCGGTCTTTTGGCCTGTAGGTGCTGAGCATCTACTATCTAGGCCATCCAACCCTCCTTGAGATTCATGTGTCCATTCACACCTTTACTTTTTACCATCTATATACCTTAACTATACCACTTCTATACCATATAAATAGACACTCTAATCCCTAAACTCTAAACCTTTTAAAACCCTAAACTCTAAATCTAAACCCTAATTCTAAACACTAAAACCATAAACTCCAAACCCTAAATACAGGGAAAATACGGTTGAAAAATGAGATCATCAAAGAAAAATACAAGAGAGAGAAAGTATTGTAGCATAATTCTCAAAGCAAGATTGGATGGCTAGGATAATAAGCCATGAGCAGATGCATGCTACGTTTCATTTTCGGTAAAGATGCCCGGTCACCACTCACTTGGCTTGTGTTGTGCGGGATAACGGACATGTAGGCACAGCATCTGCGGATAGGAGGTGGGCCAACCGGCGGCGCCCGGGCCCTCTTATCCTGACTCGGCATGTTCGATCTGGCCAAGACAGGTCTTTCGATTCTCAGAAATTCGGGGGAGAAAGCGGCCTTGCTTCAGTTTTTCGCGAGATATTCAGCGGAAGAAAGTGAACGGCCGACTGGCCGAGGCTATGTCAAATGCGTCAGACTTTACACGTAGGACAAGCCATGGAAAATCTAGCTAGTGTTTACGGAGGAGGATACTGCCGTATTGTTTCCATTTTCATCAAATTGTCGATTTTTACAAGATCATCACCATCATTCTTGGAAGAATTTTATATTAGATGATTGTGATATAGTATTATGACTAATACAATGGTGTTAGCTACTGGCTCAGGACAACCTCTCCGATAGTGTTACCTTTAGCAAAATGACTCAAAATAGGATTAGACCAACATAACACTCTTGAAATTTATGTACGAGCCTAACTTTTGAGGTAGTTTTTGTTTCTTTTCTATTAAAATATGAGAAAAATTCTTAGAGCTATTTTTTTTTAATTTTAGCTAGTCACCTATACAATCTATTTATGGCTGAACGCAGATCGCACGCGAGATAGGTGTTTAGGGCGTTGTCTCGTAACCGGTCTCAGGGGCGAAGCTAGCATGAAGCTAGTGGGTGCAAAATGCACCACCTAAAATTAGTCAAAACAGTGAATTTCTCTAAAATTTCACCATATACGCACCACCTGTAACACATGTCTATGCACCCACAAGGTAATTGCACCACCCTCTAATTTGCTCTAGCTTCGCCATGACCGGTCTCATGAAGCGTCACATAATTTAAGATGAATTTAATAGTATATATGACTATAGTTTGTCCCATTTAAGTTATCTCATAATAACTCACAATTACTCAATTTATGCATAGAGTAAGATTAATATTGTGACTTCCGTGACAATGATAACTCATATAATTATAAAATAGGTATCACATACTTCTAAAATTTTAGCTCATACGTCACGGTTGTTCAAGCAACAACCTCTTTCTCTCTTTCTCTCTTTTTCCTTCACATCATCAAAAATTAGAAGAAAACAGAATGGTGTTGCATGCATGCGGTGTTGCACCATGCATGTGGGCTTGCATGGGCTTCCCTCATCTGGGATCTTGGTCCTCGCCAATAGCTTGATGCACTGTCTTCCTTCAATCTTTGAGGTTTGAGCGAAATGTGGCAATAGGATTCACGTGCCTTTCATTTGCGTTGCGGATTCACGTGCCTTTCATTTGCGTTGCATGCGTGGTCGCCCAATGCAAGGACGTACGACGATGACTTTGAAACGAGATGTCACGACGACGACGGTACTGTATATATGTGCCATTAATGCGAATGGGTCCTGAGGTCACGCCAGGATATTCACGTGCCATTCATTTGCGTTGCGTACTAGCGTGGTCGTCGCGAGCGCGAGCGTGACGAGTGACGACGTGGCACCCAATACAGAGAGTTTTATTTGAATGCGCTGATGAATTACGGACTCAATTACGGTATACGAGTGTATTTGCATCGGAGATTTGGAAAGGAAAACACAGTACTCCGTATGCTTCGCTTCTCTCCCTTTCCAATTGTAACCTCTCGGCCGACAGAGCACGCACAAGTGCTCTGCTACAGTGACAGAGTCACCAGCAGGACGCGGGCCGAGATCTGCGCGGGGCCCATGACACCGGATAGGCGGAGAAACCGCCACGTCCCACGTGCACGCCACCTGGGGAGCACGCACCGTGTCCCTGGCCGGTGGGGCCAGTACGCAACAGCTGCCCGCCACGTGCGCTTGCCTCTTGACTGTTGACTTGTCTATACAAGCTGTCTCCTTCCTCGTGTACAGAAAAAAAAAAACTCCGGGTAGATCCTCTAGCAAATTCGTGGGCCCATTTTTTACCACTCAGTTGTTTCGTCGCTGCATTTTTCCTCTGTCTGATCTCACTTGGGCGAGATGGCACAGTCACCTTCCAGGTCAATGTAACCCCAGTTTAACCTTCCCTAGTTTTGGCTTTCACGCACGCTAGTATGCTTTTACACGCACGTCAGTACGTCGTGACGCCTTATTTTTAACTGCTCAGTAGCGACCACTTTTCTAAACAACACCATGATTACTACTCACTCACTCACACACACAATGCCAGATGAACAACCTTTAGTATAATACTTTAATTCAAAGTTAAAACACACACACACACACAAGACACTTTGGGTGTGTTTGGTTCCAAGGTCGACCTGGGTCAGAATGGGTTCGACCCGGATGAGCCCGTGTTTGGATTGGGGGTTCAGTGGAACGAGGTCGACCCAGGTTGGCATATTCCCCTCAGATGCGGGTTCCCGGGATTCCTTCGATTTAGGCGGACGCACTCGACCCAGATGCACGCCGTCTCTCTCCGTCTCGCAGGACAGTGCGATGGGGCGTCGCCATGGCCATCGGGGCGAGGCACAGGTCGCCTGCACAGCGCGAGGTGCCGTGGCCCTCTGGGGCGGGTCGCCGCCATGGCCGCTGGTCTGGACGCGGGTAGCCGGTGCATGCGGGGCGCCATAGCCGTCGGGGCTCTCTGTCGGGGCAAGGCGCGAGCTGCTGGTGCAGTGCAAGGCGTCGTGGCCCTTCTGGGGCGAGCACCGGTGCGGTCAGCGGAGGCCGCTCCTTCTTGCGGGCCGTGGCTAGCGAGCGGCCATGTGCGGAGGGAAGGCCGCTCCTTCTTGCTGGGCGTGGCTAGCGAGCGGCCATGTGCGGGCAAGAAGCTGTTCCTGTGGGCCGTGCAGGCGAGCGGCCACGGGGAGGTGGTGGCCATGCGAGGGAGCAGCCACGGGAGGTGCCGGCAACCATCGATTTCATTGGGCTGTGCACCCGACGGGAGGTTGAAGATAAGATTTAGAAATAAAATTAAGACACTGACAAATGGGCCCCACTAATAGCTACTATTAACGGTGTCAAGATGTCATCCGTTCCATCCCTCTTCATCCCAGGAACCAAACAAAAAACTAGGTTCAACCCACTCCCCTAACCAAACAAGAGATAGGTTCATCTTATCCCACAAAACTGGGTTGGATTCAACCCAACCTACTTCAACCCCAAACCAAACAGACCTTTTTTGAGAGAGCGGGAAGCAAGAACAGCGACAAATGTTTGTTGGTGCGGCGTGTCTCCACCTCCAACCTCTCGCCAGCCCAGGGTCGTCGTCCAAATGTCCAATGCAAGGACGGGCAATGACTTTGCATCGAGGTGTCACGACGATGAGGTCACCGGGTTCACGTGCGTTGCGTTGCGTGGTCGTCGCGCGCGAGCACGACGGGACAGGAGGATCGGACAGAGGAGCCCGTCGTAACCCAGGCCGGCTCCGCGATGCGCCCGTGTATATGCGTCCGTCCGTGCACGCCGTTGCGTCGGACGACATCGATCGTCACCGGTTCGTGCTCTCTCGGCCGATCGCACCACAAGTGCCCTGCTGCTGCAGCAGAGCCGAGCCGAGCCGATGTGGCGCGCGACAGACTGGGGCCCATGACCCCGTGAAGCCGCCACCTGGGGAGGGAGCGCACCCCGCGTCACCGGCCGGTGGGGCTAGTCCGCAACACCCGTCCACCGCGGCCTTTTAAAAGTGCACTTGCCTCTTGACAGTTGACTTGTCTACTAGCTGATCTCCCATTCCTCGTGTAGTACAGTACAGTACTCCGTAACACCATTTTTCCTTAAGTAAAAGAAACTCTTCACGATGAATGAAAAACAAAAGTACAGGAAGGAACGACAGAACTTCGGGTGAGCTCATTTTTACCACTCCGCGATCGATGAAACAGAAAGAAAAACCGTGCACTCGCCGACGAGAGTAAAGTTTAATTTGTGGATTTTTACTGATCTCGCGTACGTCCACGCCAAACACGGTGAAAAAGATCTACCGGAAGCCACCCAATCCAAGTTAGCCAACTACAAAATTCCAAAACAGCATGTCGGTTTCACGACCTCAGTTGTTTTGTCGCTGCTGGAATTTTGTGCTAAACTACACCAACCCGATGCGCGATTCACTTCACACCTATCCGCATGCAGCGCGCGAGATGGCGCCATTCAGGTCAATTTTACCCTCTCTCTGGCCATCACGCCATGGTTTTTTACACGCACGTCACACTTTATTTTCATCTGCTCAAAAGCGACCACTTTCTCAGCAACAATATGATTACTCACTCACTCACACTGTCACACACACCATCATATCTATTTTTTTAGCATACACACCATCATATCTTTGATGAACCACACGTCAATGATTAAATTCAAAGTTTTATTTTTAAAAGAAAAGGCAAGACCCTTCGAGAGAGCGGGAAGCGAGAGCAGCGACAGTCACTCGGCTTGGTCTGTCACTTGGATTGCTGGATAAAAAAAAAAAAACAGAGTCTGGAAACCGGATTGGAGTTGCGCATCTCTATCCTGTCTCCACACGTTGTGGCCAGGCAAGCCTTTGAATTCTCAGAAATTCAGGGGAGAAAAAGTGGCCTTATTTACAAGAATAAATGTTTCTGTTCTGTTTTTCACGAGATATTCAGTGGAAGAAAGTGACTGAGGAGGGTAAAATGCTTCCAACTATTCACCTACGACACAACCCACGGAAAACTTGTGTGATCCGTCAAGAAGTGTAAGGCATTTTTTAACGAGGACTGCCATTATTTTGTTTTTCATCACATTTTCAATTGTTACAATATCACCATCACCTTGAAAAAAAAAGAGAGTATTTTTAGTGTTTTAGATGCGTGTCATCTAGTATGATAAGTAACACTCCTTTTGTATCGTGGGCATGTAGGTATGTGTGTCGGTCAATCGTCAATGGAAAGTGAGCTTAGCTCAACTGGTAGGTTGAGAGGTACAGTTGTACATCCAACCGTCTAGGTTTAAGCCCTTTACTTATGGTTTGAATTTGGATGCCCATTTTATTTTCTCAATGAAAAAACAACTAGTTACTCCTAGGTGGATATCATCAGTCAAGTTTATTGAGCTTGAACTTTACTTTTTGAGTAATTGTTAAATGGGCCAAGCAAAGGTATATGGTAGTGTTTTTTTTTTTTTTCAAACAACATCACTGATTCCAAACGGATGCACGAGATGAAAGAGTAGTTGACTAGTAGGACTGGCGTATTGGAGCAAGACTAATAATTGTTGTAGTTAGCTCTTCGCTACCAATACATTGTGTGCTTTCTTCTTTAACCAGATTTTTTTTATTCTTATACATAAGCTAACTATAAACTCAAATCAAAGGCCTTTTTCTCTCTCTCATCCCTCTTCTTTTTTCTTCACTTTACCATTTGGCTCACCTACAGTGTACCACCTACAGTGTACTGTTATATTTTCTCTTGGTGGCAGTTCCAAATGGAAGAAACAAAAGTGCATGTAGAGGAGGTAGCATTAACTCCGGTAGTAACCGTCAGCTCAGCACCTAACCGACGTTGCTCTCGTCAGTCCCATTCCCATCTGTGCTGGACGCCCCGGATTTGCAATCCTCCCAGATGTCTCTACTCCTACTACGCTTTCCCATCTGATCGTGCAGCACACGAAACGAAAATATCCGTCACTTTCCAAGAACAAGATTAGCGACAAGATTGACCCCTGAGTGACTGAATCCCATCGCTAAAAGCCACCAACGACAACACTGACTGAAACCACTATAAGAGCAGAGAGAAATCAGCAGAAACAAACAAAGAAAGAGAAGCCGGTGGAGTGGAGCTGTAACAATTCGCCACAGCTAGCCGTCTCCTCCTCCTCCCTCCCCCCAGCTCAAGCTCAGGCTAGCTCTCGCTCTCCCCTCCACCGGCCTTCTTGCATGCCGATTGCCTCCAAGCTCGTGTACTTCCAGCGCCGCCCCTCGCCGGCGGCGCCGCCGGACGACCCGGGCCCCGAGCCGCCGGACCCCCGGCGCCGGCCCTGCCGTGACGACCAACGCCGCCGCCGCCGCAGCTCCCTCTCCTCCCACCACAAGCTGCAGGTGCGTGCCCAAGAACACCGCTGCCGTTTCGTTTATTTCCTCTGACTTCCTGCCGTTTTGTTTGCTAATAAAGCCGCGGCCTTTTGCGGTTTCCCGAGTGAATAAACCGGGGGCTCTTCTAGTTTTCTTCTTGATTCGAACTTCGAGCTTCCAGCATAGCTAGAACTAGGAGTATGGTGTGGATTACTGTTCCCCGTGTCTAGGTGAGCCCGGAAGTTTTGATTTTTGACACCGAGAAATGGCGAGTTATCGAGTTAGCAGGGTGCAAAGCGTACGCGTAACAGAGAAAAAGAAGTGGTTCTTGGAGGGTAACCTGGTAGAGATTTGTTCCCCTGAGCTGCTGATGGATGCAGATGTCTACTATAACCCTGTGGTTAAATAGGACTGTTATAAAATCTCAGGCTGAAATCATGCGGTCGGTTTGGTTAGAATCAGTTGACTGAAATCATGACCTTCGTTTTCCTTTGCCTAAATGTTTTGGTCGCGCTAAATCGGGAAATTGTTTCGCAGTAGTGATTCGGTTTCAATGAAGGCCTAGTCTCCTTGTTCTTCAGGAATATTTTTGATTATTGAGCACAACAGCATCCTGGAATATTCGGCAGTGCTTCAAAGTTACTCCAGCTCATAGTCTTTCTCGAACTAGGCAGAGTATTTTAGTAAATCTAGTAGGCAGGGCATACCAGAATACTAATTTCCCTGACAGAGGATATTCCAAGATAGAAAATGACTTTCGATAGTTATCCCCAACAGATAATAATCTCTAACATGGATGATTTGTAGGCTCAAAATATTAGGCCGAAATAATTATGTGGGCCTGTACTATTGGCAACTTCAATAGGCAAATTTGCTTATATGTTCCCTTCATCTGCATTTGTGAACAAAGCTACCATTTGTTTAGGTAGTGTCATGATGACAAGACATTTGTTTTGTCCAGCCTTTTCTTTTGAAAGCAGTAGTTGTATTGAATCTAGCTCCAGGCATTTAGCAAATTAATTGCTGGTCCCTCTATATCAGCCTATGGCAAACATGTTATCAGCTTATTTATGTGTAGTCTTCTATTTATTGTAATCAGGTGGCTACTATTCCTTATGCATGAATTCATATTTTCTTTGCAATGAGCTAGTTTCTTGGTGACATTAAGTCACCAAATAATCACACATGAACACTCTGTCTGCAGGAGATTAAGTACCCTGCCTTGGCTACAATCTTGCAAACATGCAACATGATCAATTTCAAGGCACAAATTAGAGCATTTGGCATTTTTACATTTCCTTTAAAAAGCAGTATAAAATCATATTCTGTGATTACACATGTTTTGTAATACCCACTGTATAAAATCAGGGTCAGGAACATGTTCCAGGACACCAAAGAGATGCTGCTGGTAAGCCTCTGGGATCAATTGGAAACATAGCAGAGCATGCTACGGGCATTGCCTCCAGCACAAGACTTCACCGCAGCATATCAGACCATGGTCGGCTTCCTGATGCCGTTCAACAAGCCAGGGAAAGGCTCCTTCAGAGGCTCAGCAGTGTGGACCTGTCAGGGAGAAGGTCCATGCAATCAACTCTTAACACGTCATATGTACTTCCTGCACATAATCTGATAATATACTGAATCTACATTTACACATGCTATCCTTTCTTCACTGCAGGCAAAAGACATGGCCCTCGGAAACATTCTGGGCTGGACTAACTCGCCCTGCCGACGCCAGCGTGTCCACCTCTTCGGACAGCATACGGGGCAGTCTAACCAATTGCTTCCAGCCCGGTGAACCCATCGCAGCCAGCAAGGTTGAAGAAAGCATGACAGAGCCTGTCCCTGCCATCGCTAACGCAGATGAGTGTACGCCTATCACAGTGCTCCCCAAACCCGTCTCCGAGCAGCAGGACGCAGAAGGCGGTGAAGCCCCAGAGGCTTCTTCTCCAGCTGAGTGCTCCATATGCCTGGAGCGGTGCGGCGGTGGCCCGGGCGACGGGCTCATCCAGCTGCGCTGCAGACACATCTTCCACTCCGCCTGCCTTGACCAGTGGCTGCGGTCCCGCGCTGACTGCCCCTACTGCCGGGCCACCGTGCGAGTTTGCTCCTAACAGGAGGAGGAAGGAACTGAATGACAGTTGTCCAAGGCTGCAGACTACGGTTACTGAACCTCCTGTCTGAGGCTTGAGCTTAACCCTGTCGCTGCTCACCCCTTGTTGTAACTACTACTACTAGTAGTATGGTTTCCCTTACCCGTTGAGGTAGTTCTGAACTTTGCGGCTTCAGCTGTTTAGTGTGTTATATGGTATTGGTATATGTGTGTATCTAATCTATGCTTACTGGCTGCTGTAACTGGATATTTACTTTGCATTTGTGGATACCATCAGAGAAGCAATAAGCTTGCTAATGTTACGCTGCATAGTTGTGTTCCATGGAAGGTCACTTTGTGCCTTGTGCCTTGTGCAGTGCAGTTGTTGTGCTCTAGTACATTGTTGTCTTGCAGCTCTGTAGTTCTGTGGTCACGCCATTTTTGCAGGCGACTCTCGCTGCAACTTGCTTGTGTAGCGCAACGTTTTTCGTTCCGTTCAACTGCAGAAAGCCTCATCGCATTTATGCAGTATGTGTCTGCAAATTGATGCAGGATTTGGTTCTGCAGAAGATGCCTGCAGTTTGGTCCGGAAAAGGCAGAAACGGTTTCAGTAACCGAATCGATGCCCGAGGAGCATCGGTGAGCGAAGCACGGCCGTGGTGGTTCACATGTGCTTGTCTTCTCTTGTAGACTTGTTGCACTGCTACCATTCGCGTGATCCGTGGTGACCTCACCCACCGGTCCGCCACAGTTGGAGCTGCCGTTCTGAGGAGAAGCATGGGAGGCATGGAGTGGCCGGCCGTTGCTGCGCTTCGCCGCCGCGCCGGCCAGGCGCCGATGGGATGGAATGGAAGGCCGGCGGCGGCAAGGCGAGTTGGGGAGAGTCGTATGGGCCGAGCACTAGAATCGGGCCGAATTGAATGTGGCCCAGTTGTTGCCGGAGTCCGAGAGACGAAGGGCCCGTTAGACATGGAAGGCCCAAGCCCACAGAATAAAAAGCTCGGCGGTTGTGAGCTAGGTCGGCATTAAGCCCGATCCGCCGAGGACTATTTGACTGGACGACCCGATTGGCCCAGTTTTAGAAAGAAGTCCACGTTCCGGCCTTGCAGCGTGTTATACCGGCCCACTCATTCGCATACCGGTCTCTTCGGGTTGGTATGACCGTATGACCGTAGTCACCGTACTCCACAGTCCACACTGACCACTGCTCAGCAAACGGGCAATGTTTTACAGTTTCATGTCATTTGCCATCCCTTTACGGTTCCTCCCTTTACTCCAACAATCTTTGCCGACCAAAATAATTCTCTCTATAATTATCATGGCAGTTTGAGCAGGCCCAACTCCGGCCATGGATCAATGCGAGAATGTTGTGAAAACTTGAATGGACTCCTTGAGTTGGGTTTGTAGTCCCACCGAGTTTATAATTTTGACATTATAAACTTGAATGCGAGAATTAAACGACGGTGGGCAACTCGGCCGCCGCCGAGACATTCGATCTGGTGAGTTTATCGCCCGAACCAAAACCGACACTTTGTCCTCCGATTTTTTCCTTCGGCTGAAACTCTTGTTATCTGACAAGTTGTGTTGATTTATCTGAATCTGATGATGACGCGCTGCTGCTGGGGTTTGGGCAGGACCTGATTCACGCCATCTTCAAGCTGGTGTGGCGGCGGCGGGCGGAGAAGGGCGGCAGCGGCGGCGGCAACGAGGTCATCGACGTGGAGGTGATTCATTTTCAGACTTTTTTGTTGACGGCCCCTTTCCCCTTGTACTGACATGTCACATGTGTGCTTTATTTTCTACTAAAATAATCGTCAGCCGGCTCCAGAGTCGTCCAGGAGAAATCGGAGCCTAAGCACAACTGGCAAGCGAGCCATTTTCTTCTTACTAGATGAATGGCTTACAGGAAGTGCATGTGTATGTGTTGGTGCAGTCAAGTAGCATCAGTTTGCAAAGACCTGTTAGCCAGTGTTTCCCCACTCTCTAATGTGTAAGTGTAAACACTAATAAAGCAAAATTATTGCTTAAACTATTATCTTCCTACGTAGGGATGTGCATAGCTATTATAGTATTGGGAGCCAGTAAGGCAGTAACATATGCCCATCGGACAAATTTTGTGGTTAAAAATGTCCTTTCCATAATTACTTTGGGGTCAGCATAAATCCAATCCGTTGCAGGTTATTTTATGGCAAGCCAGACACTTAACAGGTTTGATCACATATTCATCAACCAGTCTTCCATTTTCTATGATTGGTAGTTGTAACAATAAGCACTTATCTTGATCACCTAGCGCACACAAATTATGTCAGCTTAGCACCCGTTTTCTGTCCAAGTCGATGGCCTCTACACCTTCGAGTGTGAGTTTGTTTGCTAGGATTGGAACTTGGTTTGTCAGACAAGCTCAAAACCATATCGTTTGTTGGCTTGGATGGATTATAATAAGCAGCTCTATATGTGAGGAATGACACTTTTCCACCTCTTGTTAAAAGATGGCAAAGGTAGGGGCCACTACCGGTCCGGTGCGCGCGCACCATGCAGCACTAATTTGTAGCGAGCCAATGAGACCTCGAAACACGATGCAAGGGTCAACGGCAACTAGACTTGTTCCACCACCCGACAAAGAACACTGAACGTTTTCAGTTCGCAGGTGCCACAAGAAACATTACAATTTACAAATGACCGGGCTAAATATTCCCCTGCATCTGCTTCTACTCCTAACAACATGGTTTCTTTTGTTCCTCCAAATTCAGCCAACCGCTGTCGCGATCGCTGTTCCCGTTTCTTGCAATCTCCGCTGCATCCCTTGCGAACGGGATGCTCTTCTTGCCTTCAGGGCCGGCCTCATCGATCCTGAAAACTCTCTGTCATCATGGCAAGGCGAAGATTGCTGCCAGTGGAACGGCATCCGCTGCAGCAACCGCACCGGCCATGTCGTGGAGCTCTGCCTGAGCTTCACGGATGTCGCCTTCCGGGGTGGTCAGATGAGCTCATCCTTGCTGGGTTTAAAGAACCTGAGGACGCTAGACCTTAGCGCCGGCAAATTCACTGGAACACCTATCCCGGAGTTCGTCGGTGGCCTCAAGAACCTGAGGTACCTCTCCCTCTCCTCTCCAATGTTTGGTGGACGGGTGCCGCCCCAGCTTGGTAACCTCTCCAAGTTGCTCCACCTTGATCTGAGCAGCTTATCTGGGGATTCCTATATTTACTCGGCTGATCTTGCATGGTTGTCACGCCTAACAACATTACAGTACCTTGATTTGAGCATGGTGAACCTTAGAAGGGTGATTGACTGGTCTCATGTAGTCTACAAGCTTCCTTCCCTTGTCACGCTTAGTCTGGCCGCCTGTGGGCTCCAAAATGCCTTTCCATCACCACTTCAAAGTAACCTGACATCACTTGAGTACCTCCAGCTCTCCGGCAATGAATTTAGTAGCTCTTCTGTTGGAACCAAAAACTTATTTTGGGACCTACCTAGTCTCCTTCACCTTGACATGAGAGGTGCGGCCTCCAAGGTTCAATTCCTGAAAACGTGGGAAATATGACGTCAATCACAAGATTATATCTTAGTGTCAACAACCTAACCAGTACCTTACCCACAACCTTCAAGAACCTGCACAACTTGGAGGAATTGTGGCTTAATGAAAATAGCATCAAT
The DNA here is from genome assembly GCA_018135685.1 of Themeda triandra. Taxonomy (NCBI): domain Eukaryota; kingdom Viridiplantae; phylum Streptophyta; class Magnoliopsida; order Poales; family Poaceae; genus Themeda; species Themeda triandra. The sequence goes on along the minus strand of JAENPR010000330.1, from coordinate 522,825 downwards.
GGCTTTTATTTGAGAATGAACTTACTAGGAATCTGCCTTCTGAGCTTGGACATCTCAGAAATTTGACTACTCTTGATCTGGTAGAATACCTCGCTACTTTTGCCACTTGGAAAATTTAGTTTTGTTAGACTTGTCAGAAAACCAACTGCATGGACCATTTCCCAACTGCGTGGAGCAACAAAAGGCAGGGAGTTCACCTACAAAAACGAATAGTAGCTCATCAAGTATCGCCATCTTGAACCTGAACACAAACTATCTGTCTGGAAAATTCCCAGCATTTCTTCTTAAGTGTCAGGAACTGATTTTTCTTGACCTTTCATATAATCAATTTTCTGGAATGTTGCCCACATGGATAGGGGATAGATTGCCCTCATTGTCGTTTCTAAGTTTGCGCTCAAATTTGTTTTCTGGCCACATACCACAACAAATTTCCAAGATGAAGCAGCTACAGTATTTAGACTTGGCTTGTAACAATATATCTGGGATAATACCAGAATCACTTGCAGAGATGATAGCTATGGCTGTTCCTCCTCAAGAGGATGGCCCACTTTCAGACATGGTTGATTATGGCCTCAGCAGTGATCCAATTGATGTGGTTTCTTATACTGATAGTTCATTGGTGGTCATGAAAGGGCAACAGCTTGAATTCACGAGTGGAATCGTGTACAGGGTAAATATTGATTTTTCATGCAATAGTTTGACAGGACACATTCCTGAAGAAATTGGTAGGCTTCCTGCTTTGAAGAACTTAAACCTATCGTGGAATCATCTTAGTGGGATAATCCCTGACAGTATTGGTGAAGTACACTCGTTGGAATCACTTGACCTATCACATAATAATTTTTTCGGGGAAATCCCAGCAGGCATATCAGTTCTAACATCATTGATCTTGTTGAACCTGTCCTATAGTAATCTGACAGGAAGGATACCATCTGGCAATCAACTGCAAACACTTAGCAACCAAGCATCCATTTATATCGGCAACTCCAGAAGGTCACAAAGATGGAGGTGATACTGTTTTCAATTTCCTGGCTATTGGTTGTGGATATGTAATGGGTCTCTGGATAGTCTTTTGTCTCTTTCTATTTAAAAAGAACTGGAGAGTTTGTTTCTCATTCTCTGATGGCTTGTATGATTGGGTTTATGTGAAAGTGGCTCTTGAGCAGGGCTTTCTAGATATGGAGTACCTGGTGGCTCTTGGCTCCACATCTTACGTAGATGTGAAAATTTTATCTACCAGATGTACCTAGGAATCTAGATCAACATAAGTTTGCTATCTGCTATGTATGTAGAACCTATGTTACAGAGATCAACTATGTAAAAGAATGTCATTTATTGTTGTTGGGTCCAACTACCTCATCATTAACAATCAAGGCAAGGAATTCAGACAAAAATAGGATTCAAAACCAGCACTAACCAGGCTCGAAGCTCAACTTAACCAAACTACACGAACCAAATGGATACTCAACAAATTAAGGAATCAAACAGAAAGATACATAGAACTGAGAAGAAAAACTGAATTGGATAACACGGGCGTCATTCTCAAATCATGTTGGAATATCATCAAAGAGGATGTTGTCAATGCAGCTAATGCCTTCCACTTGCTGAGCATATCAAATCTCCTACTCTGTTCATAAAACTGGATATATCAAAGCTTTTTGACTCTGTTAAATGGAATTAGATGGTGTAAGGTCTCCAGATAGTATGTTAAAACCTGCCTTTTAACTTTGGTATTTATGTTTTTTAATGTCTAAGTGGCTTAATTCTTCTGGTGACCGGGTAACAGTACCAGTAAGATGAAACTTGGTGAACAAATGGTTTTCTTTAGCGAAAAATGCAGACTGGTTTTCTGTTTGTATAAGAGATGAAGAATTGGCAGTGGAAAGAGTTCAAAAAATTATTTGACTCAATTGTTGTCACCCTTAGGTTTATAGTGGACAATATAGGGTTCAAAGTTACTTCTCTGAGTGCATTGTTCATAATACGCTGACATGTTATGTTCGCCTGACAGCCAATGCAAGTGCTCTTAGGGTCAGCTGCGAACTTCTGCGCACATTTGTTACAGGTTTGCACCTCTGAAAATTGATGCATCTCTGCAGGCTCTAAATTATGTTGGGGAATCGTATACATTGCTGTAGTTTAACTGAAATATCTTTTGCAGCGGCTATTCAACGCTCTGCTTTTATTGCTGAAGCGGAGGATGGTACTGTCATCGAGCCCACTCACCTAGAGCGTGTTTTGCTGCAACTGCTCTTGGATTTCTGAGTACCCCGTAGATATCCAGATGCATCAGCAGAATGTGACACGGACTAAAATTTTGTCTCTGGATCCAAACACAACTTTTAGTTTTCTTCTTATATAGAAAAATTTAAGTCACGCTGGCTTTTGTCAACAGCACAGCACTGATCCAAGCATGAATGATCAACAAATATATCTCATATTTATTTATATCATACATCAAGAAACGCCACCGCTTCTTTTATTTCTTTATGATAAAGAGCAGGATTCACGGTCTCCTAGATTTAGGGGGCACGCGAAGTTTTGCTGAGCTCTCTCGCAATCCTCGCTCGTCGCATAACAATTGTCGTGTGAACAGCAGTAGCAGACAGCTTCAGAAATTGCTCCGTTTTTGCAGGTCTTTTTTCTGGTATTTACTGAAAACTACTCCCTTCATGTCTAGATGTACAGTAAAAGTAATATATTTACAAAAGCAAAAAACATGTTATAATTTAGAATAGAGGGAGTAATAAGTAATTTTACCCGAATGCGCTAGGAATCATGAAACATCCCAGGATCAACATCAAGAACAGGACCGCCTTGCTTCCTTCCATCGTAATTTTCACCATATCAGGAGTTTCTCCAGATCAGACAATAATGTATATATATGTTTGACTACCGAATGCTTGCTGCAAGGTTCATGTGTGCGCGCGCGCGCGCGTGTGTGAAAGATAACTATATATATCTAGCAAGAAGTGATGAACCGGTACAGTACAACAATTACCTATTTGGATCCATTAGCTGCTAATAGGTGATAACTAATATTAGCTAGCTGGTTTGGTCCAACTAGTAAGATAGTTATTAGTTAAGTATTAGCTAACAATTAGCTAAAAACTATTAGCTGGACCCGTTTTGATCTAGAGGAGCTAATTATTACAGCTAACTATTAGTTGCTTGGATCCAAATAGGACCTGTATTGGGTCAAATTAAGGTTCTATTTGGATCTATTAGCTACTAATAGTTAGCTAGCTAATAATTCACAGCTAATATTAGCTGCTTTTAGTAAGTTGGGTATTCAATTAACAATTAGCTAAATATTTGCTAGACCTGTATGGATCCAAACAGCTAATTACTAGTAGCTAACTATTAGCTCCTTGGATCCAAATAGTTGGCTGAAATTAGCTCTATTCAGTCCAAACACCTTAGCTAATAGTTCAACTAGTAGCTCAAGATGAGCTATTTAGCTAGCTAATAAGAAACTATTAGCCACCATTTTTTAATTAAATACTACTCCCTCCATTTTAAATTAGCTGGTTTTCTCCAAACTAGAAGCTAATATTTTAGCTTTCTGAATCCAAATGACAGGGCCGCCATCTGGATTCAGGAGGCAAGCATGATTTGAATTTGGACAAGAAGAGTAGACGAGCCATTTTTTGATTCCATAAGTGGCAGCATTTGAGTAATAATGTAGATACAGAACTAAGATGGAATGTCTCGAAACATTCTATGCATGGGGGATAGTGTAGTTTGGCCTTCTCCAATCCATCTCAAATAAAACTAGGCAAGACAAGGTGGTGATGACGCAGCCAGATGGTCGAGGACAAGCGGTTGCTTGGGGCGGCCGGCCGGGGGTGGTGGAGGGGGTGAAGAGAATATATGTTGACCATTGTTGATTCCATAAGTGGCAGCATTTGAGTAATAGTGTAGATACAGAATTAATATGAAATGTCTCGAAACATTCTTTGCATGGGGGTTAGTGTAGTTTGGCCTTTTCCAATCCATCTCAAATAAAACTAGGCAAGACAAGGTGGTGGGTGGTGGTGGTGGTGGGGGGGTGCGGAGTGGGGGTGAGTGAAGAGAATATATGTTGACCATTGTTGCTCCTGCTCCTAATAGAGGTAGATGGGTAGGTCATTGGATCATCATCCAATGGGTGAAAAAAATCGAGTGCTGTGTATAGAATATCCTTATATCTGAGTGTTTTTATTTTTTATCTAAAAAGATCGATTGACAAGAAGTTACTAATAGAAAAGAACTTATAACAATGAAGTATAACGAAAATTACCACACAACAAAACTCCCAACAAGAAGGGGTGGAAACAAAACAATCACACAATAACGGATTTTTTAAAAAATTTATCCTTATATCTAAGTGTTTTTATTTTTTATCTAAAAAGATCGATTGACAAGAAGTTACTAATAGAAAAGAAGAACTTATAACAATGAAGTATAACGAAAATTACCACCACTACAAAACTCCCAACACGAAGGGGTGGAAACAAAATAATCACACAACAATGGAGTTTTTTAAAAAATTTAGTCCTTTTTAAATAAATATTTTATTAATAACCCCTAGAAAAAGTAATTCCACGCCATAGCCCCTTTGGTCACGCCAGCGCGTGTGGCGCGACAACACCACTCTGTCGCGCCACATGCACTGGCGCGACACAGGGCGCCATGGTCTCAATGAGGGTTGACCATAGCTGGCGTTGCGGTCCCGTGGGGCCCGCCTTGTCGTGCTAGAGTCGATGGTGCGACAAGGGGAGATAGGATTTGGCTGGGCCGACTCTTTTTCTTTCTCTCTCTTCCTCCTCTCCTTTCCTTCCTTTGCCCACGCCCTTTGCCTCCAATGCCGCCGCCGCCACGCCACGCCGCCGCCGCCCCACGGCGCCGGGCCGTCCCCGCGCCCCCACGCCAAAGCCGCCGCCACCATTTTGGGAGGGACTGCGGGAGGCAACCCGTGCCGACCCCTGCGTGTACGCCTTGGAGTGGCGGCGCCGGGGGCCGGTCCCCCCCCCTACACCGGCGGTGAGCACCACTAGGCTCCCGTGGAGCCTTGTAGTCGTGCGGGTTCAACTCCTCCCTCCCCCCCCCGATCTATTTCTTGATTTGTTGCCTCATATGTTTTTTGAGTAGGGATAGGAAATTAGAGAAATTGTGAATGTTTTTAGCGTTCGTTGTTACAATGTGATGCGTACAATAGGTTTACGATATAGTGTGCTCGTAGATTCAACGAAAATTACTTGTTGCATGTACATAGGTAGTTGATGCATGGAGGATTTAGATTGCTTGGTTTGTTGCTTTGGATATTGTGCTATGGTAATGTAGTAGTGAATGCATACGATTTGGTTCGGAAAAGCATAGTTTTTGATATTGTTGATTTGTTGTTTCGCATTTTGTAGATGGACCGTTTAGTGCGATTGTTCCATGGTGGCAAAGTGAAAGGAAATGGGGATTTTGAAAGCATGCACGAACAAGTTCAGTTCTTTAGTATACCTCCTACCTTTGATGTTCTTGTTAGCCATTGCCGGGATAAGTTTGGTTGGCCACTAAGTTTGAGAGGTAGATTTAACTACCAGAGAGTGAGAAGATGGAGATTAAGAAGGAAATGGTGTTTGATAGATTGGAGCATCTCAAGTATTTTATGATGGATTACGCCGTTAGGTTTCACATGCCCTATAGAGTCACGCACTATGACAAACAACAAGAGGTGGTTGGGGAGTATGGGCTCGAAGGCAGAAGAACGAGACATGGAAGATTTGAAATGTGAAGCAACCTCACACCTGTCGATTTTTGAAGCCGAAGGGTGTGCATGCCCAAAACACAGCCTAATACCTTGGTCGTTGTGTTGTTGGCGTTGTTAGGGCCGATAGCGACACATCTGTTTCTTCCATGATCGAGACCATATGGGGCTTCACTGGTTATTGAGTGAAGTACTCAAAGGCATGGTGGGCAAAGCAACATGGTATAGAGTTGCTGTGGGGTGATTGGAAGGAGGCATACAACCAAGTTCCAAGGATTCTAAGTGCCACGAAACACTTCAATCCAGGCCTTAGTGGTATCCTGTTGCTGGCCACATAGTGGATGATGTGGACGGTGTTCCAAAACATGCTCTGCAGAGACTGTTTTTGTGTTTTTTGCAGTCGGCGGAGGCATTCAAGCATTGTCAGCCCTTAGTGCTTGTTCATGGCACATTCCTTACAGGCAAGTACAGGGGTGTTTTGATGATTGCAGTTGGAGTAGACCCAGACAATCAACTTGTCCCTTTAGCATTTGCTTTGGCCGAGGGTGAGAACGATTACAGCTGGTGTTGGTTCATGAAGCTTATGAGGCAGAATATCCTTCGTGCGTCCCGCAAGATTTGCATGATCTCATATCTGCATCATGGTTTGCTCACAGCTGCCAGAGAGCATGTAGATGGACGCCCTCTTCTTGAGCATCGGTGGTGCATGAGGCCATATTCGTCGTCATCGTCAAGGTCATAATCATCATAGTTAAACGACCATGCATCGTCGTCCTCATCATCGTCCTCCTCCTTGGGGGCCGAGAGATGTCCGTTGTTCGGTGGCAAATCAGGAACTACGAAAATGAAACATGTTTTAATGCCAACAAATGTAAGAAGATACAGGAGTCGAACCAATTTCAAAATCAAGTGCTCACAGAGCTGACGACGCAAAGGGTTACGGGCCAGCTCGGACCTCCTATGGAAGAAGGCAATCTCCCTCCTTTCCTCGGCCTCCATAAAGTCATAGAGCTCCTTGTTGACTCACCAGAATCTAATGAGCTCCTCCTCATGATACACTCCATTGAAATTTCGTCCGCTCGCTTGACGAAGGTCATCAGGAAGCATGTTCCATGACGACATCAATGGCATTCTTACACAGTACCTCCTCCTCACATCTTCCTGCAACTGCTGTCATTTTAATATCTTCCTTTTCCTCTCATAAGGCGAATGGACATCGACCTTCAGGCTCTCCATTAAGTCCATGGAAATCCTTCCAAGTGCAAGACTTCCCCGCTTAAGCAAACACAAATCAATGAGCAAACAAATCGGTTGCCTATGTAGGTTCACTAACTTCACTGGTTTAGTGAACTCACCCATAGCTCATTGGGCCCTCCATAAGCATTGCCACAGTAGTGATCGTACCCTAGCTCAGACGGAACAACTCCTTCATGAGCCTTGATGCCACACTTACACTTATGGTCTGCCATCTTCAAGCATGACCATGGCTTAACGCCTACTGTAAACTCTTCAACTTCATACTTAGAAGGCCAGTGAGATTTGGGTCCATAGTCGTACTCCTCGAAGTCACAAGCTGGGAAACCTCTCTAAAAATGATAATGTTGCAAGTGAAATGTTATACTGTCAAAAATACAAAGCACCTCAAAAATTAGATTGATTACATGAGCACTTACATAATCACGCTCACCACACCGGTAGAAGGGAGTAAACAATCCCCTCTGGCTTGGAACTTGGAGTACCGCAATCTTGTCACAGTGGCATCTAGGACAATTGATAAGATGGTTCAGTACAGCGTCAAGCTTATCCGTATCTGTCATTTGAGGAGGGTTTGGTGGTGAAGGCACCCATCGAACAAACTCATCATACGGACAACTCTTCCAAGGGTCGTAAGGAAACAACATAATGCTCCGATCGGACATTTCATCTCCATCGATCCACCGGGTAGAAGTTGCATTCGTCTACAGCACAATGAAGATTGGAGGGACGACGCCTAAGTTGACAACAATGGATCCTTTTTTAAATATTTTAACAAAGGCCATCGACAACGGATGTCTTGACCGCTTCACAAAGGCCGATAACCCACAAGCACACAACGGTGTCGGTATAGCTGGTGGGAATGGACCTTTGCCACCATGATCCTTCGGATGGTGCACGGACTGCTTGTTCTTTGACAACTCCATTGAACCTATTACAAAGTCATAAAACCAAATTTATCAAATACTATTATTACAAACTCTATCAACAATTTTCATGTTGCCTACAACAAAGTCAATAGTGCGAAAAGCCAACAACATGCATCAACTACCAAATTCACTTGAAATCCGACGCATCCATTAATATAATCCATACAAATTCATTTGAAACACAAACTTAGATGCAATTATAGTAACCAAAGAACCCTAGAACACTACCATTTTCCCCAAACCCTAGAACACTAACATCCACAAACAATCCAACCACTACATGTATAGTAAACCCTACATGTATAGTAAACCATTTCACTTAAACCCTAAGTGCCAAGCAGAAATAATCGTAAACACCAAATCAATCTCACAAATACACAATAAACATAACATTTTACAATAGCTTAGCAAAATAAAGCTCCAATAAACCAAAAAAATCCAGTATTGCACACAGTGTACATACATGAACCCTACAAAAAACAACAGCGGGTGAAGGAGACATACCTCATGCACAAGTCCAAAGCAACCACAAATCCAATACCAATCTTGATCGAATAGAGATAGAGAATGGGGAGGAGAAGGGAGAGAGACAGAAGAGAGAGGGGCAGCTTGCGACCTCAGAGAAGAAAGCAACCTCAGCAAATGAGAAGAGAGGGAAAAGAGAGGAGCTGGGCCGCGGCCTTATATGGGCCTGTCGTGGCTAGCGCGGCAAAGCTGTCGTGCCACATGTACTGGCGCAACAGTGCGGGCTTGTCGCTTGTCGCGCCATTGGATGCGGCGCGACAGAGTGCTTCTGTCGCGCCAGAGCGGCTGGCGCGACTAAAAGGGCTACCTTGCGGAATATATTTTCTGGAGTGGTTTTTGTTAAAATATTTATTAAAAAAGATTAATTTTTTTAAAAAATCCCACAACAATACACAACCAACCAACCACCACTACAAAAGCAACCGATGTCACAATGGAAATTTTGCTCCGAAGGACATATGCCCAATATGCATTCACCGTTGGATGCACGTGGAGGGGGGCATGGGGTTCCTTTGGTGATGTCTCTGAGGATAAAAATGATATCTACATATGCCGTCGGCGTCATCGCCAAGCTAGAAATCTAGCCAATGATTTTTCAACCAAAACCCTGGAGAGTTACGTTGGACAGATGAAACGAGAAGAAACGAGAATATGACGTGACACGATTTTACATTATTACTGTCTTCCATATATATCGTAAATAATGGGGTCTGTCTAGTCGGCACTCGAGTGATCTTTGCATTTTGATCACTCGAGTGACCAAACAAAAAGTTCTCACTCGATTTTCACCAGGCAACCCAAAACGAGTGAACACAAAGCTAGGTCTCACTCGATTCCAATAAACACAAGATCAAAATAAAAAATAAAAAAACAAATACAAATAATAACAGATTTATCAGATGTTTTCTATTAGAGGAAAATTAAAATATAAGGCAAATTACAAAGGAAAAATAAGATAAAATTCAGATTAAAAATCAAAGATTATTCAAATTTGAAGATTAAAATAAAAATTTATACCCTAAACCACAAAACTTACACCCCTAAACCTCTTAACTTACACCAAAAAAAACGGTGTAAAATTTATAAAATTAGACTGTAAACACAAGAACTAATATCTTAAACTAAAAGTCAAGAACTTTTTATGGATTTTTTTATAAATTTCACACTTGACTAGATGAAGATTTCATATCAAATAAACAACCATTTTTCAAAGAAAAAAACCATGCACCCCTAACCCACAAAACTTACACAACATTAACAGGAGTAAATTGAATACAAATGAGTTGTAAATACATGAACTAATATCTTGAACTTCATTAGAGGAAATAGGAACTGATACAAATTCACCCTAAAGCTAAAAGCAGTATGCTATATACACTAAAAGTTGTATGCTATATACACTAAATGCAGTATATCTTGAACTGATTTAACATCTCCGGCGATCAGGGGGCCATCAATCCAAATATCTAATTGAAAACACATGGGCATCTCCTTAATCCTGCATCCACAATGGCCACATCACAACCCAAAAGACAAATCTAATAAATCCAGCCTTCGATCTGCCACTTTGAATGGATGAATGAAATTCCTACGAGAAACACTACTTTTTTTTGTTCTTGTAAAAATAGATACTGTTGACGCCGGAATCCGTAGGATCGAGACCAACACACCGGGTAACGTGGGCTTTGGACGCCCTAGAGGTAGCTCGAAGCGACCTGCAACGCAGCGGCAACGTAGCGTAACCGGCAAACCGATCTAGAGATCGAGAAGCCGATGTAAAGCTCGTTGACGGCCGGGTAAACTCTAGAACAACCTCCGGGAAGACCCGTCGGGAGGATGCATGTAGGGGATCTCCAAGGAACCAGCGGATGCCGCCTTAGATCGTCGGAGAACTCACGGAGAGAATCGCCGGACAGCAACTAGAAGGGTTAGGGCGAGAACTAGGGCAAGAACTAGAAGAAGATAGGTTGATCGTGTTGATCGTGTTGTGTTTTGGGTTCGATTGATTGGATGGGATCAATCCGCCGTGATCCTCTCATATATATAGAGGGGGGTGGTCTTATCCCAGTAGGAAACCTCTCCAAAACTCGTACATTAAGTTTCCCACGAGCAAAATTACCAAAAACACGACTCGTAAACGAGTCGGTTTCGCCCGACAACGGGCCGGACACGTCCGGCGCAACGGACGGGCGTCCGGCGCTAGCGTCCGGCGCTGCCGTGCATGCGCGAGCGGCTCTGGGTAGCGTCCGGTGCACGCCGAACGCGCCCAGCGCCCGCGTCCGGCTCATTGTCCCCCGCGCGGCACGCCCGAGCCGCATCCGGCGCTCGGCCTGGCGCGTCCGGCGCCCTGCGTCCGGCGCCAGGGCCGCCCTCGGAGCCCACTGGGGAGCGTCTGGCGGTCTTCAGACGCGTCCAGCGCTCTCCCGGTTGCGTGTCCGGCGCCGTAGGGGCCCTGCAGGCCTCTCTGGGGAGCGTCCGGCGTGCTCAGGACGCGTCTGGCGCTCCCTAGAGGCGCATCCGGCGCCTATTCCAGCACCAAACTCGCCCGTCTCACCTTGCGTCGATGCGTTGACCTTCCTTTGCTATTTTTGAGTGTCAACACATGCCCCCTGTTTTCAGGGGAATTAGTCGATGAACCTGAAAATACTCTTCCACCTGTAGCCAACTAGCAACGATACCCATCACATCGGCTAGCCAGTGACTAAGGGCGATGTATTACATTGGCCATTTTTGTTCTAAGGGCGATACATGTATCGGCCATTATTTGGAAGAGCACTAGGCTTCTTGCCAAACACTTGGGAAGTAATTTTTAAGATACCTCCCGTTGATTGCCTTGTTGAGACGCTTCCTCTTCAATGTCTCTAGCACATAAGAATTCCCACGTATCACCTTGATCACTCTCAAAGGACCCTCCCAATTAGGAGACCACTTGCCAAATTGATTGCTCTTCGATCCAATAGGGAGTATGGTTTTTCACACTAAATCTCCTACTTGGAAAGATTTGCTCCTCACCTTCTTGTTATAGGCCTTTGCAACACGTATCTTGTCTTTTTCAATCTCCTTTAGAGCTTCTAATCTCTTGTCGGTCACATCATCTATGTTGTCCATCATGAGATCATGGTACACCACAGCGGATAAATCATTTTGATTAGCATATCTAAATGCACTCAAGTTCACTTCAATGGGCAACATAGCTTCTTGACCATAGACCAATTCAAAAGGAGTCACTTTTGTAGCACCATGCTTTGATGTGCGATACGCCCACAAAGCTTCTAACAAGACTTCATGCCACCTCCTTGGAGTCTCTTCAATCTTCTTCTTGATGAGCTTGATCAAGGTTTTATTACTAGCTTCAGCTTGGCCATTAGCTTGAGCGTAGTATGGAGATGAATTAACGATCTTGATCTTATATGATTCGGCAAAAGCCCTCACCTCTTTAGCCATAAAAGATGTCCCTTGGTCTGTATGCAATGATTGAGGGATGCCGAATCTATAATAATATTTTCTGTAATGAACTCTATCACCTCCATATGTGTCATATTCTTCAAAGGAACCGCCTCACACCACTTTGTGAAATAATCTGTAGCAACCAAGATGAACTTATGTCCCTTTGAAGATGGGGGATGTATTTGGCCAATGAAGTCTAGCCCCCAACCTCTGAATGGCCACGACTTTGTAATAGAATGGAGCTCCGAAGCGGGCGCCATTTGAATGTTCCCCAACCGTTGGCATTCTTCACATCCTTTGTAGTAGCGGATACAATCGGCAATCATAGTAGGCCAATAGAAACCAGCCCTTCTCAATAACCACTTCATCTTGTGAGCCGATTGATGCGTACCACAAACTCCTTCATGGACTTCTCCCATAGCCACTCTTGCTTCGTCAGGCCCTAAGCACTTTAGCAACAAACCATCGGCTGTTCTTCTATATAACTCATCGTGCTGCCACGTGTATTGGAATGTAAGCCGCCGGATGGTTCGATCAACCTTAGTATTAGGATCCTGCAAAAACTTTATTAAGGGAGTCCTCCAATCCTCCAAATCGGTGCTAGGATTACTAGAATCGAACTAGACCAATTTGAGACATCATCAGTGGCATATGCCTCAGAAGAATTGGTTAATCCGATCATATTGGACGGTTGAACCAATTCACTTTTTCCTGCACAAATCAAATCAATATCTTCATGCATCGGCTTATTTTGTACATGAAAATTATGCTTAGTAACATCAAAGCTGGATGCTTGTTGAGCTAGCATGTTAGCCTGTTGATTCTCATGTCTAGGGATATGCCGAATCTTAAATTCAGCAAGTTTAGAAATGTAATCAAGACAAGTATCAAGGCAAGATCGAAGTGATTCATCTAAACATTGGAATTCTCCATTAACTTGCTGCAATACTAGTAATGAATCACCATAAGCTTCAACATGCTGCACATCCATGGAAGTTAACATGATCAATCCGAATAACAAAGCTTGATATTCGGCTTGATTGTTAGTACAATAAAAATCTAATCGGCTAGACATCTCAGTCACAAGGCCACTAGGAGAAATTAAAACAATGCCAACACCTTGACCGTTGCTGCATACCGATTCATCAAAATACAATTTCCATGGGGCATTTGTGATGTAATTGATATTATCATCAAGATTTATGCTATGCTCAACAATAAAAACAGCAAGTATTTGGCCTTTGATTGCTCGCAATGGTTCAAAAACCAAATCATATTCAATTAAAGAGTACGCCCACTTGTCTAACCTCCCACTGAGGATTGGCCGATGCAACATGTGCTTGATAACATCGGCCTGGCATGCTACAACACATGTACTTGACAGCAAATAATGTCTCATCTTATGGCATGCAAAGTACAGTGATAAGCATAATTTTTCAATGTGGGTGTACCTTGTCTCAGGATCAAGAAGACGACGACCAATGTAAGCAATGACATACTCCTTCCCTTCATCTTCTTGAGTCATCACGGCACCAATGACTTTCTCTTCGGCAGCAATATACAGCTTGAAAGGCACTCCTCTTCTTGGTGCACGAAGAACCGGCGGTGATGATAGATATTCCTTTATCTTGTCAAATGCTTCTTGTTGCTTCGCCCCCCAAGCAAATTTAGATTCATCCTTCAACTTAAGTATGGGGGTGAAAGGGATAATCGTCCGGACAGATTAGCAATAAATCTTCTCAAGTAGTTGACCTTTTCCAAGAATTTCTGCACATCCTTCTTGCACGTGGGTGGCTCAACCTTCTTGATCTTCTCGATCCTCTTGGGATCAACCTCTATGCCTTTGTCAGGAATAATGAAGCCTAGAAACTTTCCAACTGATACTGCAAAGGCACACTTGAGTGAATTCATCTTCAAACCATAGCGGCGCATCCTCTCAAAAGCAAGACGCAAATCGTCTAAGTGAGATTTATGGGCAGCCGATTTAATCACAATATCATCAATGTAAACCTCCATAATCACCCCAATTAGATCATAGAAGATCAAATTCATCGCCCTTTGATAGGTTGCACCTGCATTCTTCAACCCAAAAGTCATAACGATCCACTCAAACAAGCCAACAAAACCGAGACAAATGAAAGCTGTCTTTGATGTGTCGTCTTCCGCCATAAAAATCTGATTATATCCCACATTACCATCAAGAAAGCTAATCATCTTATGCCCCGAAGCATCATTGATCAACATATCAGCTATAGGCATAGGGTACTCATCTTTGGGAGTGGCTCAATTTAAATCTCTGAAATCAATGCATACTCTAATCTTGCCGCTGTCCTTCTTCTCCACCGGCACAATGTTAGAGACCCACTCCGCATATTGGCATGGACGAATGAACTCTGCCTGCAACAACCTTTCTATTTCCTCCTTTATTCGATCATGGATGGCCGAATTGAAGCGCCTTAGATGTTGCTTGACAGGCTTGAAGTTCTTCTTGAGAATAAGCCGATGCTCAACAAGATCTCGGTTCAATCCCGGCATCTCAGTGTAATTCCATGTAAAACAATCAACATATTCCTTGAGAAGCGTGATTAATTTAGTTTTAAAATCGGCTTCCAAGTTTTGATTCACAAACGTCGGCTGTGGCGTAGTACCATCCCCAATGTCAACTTGCTCCAAAGGGTCGGCCGATGTAAAACCTTGGCCCAACTTATTGAGCTCGTCAAAGTCATCAATTGCTTCACAAGTATCGGTCTTTTCAGCCCGATATTGTTCCAAACGATGCTTTAACCATTCGTGATTATCCATTTAAATGATTGTTTTAAGCCGATTGTCAATCGTCATGAGAGATATAGGAACAAAGCTGCCTCTAGCATAATCAACATAATCATAAGTAGAGAGGTCTCTACCTGACAAGCATCCAAAGGCGCCATGCCCCCCGGGCTCGGACGAATCGGTAACTGCAACTTCAACCGATGAATCCGCATGGACAATCTCCACAGCATCGCTGACCCACTGGATGAGAAATTGGTGCAGACTGGAAGGGACACACTCATTAGCGTGTATCCAATCACGCCCAAGTATCACATTGTAGCTTCCCTTGATGTCGGCGACGAAGAAAGCGATAGCCAAGGTCTTGCTCCCGATGGTTAACTCAACGTTAGCAATTCCCTTGGTCAGAATTGGAGCATCTCCGCCAACTCCCGTGATGGTCATGTTGGTCCTGATCAACTCCTCTTCCTTGATCCCAAGCTTGCAAAATAGCGTGTATGGCATGACGTTGACGATTGCACCGCTGTCCACTAGCATGTTGTGCACCGGAGTTCCTTTGATGTGACCCCTCAAGTTGAGAGGCCGAAGATGATCTACCTTAACTCCCGGCTTCTTGAATACGGCGTCTTCCACCGCAAATACTAGCTCTGCTGCTGGTGGCTCCTCCTCATCATGATGAATCACGTAGTAATCTGAAGATAGATATACCACGTTGATCCGCTCCGGAGACGGCTCATAGTCCACCATCTCATCATCTTGTTCCTCCAGAGCTTCCATACCTAAAACATCAGCAACCACAGCAGCAAACTCTT
Organism: Themeda triandra; assembly: GCA_018135685.1. NCBI lineage: Eukaryota > Viridiplantae > Streptophyta > Magnoliopsida > Poales > Poaceae > Themeda > Themeda triandra. The sequence continues at coordinate 507,352 of JAENPR010000330.1, read as the reverse complement.
TGGGGTCTTCCCCAATGTTCTTAGAACTTGCTAGAATCGGTTCCGTTACCTCGGAAGGGGTTGCAACCGATTCAACAACTTCTAGAGCATTTGTACTAACATCCACCGGCTTAGCTGATTCTTCAATCGGCCTGGTCAGTTCATCCACCACCATTTGAACCATCTCCACTGGCTTAGCCGACTCTACAGTCGGCATAGCCAGCGCCGGCTTTGCAGCATCACCGTCGTCCTTCTTTGGCAAACTCCCTTGAGGGTTCTTAAGAGCTTGCCTCTTCAATTCTTTGGCCCGGGCGCGCTGCAACTTTCGCTTCTGGGTCTTGTCCAAATTAGGTGGGCACCACTTGGGTTGTGTATACTTTGGGTCCCTCGGTGGCTTCTCTTTCTTCTCTTCTCCAGCAGTTTCCTTCATGACTTTATCTTGTGTACATGCTGGAATTTTACTATCAACCACGATCGGTTCATTGCCGGCAACTACTGGAGCCGATATTGACCCGATGGTGATTTGCGGTGTGGGAGATTGCTTTGGGGCAACCTCCTTAGGCGCCTCCACCATCTTCGAGGCTTCAACCTTCTTGGGAATGTAGGCTTGCTGCATCGGTGTCTTTTCCTTCCCCTGTGAAGATTGAGCATTGGGTAGAAGCTCTTGTCTCTTTCCGTTATAGCTCGATTGGTGAGCCAATCGGCTAAAAATGGATGGATTCACTTGATATCCAGCAGCACCTCCAAACCTTTGATGCATCGATGTAGCATTTGGATATGGCACCCACACACCTTGGGCGCCCCACTGCGGCAAAGGTAAGACAGGTGGAGCTGGAGTAATCGGTGGTCCCCAACGAGATGACCGCGAACGAACAACCTGCGAAGAAGGATCAGGCTGCTAGAGTCATAGCCTTTTGTCTCTTGTCATCATCTTCACGTTTAGGAGGCGTAGACTCTCTTTTTTTATCGGCCGATTTCTCGGAATTGACCTTTTGTTGTTTGTACTTTGCCATAAGCCGATCGAAAGTACAAAGTGGCTTCACCACGGGTTTCTTCACTTTTGGCTTTTTCTCCTTCCAAACTCCCACCTCCGGCTTGTGTGGAATGAATGTGCGGGTCACTTGAATGCCGGAAGTAACGGAACTTTTATGAGATTGTGAGCCGGTTTGACTGATTGCATCAATCGGTTTGGCTGACTTAGAAGTACCAGGACCACTGTTGGTGGGAGCAGCCTTGGGCGCTTCCACCTTGCTGGATGGGTCGGCTTGACCGACCGAAGGGGTCGGCCGGGCCGGCCGTTGTCGTGCCGCCTGGGTTTCATACTATCGCTGCCTTCTCAATGCCTTCGCTGATCCAGCGGTGATTGTGAGCTTGTTCTTGCCATCTTGATCCTTCTCCACTACCACTTGTCGCCCCGAATTCTTTTGGACATTCGGTGCAGGACGTGGTTCGCCGATGATGACATTCTTGCCTTTAGCTCCATCGGCTTGTTCGGGACAAATCAAAATGGCCGGAGCCCCCGCCTCAATGGTGTTGGTGTTGGTGGGGAAGGGGTTCCACTTGATCTCCATCTCTGCAAGACTCAATCGTCCCTCATTAAGGCCGATTGTATCTGTCGATGAAAGTAATTGCAATCATTAGTGGCATAAGAATAAGAATTATGATATTTGCAATAAGCTCTCTTCTTAATCTCATTTGGAGACGGCATGGTATAATTAATTCTAATGTGTCCGATTTTGAGCAATTCATTGAAAATGCGGTCACATTTAGAAACATCAAAAGTATATGTAACTTCCTCATTCTGATTCTTTTTAATCGGCTTGAGAGAAGGACAAGTAACTTGTTTGTTTTCTGTTGGCCACCTAATTTCAGCAGCATTGCATTCACCGGTTTCACCATCCGAACTATCTGAAACAACATCACAAGTATGCATGTTCGAACGATGAGACTTATATGACTCACGACTCTTTAAGGCACGATTCCCAATAAATGGCCTTCTCGACGAGGTGGTTAAAATTATTAAATTGTACATTCTCAAGTTTCTCACGAATCCTAGAATGCAACCCATTAAAGCAAATATCAACCAAATCTCTCTCGAAGATCATCAATTGAAAGCATCGGTTCTTAATCTCCCTACACCTTTTAAAGAAATCGAGTGCAAGTTCATCTCGCCCTTGACGTACCGATGTGAGGTGTGACAATCTAGTTCCTTGAACCCCGGTATAAAAGTGGCTATGAAATTTCTCTTCTACTTGAGCCCAAGAACCAATGGTGCATGCAGATAATGAAGTAAACCAAGCAAAGGCAGTGCAGTAAGAGATAAAGGAAAACAGCAAACTTTCATGTAATCAAAGGCACATGCTTCACCTAGTTGAGCTAAATACATGCTTACATGCTCCATAGAAGTTTTGTTATCACTACCACTAAATTTCTGAAAATCAGGCACTTTCCAACCCTCGGGAGCTTTCAAGAAACCAAAATGCACAGGGTATGGCTTGTGGTAGCTAGTTTTGCTAGGCCTAAGGGATACACCTAAGGTTTCCTCAAGAGACTTAGACAAATCTTCCTTAAACTGATTAAACGTGTCCGTATAGTCGGTAGAAGGGGCTGCTCTAGCGCTACTTTGTTTAGGGATAACACTAGGTGGCTTCGGCGGGTTTGGGAGTATTGCATCTCCCATCAAAGACTTACTTGTTTGATGAGATTCGGTTCGTTTAGAACGACCTGAAGTTTCAGCAAAAGTAACCATAGGCTTAGGATTAACATAATCGGCCTTACTTGTTTTTGTGTGTTTTGAAGGCCGATTTGTTTCTATTTTCTTTGGCATTTAGGAGGCATGCCATACTCATACTCTACTTCCTCAACATCCGATTCGTCTGAATCGGGTGTTCTACCTTCTAACTTGTCAAACCTAGCCATGATCATGTTAACCGCAGTAGCTAAATTACTATCAACAACCTTTTTATGTCCATCTAGCATAGCGGCATAATCAGCGTGCGTAGGATAAGGATCATCAAACTTAGGTCGATCATCGGTGCTTACCTTATCCCCTGAAGATGATGAGGATGCTAGCGCCCCGGCATAGTCCGGCTCCTTGTACTACTTGACCTTGTCCTTGCGCCCCTTGCTGCAACTCTCGAAGAAAGCCTTGCAAACGGCGCCAAGTTGTCCTTGAAGCTTGCTGCGGAGCTCGTCGGGAAGCTCGTCCATGCTCTATGGGCAGATGATATTTTTAGGGTTGATCTCAGCACGGTCTTCATTGTCGGAAAATCCGTCACGGCTGCTCCCCATGTCGGTAGATGGATACTGGAGTCGATGCTTAGCCTTCCCCAGCTGAGTCGCCAAAAAGTGTTGGGAATATGCCCTAGAGGTAATCATAGAGATGATGATATTCCGCTTGTATCCATGATATATAAAATGTGTCCATTGAATATCCATTAAAGACAACTTGTATTGATTGGCAATTATGTGAATTGTTTGTGGAACTCTTTTACTTGTATGGTTATTCTATATTCGTCCACTGTCGGAGTTCATGTGAGGACACACATGAATATTAGACTAGCACATTATTAGTTGATGACTATGTTTCACAAGTCATGGACATGGAGATGTCGAACTAATAATGTGGGCACATGTATGACATGTAGGCCGGATCGACCCGACATGAGATTGTCTCTATACACATCATATACGTTATGTCCTTCGACCCGAGATTGTTGTATGTACTCGAGATGTGTATCGACTTGCTTAGGGACCGACAAACGCTACTCCGTCACCGGGTAGTTATAAAGGATGTCTTCGGGTTTATCAAGAAGCGTCTTTGCGAGACATAGACAATCAAGATGGGACTTGCCCCTCTCTAATGAGAGAGATATCACTGGATCACTCAAGTGATTGGATCAACAAATGCATGGCCGTGCTTGGGTTAAGTGTTAACCCACGAGTTGAACCATATATCATGAGGCAAGGGAGTAACTTGTATATGGTCGTAGTGGTTAGTCTGATATGATCATTTGCGTACGCATAGGAGTTGTCATGCCTTGCTAGAGGCCGCTGTCAGCTATTGGGCGAATAGGAGTATTCGGCCCATGTCTATGTGTGCGTGAACCCATAGGGTCGCACGCTTAAGAGGCTGGAAGCCTAATTCGAGTTGGACTCGAATTAGACAAGGCTTAGGGTTTCTAATGCGTCTCCAATTCGGAAAGCACATGAGAGACACCTATATAAGAAGAGGGGAGGGGCGTGGCCAAACACACAACAAATACAATCCACGCCTTTGGCAGCCACCGTCGCCCTCCACGCTCTCGCCTTCGCTCCTTGCGGACCTAGCAGTCCGGAGGCGCATCGCTTCCTCCTCGTACGTGTGTGACACCTCGGAGGTGCTGCATCTGGAGCACGAGGACGAACCGCACGAACCGCAAGTGGTGGGAGGAGTTGCTGGACGACCACGCACCGCACGGCACCGTCGCGACGCGTTCGACTACATCAAGTCGTCTTCCGCTGCATCTCGCGCGTCAAGTGGTAATCCCGTAACTTTGTAACTAGTAGTAGATCCCGGGCGATGAGGTAAAAAGTTTTGTTTTCCGGCTAGCGTAGCACCCTCATAACCCTACGGTGGTATCGAGCTCTATCTTTGCGTTGCTATAGGTTCTGGATGTCGCATATGTGATATGCTCGGTTTTAGATGAGTCTCTGATCTTGGTTCATGATCTTGCCGCGTTGGTCTTGTAACGATCTACTCGTACCGGTCGGAATTCCGCCATCCGAGTTAAGTGATACATGTAAATCCAATCACGGCGAGTTAGAGATCAATCAGATTGATCGAATTGAACCCTAGGTCAAGTGCCGAGCGCATGTGATGCGCGGCGGTGGCAGATTGGATCAGCCACCGGGCGCCGGGTTGCTGAGAAAAGTACTGTTCGTAAAACAGCCGTAACTTTTTAACCGTAACTCGGATCGAGACGATTCTTAAACGAAAGTTGTAGAGAAAAAATTTTACATCCACCCCAAACCATCGGTTTGGCCCGAGCCAGATTTGCGAAAAACGGCTTGGAAGATAGAGTTTTTCGCAATTTACTTTTTGTAGTCGGAATCGGTTACCTCTGTTTTGCAGGTTTTGATGACTAGTATAGCCCTTATGTGTATGTGATGCATGTATGAACAATGGGCTATACCAAGTCATATCTGTGTTTATGTCGTTCTTACCATGTTCTACTTTCATATGCTATAATGTTTTTGTCTACATTCGTGCGGTAATGAAGTAGAACGATCCTCGATAATGTTTAAGTTTGTGCTCCCCAAACCTTGCACTCGTCATTTGTCTTGTACTATCGATGGTGGGTCTATGAAATTAGGGTGCCATCGATTTTCCTTGACTAGACAGTTCGTATCGGATACTTACTCGCAGAAGGTTTGGTTGCTTAAACAAGGTCATCCTAACGGTTAGGGACCTTGGAGCATGAGAAGTTGGTAACCCAAGCATAGAGATGCTATCCAACAACAAGAGTCATATGCGATATGATTAGCAAAGAGTTGCTTACCGATCTATCATGTCTTCTAGCGGTGATGCTAAAGCTCACTAGTCGACTTGCTAGTTGTGGGTCTTGAATCACTAAGTTTCAATCGAGGGATATTGATTTTAGTGGGAGTAAATCATATTTGATATTATTTACTCTATCATGGATATTTTGTCTTAGTATTTTGCATTACTTTTGTTGTAGATTAAATGGCGTCTTCTAAGCAACCATTTACTTTGCGTTCGATTCTTGAGAAAGATAAGTTGAATGGAACAAATTATGCGGATTGGATCCGCAATCTGAGAATTGTTCTCAGGGCTGAGAAAAAGGAGGAATATCTAGACACCCCCTTACCAGATGAGCCTGCTGATGATGCATCTGCTGCTGATTTTATTCTCTCGTCTCTGCCGCCTAGCTATGGGAACTTCATTGCGAACTACCATATGCATGGGGCAGAGAAGGGCTTGAATGAGTTGTGTGGCATGCTGAAAACAGCAGAGGCTGACATTAAGAAGCAGGTCGGTGGCCAAGTGTTGGCAGTCCAGAACAAGCCTAACTTTAAGAGAAAGAAGGGCTGGGGGAAGAAAAAGGGCAAGGCTAAAGATGAGATCTCCAAGCCGCTCCGCCCGCCCCAAAGCTGGACCACCGGCGATGCTAAATGTTTTCATTGTGGTAAGAATGGTCACTGGAAGAGAAACCGCAAGCCGTACTTGGCGTCCTTAGAGAAGGACGGCGGTAGTAAAGGTACTCCCGCTCATACGCTTGTTGTTTATGTTACGTACATCTTCCTCGCTAACTCTTATATCAATTCTTGGGTATTTGATACTGGATCGGTTGCTCATATTTGCAATACGATGCAAGGAATGATAAGAAGTAGAAGCGTGAAGAAAGGAGAGGTTGATTTCCGCGTGGGCAACAATGCAAGAGTTGCTTTGCGTTGAACGTCGGGACGATGCAACTTCACTGCCGTCGGGATTTGTCATGGAATTGAATAATTGTTATTTTGTTCCTAGTCTAAGTCGAAACATTATGTCACCTTCATGTTTGATGAAGGATGGTTATTCATTTGCGAGTAAAGACAATGGTTGTGTTATCTCGAAGAATGATATGTTTGTGGCTCTTGTATCCATTGTGAATGGATTATTTATTTTAAATCTTGATGATGCACCTGTCGTAATGTTAATGCTAAAAGGCCTCGGCTTAATGAGTTAAGTCCTACATATATGTGGCATTGTCGTTTGGGTCATATAAGTGAAAATCGCATGAAGAGGCTCCATGATGATGGACTTCTAACTTCGTTTGATTTTGAATCTTACGAGACATGTGAGGCTTGTCTTTTAGGCAAGATGACCAAGACGCCTTTCTCGGGTTTTCCCGAGAGAGCGTCGACTTATTGGAACTAGTACATAGTGATGTATGTGGACCAATGAGCACGACACTAGAGGCGGTTTTCAATACTTCATAACTTTTACGATGACTTTAGTAGATATGGCTATGTCTACCTAATGAAGCATAAGTCCGAAACATTTGAAAAGTTCAAAGAATTTCAGAATGAAGTAGAGAACCAACGTGGCAAGAAAATTAAGGCCTTGCGATCGATCGTGGAGGCGAATATTTGAGTCATGAGTTTAGCAATCATCTTAAGAGTTGCGGAATTGTTCCACGCTTACGCCACCCGGAACGCCACAGAAAATGGCGTGTCGAGCGACGTAATCGGACTTTGTTGGACATGGTTCGGTCTATGATGAGCCGATCGGACCTACCTTTATCGTTTTGGGGATATGCTCTAGAAACAGCCGCTTTCACATTGAATAGAGTACCATCTAAGTCCGTAGTTAAGACACCATATGAGATATGGACTGGGAAGAGTCCTAGTTTGTCTTTTCTAAAAATTTGGGGTTGTGAGGTTTATGTCAAATGGCTTATATCGATAAGCTAACACCCAAATCGGACAAGTGTTTTTTCGTGGGATATCCAAAGGAAACTTTAGGATATTACTTCTACAACCGCTCGAGGGCAAAGTGTTTGTTGCTCGAAACGGTGTTTTCTTAGAGAAAGAGTTTCTCAAAAGAGAGAAGAGTAGACAAAAGGTGTATCTTGAAGAAGTTCAAGATGAGCCGGTCGAGAAGGACTCTACGAGTGATGCTAATGTAGCGAACAAGTTGAGATGCCCGTGGCCACGAAACACCTCCACAACCACGAAGATCGGCAAGACTTCGCGAGTTGCGTGGGGATCTGTTATTGTTGGACGATGACGAACCTGCAACATACACGAAGCTATGATGGACTCGAGATTCCGAGCAATGGCGAGTGCCATGAGATCCGAGATAGATTCCATGGGAAATAATCAAGTTTGGAACTTGGTTGACCCGCTGATGGTGTTAGACCCATCGAGTGCAAATGGATCTATAAAAAGAAGAAAGATATGGACGGAAATGTTCACGTCTATAAAGCTCGACTTGTCGCAAAGGGTTTTCGGCAAGTTCAAGGAATTGACTACGACGAGACATTCTCTCCAAGTGCGATGCTTAAATCTATCCGGATCATTCTAGCAATAGCCGCCTATTTCGATTATGAAATTTGGCGAGATGGATGTTAAAACAGACCTTTCTAAATGGAAATTTGGAAGAGGACGTGTATATGATACAGCCAAGGTTTTGTTGATCCAAATAATGCTGGAAAAATATGCAAGCTTAAGAAATCTATTTATGGGTTAAAGCAAGCATCTCGGAGTTGGAACATTCGTTTTGATGAGGTTGTCAAAGGGTTTGGCTTCCGTCGAATGAAGAAGAGCCTTGTGTTTACCAAAAGGCTAGTGGGAGCGCTGTTGTGTTTCTAATCTTGTATGTGGATGACATACTATTGATTGGGAATGACATTCCTATGTTGCAATCTGTAAAGACTTCACTTTGAATAATAGTTTTTCTATGAAGGATTTGGGAGATGCAAAGATACATCTTGGGCATTAAGATCTATAGAGATAGGTCGAAAAGGCTAATAGGATTATGCCAAGATACATATATTGACAAGGTGTTGAAACGGTTCAACATGGAGCAATCCAAGAAAGGGTTCTTGCCTATGTCACATGGTATGCGCTTTAGCGACAAGCAATGTCCTTCATCGATGAAGAGCGCAAATGCATGAGTAAGGTTCCATATGCTTCGGCGATCGGTTCCATCATGTATGCCATGATATGTACTCGCCCGGATGTCTCATATGCTCTAAGTGTTGCGAAAGGTACCAAGGCAATCCTGGTGAGAGTCACTGACGGCTGGTTAAAAACATCCTTAAGTACTTGAGAAGAACTAAGGATGAGTTCCCGATCTATGGAGGTGAGGAAGAGCTCGTTGTAAATGGTTACACCGATGCTAGCTTCCAAACGATGTAGATGATTCACAATCTCAATCAGGTTTCGTGTTCACGGTAAATGGTGGTGCTGTAAGCTGGAAAAGTTCCAAGCGGAGACAGTGTCCGATTCTACAACGAAGCCGAGTACATTGCGGCTTGGAAGCTGCAAATGTGCAAAATACATACGGATTTGAATGTAGCGATCCGTTGACAAAGGCTCTTCCACAGACCTAAGCATGAGGCGCACATAAGGTCTATGGGGATTAGACATATTAGAGATTAACTCTAGTGCAAGTGGGAGACTGTTGGGAATATGCCCTAGAGGTAATCATAGAGATGATGATATTCCGCTTGTATCCATGATATATAAAATGTGTCCATTGAATATCCATTAAAGACAACTTGTATTGATTGGCAATTATGTGAATTGTTTGTGGAACTCTTTTACTTGTATGGTTATTCTATATTCGTCCTGGTCGGAGTTCATGTGAGGACACACATGAATATTAGACTAGCACATTATTAGTTGATGACTATGTTTCACAAGTCATGGACATGGAGATGTCGAACTAATAATGTGGGCACATGTATGACATGTAGGCCGGATCGACCCGACATGAGATTGTCTCTATACACATCATATACGTTATGTCCTTCGACCCGAGATTGTTGTATGTACTCGAGATGTGTATCGACTTGCTTAGGGACCGACAAACGCTACTCCGTCACTGGGTAGTTATAAAGGATGTCTTCGGGTTTATCGAGAAGCATCTTTGCGAGACATAGACAATCAAGATGGGACTTGCCCCTCTCTAATGAGAGAGATATCACCGGATCACTCAAGTGATTGGATCAACAAATGCATGGCCGTGCTTGGGTTAAGTGTTAACCCACGAGTTGAACCATATATCATGAGGCAAGGGAGTAACTTGTATATGGTCGTAGTGGTTCGTCTGATATGATCATTTGCGTACGCATAGGAGTTGTCATGCCTTGCTAGAGGCCGCTGTCAGCTATTGGGCGAATAGGAGTATTCGGCCCATGTCTATGTGTGCGTGAACCCATAGGGTCGCACGCTTAAGAGGCTGGAAGCCTAATTCGAGTTGGACTCGAATTAGACAAGGCTTAGGGTTTCTAATGCGTCTCCAATTCGGAAAGCACATGAGAGACACCTATATAAGAAGAGGGGAGGGGCGTGGCCAAACACACAACAAATACAATCCACGCCTTTGGCAGCCACCGTCGCCCTCCACGCTCTCGCCTTCGCTCCTTGCGGACCTAGCAGTCCGGAGGCGCATCGCTTCCTCCTCGTACGTGTGTGACACCTCGGAGGTGCTGCATCTGGAGCACGAGGACGAACCGCACGAACCGCAAGTGGTGGAAGGAGTTGCTGGACGACCACGCAACTGCACGGCACTGCTGCGACGCGTTCGACTACATCAAGTCGTCTTCCGCTGCATCTGCGCGTCAAGTGGTAATCCCGTAACCTGTAACTAGTAGTAGATCCTGGGCGATGAGGTAAAAAGTTTTGTTTTCTGGCTAGCGTAGCACCCTCATAACCCTACAAAAAGTGTGTTGACGCCGGAATCAGTAGGATCGGGACCAACACATCGAGTAACGTGGGCTTTGGGCGCCCTAGAGGTAGCTCGAAGCGACCTGCAATGCAGCGGCAACGTAGCATAACCGGCAAACTGATCTAGAGATCGAGAAGCCGATGTAGAGCTCGTTGACAGCCAGGTAAACTCTAGAACAACCTCCGGGAAGACCCGTCGGGAGGATGCACGTAGGGGATCTCCAAGGAACTAGCGGATGACGCCTTAGATCGCCGGAGAACTCGCGGAGAGAATCGTCGGACAGCAACTAGAAGGGTTAGGACAAGAACTAGGGCAAGAACTAGAAGAAGATAGGTTGATCGTGTTGATCGTGTTGTGTTTTGGGTTCGATTGATTGGATGGGATCAATCGGCCGTGATCCTCTCATATATATAGAGGGGGGTGGTCTTATCCCAGTAGGAAACCTCTCCAAAACTCGTACATCAAGTTTCCCACGAGCAAAATTACCAAAAACACGACAACGGGCCGGACGCGTCCGGCGCTAGCGTCCGGCGCTGCCGTGCACACGCGAGCGGCTCTGGGTAGCGTCCGGTGCACGCCGGACGCGCCCAGCACCCGCGTCCGGCGCATTGTCCTGCGTGCGGCGCGCCCGAGCAGCGTCCAGCGCTCGGCCTGGCACGTCCAGCGCCCTGCGTCCGGCGCCCAGGCCGCCCTCGGAGCCCACTGGGGAGCGTCCGGCGGTCTTCAGATGTGTCCGGCGCTCTCCCGGTTGCGCGTCCGGCGCCGTACAGGCCCTGCAGGCCTCTCTGGGGAGCGTCCGGCGCGCTCAGGACGCGTCCGGCGCTCCCTAGAGGCTAACAGTATTAGAATTTACCCATTTGAGTTAGTAATATGTTTTCAGGCATGTTAAAACACTTGGACCAGCAGGTCAGTAACCCAAATGACAGGGACAGAAACAGGAACAAGTTGCTTTAAATCAACATGTGATACTCCATAATAAACTATAAATTCACATCACTAGAAACCTAAAATAACATCGCTCTTACATTGAACTTACAATCAAGAGATTGGTGTAAATAAAGTACTAAGGTAATGTAAATCTCAAAACAAAAACCATGAGGAACAGAACTGGACCAGCAAGTCAGTAAACCAGATTCCAGCACCAGCATGAAATAAGAAAGATTATACCTCTCCTCTAAAATACATTCAAATTTAGAACAAACCCCAATTTTTTTTCTATGGAAGGCAAATAAGAAAGATCATAAATATATTTCTAAATACAAAAAGATTAGATAATGAAGATTAAACAAAGAACAAAATCAAATTTAGCAAATACCCCATATTTTTCTATGGAAGGCAAATAAGAAAATTTATATTATATTTCAAAACACAAACATATTAGATAATTAAGATTAAACAAATAGAAAATAAAATTTCATAATAGAAGAATTACTAAGAAGTTGTATGGAAAAGAAAAAAAGTTATTACTTAGTCAAACTAAAAAAAAAGGGTGTACCCAGTGCCCTAGGCTCCCGCATTGCGGGGTCTGGGGAAGGGAAAATAGCCGACAGTCTTTCCTACACAAATGTGCAGAGGCTGGTGCTTGAACCCTAGACCTCTTGGTCACAGGTGGTAAAGCTCTACTGCTTGCACTAGGGCCTCCCTTCAACTTAGTCAAACTAACCTTAAAGAAAAACTTACACCGAAAACACACAAATTTTACAGTACAATTATGGGTGTAATAGTTATTATGATATACTGTAAAAACGTAATGACAAGGAGAAATAAAGATGGAGGAGTTGAAAAGGCAATCAACTGACACGCAGAAAAGAAATTAAATGACACTAACTGCCTGCTGCATGGAGTAATTTGACACAAAGAGTAGATGAAGACACAAAATGAAATGGCACTAACTGCCTGCTGCATTGATTATTAGTATAATACAGATTATGAAGCTTGAAAAGCAAAACTTACTCCCAAATATTGAAAAGCAGAGACTAATAAAAGAAACAGAGAGGCAACATATGACCTCCACATCCCTAATTGCATCATGACAATTACTTAATCACCACCACATCAACCAAAAAAAGCAGAGACTAATAACAGAAACAGAGTGGCAACATATGACCTCCACATCCCTAATTGAAAACACAAGCTAATCACGCATTTGTTCGGAAAAAGCAATGCATCAGCATGTCACCACCTGTTCTTATTTACATTGACACTAAATCAGATACTACAAAATGGAGAACACCCACATCTACTGACCAATCTAAGATAAAGATAAGGCATCTATTATTCCGTTCAGTTTATCTCTGAATTAATAGGTAAGGCAGAGCTAAAATTTTAGCCTTAAAAATTAGAGCTAATAAATGACACCACATCTATATACTGACCATGCTAACATGAAGATAAGGCATCTATAATTCAGTTTCAGCTTATTTCTCAACTAATAGGTAAGCCAGAGCTAACAATTTTAGACTTCAAAATTAGAGCAAACAAATGACAAATTGGGGGATCTGTTATTTGATCAAACAACTAGTACTAAATCAAGAACCTCCCTTACCTCCAACACAATACAAAGGACTGAACTGTCGGTAGACAGAACCAAACTAAACTATAGTAACATGCATCTCAGATATAACACCGAACTAAACATAGCCAAACTTGGCATAATCCACCACCATGGGAGTAACCAGTCAATAGAAGCACCTAAATATAGCCAAGCAATTAACGATCACCACGTCGACATAGATCGACATACCGACGGATCCAACACCTAACACCCCAAAAACCTCACATGAAACATGCATAAATTCCATACTACAACGATTCAGATCAACACCTACAAAGACGGAGAGGGCGCACCTGATTTCAACAACCCTAGAACAAAGCTCAACGCAACCACAGCGCGTTACCGACTCAAATTCGAAGAAATGAACAAAAAAAGAAAGCCAAAATCCCATGAACCAAACCAAACCCTAGACGGATTACAACATGAGAGATAAAGGATATTAGATAGCGGAAAGAGAAATGGATGAAGAACGAACGAACCCTAGGTCAGGCCTCCACGTCGCCGATGAAAGTCGCCTCCCCGTGGGCTCTGCGTCGCTGGTGGGTCGGCTGCGCGTCGCCGGCGTGTGACCGCCCAGTTGCCGGCGAAGTCACTGCCGCGTCGCCGGCGAGACGGCTGCGCGTCGCCGGCGAGACCACCTCCGCGGATCCAACCAAATCGCCTCCGCTACGAACCAGAACAGGGAAGACGAAATGGGGGGAGAAATGGACGGCGGAATTAACGCTCCAAATTCCAAACAGAGTAAGTAAGGCGGGCCGCCCAAAAACAGAAAATAAAAATCACCGACAGGCGGGACCCACATGATAGCCAAATTACAAAAAAACAAAACACCGACGCACCAGGGCGCACCGATCCACATCCGATGGCCAAAAGATTCGAGTGAACGCAAACGAACGTGTCACTTGAGTGACACGGAGATTTTCCCAAATAATGACCTTGACATCAGTGATCTATGTAGGAGTACTAAAAACCGCTGGTAATTCACATTATTAATTAACCCAAGAAATTAAAGTATGCATTTTTATTTGCGTTGGAATCAGTGGCGCTGCATAGATCAGTTGAAGATATCCTGGCCGGGGGAGAGCAGCTTGTTGGGGTCGTACTTGTCCTTCATCTCTACGAATCGATTCCACTTGACGGTGCCGAAGTGGCGGATCCAGTCACTGCGGTTGGTGTAACGCGCCAGGTATCTCTTGTACTGGATCCCGGCGAGGTCGCAGAAGCGCAGGATCCTCTGGTTCTGCTCCTGCAGCCTCGCCAGGTCGTTGGCCACCGACGAGAAGAGCAGCGACACCGCGTAGAACACGTCCTCCGACGGCGTCGCCGCCGACATGTCGTCGTCCCACATGGATTTGTTGAGGGGGTAGACGATGAGCGGGCCGACGATGTCGATGCCCTGGAGTATGCCCTTGAAGACGCCGCGGTCCAAGTCAGCGATGCGCGACCGCGGCACGAACATGTTGAGCCACGGGTGCGGCACTCGCCATAGCCCCAGCTTGTTGAGCGCCACCTCCTTGTTGTGCACTCGGTCCAGGAACTCCAAGTAGGTCACGTCGCGCTGGAAGGCGAACCCCTCCACGAAGCTTAGCGTGTCCAGCACAGATATGAGCTCCTGCATGCATGCCCGGCCGGTAAGAATAATCACCCATCACATCCATGCAAGCATCATGGCGACCGATCGAGAGAGCTGCCCTATATATGTAGATCGACGTAGCTAGTACCTGGTCCACCGACGTGGCGTTGTCGTAGTTGATGGTGGCCCCGATGCTGTACACGGTGGTGGCGTTCCTCTCCCCGGCGAGCGCGACGATCCTGGCGACGTCGGCGTCGGAGAAGAACCCCGTGTCCGAGAGGTCGGTGGCGAGGCTCTGGTTAATGAACACCGACCCCTCGACGTAGCTCATCGGGCCGAACGCGCCGTCGGGCCGTGGGGCGATGAGCCGCTCCTGGTCGGCGGTGAACGTGGCGAAGTCGGTGTAGACGAGCCGCACCCACCGCGCCCGCGCCGGCGCTGGCTCGACCGCGATCCGGGCGCGGGTGATCACGCCGAACTGGCCCAGCCCGCCCAGGACGGCGTCGAACAGGTCAGCGTTGAGCTCCTTGGAGCACGTCATCATCTCCCCGTGGCCTGCACGCGTGCACAAATTGGGGCAAAGTCAACGCACAACAATTAATCGAAACGAACAAGGCACAAACTACTGGAGTCGCCGTTAACCGCGCCAAATGCCAATGTCAACGCATCAGTGCTGCAAGCCAGCATGTTTATTTATTAGTTAATAAAGACGTCGCCGCCCCTCGCCGGCCGGTGCAGCGCGGACATTAACCACCATGCACTTCTAGTATAATGGTGTACAATTTTAAATACAATTTGCATTGTAGTTAACGAATTTAATCAGGTTGATTGGATATGGTTGCCATCTATCGAGTTGCCCCGTGGCAAGCAACGGAAGTCGATGCAGGTGTGGCACGTAATTATCTATTACGTACCAATAATAAGATTCTTTTTTTTTTAAAAAAAAGGCGATCGAGCTAGCACTAGCTTGTTGGTGTGGTGCGCGCATATTTTGTGCAAGGAAAGTAGGTGCATACGTACCGGTGATAACGTCCAACTCCAACACGTTAGATATCTGTGGGCCGTGCCGGAACGCCTGGCCGCTGATGCCGGCGGTGGACAGCGTGCCGCCGACGGTGAGGTAGAGGTAGTCCGTCCAGGACCGCGGCGCCACCCCGCGCGCCAGCGACGCGCGCAGCACGTCGATCCACATCTGCTCGCCGCCGGCGTCCACGTAGCGGCCGTCCGCCGACACGTTGATGCGCGGCAGGGCGGCGGCGGCGGCGTCGCCCAGGGACGCCATGTTGACGACCACGCCGCCGGGGGCGAAGGCCTGGCCCATGAGCGAGTGGCCGCGGCCGCGGAACGCGATGGTGTAGGGCCACCCGGGGGTGGAATTGGCCGCGCTCAGGAGCGTCGCCAGGTCGCCCGTGGACGCCGGGGACAGGACCGCCGCCGGCAGCGCCGACGTGATGTTGCCGAAGTCCGTCGAGGCTGCCACCGTGGCGTTGCTGTCGGTCCGGAGCTTGCCCTCAGCCACGAGCGCGGCGAGGGAGGGTGGCCAGGGACGGTGGTCTCCAAGCGCAAGCGTGCCTACTAGTGCATGGGAGGAGGCGATTAGCGCAGCCAACAGCAGGTAAACCACAGCCATTTGCGACGTCGTTCACGGGGAGAGAGCTAGACGTTATGTGTGTGATTTTTTGGTAATTATAGACGTGGTGTTTGCACCCCGTATATATAGGACGGGTAGGGCAACACACTCGTGTGGCATTACATACTGCAATTACTCCAACACAGAGAGCTGCTTTCCAAGGAAAAAATTATTCTGCATGCCGTCTAGTTTTATTCTGTTTGTCCACAGAAAAATAGCACACACAGGTGCCTAGTTACCATCCTTCCAGGGATTTATAAAAAAACTCTTATATCTAATCCTACTTAATTACTCTTTCAGCCCTGTAATATAGCGCATTCAAACATTTGAAAATTGTACATAAATATAAGCGATTCTAGGGGACAAAATAGTTTTGCATTAAATAGTTGTATAAATTTGGTAGGCATTAAATTGCTACTTGCTATTTATCAGCCAATCACCATTAATAATGTTGATGAAAACGTCTGATTAGGAAATAAAGTGAAGGTACATACCTCTTTATATTTTCTCTTAATGTGTTCCGAAATATCTAGAATGCAGTGAAGGTACATACCTCTTTATGTTTTCTCTTAATGTGTTCCGAAATATCTAGAATGCACGATATCATAGGACGAGAGGATAAGCTATAATTTTGGTACCTCTCCAAGGATTTAGAAAAAAACTCTTATATGTATGCATGCGTAACTATTAGCAGCATATGCTTTTGGATAATAGTATCCATAATGTACTCATCGTATTAGCCATCTTGAGGCCTTGTTAAAGCTGCCTGGTGTCTTAACATTTGCAGACCAGGGACTGGAAGTTCTCTATTGTACTGGGCTTTGGCAGCTGCGACATTTGCATGTATCACACACGCGCGCACACCCACACACACGCACGCACACGCACACGTGCACGCGCACACGCACACCCACCCACCCTCCCACCCACACGCACACACGCACGCACGCACACGCACACGCACACGCACACATGCACGCACGTGCGCACACACACACTAACTTTTTTTTGCGAAAGGGAAGATATATTAAGCATAAGCATAGTACATCCTCCCAATTACAAAATGGATCTCAAAGAAAAGGAAAATTACAATTGAGTCCTCAGGACACAAGCTCATCTTCCTCAACTCCGATCTCCAGTTCGCCGTCGTCCCAACCACATCGGTCCAGGTCCATCTCCCCGCCTACCAAGGGACTCCAAGCATTGGAAGTGCCGCAAAAGCCATCGCCCAAAACTCCACTAAGAGAATGGATTCCGATGAAAGAATATTGGCCGTCACCTTGACAGAAAGGGAGAGGAAGAAGAGATCCGCGGTCGCCAGCCGGAAGACCGACGACCGGATAAGAAGTCCACCACCGCCAAGGATCCCAGCAACGAGGACAAGCCACACACCCACGAGGATGTTCGAAGCTCCCACCCTTTCGCAGGTAAAAGAGAGGCTCACATACCTCATGACGACCGCGCTGAACCAGCAACCGCCGCCGCTCATGAAGGAGCCCTTTATTCGCTAGCGAAGGAGCTCCCAGCTGCCGCCACCACCGTCGACTGCTGACGAGCAAACCCTGGCTCCGCCGTCGCACACCAACAACGAGCATAACCTAGGCCTAGATAGAGTCTACCTAACCTATATATAGCCGCACGCCGATTCCATGGTCCACCTCCCTCTCCGACGTCGAGCCGGCCGTCGGAGGAGAAAGGGACCAACGGAATCGCCGCCGGCAACGCCTTCGGCCTTGAAGTCGCCCTTTCCGCCTCTTTGCACTGTGGGGATAAGAACGAGTCGAGCCGACCTTCACCAATCCGGACATGTCCTCGGAATCGGGATTTGCCGAGCGAGTGACGGGCAGACGGGACGCAAAAGCGCAGGGGAAGGCACCGAAGCGTCGTGGGAGTGCGTTGTGCGTGGGAAGGGCAGACCGGTGATGGAAGCGATACTGTACTTCATCAAAATGTCACTAGCCTTTTGGATCTTATAGCTTTCTTGTCGCTTTATCTCACCTTAATAGCCATGAATTAATATTGGATTAAGCAAATGACAACATATTGGAAACAATGATCCTTTGATTGGGACATTATATTTTTGATCGATAAGTCGCGTCAACATACGTTACACGACCAAGCCACCAAGGTGCAAATGTGTTTCAGCGAAGGTGGCTGCATGTCAAATTCAGCGGCTAGCTAGCGTCTATACAGATCTCTACATAATGTGTAACAATGGTCCGCATTTGCAATTTTTGGTCCAATTCTTTTGTTGTTGTTCAGTGGTTCCTTGATGCCATTCTTTCTAGTAAAAGTAAAATAAAATGTTGATGCCTTCAGTAGTAGAATTGGTTGCTGTTCAAACACTGTTCGCAGATATTCAGGCCTTGTTTAGATCGCGTCAAAATTTTAAATTTTTACACTCTTTTCTTCACATTAATTTTTGGACACATGTACGGAGCAGTAAATATAGATAAAAAAATAACTAATTGCACAGTTTGATTGTAAATTACGAGACGAATCTTTTGAGTCTAGTTAGTTCATAATTGGACAATAATTGCCAAATACAAACGAAAATACTACCGTACTACATTTTCTAACTTTTAGAATTTTGATCTAATCTAAACAAGGCCTGTTACTGGTTATTTCCTGTTTAAACACTGTTCGTAGATATTCGCATATATTTAGTCACTGTTTATTGTTTTACCGCTGTAACATTGTTCATCCATATTCCAAATACTCCCTCCATCCCAAAATAAGTGTCGTTTTAGCTTTTCGTGCCACAAGTTTGACTCGATTTATAGAAAATATGTACAATATTTATGTCTCTAAATAATTTTGTTAAAAAATTAGATTTAAAAATCTTTTCGACGATACTAATTACTTAGTATAAATATTTCTCGGAAAGCGAGAACGACACTTATTTCGGGTTTAGTTACTGTTCATCTCTTTTCTTTTTTTTTTGGACGAACATACCTGTATTACTGGTTAAGGAAAGTGTACAAGTACAAATACGAATACAGATACGCTCGAGGATATGGGGACAGCTGTGTCTGCCATCTTGCACAAAGGCCCCTCAAAAAAGAAGAAATTACAATCAGGTCCATGGACCCGTGCTTCCCGAAGTTGCCAGATGCCTCCATCAACCACCACCGTCGCCGGCCGCCGTCGACGAAGAAGACACCATGGCGTCCCCAGAACCGGAGGAGCCCCATCGCAACGAAGCTTTGAAGGAAGCCGCAGTAGACACCCGGCACCGAGGCCGGGATGACGCCGTTGGAGAACAATCGGCCGGGGATCCACCCCAAGCTCCGCCGATTCCAGATCGAGGCTCGCTGACGACTCACGCCACCGGAAGGCCGAGCTCGATCCGCACTCCAGCCAACCACATCGCCCACAACCGCCGCCGTCTCCTTGACCAAAAGCGCCGCCGCAACCACCGCCCAAACAAGACGGCAGAGCAGCCGGGCGCGCACCCTTCCAGACCCCTTACCGGTGGTGGAGCCAACGCAGGTAAAGCAGGGATGGGGTCGGAGAAACTTATTCCACTGCGGTGACGCCGCCGCCGCCTCATCATCACCGCCCGGAAGCTTAACCCTAGCCGGCGATATCGACGCCGGCGGGCCAAAAGAGCTTCTAGACCTAGAGCCTACAGCTATACAAGCCCACCCGCCAAGGAGCCGGGCACCCCTCTCGTCTCCGCCGCCGGCAAGGACGCCGGAGGAGAGGGGGCCGGCGGATCGACGGAGGGAAAGGCGAGTCGCCCTCGAAGACGCCCTTTTCATTGTAGAAGGGGAAAGACGGTTCGAGGGGAAAGAGTGTGACTGTTCATCTCTTTTCTTTCGCAAAAGTGGGCGCGGTGGCAGCGCGCCTAACGGGCTAGCATTTCTGCAGAACTGCGATGGCCTACCAGACCCTAGCCAACTGTGCCACATAATCGGTACGGAGTAGGCCTCGTTTAGTTCCTGAAATTTCTAGCCTAAAAAGTATTGTAGCATGCGTTTGTTTTTGATAAATATTATCTAATCATGGCCTAAATAGGCTCAAAAGATTCGTCTTGTGATTTACAACTAATCTGTCTAATTAGTTATTTGTTTTACTAATATTTAATGCTCCATGCATATGATATAATATTTGATGTGATGGAGAAAGTGAAATTTCTAGTCTTTTTGAAGTTATCTAAACAAGGCCACGTTGCGTGCATCAGTGCATGCGTGTGTAGCTTATTGTATCCAACGACAGGCTCCTGATCCCACTTTACATGGACAATGACACAAGGAGAACAATGTTCTGGCTATATTCTGGATAGTGCTGTACTCAACCTCAAATAATTGGTTCCACGTTTTTAACATATTTGGTTGCTGGCCATCATCTGTCACACCTGCTCCCTCCGTCCCACAAATAAATACACATTTTTGACTTCTACATTTCCTGTTTGATCGTTTGTCTTATTCAAAAAGTTTTAATAAATATTATTTATTTTGTTATGATTTATTTTATTGTTAGAGATACTTTCATAATAATTTATTTATTTTATAATTTGTATAAAAAATTTAAATAAGATAAATCGTCAAACAAGAATTATAGAAGTCAAATATGTGTATTTATAGGACGGAGGGAGTAACATGTGGCGACCACACCCCTAAAGGCTGGTGTTTGGTTTGTTACATGGGAAGAGCTGGTGCCCCGACGTCCGGAGCCCATTCCAAATATCGGACGCCTCCCGGTCCGACTCCGATAGCTGAAACGCACAAAAAGAACGCCAGAGCCTGCCCCGCACGCTGCTACCCAGTATGCTGCCCCGTCTAAAATCTGCTTCGCGTGCAGCTGCTGCGGCGCTGCGGCGCGCCGGCGCCTGCGCTCGCCTGCTGCTGGTGTCTGCTCCTGTTGCTCGCGTCGCTTGTTGCTGGCGCGCCTGCTCCGGTTGCTTGCATGCTGCTGCCTACGTAAGGGGAATGGGAAGCACGAACGAATGGAAATGGAAGTACTCGCTCCGGCACTAAATGTTTGTCAGCTTGCTCTTTCCCAAAAACAACTGTCGGTAATTATATATTAAAAAATATTAATATTTATAATACATAATTAGTATCATTAGAAAGATATTTGAATCTAGTTTTTTAACAAATTTATTTAGAGACACAAATATTCGCACGTATTTTCTACAAATCGAGTGGCTTGTGGCGTAAAAAAAACCAACTTGACGGTCAAATAGGGACAGAGAGAGTAGTAGTATATGAAAAGGCTAAAAAGTCGTGTAGTTGATGGCCGCATTTCATTTTGTAGTTAATGGCCATACTAGCAACGAAGAAGAGAAGGGCAATCTTGTCTAATCTAAGGTCACCGGAAGCGAACTAAGTACTTTGAAGCATTTGAGACATACCCTTGCAACATATATAGACAGCCACTACAACATATGCAACATCTAGATAAACCCAATTGAAAAATACGTATGAAACAACTGAATCATTTGAGACATATGCTTCCAACATATGTATATAGCCACTGCAACATATGCAACATCTAGATAAATCAATTGGAACATACGTCTGAAACAACCGAACTATAACATATGTAACATTTATATAGAACACTTGCAACATAGGTTTGAAGCAGTCAAAATATTTAAAACATACACTTGCAACATATGTATATAGCTATTGCAACATATACCACGTCTGAATAAACATACATATGAGACAATGAAACAAAATTTGGGCCAGCACTCATTAGCACGTAGATGTGGATCCACGCTCTTTTCACAAATCATAAAAAGGCAAAACGGCCTGGCCATTGGCCATCCCAGCAAATGGCTAAGCACCATGCATCCAGCAAATGGCTAAGCACCATGCATCCCGGTCGGCCAAAGCAGCAACGCTGCAGCTTGGCCTGGGCGTAGACAATAGAGAGAGAGACAGAGAGAAAAGAGCAGCCCAGCAATCAGCAGCAAGCCTAGGCGCGCTAGGCAGCAGGCGGCACGACAAGGCCTAGGCAATAGGCAGCGGCAAAGCCTACAATGCCTAGGCAATAGTAGGCAGCGGCAAGGCTACGCTCAGCCCTAGGAAGTAGCAGGCCGCTAGCTAGGCAGCAGTAGGCACAAGCGCTAGGCAGCAGCAGGCCTACAGCCTAGGGGCCTGGCCGGCAGACCACACGCATGCACAGGTCCCGCATCCGTTCTTTAATACTCTCTTCGTCCTAAAATATTTATCGCTTACACTTCCTAAGTAACAGGTTTAAAAAGTATATATTAAAAATATTAATATTTATGGTATAAAATTGATATCATTGAAAAGATTTTTGAATCTAGTTTTTAATAAATTTATTTAGAGATACAAATGTTGCACGTATTTTTTATAAATTAAATTAAACTTATGACACAAAAATAAAAACGATATATAAATTAGGACAGAGGGAGTAAGTCCTAACGCGTGCGGACATTGATCCGTCCGGACGGTCGGACGTCTTTAACCTAGCATTACTGTTGTTACATGCATGTGGTGGCCACAGCTTTTCTTGGGTATAAATAAATCCCGCCACAACTGTGGTGATCGTTTTGGCCAGCACAAGTTCAGCGCCGCCACAACTCGCATGGCATCCTGTGGCCGTAAAGCAAACAGCCTGAGTATCAGATCCACAGGCGGAGGGAGCTACGTGGAGGCAAGCTGGGCTCTGGCCCCCCTTTGCCTTTGTAAAGCCTGTTGTGTCTTGTCTAACGCTTTGATAGGCCTGTGCTCCCAGTCCTCGTTTGCCTCTGCGTGTATTACATTGGAGTAGTAGAGCCCTACCCCTACGACTACTTTTGTGTTCTCATTGAATCCTTTATTTTTTTTACTCTCAGAATCTTTAATCTGTAAAAATTATGTAGGATATCTTTAGTTGCATGTGTTACATGTATTTTAGTGTATATAAGTATACATTATGATTGTCGCCACAGCAAAACAGACCACCAAAAGTCACTTGTATTTTGTTATTAAATAATATGATCGACTCTCCATGTCCAAATAAGTATTATTTTGGATTTCATGCAGATCAAACTTTCTTAAATTTAACTAGATTTATAGAAAATATTAGCAATATTTATATCTTCAAATAAATTTATTATAAAAATATATTAAAAAGTAGTCTAATGATACTTATTTTTATAATAAATATGATTTCTTATATGTATTTGGTAAAAGTTTTAAAAATAATTTCTTAGAAAGTGAGAATGTCACTTAATTTTGGGACGGAGAGAATTGTTATAAGTAACTAAAATTTCACCACCTGTGTACATTCGGATTCAATCGTAAATTGGCCCCTCTACACGTTTACTCCTAGCTCCGCCACTGATCAGATCACTCACCAGTAGTTGCTATACCTAGTATAGCAAAGAGTCCAGCAGATTTTCGTTTGCTAATTCAGAATTCGTAGTTACCAGAATGGCATTTGTATTCCAATCGTTAGAGAATGGTTTTTATGTTAGATTACACAAACAATTTTTAGCCCAGATTTTTTTCTCCTACTTCGCAAATTCTGCATGTGTTTCAAACCTTTGACATGTCTACAAAATTCAGGCCGGCAATTGCCTGCCGTAGTCCCATTCAAAAAAAAGGTTAATAGGTTTATTATATATTATATGGCTACTTTTAACTCTACATGCAATTTTGGGTATTATTTTTATTATCCAAAAAAATGTTTTATCAGGAATATGATATCTACTGCTATGCATGCCATTTAATTCATCAATACACAATGAGGTAAAAATCATGGAATTGAGAACAGCAATACTATCTCGATATCTGCCTGTAATGTTTTTCAGAAAACAATTCTAGTCTTTGGTAAAAACCGACAAGGGCAACTAGTATATACTCATTACGAGAGTAAAATAATGGATTGGTTGACTGTTTGGAAATAGTTGGGTAACAATAATTGCCATAAGGTTGTAAACTAATTACTTTTGAATCAAATTCTTTATCTAACACTTCATTTGTTTGAATGGAGAAGCTAAGGGCTTCTTCAACGCTACAGCCTGGCGTACTGCCCCGTCCTCCACGTCTGCATCCAGTGCCCACGTCGTCGTTCATGTTAGCCTCGCAGTGCGCCAGAGGCTCCTGCAGAAGATGCTACTGCCCTGTCTGACAAAAGGAGCGAGCAGCACGCGGGGCAAGCGTTGCGGCGACGGAGCTGCTTCTTTTTCTCGGGACCACCTCTGCTATGAGCATTCTGGACAGTATGATTTCAATCTGCCATAAATAAAGTAGCACTATTCCAAATCTACCAACTTGCTGCCTGCGTTGTTTAACTTTAGAAGCCTAAACCCGTGTGCCGATGTGGCCGGTACTTTTTCTCTGAGGCAGGACGGAATTGTCGCCAGCATTGAAGAAGCCCTAATAGGAATGGTACGGTAGATAAACTCGTGGAGGTAAAACTAAACTTGAGCCGCAGAATTGTTAAGCTTTCGGCATATGGAACATGACTCTGGAGCTTATTGCGTTATGGGCTGGAGACTCGGCGGGGCTGGAGCTTATCATGTCAGGCAAATGGCAACGGAGGCAACGTCAACGTGGGTGTGTGCCATGACTTTGCAAGCTTCATCCTTGAATGTCAGGCTATAGCATCCCGCTTCTTTTTCCGTTGCCCTACGAGACGAAAAGTTGCACCACATTCTTTTGCACGTGATTTGGCCGCGTCGCCTTGTATTTTCCACCGTCCGATCTTCTATCGAGCCGTCCAAAAACGGCCACTTCACCTTCAAGACCCTTCGTCCCGAACAAGGCGGCGGCGTCTCCCGGCCGCTGCGGCGAGCATGCGCCAACCAGCCACTCCGCCCGCAGGCCTCTCCACATAGTACGCGTACGCCTCAGCGCCCGTACCTCTCTCCGCCACGGCCCTCGTCCGGACCTTGACCCCTTCTACAGCCAAGCACCTAAGCAAGGTGGAGGCCATCCCCGAAGCAACGGAGACACGAGTGGAAAACCCGCCCAGAGATGGTGGCGTGCGTGAGCGGATCGGATGGCGTAGTACGTGCGACGAGGTACGCAACCAGCGGCAGTGCTTTGCAGCTTCCCCGCACCAGGGGCGGAGAACCATGGTGGCAAGGTATGGCATGCCATACCTTGAATACAATACAACAATAGTATCTTAAATGTTTTTTAACATCCTCTGCCATTTCGTACTTATTATTATGGTATTTTTATGTGTATCTTATACTTTATTATCTATGTTGTCAATTTCGCCATACCTAAATATTTTTCCGTCCTCCACCACTGCCCCGCACGGCCGCACTCCTGGGTGCTCCCATCACACATAGTGGACGGACAGCGCGCTCAGCAGCCAGAGCAGCTGCTGAATTCATTGACACAAGTCAGCTGTTTGACGAAATGTCTCGCTCACTAAACCTTGGCCATGTCTTGCTCACGTCCACAATTCCTTGAGGTATATACTCATCACTGAATTTTCAGATACCTCCCTTTCAATTAGATATACAATCCTACAGCAGTAACTATTCATAGAAACATAGATACTTGAGGAATGTCAATTAAGAGTGATTAGCATAGGAGGAGAAAGATCAGTTACTTAATATTAAACAATTTTTTTTGGATAAACTGATCTAAATGAAGCGCCATGTGATATGCGATAATTGTAAGTTTTATTCCTTGATTGACCCTTAGGATATTAAGACCAAACAATATTAATTGTGCAGGGAAGAAGATACTTAGTTGTCATAGTAGGCAACACTTGCACTGTAGTGTAAATAGAACATACTCTGTTTATATTGTTTCTACTACCACTAACTAAGCTGTTTATCTTCAACATTAAGCAAACATTTTTCATCCCTGGCTGTAGATTTCATTAATACGGTGAAGTTGTGCTAAGCACTTAAGCAGCCATTCATACCTGTTCCAGTGGATGTCCTTAATTTTTCAGTATTCCAATGCTACCCCATCACCAAAATTTAATCGCCCATTTCTTGAAGCAGAGGTATGTCTAATTCTGAAAATGCTCCCCATATACTTTTTTTAGATAAAGGATATAAATATCCGGCCTCTACATCCGTAGATATACACAGCCAATTATTACAGAGTCGTGAATACATGAGAGAGTAAAGAGACCCAAAGTCCTGAAACAGGCGACTAGGACTACTGAAGACGATATAAATGTTTCCACCCTCTATTTGTTATTTCTAGAGCAATTATCTCTAATTTCTTGCTCATCTCCGAGAGTGCGTCCTTGGTCTCCTCATCACGCTGCAACTGAGCCCAAAAGCGCAACCAGTACGCTCCCCTGAAAATAACCTGCATAACAGAATTAGTTTTTAATTTATTAAAAATAACATCATTCCGGCATCTCCAGATGGCCCAACATAAAGCAGCTACACCAACCCGATCATATTTTTGATCTTCTTATGTTGATTACTAAGCCGGTTACCAAATATATGGCTAATAGATCTTGGTTGTTGTAGACTAGTAGCAAAGAAAATGATCCTCCAAATAAACTTTGCACAAGGGCAATCAAGGAACAAGTGTTGGATAGTCTCATTCCTATTGCAATAAATGCATTTCGGCTCCCTCTCCAATTTTTCCTAGAGAGGTTGTCCTTGGTTAAGGTGACACCTCTTTGCAGGAACCAAAGAAAGATTTTAATTTTTAGGGGGATCTTCATCTTCTAAATTTTCCTATGTTGAAATGGTAGTTGTGTATCAATGAGATGTAGATACATGGATCGAACAGAAAATAACCCAGATCTGGTTAGATTCCATTTGAAATAATCTGATCCTTCCACCAATTTAACATTTGAAATTTTTGCTACTAGGCTATGCCACTCTAAGAGTTTATTATCCACCAAAGCCCTTCTAAAAGAGATATTAAGAGGGTTTGAGGTCAACACTTTTGATACAGTTGCATGCGGATCTCTTACTATATTATATAGAGATGGATAATTAATCCTTAGGGGCTTATCTCCTACCCAAGTATCATCCCAGAACCTCGTATTGGTCCCATCTTTGATATTAAAGGAACCATTAGCCAATACCTCATCTTTGATATGCATAAGGCCTCTCCAGAAGTGAGAGTCAGTAGGTTTGGCGGACACTTGAGTAAGTGTCTTAGATCTTAGGTATTTATTCCTTAGCATCGACCGCCACATGCCATCTGTGTTGAGTAGGTTAATCAACCATTTGGCCAGCAGACACTTGTTTTGCAATTTCAAGTCAAGGATACCTAGACCCCCTTGGTCCTTTGGGCGGCATAAGAGGTGCCACCTGGCAAGTCTATACTTGTGTTTATCCGAAGAATCTTGCCAGAAGAACTTCGATCTGAAATGATCCAGGTTTTTAAGGACTTCTTTAGGAATCTCAAAAAAGGACATCATAAACATGGGTAGACTGCTTAAAACCGAGTTAAGCAGAACGAGTCTCCTACCATATGATAGGTACTTTGCTTTCCAGCAAGAGAGTTTTTGTTGGAAACGCTCTTCAACCTTCCTCCATTCTGAATTCAGGAGTTGTCTATGGTGCATTGGGATCCCTAGATATCTGAAGGGATATTTCCCTGTATTACAACCAAAAAGAGTGGTATAATAGGATTCCATCTCTTTGGCTGCACCATAGCAGAAGATTTCGCTCTTGTGGAAATTGATCTTAAGACTTGACAATTGTTCAAAAGCGCTAAGCAAAAGTTTAAGATTCTTTGCTTGCTCCGGGTCATGATCAATAAAGATGATGGTGTCATCTGCATATTGTAATATTGACAGAACATCATCTACCAGGTGGGGGAGGATTCCTCTTATTTGACCATCGTTTTTTGCTCTATTAATCAGAAGAGCTAACATATCCGCAACGATGTTAAATAAGATGGGCGACATTGGGTCACCCTGTCGTAGGCCACGTTTGGTTTGGAAGTAAGGGCCAACATCATCGTTAACTTTAATTCCTACACTTCCACCCGCAACCATAGTACCCATCTACACCATTTGGAAGAGAATCCTTTCATACGTAATGTTTGTTGTATGAAGGACCATTTGACCTTGTCATATGCCTTTTCAAAATCAATTTTGAGTATGATGCCATCTCGTTTTTTAGTATGTAACTCATGGATGGTTTCATGTAGGATAACGACTCCTTCCATGATGTTCCGGCCTGGCATAAAGGCGGTTTGCATTGGATTGACAACGGTTTTAGCAACCTTATTCAGCTGTTTGTGCCCACTTTTATGAATATTTTAAAGCTCACATTGAGAACATAAATCGGTCTATATTGCTGAATTTTGGTAGCATTTGGAACTTTGGGAATTAGGGTAATGATTCCAAAGTTCGATCAGAAGGTCTAGGGCCTCTCGTGTAGATCATTAAAGAGAGGTAGGAGATCATCCTTTATTATCCCCAAAAAACTTGATAGAATTCCGCTGGGAATCCATCCGGACCTGGAGCCTTGTTATGCTCCATTTGGAACACCGCTTCTTTCACTTCGGATTCAGTGAAGGGGCCGATGAGGATATCATTTTCCTCGGGAGAAACTTGTGGAATATCTGAAATCTGATCTTCCACTAGTGTGATCTCTGAATTTTCTGGTGTTCCAAAAAGGTTTTTATAATATGTGGTAATGTGGCTTTTAAGACAATTATCGCCAACAACAACTCCTTGATCATCTTCGAGTTTATAAATAAGTTGATTGCGATGTTTCCCATTAGCCACTAGATGAAAGAACCTAGTATTTGCATCCCCTTCCAATAGGGTTTTAACTTTGGCTCTTTCATACCACTTTAGTTCTTCTTCCCTCGAAGAGAAACTAAACGCTCTTTTAGATAATGTTTGAGATTAATTTCTTGATCGAGATAAGGAGGAGTTCTCGGCTTTCTTATCAAGATTCTCTAAAAGAGCCAAAGAAAGTCTTTTTCTCTTTTTTGTAAGAGCACAAATGCATGGCCCACCCTCTTAGGTGTTGTCTAAGTCTACGAATTTTAGACTGCCAACGCTCAAGAGACGTGGAACCCGCACTTTCTGATTGCCAAATATTTGCAACCATATCATGAAATCCTTCCCGTAAAAGCCATCCTCTCTCAAATTTGAAAGGTCGGTTTTGGGATCGGTGGGTCAAAGCACCCGTACTAAGGACTAGGGGGTGTGGTCGAGATATTTCTATCTCTGGGTTCAACTGTTGTTAATGGGAATTGAATTTCCCATTCGATCGACGAGAACTCTATCTAGTTTCTCGAAAGTTGGGTTGTCCCCCGCCCCGCCCAAGTATATTGGCGGCCAGCCATCATAATCTCCTTAAGATCTAGAGACTCGATGACAGCATTAAAGAGGCTAGGCCATTTAGGGTCAAATTCCCCTGAGCTTTTTTCCTCCGGATTCCTCATTATGTTAAAGTCCCCTCCTACTATAAATGGAAGGGCCTCCTTAGAGCAGCTATTAGCTAGCTCGAGAGAGGAATGCACATTTGTTTTGACTTTGTGCTGGTCCATAAACCGCATAAAGCACGAACTTGAAGTCATTAGCTTTGCATCCGAGGGTGAATTTAACATAGAAATCCCCTTCGCTAATAGCTCCAATGTCAAAAATCATCGTCGACTCCAAGAAGGATACCTCCCCGATCTCCCATGTGGCGCCATAGCATGCCATAGGAAATCACGTCCTCCACAAAGATTTTTGAGGACGTGATCTCGGGAAAGAGTCCCTACCAAGTTTCAAAGAGCAATAAAATTAATTTGCTCTTCCTTAACTAATTCACCAAGAATCGTGTTTAGCCAAGTCTGCTAGACATCCGCTATTCCGAAAACCCCTTTCATTTTAGAATAATTTTTGAGGGAGTTCTTGGCTTTCTCGGAAGCTTGCCATTATTTAATTGTTTGGCACCGTTATATTTCTTCTTCCGACGGAGGGGGAGAGATCTTGAATATGATCACTCTCCACATCCAAACCGTTCTCATTTAGATCACCACAAGCTTGGCTGAGAACCGTATCAAGTCTGTTTTCCCTCTCATCATCACTGTCTAGAATAGTGACTTGAGATTTGGACTTAATCTTTTTTGGTTAGTCTGAAGAACCAGCCTATCAACCTCTAAATTTTTAATGACAGTTGCACCAGACAAGCCTAGGTTGATGCCTATCCTACCAAGGTTTGAATTAACTTGCGAATCTGAGAAGCTAGAAAAAGAAGTACCTTGTAATTCCAAGTTCTTCTTCGCCGTCAAACGCTCAGCCTTGGACAAAGTATGTTCGTCCGCCATTGCTGCAAATCTGGGGTAGCGGCGGGGGAGCTTGGGCGCCTCTTTAATGCGCTCCTCAGTGGGGCGTCCTCCACCTGGTCCTCCATGGCGTCAACTCCCTCCACAGCGGGCGCTGGAATCCCCAAGGGAGGAGATGGTGGTGTGGCCACCTCCACCGCCCCCTCTACCCCCTTCACAGCAACGTCCTCATCGCTCGCCCCTTCTCCTCCAGGAGGGACATCTGGAGTCACATCGGGAGACACCGGGTTGGGGAGGGCTAAGGTTGAAGAAGAGCCCCCTCCAACCTTGTCCAAGCCGTCAGGGGAAGCAAGTGGTGATGTAGAGCTCCCCCCAACGACCACAGACGAAGCTAGCAGAGGAGGGTTTGTTGTCGATGTAGACCCCCTCCACAAAACTCTGAGACAATAGGGGAGGCTGGTGGTGATGAAGAGCCTCCCCCAGTAACCTTGACAACAGTGGTCTTCACTGCCGTCGCCTGGGCAGTGTCCTCAGGCAAGCCGACGCCCTCTCCCAACATAGCTCGAGGGGCCACAGGTGGAGTGGAGTCCCCCATGCCATCCTGGTCCGCTGCCAGGTCCTCTGAGACCACAGGAGGAGGTGGTGGTGATGTAGAACCACCCCCCGTAGTCTTGACAAGAGTGGACTCCCCAGCCAACCCTTGGGCGGGGGTCTCAGCGAATCCATCAGTCTCCTGTCCCAACAGAGTGCAAGGGGCAATTGGTGATGTAGAGCCCCCTGCACCAACCTGTTCTGTGGGTGCATCAAGTGGTTCTAGCATGACTTGGGCACTGATCTCATCAAACAGCTGAAAGCAAGTCAAATCTAAAACCTCTTCAACTATGGAAGCCAGCTTCTGATGGGTTATATTCTGGTGAGGATGTTGATCATTATTTGAGGTGTTTTGATCGTTCTTAGGATTCTCTAGATTATGATCCTTTGCCTCTTCCATGTCACGGTCCTCCCCATCAATATTTTTATCTTTGTCACCATTCCCCTGCATGTCTTCATCAGGATCAATAGCAACATGCTGGACAATCTCATCAGCTGTAAAGAAGAGGCGGTATATGCAGTTACCAACACAAACATCCGCCTGTGGAGGAATCTTTTTGACATCAAGAACCGCCACTAGAATACGAACCTGACCAGTCGCACGAAGGTGTGCCATATCAACCTTCTGTGTTGCCCCGATTATGGAACCAACCGCCCAAAGTGGGAGGAAACCACGAAGCACTCGAGGTACCTTAGTAACTGTCACCCAGACTCGCTCCAACACTTGGATTGGTTGGACATCATCAACAAACTCATCAATGCGAAAGGTACCTTCCTTGTTCTTCGTGTTGACCGTGCTAATCTGAACCATGCGATCCAGTTCCTCCTTGCTTGGGAACGGGACCGCATAAGATTGGCCCCCTAGTTCTTGCACTTCCTAATTCCACTGTACTGGGATGATCCTAGACAACTCAGCTTGGAGTAACTGTGCAGAAACCTGTCCTTTTCCACTGTGATGAGGGCTACAGCAGAAGACTGAACCGGAGACACAATTTGATAATTCCTTGCAGCCTGGATCTGGAAGAAGCCCGCCCCATCATCTGCGGCACCACAATAGGCCACTGTAGGTTTTGGGCCACGAAACAGTGGACATTGGTTGGTGAAGTGTTCTTCAGTGCAGATTGTGCACTCTCGCTTGAACGTCTCCTTCTGCTTCCTCTTCTTCCCATGGTCATCAGCACCTGGAGCATCAAATTCGACAGCAGGTGGAGGCTGGGTTGCTGTCGCCCCACTCGCGTTGTGCTCCGCTGTCGCGGCCCCTTGGACCGCCGCGGGTTTAGGGCCAGCACCACGGCCCTGCCCCCTGTTGGCCGCAGCAGCGGCGGTTGGTTGGGGGCCGCCTGCCCTCTGTTGGCCGTCGGCGCGCCGGCAGGAGGAGGCGACCACGACCATCGCCGGGTGGTGCCCCCCTCGAATCACCGTAGCACCTCCTTGTGGCGCTCTTCCCCCTCGATGACCCCGACCTCTGGCCTGGTCGCGGCCACGGGCATCCGGGGGAGGACCGCCGCCTCGACCACGATGTGGATCTCCCCTCGTGTGGAAAGGACGGCCACGATGACGACCTCCTCCAGCCATGAGCGCGTCTCGGTAGGATGGGGAAGCGGCGGCCTGGAAGAGGATGGGATTCACCAGTCAACGTTTAGGTCTCACGATCTCCAACGTGGTAGGCAGCAGTACAGGGCGCCGCCCCTTGATGGGCCCACCCTTTGGATCTCTGGGCCTGGACTCCTTATTTGGCCCAGAAGTTTCTTTCCCCAACAATTGATTCCCTGCTGAAATGTTGTGAGGTGAACAATTGCTCGTTGAATTGGAGAGAGCCGGCAAGATAATATCGCCAAAGGTCACCGCCGGTGTGATGCGCCTAGGTGGCAGCGGGCCTTTCCAAATCCTCTTCCATGGAGCTTGAATTGCCCGGGGAGGGGATGGTGGAGCTGGCTTCGTTGATGGTGAAGCTACAATTGGAGATAGTAGCTTTGGTTGAGAGATCGTCGTGTGTTGCAACTGGACAACACTTTGGGAGATAAAACCTGCATCACCCAAGTCTTCACAATCCGAGTCGGAATCGGAGCCCCAGAATTTACCCGACCCCTCGCACAGATTTGTGGACGCGCTCATCCAAATCGCCTCATTGGATTCAGCCATCAACCTCTTGCCGTAATCCTGATCAACAAACAGAGAATCTTTCGCCGTGATTTTTCGAAAGGCATGCCGTATTGATGGTGCAAGTGCCACCGTCGGCATCCTCCATTGAACAGAGGGGACCTGCAAGAAACGAGGGAAAAAAACACGGCAAAAACTGTGAAGAAATCCGAAGAGAAAAGGAGTAGGAATTCCTTATCGGCTGTGTCGGCGCCGGGGGAGCGAGCGCTCTTGCCGAAAAAGATCGCCCGACAGCCGCAGTCCCGATCAGAAGACGCGTCAGGAGGCGGCGCGCGCGCGCCGATCGCGTCCCCGCGCGGGATCTGGTGCGGCAGGATCCGGCGCGCCGAGGAAGGCCGGCTGTGGAAGACGGCGCAGCAGATCCGGGGCCGCGCGCCGGCCAGCCGCGGCTGGTGGACGGCGGGCCCGCCCTGTCGCCTTGTCGCCGCCCTGTCGCTTCACCGCTCTCTCTCCGTCCTTCGGGTCTCGAGATGATCTCCAATGCTCCCCATATACTGACAATACACAATTCTGGAAATTGTTTCTGTGCACGAACTGGAAATGGAAACAGTAACTTGCATATTTTGCGTTCGGAGAACCTAAAAAACAATCTCATTACAGATCTCCTTACAGCTACGAGCTAATGTATTTTTTTTAAACCTTATGTTCCTTGCTCCTATATGTACTTCTCTTCAAGACAATGTTAGCAATCTCTTTACCGATCTCCTTACAGCTATGAGCTAATGTATATGTTTTAAAATCATGTGCTCCTTGCTTACGTATGTACTACTCTTCAAGACAGTCTCATATGCTTCAAGTCATGCAGTAGCTGGCGATTTTTTAATGATGATTCTCCAGTTCCTTGATACATTTAAAAAAAAGAAGATAAGGCTTGAACTTCTGCTTCATATTCAGTTGCCTCTAAAAATGGGCAGTATACAATTGCAAATTTCATTTCAAGTAAATGTCTCAATTTACTGCAACATCTAATTGTTCAGTTGATTTCACATTTTCCATCTTACGAGTATGATGGCATAGGTAAGCATCATGATACCAATATAAAAATATATAGCGTTCAATACCAGCTTACTATTGACCACAATGTATAACTACAATATCCTGTTTTCAGAAGTTCTTTTCTCTGAACTTGTGTACTCTGATTTCCTGAAAAAAAAAAGAAACTTATGTATTCTGAAGTTTTGATCCTTCCTGTAAGCTATGTTATCTATGGTAGCAGAGTCTGTAGGAACATAAAGATTATGCAGTGTTGGTAAAACAATGTCAAATCCCTCTTTGAACTGAAATCAAAGCAACATGATTTATTTGGCTAGATTCCTATCATCTTTCACTTTCTCCTATTAATAACATGATTTGGTTTGAATGGAACATGATTTGGTTTGAAAGGAGCATGATTTGGTTTGAATGGACTGCTTGAGTTGGGTTCATAATCCCGCCGAGTTTATATTGTCAAAATTTATGGTACCTTCAGAATGATCTGTTCCCTCTTAATAATACTATCCAGATCGATGGAATTATAAAACTTTGTATCTTGTAAAAATTTTGATTATTTAACTCCTCACAAAATGGAAATTTTATTTTTCTTTACTAAAAGTGCAATTTGTTTGTTCAAAAAGAAGCATGCATCGTAATGGAAAAAAAAAAACAAATTAATTTGATCAATTGGCAGGGGGCGTTTATGCACCAAATCTTGATCATAACATAGAAAACTATAAATTAATTTTGTCAATTGGAAAACTTTGCTAACTTCTTTGGTAGGGGCCGCGCGAATGCGTACCCCCTCTGCCACAAATTATGACGTCCACTCTCCCACTTAAGGAGATGGTAAGCTAGTTCTCCTCCCAAATGCAATGGAGGCCACTAACTTAGGCCTTGACTCTTCATGATCAGCCATAGACCCCATCCAGGTAAGTATGTTTCAAGGTTGCCCCTCCATCTATGTTTATTGCTTCCCCGCTAAGTTCCTCCAGCTTGATTAGGCGATGTGGCACTATTCTACTGCTAATCAGGTGATTAGTGAGATGGGCTTGATGGTGGTTAGGTGTCCAATACAGGCCTGCACCAGCCCACCTAAGCCAGCTGGCCCAATATTTCACCTGGGCCGCTTCTTCCATTCGCATTGCGGTTTTCCATTCACATTTCCGCCGCCATGGACGAAGATGCGACGACGGCGGGCAACTCCGCCGCCACCGAGACGTTCGATCCGGTGAGTTTATGCACAACCGACAGTCTGTCCTCCGATTTTGTTTTTCCCTCGGCTGAAACTCTTGTTGTCCGACAAGTTGTGTTGATTTATCTGAATCTGATCATGATGACGCGCTGCTGCTGGGATTTGAGCAGGACCTGATTCACGCCATTTCAAGCTGGTGTGGCGGCGGAGGGCGGAGAAGGGCAGCGGCGGCAACGACGTCATCAACGTGGAGGTGATTCATTTTCAGACTTTTTTTTTTCATCGCCCCTTTCCCCTTTTACTGACCTAGTGACCTGTGTTTTTTATTCTAATAAATCGTCAGCCTGCTCCAGAGACCTCGAGGAGAAATCGGAGTACAACTGGTAAGCGAGTCATTTTCTTCTTTCTTTACTAGAACTAGCGGCATTAATGGCTTATTACAGGAAGTGCATGTATTAGTGCAGTCAAGTGACATCAGTTTGTAAAGACCTGTTAGCCAATGTTTCCCCTTCTGTAATGTGCTAGTGTAAACACTAATAAAGCAAAATTAGTGCTTAAACTATATATTATCTTTGTACATAGGGATGTGCATAGCTATTGTAGTATTGGGAGCCGGTAAGGCAGTAACATATGCCCATCAGACAAACTTTGTGTTTTTTTTAGATCAAAGGCTTTTACCCGGCTTTATTGAAAGCTTAACGAAGCCTAGATCGCGGTTTACACTGGGGTTACCAGTTTTTACATCACAGCTTAGCATCATCGCATCAACTCGAAATCCCTTCTACGAAAAACCAAAAGCTCTAAAACTCCCTGGGTCTAACGAACCAATCTAATCGAGCAACTCCCAGCGACCTCTCAACCAGTATGAGAATAACAGAAAATACAGTTTTGCCAACGCCAGCAGCTATATATCATGCAAGAGACAACGAAGGCAATCTGCAAAACATCTCTGGGTTCTTCAAGCTTCATTCATCCCCTCCTCACGCCACCTGGGACGCTTGCGCCGTCAGCAGCAACATGAGTTCTTCGGCTTTGGGCTTCATCTTCGGTTTGAAGAGCGGCGTCCAGGACTTGACCAGCATCAAGGTCTTGAAGATGTACACGGTCGGAGAGGACACCAGCTTTTTGTTGAACACAGCATCATTCCTAATCTTCCACGTTGAAGCGGAGGATGGTACTGTCATCGAGTCCCCTCACCTAGAGCGTGTGTCGCTACAACTGCTCTTGGATTTCTGAGTACCCCGTAGATATCCAGATGCATCAGCAGAATGTGACACGGACTAAAATTTTGTCTCTGGATCCAAACACCCCCTAACTCATTATCATTGATACAAGCACCACACAACAAATTATACATCTCGTTGTTCTAAACTTGTACGAACTACGATGCACCAACGGTCACTTTTAGTTTTCTTCTTATATAGAAAAATTAAAGTCACGCTGGCTTTTGTCAACAGCACAGCACTGATCAAAGCATGAATGATCAACAAATATATCTCATATTTATTTATATCATACATCAAGAAACGCCACCGCTTTTTTTATTTCTTTATGATGAAGAGCAGGATTCACGGTCTCCTAGATTTAGGGGGCACGCGAAGTTTTGCTGAGCTCTCTCGCAATCCTCGCTCGTCGCATAACAATTGTCGTGTGAACAGCAGTAGCAGACAGCTTCAGATATTGCTCCGTTTTTGCAGGTCTTTTTTCTGGCATTTACTGAAAACTACTCCCTTCATGTCTAGATGTACAGTAAAAGTAATATATTTACAAAAGCAAACAATATCTTATAATTTAGAATAGAGGAGTAATAAGTAATTTTACCCAAATGCGCCTGGTTGTATGATGTGTACTTACAGTGTGTAGGAATCATGAAACATCCCAGGATCAACATCAAGAACAGGACCGCCTTGCTTCCTTCCATCGCAATTTTCACCATATCAGGAGTTTCTCCAGATCAGACAATAATGTGTATATATATGTTTGACTACCGAATGCTTGCTGCAAGGTTCATGTGTGTGCACGCGCGCGCGCGAGTGTGTGAAAGATAACTATATATATCTAGCAAGAAGTGATGAACCGGTACAGTACAACAATTACCAATTTGGATCCATTAGCTGCTAATAGGTCATAACTAATATTAGCTAGCTGGTTTGGTCCAACTAGTAAGATAGTTATTAGTTAAGTATTAGCTAACAATTAGCTAAAAACTATTAGCTAGATCCGTTTTGATCGAGAGGAGCTAATTATTACAGCTAACTATTAGTTGCTTGGATCCAAATAGGACCTGTATTGGGTCAAATTAAGGTTCTATTTGGATCTATTAGCTACTATTAGTTAGCTGTAAATGTGACCGTTGACATAGTCGCGCCTAGCTCTTTTGTTGTCGTGCTCGAGGTTGGATCCTCCTATGATGGCATAAATGTGACCGTTGGTGTTCATCATGTTGGCAGGTATAACTGTGTTGACTATCTGCAGTTCCCTGGACGCCTCGGGGTTCGGCTGCTGCTGAGCCACGTGCTGATCTGGGGTAGCCGAAGAGGAACCGGCCACCGAATGCGCCTGATGGTAATGGGTTTATAAAGAGGAGCCTGCCACGCTATTGGTTGCTGGTACATATGCATGGGTGCCGAATTGCACGGTGCCTGAGGGTAAGCCTGGGGTGAAATGCCTGCGGAGGCGTTGCCATGCTGTGGTATACGTGCTTCGGTGCATCGGCCGGCTTTGCAGATTCGTCCTTCTCTCGCTGCTCTCTTGCTTGAAGAGCGTACTTGCATTCTCTGGAGAAATGGCCCTTGTCCTCTCCGCAGACGAAACAGTCGTGCGTCTTCGGCTGCCCTCGGCCTCTGCCACGCCCCCCGGCCGCCTCCAGAGCCTCTGCCCCCTCGGCCCTGGTTGCCGGAACTCCTGGCCTGATTGATCGGGTTTTGGGCGGGGTTCTCTTGCAAGTTGTTTACTGCCCCCGACTGCTGGCTGCCCTTCTGTTGATTCGGTTGGATAGCCTTGGGGGAAGCTTGTTTGATGCTATACCGGGAAGCTTTCCTCTTGATCAGATCTTCCTCTGACCTGACGAACTTACGCATTTGATCAAACAACTGTTTGATTGTAGTTGGAGCTTCTCCAGACATGGATTCGGCGCATGGGCTGATCTTTAGCCCTTTGACGGCCGCAGCTATAATAACATCATCCGATATGTTCGGTAGCTGAGCCTTTAGTTGGATTATTCTTTTGAGATACTTTGAGAGCGACTCATCGTCTTGTTGGAACAGATTCATGAGATCCACCATTGTTTTCTTGTCTGTCTGAAACCCCTGGAAGGTGGTGAGTAACTCGGCCTTCACCTGCTGCCACGAAGTGACCGACAAGAGCCTTTGGGACATGAACCAGTCGTGCGCTATGTCTGTTAGGGCCATAATCAGGGACTTGGTGAGGATCATGTCATTGCCTCCCGCCGAGTGCACGCATGCTTCATAACTTGCTATGAATCTTCTCGGGTTGGACTGACCGTTGAAATTTGGGAGCTTCGGCCTGTACCCCGCGGGCCAAGGATATCTTTGAATCTCAAGAGAGAGAGAGGGGAGGCCATGTCTGATGTTTCAGCCATTTCTCTTCACGGTTTTTCTCCTATGTATACGACTTCCTTTTCCTTGCCTGCGCCTGACCTGAGCGCCCGAATCTCTCTTTCTAGCTTTGCTGCTTCTTCTTTGGCCTGATTGATAGCATCCTGGGTGGCCGTCATTCGGTTGCGAGCTGCCAGCTGTACTGCCAACTGGTCACGCTGTTGCTTCAACTCATTGACTTTGGTGGCTTG
The DNA here is from genome assembly GCA_018135685.1 of Themeda triandra. Classification (NCBI taxonomy): domain Eukaryota; kingdom Viridiplantae; phylum Streptophyta; class Magnoliopsida; order Poales; family Poaceae; genus Themeda; species Themeda triandra. Next base: position 468,311 of record JAENPR010000330.1, on the reverse strand, counting down.
TTCATCGAGCTGCTTGAGGAGTCGAGCATTCTGGGCATCTGGTCCTTCCGGGTCTTCAAGTGCTTCTTCCGCTTCGGTGTCTTGAGCGTCGTGCTCCTCGCTCGCCGCACCACCCTGGTCGCTGGTCTGGCCTGAGGGCGGAGGTGTTGCCCTGGTCTGGATTGCGGCCGGATTTGGGACCGCGCCGGCTGGGGCTGAAGCCTCCGCGATGCCAGCCAAACCTGGCGCCGCCGTAACGCCCGATTGGGTTACCGATGCCCCTGTCGATTGAGCGCCGAACTGCTGCGGATCATTTGTTGCCGGGACTGGGTCAGATACCGAAGCTTCTTTTGATGTACCTGCTCCCGCCTTCGCTTTCCCCTTCGGTGGCATGGTTTTAATCGGCGACAACCACGGTGGGCGCCAATGTTGTTCTAAGGCGAACCCTTAGAACCCCCTCTGGTGGAAGACCTGAATCTAATTACGGAATGAAATACGAAGTGCACGAAGTGGAACGAGCAATGGGCTCAAGGTCAAACTCATTGTATTCCAGTCCAATGTTACGTCCCCATCGGGGCGTATTTATAGGAGCCCGCGGGCATTTACATGACCAAAATGCCCATGGACCTCTAACCCCTAGCAACTGTAGGCCCAGATGCCAAGGGCGTAACTGTCTTGTCGGCGCCAGCACTCCGTGCACGCCGAATGGCCGACAGGCATGGGCCCACTTCTCAGCGGCCAACTCCTTCACAGTTGTCGACCTTATCTCCTGCAAGAACAAGGTGAACACAGTCCAAGTGGGCCGCGTCGTCACAAGCCTTTTGGTTAGCTGCCCAAAAGGCCCTGTCGTGGTGATTCGGTTGCGGGACCGAATCAGATCGAGTGGCATTCACCGTGCCTACCTGGTCTGTGCCCAGCATTGTCGCTTCAGGCCCGATTCGGTTCCTCAACCGAATCGGCGTATCGTCAATTCGGGGGGACGGGGTGCCAAGGTCCCGGTTGTCCCCCAACAGTTAGCTAGCTAATAATTCATAGCTAATATTAGCTGCTTTTAGTAAGTTGGGTATTCAACTAAGAATTAGCTAAATATTTGCTAGACCTGTCTGGATCCAAACAGCTAATTACTAGTAGCTAACTATTAGCTCCTTGGATCCAAATAGTTGGCTGAAATTAACTCTATTCAGTCCAAACACCTTAGCTAATAGTTCAACTAGTAGCTCAAGATGAACTATTTAGCTAGCTAATAAGAAACTATTAGCCACCATTTTTTTAATTAAATACTACTCCCTCCATTTTAAATTAGCTGGTTTTCTCCCAACTAGAAGCTAATATTTTAGCTTTCTGAATCCAAATGACAGGGCCGCCATCTGGATTCAAGAGGCAAGCATGACTTGAATTTGGACAAGAAGAGTAGACGAGCCATTTTTTGATTCCATAAGTGGCAGCATTTGAGTAATAGTGTAGATACAGAATTAAGGTGAAATGTCTCGAAACATTCTTTGCATGGGGAATAGTGTAGTTTGGCCTTCTCCAATCCATCTCAAATAAAACTAGGCAAGACAAGGTGGTGATGATGCGGCCGATGGTCGAGGACAAGCGGTTGCTAGGGGAGGGGGGGGGGGGGGGGGGCGAGGTGTGAGTGAAGAGAATATATGACCTTTGTTGCTCTTGCTCCTAATAGGTCATTGGATCATCATCCAATGGGTAAAAAAATCGGAGTGCTGTGCATAGAATATCCTTATATCTGATTGTTTTTATTTTTTATCTAAAAAGATCGATTGACAAGAAGTTACTAATAGAAAAGAAGAACTTATAACAATGAAGTATAACGAAAATTACCGCCGCTACAAAACTCCCAACATGAAGGGGTGGAAACAAAACAATCACACAACAATGGATTTTTTAAAAATTTTAATCCTTTTTAAATAAATATTTTATTAACAACCCCCGTAAAGAATAATTGCACGCCATAGCCCCTTTGTTCGCGCCGTAAATACAGTGTGGCACGACAACACCACTCTGTCGCGCCATATGCACTGGCGCGACAAAGGGCGCCATGGTGGCAATGAGGGTTGACCATAGCTGGCGTTGCGGTCCCGTGGGTCCCACCTTATCGCACCAGAGTCGATGGCGCGACAAGGGGAGATAGGGTTTGGCCGGGCCGACTTTTTTCTTTCTCTCTCTTCCTCCTCTCCTTTCCTTCCTTTTCCCGTGCCCTTTGCCTCCAATGCCGCCGCCGCCACGCTACGCCGCCGCCCCACAAAGGCAGGCCGCGTCCCCCGTGCCCCCACGCCAAGCCGCAGCCACCATTTTGGGCGGGACTGCGGGAGGCAACCCGCGCCGGCCCCTGCCTGTACGCCATGGAGTGGCGGCGCCGGCGGCTAGTCCCTCCCCCTACACCGGCAGTGAGCACCACTAGGCTCCCGTGGAGCCTTGTAGTCGTGCGTTCAACTCCTCCCTCCCCCCCCCCCCCTATTTCTTGATTTGTTGCCTCATAGTTTTTTTTGAGTAGGGATTGGAAATTAGAGAAATTGTGAATGTTTTTAGTGTTTGTTGTTACAATGTGATGCGTACAATATGTTTACGATATAGTGTGGTCATAGATTCACCGAAAATTATGAGTTGCATGTATGTAGGTAGTTGATGCATGGAGGATTTAGATTGCTTGGTTTGTTGCCTTTGGATATTGTGCTATGGTAATGTAGTAGTGAATGCATACGATTTGGTTCGGAAAAGCATAGTTGTTGATATTGTTGATTTGTTGTTTCACATTTTGTAAATGGACCGTTTAGTGCGATTGTTCCATGGTGGCAAAGTGAAAGGAAACGGGGATTTTGAAAGCATGCACGAACAAGTTCAGTTCTTTAGTATACCTCCTACCTTTGATGTTCTTGTTAGCCATTGCTGGGATAAGTTTGGTTGGCCACTAAGTTTGAGAGGTAGATTTGACTGCGGGAAGAAACGAGTGCACTATGTGTTGATGGCTTTGTCATGTGAGGATGAATGGAAGAACTACTTAGAAGTTGTGAAGAGTTGCAACATTAGATGCTTGGAAGTTTTTGTGGAGAAGGGGTCTAGGCCTTTTTGTGGTGGCTGTGGATGATAATGTGGATGTGGACCCCGTAGAGAACCTTACCCAAGATGAAGAGTTGCTGCTGGTTGTCGTTAGAGAAGTTGGTGGTCGATGCCTTGAATGATGAGTTCAATGAGGAGGCGTTTGTGGACAAAGATGGCACGGGAGATGGAAGTTGGGATATGGATGACATATCCCTAGGATTAGAGGATGACGAAGTCGGTGTTGCCTCAGAGGCGGAAGATGACTTTACTTCAGGGCAAAGTACTTTGGATGATGTGTTGGCGGGTGAGTACAGGTCCGAGCCTAGTAGCGAGTATGAAAGTGATTGTTGTGAGGCAGTGTTTAGGGAGTCATTAAGAGTCCCAGTTGATGGGTCACTGAGAACGGAGTACAATGATGCAGAGCTTAGGCAATTGAAGTATGTCCATGTGGAGTTACCTTCGGTACCAAATTTCATGGACATAAGTATGGTTGACCAAGTAGTATGTGACACCAGTTTGACGTTGTTGGACGATGCGGTGCTAGAGAGTGAGGAGGTGGAGATTAAGAAGGGAATGGTGTTTGATAGATTGGAACATCTCAAGTATTTTATGATGGATTACGCCATCAGGTTTCACATGACCTATAGAGTCATGCACTGTGACAAACAACAAGAGGTGGTTGAGGAGTATGGGCTCGGAGGCAGAAGAACGAGAAATGGAAGATTCGAAATGTGAAGCAACCTCACACATGTCGATTTTTGAAACCAAAGGGAGTGCACGCCCAAAACATAGCCCAGTACGTTGGTCGTCATGTTGTTGGCGTTGTTAGGGCCGATAGCGACACATCTGTTTCTTCCATGATCGAGACCATATGGGCTTCACTGGTTATTGAGTGAAGTACTCAAAGGCATGGTGGGCAAAGCAACATGGTATAGAGTTGCTGTGGGGAAGGAGGCATACAACCAAGTTCTAAGGATTCTAAGTGCCACAAAACACTTCAATCTAGGCCTTAGTGGTATCCTGTTGCTGGCCACATAGTGGATGACGTGGACGGTGATCCAAAACATGTTCTGCAGAGACTTTTTGTGTTTTTCACAGTCGGCGGAGGCGTTCAAGCATTGTCAGCCCTTAGTGCTTGTTGATGGCACCTTCCTTACAGGCAAGTACAAGGGTGTTTTGATGATTGCAGTTGGAGTAGACCCAGACAATCAACTTGTCCCTTTAGCATTTGCTTTGGCCGAGGGTGAGAACGATGACAGCTGGTGTTTGTTCATGAAGCTTGTGAGGCAGAATATCCTCCGTGCGTCCTGCAAGATTTGCATGATCTCATATCGGCATCATAGTTTACACGAGAGAGATGTAAATGGATGCCCTCCTCTTGAGCATCGGTAGTGCATGAGGCCATATTCGTCGTCATCATCAAGGTCATAATCATCATAGTTGAACGACCATGCATCGTCATCCTCATCATCATCCTCCTCCTTGGGGGCCGGGAGATGTCCGTCGTTCGGTGGCAAATCGGGAACTACGAAAATGAAACATGTTTTAATGCCAACAAATGTAAGAAGATACAGGAGTCGAAACAATTTCAAAATCAAGTGCTCATAGAACTGATGATGCAAAGGGTTACGGGCCAGCTCGAACCTCCTATGGAAGAAGGCAATCTCCCTCCTTTCCTCGGCCACCATAAAGTCGTAGCGCTCCTTGTTGACTCACCAGAATCTAATGAGCTCCTCCTCGTGATACACTCCATTGAAATTTCGTCCGCTCGCTCGACGATGTCATCAGGAAGCATGTTCCATGTCAACATCAATGGCATTCTTACACAGTACCTCCTCCTCACATCTTCCTGCAACTACTATCGTCTCAAAATCTTCCTTTTCCTCTCGCAAGGCGAATAGAAATCGACCTTCAGGCTCTCCATTAAGTCCAGGGAAATCCTTCCAAGTGCAAGACTTCCCCGCCTAAGCAAACACAAATCAATGAGCAAACAAATCGGTTGCCTATGTAGATTCACTAACTTCACCAGTTTAGTGAACTAATCCATAGCTCATTGGGCCCTCCATAAGCATTGCCACAGTAGTGACCGTACCCTAGCTCAGACAGAACAACTCCTTCGCGAGCCTTGATGCCACACTTACACTTACGGTCTACCATCTTCAAGCATGGCCATGGCTTAATGCCTACTGCAAACTCTTCAACTTCATACTTAGAAGACCAGTGAGATTTGGGTCCATAGTCGTACTCCTTGAAGTCACAAGCCGGGAAACCTCTCTAAAAATGATAATGTTGCACGTGAAATGTTATACTGTCAAAAACACAAAGCACCTCAAAAATTAGATTGATTGCATGAGCACTTACATAATCACGCTCACCAGACCGGTAGAAGGGAGTAAACAATCCCCTCTGGCTTGGAACTTGGAGTACCGCAATCTTGTCACAGTGGCATCTAGGACGATTGAAAAGATGGTTCAGTACAACGTCGAGCTTATCCGCATCTATCATTTGAGGAGGGTTCGGTGGCGGAGGCACCCATCAAACAAACTCATCATAAGGACAACTCTTCCAAGGGTCGTAAGGAAACAACATAATGCTCCGATCGGACATTTCATCGCCATCGATCCACCGGTAGAAGTTGCATCCGTCTAGAGCACAATGAAGATGGGAGGGACGACGCCTAAGTTGACAACAACGGATCCTTTTTTTAAATATTTTAACAAAGGCCATCGACAACGGATGTCTTGACTGCTTCACAAAGGCCGATAACCCACAAGCACACAACGGTGTCGGTAGAGCTGGTGGGAATGGACCTTTGCCACCATGATCCTTCGGATGGTGGACGAACTGCTTGTTCTTTGACAACTCCATTAAACCTATTACAAAGTCATAAAACTAAATTTATCAAATACTATTATTACAAACTCTATCAACAATTTTCATGTTGCCTACAACAAAGTCAACGGTACGAAAAGCCAACAACATGCATCAACTACCAAATTCACATGAAATCCGACGCATCCATTAATATAATCCGTACAAATTCATTTGAAACACAAACTTAGATACAATTATATATATTTTCTGGAGTGGTTTTTGTTAAAATATTTATTAAAAAGATAATTTTTTTTTAAAAAAATCCCACAACAATACACAACCAACCAACCACCACTACAAAAGCAACCGATGTCACAATGGAAATTTTGCTCTGAAGGACATATGCCCAATATGCATTCACCGTTGGATGCACGTGGAGGGGCATGGAGTTCCTTTGGTGATGTCTCTGAGGATAAAAATAATATCTACATATGCCGTCGGCGTCATCGCCAAGCTAGAAATCTAGCCAATGATTTTTCAACCAAAACCCTGGAGAGTTACGTTGGACAGATGAAATGAGAATATGATGTGACAGGAACCGTTTCAACCAAAACCCTCCGCTTGTCTCGGTTGACCTGATGCTGGATGAGCTAGCCGCCCTGCTCGTCCCGCCTCTAGTGGCGCGACAGGCTCTTGACGGCCTGCCTCCTCTAACATCCCTAAAAATCCATAAATCAAAATCACTAGCATTAAAATTATTTTCAAAATGTATTTTGAAAACTATAAATCATTTGAGCTCTATCATCTCATTTGCACTTCTATCCACCCCATATATCTCTCCTGCTCTTCTCGCTCCAATTATGTTCCGCACACAGATGCGCCAGCATCATCCACGCCCGTCCCCCACCTCTCTCTTGCTTGCTCGCCCTCGCCCGATGCCCGACAATGGCGCGTGCGCCGACCCCACCACCATCGCCGCCGCAGCGTACCCGCGCCCATAACCCCTCTCGCCGATTGCAGCCTCGCGCGACACCGCAACACGTGGACCCCACCACCTCGCCTCGCCGGTTGCGCCGAGGGACCCACCTCGCACTCTCCCTCTTCCTCCTCCTTGCATAACAGCAAAGCCTACAAGCAAGTGTCTGCTGTGCACCTGCATTTTTTTTACCAGAAGCTCCTCACCATTTTAACCGAGCACGCAAAGCACCTCAAGTAGCCAAGCACGTACAGGCAGTCTCAACTTGCTCGCATCGCATGCACACAGTTGCGCCTCGTTACCTGTGGCCATGCAAAGTTAGGCACCACCTATATGCTAGACGCCACACCGCCCTGCCTAACTTCCCTAGTCCTCCTCGCCTTGTCCTTCAAAGCTGCAGCACAGCAACGCCATTAGTGGCAAGTTGCCGAGCGATTGGCCCAGCTTCTCCCCGGCCATCGTCTACGAAATCCGAAGCTGAGGCCGAGCTGCCCTCTTCCTCCACCCAGCAGCACACTCAGCTCGCTCACCTGCTTGCCTGCTAGCTCTCGCTTCGCTTCGCCTCACGTATACCGCTACCATATACGCCCGTGCGTGCGAACCGAACTTGATCGTTGTCGCACGACGAGGTGAGCAGCTCATGAGCATCCCCTTGGTCTTCCCACCCTCTCTGTTGCCTTCTTCCTGCTCCTCTCATGGCATCCCGAGCCACCTAGGAGCTCCACGAGCTCTCGGCCATGGCGTCCATGCACGAAGCATGAAGAACACCCGTGGCCTTTGCTGCTGGCTTGCTTCTTTCTCTCTCTCCCTTCACATGCATGTGCGTATGACGTGCGGGCCCTAAGCAGCACATGCACATGCAAGGCGAACCCAGTGGACATTACGTGAAGCTCAAATCACCTCCCCAGTAATCACGTGCATGAATGAGTTCACCTCCACTTCATCCAAAAGTTCATGTTTATTTATCCAGACAGCCACCTTGCAAATTAATATCTCCTCCATCCGATCACCGATTCCTTCAATTCTTCTTTCTAAATTCATCTAAAATCATAATCTATCTCCCATAAAAATCTTATAATTTTTAGAGCTCATTTGTATTTATGTAATTATTTATTTGTGCTTGTCGTCGCATACTTTAGTTGACAGAGTGAACGAGCCCGAGAACGAGGATGCCGGAGGCGAGTACCGCGAGTTCGGTGTCGAGGACCCAAACGACCAGCAGGAGTTTGCTGATCAGGACGCCGACGGAGGCAAGTCCAGCCTTTTCCCCTTGATGCATGTTGATCCTATTTTTAAACACAACCCGTAGAAGCCGTTTTAAACATTGCATGTACGATATACGTATGAGTATTTTCATTGCTTAGTTATAACCCGATTGAACAGCCATCCTTCAATTGATATTACCTGATAATTACCTTGTTCAAATCTAGGAGCAAATAATATATTATATTATTATTTAGTACTCATTCTGGATACTCGTCACTATAATTTTCTCAAATATAACAATTTTTTAAAAGAAAAACGGTGTGAGTTATAAGAATGAATTGTGGGTATTGTGAAAGGGATAATGGACTAGTATAGATGGTGATTACCCTAGAGATGGGGCGGATTGGTGTTCCTTTTGTGGGATGCCTTGGTGTTGGGGCTTGTTCCTTTTGTGGTTAAGCGTGAATATATCTGCCTTGTCTCGATTAAGGACTGAGTTGATGATTCATCTAGCCTAATTCATTTTATTGTACAACCACTCGACCTTGTATGCGGCAAGGCTTAGTCTAAATCTCTCTAGTTAGTATGGCAATCACCTAGAGGCAGGTGTGCAACGGGACACTAAGAGTTGTTGGTGACTGATAATTGTATGAGATGTATAAGCGCTGTAATTTATTGTTATGTTGTGTCTTAGTGTGCCTGTGGTGAGCGCCAGTATTTAGCTAGGAGGGTAATGGCTTTGATGGATCTATGCTTGCACTACGGTGTTAAGTTATGGTACCCTACTTATGGTGAAAGTATACAACCTCTGTAGAGTGTAAAATGTATCCGGATAGACATGTCCACGGCATATGGACGGGTTATGGTTTAGTTTCAACAACTAGATAGGTTGGGATGAGTGAAAACATGTGAGTGAGTGTGATTTTAGAAATAATGGTTGGTTGCCATGTGTTGCAGGAACAGAGGGTTTAGCAACACGCTTAAAATTGCGAACAACCCCTTTTTCATAAATACTGTTATATATGGAAGATGTCTTTTGCAAAGGTATTTATAAAATAAACCCTACATGTGTTAAAAGATAGCTTTATGCAAATAACCCAAGCTTTATCCTTGATATATCCATATGCATATATTGTTATCCCATTCCGTAGGGTAAGGCTGGATTTGTTGAGTACTTTTGTACTCACCCTTGCTTTGTTGAACAGAGGAAGATCTAGACTTTGATCCCGAAGCTGCGTTCGATTAAGGTCGTGTCTGCACCCAACTAAGCCTATGGCATTGGGATCCGTCAGATGTCTACATGCGAGTTCAATTCCTGGGTTCTTTGGACCTAGGCTATATTCTGGTGTATTATTATTATTGTTTGTCTTCATTGCCCCCGTGCGGCTAGACTACTGCATTGAGACTTATCGGTTATAATAAATGTGTTACTAGCCTCCTGGGACTAGTATTTGTATCACATTTGAGTTCCTGTTCAACGGGGACGCTTCACCTCCCGACGGGCAGGAACCGCTGGGGGACCCCACGCCGACGGCCCCTCAGCACATGGCAGACCATGAGTCGCCCCCGTGATCTCCCGTGCGGGGCTCGTCGAGGGGCGCTATGGCGCCATCCGAGGTGGACTCGCCTTCACCGTCTCCTGGGGAGGCTGCACGGCGGCTGGCCAGGTTCGTCGACGAGGTCCGGGTGGTGAGACCGCCACCCCTCATCAGTTCGCCCCCAAGCAAAAGACGCCGCCCAAGCGGTCCTGGCCCAAGCGGAGCAGGCGGAATGCAGCTCAGCGGATGGACCACATCCCGGCGTCCAAGCGTGGCGAGGTACTGCTCATGCGGCGGATGGGACTCTTGGAACCATCGGCACCGCCCACCTCTGCGTCTAAGCGCACCTACGACTCCCTATTCGAGGGCGACATGTCGTCTAAGGACGCTGAGGCTTTCGACGCGGCGTTCCCTGCTTGCAGAGGTAGGCACACATAGTTAGGTTGGTCCTCGTGAATCTCAGGGTTGTTTTATTTAAAATATGGCCCCGCTGTCGGTTGGGCCGCAAGCGGCCGCTCTTATACTTCATTTGACATTCTCTTTTTCTAATACAAAGATACGCACACTCGTGTGTATTCGAGAAAAAAAAAAGAGAGAATATGATGTGACACGGTTTTACATTATTACTGTCTTCCATATATATCGTAAATAATGACCTTGACATCAGTGGTGTCATGTAGGAGTACAGATTAATTAAAAACCGCTGGTAATTCACATTATTAATTAACCCAAGAAATTAAAGTATGCATTTTTATTTGCGTTGGAATCAGTGGCGCTGCATAGATCAGTTGAAGATATCCTGGCCGGGGGAGAGCAGCTTGTTGGGGTCGTACTTGTCCTTCATCTCCACGAAGCGATTCCACTTGACGGTGCCAAAGTGGCGGATCCAGTCACTGCGGTTGGTGTAACGCGCCAGGTATCTCTTGTACTGGATCCCGGCGAGGTCGCAGAAGCGCAGGATCCTCTGGTTCTGCTCCTGCAGCCTCGCCAGGTCGTTGGCCACCGACGAGAAGAGCAGCGACACCGCGTAGAACACGTCCTCCGACGGCGTCGCCGCCGACATGTCGTCGTCCCACATGGATTTGTTGAGGGGGTAGACGATGAGCGGGCCGACGATGTCGGTGCCCTGGAGGATGCCCTTGAAGACGCCGCGGTCCAAGTCAGCGATGCGCGACCGCGGCACGAACATGTTGAGCCACGGGTGCGGCACTCGCCATAGCCCCAGCTTGTTGAGCGCCACCTCCTCGTTGTGCACTCGGTCCAGGAACTCCAAGTAGGTCACGTCGCGCTGGAAGGCGAACCCCTCCACGAAGCTTAGCGTGTCCAGCACAGATATGAGCTCCTGCATGCATGCCCGGCCGGTAAAAATAATCACCCATCACATCCATGCAAGCATCATGGCGACCGATCGAGAGAGTTGCCCTATATATGTAGATCGACGTAGCTAGTACCTGGTCCACCGACGTGGCGTTGTCGTAGTTGATGGTGGCCTCGATGCTGTACAAGGTGGTGGCGTTCCTCTCCCCGGCGAGCGCGACGATCCTGGCGACGTCGGCGTCGGAGAAGAACCCCGTGTTCGAGAGGTCGGTGGCGAGGCTCTGGTTCACGAACACCGACCCCTCGACGTAGTTCATCGGGCCGAACGCGCCGTCGGGCCGCGGGGCGATGAGCCGCTCCTGGTCGGCGGTGAACGTGACGAAGTCGGTGTAGACGAGCCGCACCCACCGCGCCCGCGCCGGCGCTGGCTCGACCGCGATCCGGGCGCGGGTGATCATGCCAAACTGGCCCAGCCCGCCCAGGACGGCGTCGAACAGGTCAGCGTTGAGCTCCTTGGAGCACGTCATCATCTCCCCGTGGCCTGCACGCGTGCACAAATTGGGACAAAGTCAACGCACAACAATTAATCGAAACGAACAAGGCACAAACTACTGGAGTCGTCGTTAACCGCGCCAAATGCCAATGTCAACGCATCAGTGCTGCAAGCCAGCATGTTTATTTACTAGTTAATAAAGACGTCGCCGCCCCTCGCCGGCCGGTGCAGCGCGGACATTAACCACCATGCACTTCTAGTATAAAGGCGATCGAGCTAGCACTAGCTTGTTGGTGTGGTGCGCGCATATTTTGTGCAAGGAAAGTAGGTGCATAGGTACCGGTGATAACGTCCAGCTCCAACACGTTAGATATCTGTGGGCCGTGCCGGAACGCCTGGCCGCTGATGCCGGCGGTGGACAGCGTGCCGCCGACGGTGAGGTAGAGGTAGTCCGTCCAGGACCGCGGCGCCACCCCGCGCGCCAGCGACGCGCGCAGCACGTCGATCCACATCTGCTCGCCGCCGGCGTCCACGTAGCGGCCGTCCGCCGACACGTTGATGTGCGGCAGGGCGGCGGCGGCGGCGGCGCCCAGGGACGCCATGTTGACGACCACGCCGCCGGGGGCGAAGGCCTGGCCCATGAGCGAGTGGCCGCGGCCGCGGAACGCGATGGTGTAGGGCCACCCGGGGTGGAATTGGCCGCGCTCAGGAGCGTCGCCAGGTCGCCCGTGGACGCCGGGTACAGGACCGCCGCCGGCAGCGCCGACGTGATGTTGCCGAAGTCCGTCGAGGCCGCCACCGTGGCGTTGCTGTCGGTCCGGAGCTTGCCCTCAGCCACGAGCGCGGCGAGGGAGGGTGGCCAGGGACGGTGGTCTCCAAGCGCAAGCGTGCGTACTAGTGCATGAAAGGAGGCGATTAGCTCAGCCAACAGGAGGTAAACCACAGCCATTAGCGACATCGTTCACGGGGAGAGAGCTAGACGTTATGTGTGTGATTTTTTGGTAATTATAGGCCGTGGTGTTTGCACCCCGTATATATAGGACGGGTAGGGCAACACATACGTGTGGTGTGATTACATACTTCAATTACTCGAAGATAGAGAGCTGCTTTCCAAGGAGAAAATTATTCTGCATGCCGTCTAGTTTTATTTTGTTTGTCCACAGAACAATAGCACACAGGTGCCTAGTTACTATCCTTTCAGGGATTTATAAAAAGAGAAATTTTATGGCGCTTGGAAATAATGATAGCCCTTCATTTCACTCGATCTGATGGTTTAAAAATAGGAGGAACCATCCAAGAGGAACTTAAGATGTGGAGCGGAACTAAAGATGTGTGGGACAGGAACTAGCTTGTGATTAAACCGAAAGGGTATAACAGTACTTCTCTATTTAGGCTCAGCGCAGAATCACGCCATGGCTGGTGATGTGAAGGTAGATGCCACGGCGGCAACCTGATGGTGATACACTGATACGTGGGTGGGAATGCGGAGTGGCCTGCTGCTGCAGCAACCTGAGGGCCATATGCGCAGCATTGCAGATGTGTGTAGTGAGGGCGGCGGCGACCTTTAGAGATTGGCGGCGTACCAACAGAGCCGCCGGCGAGTTGTCGGGTCGGGTGGCATGCAATCCAGGAAGCAGCGAGACCGGCGGCCGGCAGCAGCGAGATATTGTGACTGAAGAGATGGCCTTCCAGTAACTGACGTGAAATTAGATCTCGTGGCTCACGATATTTTTAGTTAGCGATGGTCAGTGGCGGAGCCAGAAATTTTGATTAAGGGGGGCTGAATAATTCGATAACATCTTGTGAATATGAAAAATCTATACAACAAGTGTATACAATAATATTTTTCAACGTTTTTTACTACTAATAAACTAAGTGGAGGGGAGTTAAACAATACAATACGATGACATCTCGACTACGATAACAAACATATATATGCACCATGCTTGCTAAACTTGCCCAGACACCAGATTAGGGGGGGCCACGGCCCCTGCCAGCCCCCCCTTGGCTCCGCCACTGGCGATGGTGGTGTAAAATATAAAAAGTACTATAAATGCCCTTAACGATAATTAAGAGGAACCACCGGTTCCTTTCAAGCACAGTAACAAATCTCTTATAAAAAAACTCTTATATCTAATCCTACTTAATTACTCTTTCAGCCATGTAATATAGCGCATTCAAACATTTGAAAATGAGCAAATTGCATTCATAGTACAACAACTAGGCTAGGGGGTGCAAATAACCCTAACAACTTGTAAAATGCTTAATTTAGTTCAACAAAGTGGTACGCTGGTGTGAGTACGGTCCAAATATGAAGATGGTAACTATTGAAACGTACAGACGTCGAGCTATCAAGGGCGACAGCGTATTTGGCTGATTTGATTGGCATGCAAATCTACTCAACTCGGCTTGCAAATCTACTCAACTCGGCTTGCAAATCTCGTCATGGGTTTGGCTTGCTTGCTCCTTGCACACGATCTCCTTTTTTTTTTTGAGTAACTTGCACACGATCTCCCTTGCCATGCGAGTACACAACAGACTTGCACACGATCTTCCTTGCCATACGAGTAGACAACAAACTTGCACGTACGTACCTGAGCGGTTGCCAAACTAGCCGCCACAAATTATCTAAGCCTCTGGACCTAGATTAAACGCCGTCGGCGGCGACGGGAACCACTTGATCTGCTGATCATGAAACCCCATCGTCGAGAATCAGGCGCGAGCATGGAACCTCGTCATCGAGAATCAGGCGAAGCTCCTCCTGACTACAGTTAGTATCCAATTTTTTTTCCTTAGCCTGAACCTTCATGCTTTTAGTGTGTTTCTATTTTCACGGTTTCACGGAAGGATGATTCATCCATCTATTCCCTGACTATATGCATGGCCGGAACCACCTGTGTTCATAATGATCACTTCAGCGTGGAGATACATCATGATGGATTTTTCTGTGGCCTTGGCAAGAAATAAAAGGATATATATGGACAGCAATATAGATTGGTTCCTGTGTGGATGAACATTTTCTTCTTGCTTTCTAGCTCCATCGACTGATAATGATTCCTACTTGCCGACTCCTAGAATGCTAGGGCCAAGCCGATTGGGCTAATTGGACCTTCCGCACTGGGCCCTGTAAAACTCCCTGCAGGAAGCCTTTACCGTAAAAAGTGCTGCAGCAAGGTATGCCATTGTGTCCTGTAAAGATGCGGATGGCCTCCCATCCGCTGGCTTTCGCGGACGTACGGAGCGGCCGGTAAAGGATGCTGCGGGCCCGCCGAGGAGAGAGAAGGACGGGGCTGAGCTGCGGAGAGGGACGACTGGGAGAGAGAAGGACGAGGCTGAGCTGCCGGTGCTGTTGGTCGAGCCATGCTTGCCGCCGCTCGCAAGGTCGCCCGACCGCCCGCCATGGACGCCAGCCAGGCACGAGGACGAGGACGAGGCCGGCGCGGGCACGAGGAAGACGACGCCGCGAGCTCCATGGCCAGCGCGGGGAGAGAGGGAGGGAGGCCCGCCGCGCGCACCGTCGCCGTGGCCTCGCCGCGCCACGCGCGGCTTCCGCCCGCCATGGACGCCTGCCGGGGAGGGGAGCAGGGAGCAGGGAGCCGCCGGGCATCGGCTAGGCGGAGGGAGATTGGACGGCGAGCGGCTCCACCCGCCGTGGCTACTCCACCCGCCCGACCGCGAGAGAGGGTGGGGAGCTCGCCGTCGGGAAGTAGTACTCTATACCCGCGACGGACGACTGCTCCACCTCCCAAACGCTGCTTTTGCTCCTCGTCTCCACAAGCACCGGATCCGCACCGCCATGAACCACCAGCTCCACCTTCGCCGGGCCACGTGCAGGCGACGCTCCGGCGGGGGGCGGGCGTCTCGGCGGCGGGAGCGCCCCATGGCCGCTGAAAGCATCTAGGCCCCTTTTGATGCGGGTTTCGATGATGGATGACAATGTTAATTATCATGACTAACGTGTGTTTTGCAGAAACAGTAGAATGTTAGGTCGTGGTGATGGTATCTCGGGCAATATGATTTTCATGCCCCCTGTCGATGGAAATTGTTTCAGTTTTCAAAGGATGGACGACGAGGTTAAGGACGGTTAGTTCTGATTGTCGATGGTGTTGAGTGACATCGGATTCGCTAGGACTTTGTTTTTCCTTTGGCCGTACTATTAAGGGGGGTACGAGCAGGTAGCTTTACCTAGGTGAGTCTAATGGTTTAGGTGTGATGCACACTTGTCAAACTTAGCACTAGGTAGCTGCAAAATATCCCTGAGATTGATTCTAGTCAAAGCCGTTCACAAAGGATTTGAATCGAAAGTGGAACGTGCTTCAAAAGCTGCGCCGGACGCTGGCTTGTGAAGCGCCGGATGCTGGCGTCAGCGTTCGGCGCATGCAGCGTGCGCAGACCCTGGAGAACCGAGCGACGGACGCTCGGCCTGGCACGTCCGGTGCGCGCCGGACGTAGTCTAGAGAGCCTATAATCTGGCCAGACTGCCGGACGCTCGGCGAGAAGGCGGCGGATGCGTCCGGTGTCCACAACGGTTAGCTGTGGAATTTGAACGGTAATCCGGCGCTGCGATGCTGGCGCGTCCGGCGCTCGCGAAAAAGCTGAGGTGGGGGATAACTGTTGGTTTTTTGGCTTAGGCCTATAAATACAACCCCACCTCCTCCACACCAGCTCTCTTGCCCATT
This sequence comes from Themeda triandra, assembly GCA_018135685.1. Lineage (NCBI taxonomy): Eukaryota > Viridiplantae > Streptophyta > Magnoliopsida > Poales > Poaceae > Themeda > Themeda triandra. The sequence goes on along the minus strand of JAENPR010000330.1, from coordinate 452,252 downwards.
TGTTCAGCTGAGGAAATACTTTGAGTGCAAGGGAGAGCAAGAGCCTATTGAAGTCATTTGAGATTTGAAAATCAAGAGTTAAGGACTTCATTAGTGCAAAAGAGAGTAGCAAGTGTGCATCCACCCTTCTCATTAGGCTTGTTGTGGTCAAGTGAGAGTTTGTGCTTATTACTCTTGGTGATCGCCATCACCTAGATGGCTTGGTGGTGATTGGGAGCTTGGTGGTCATCCGGCGGAGGCTTGTGGATGACCCAACTCAAGTTGTGAGCGGTTCTCGGCGATTCACTGCGTCGGAGCGACGAAGAATTAGCCACTAGAGAGCACTTGATCCTTGCGTGGATCAAGGGGGAGCGATACCCTTGCGCGGGTGCTCCAACGAGGACTAGTGGGAGTGGAGACTCTCCGATACCTCAGAAAAACATCGCCGTTTCCTTGCCCCTTTACTTTCCGCATTTACTTTCTAGCATTTATATTCTTGCCTTTACATTCCTAGAATTGCCATGCTAGAATAGGATTCGAACCTAGGGTGCAAAACTTTTTGACGGTAGAATCATTAGGAACACACTTTAGGCACCGAGGGGGTGAAAATGGGCTAGTAGGATTTAATTCCGCAAAAAGTTTTAGAATTACCCCAATTCACCCTCCCCTCTTGGGCATCTTGATCCTTTCAGCCGCGAGCGCCGCATGGCAGTGCTCCTCCCCGCGCGCGCAGCAGCAGCGCCGGTGGCCGAGCTCGTGGTCGGCTGGGGAGGAGGAGGCCTCCGCCGGGTGGAAAGGAGCGTCGCGCCACCGATTCGAGACCGAGAAAGGAGTGCCGCGCCGCCAGCAGCAACCCCGGCGCGGAGCCGTACCGTGCTAGCCTCTGCCCTTGCCCCGACGGCGAGCACGAGCCGCCGCGAGCAAGAGCTGCCGCGAGCGCGAGCCGCCGCCGTCCATGCGCCCGCCGCCGGGAGCCACTTCCTTCCGCGTCGGCCGAGGCCCCATCCGGTCCGCCCTCGGTGTGGGGCTCCGCCGCCTACGGCTCCTCTCGCTGGCGGGGAACCAGCTGACGGGCGCCGTGCCGGCCTCCCTCGTGGGGCTCCCCGACCTCCACACGCTCGACCTCGGCGCCTGGCGGAGGTGAAGAGGAGGGGGCGCCAGGCGGAGAAGAGGAGATGAGAGTGACAGGCTGTGGGAGAGAGAAGGGAGGGGTAGGTAAAAAAATAAATAAATCTAATACGTAGGTCCCACCTTAGGATAGGGGATGATATAGAGTATGGATGGGTGCGGGAAAAGTGAATATAGAGGAGAGGATCTCGATGACCAGGATGGAATATTCCCTTTAGAGGATGAATTTAGAGTAAGATGAGTGAGTGCGGGTAATCTTAGCACGTAAGGCTGCAATTGAGCTAGCTAGCGGAAAGGACGGAGCCGAGCTCTACTTCAAATGAGCCATCCGAACAACCCAACTCAAACTCATTGTCTAGCAAGGGCCAAAATACGTCAACCTGACCGTACATGCTCATGCTTGCCTAGTTCTTCTACCAAAAAACACAATTTGAAAATTGATGGACTAGTTTGCACCCACCTCCGTAGTTTGTGTATCTCTAGTGTAATTTACTCTTCGAAAATTGTACATAAATATGAGCGATTCTAGGGGACAAAATAGTTTTGCATTAAATAGTTGTATAAATTTGGTGGGCATTAAATTGCTACTTGCTATTTATCAACCAATCACCATTAATAATATTGATGATAACGTCTGATTAAAAAATAAAGTGAGGGTACATACGTCTTTATGTTTTCTCTTAATGTGTTCTGAAATATCTAGAATGCACTATACTATAGGACAAGAGGATAAGCTGTAATTTTGGTACCTCTCCAAGGATTTAGAAAAAAAACTCTTATATGTATGCATGCTGCTTATGTGTAACTGTTAGCAGTATATGCTTTTTAATAATAGTAGCCATCTTGAGGCCTTGTTAAAGCTGTCTGCTGTCTTAACATTTGCAGTCCAGGGACTGGAAGTTCTCTATTGTACTGAGCTTTGGCAGATGCGACATTTGTATATATGATACACACACACACACAAAACACACACACACACACACACACACACACACACACACTAACTTTTTTTTTTGCGAAAGGGAAGATATATTAAGCATAAGCACAGTACATCCTCCCAATTACAAAATGGACCTCAAAGAAAAGAAAAATTATAATTAAGTCCTCAGGACACAAGCTCATCTTCCTCAACTCCGATCTCCAGTTCACCGTCGTCCCAACCATATCGGTCCAGGTCCATCTCCCCGCCTGCCAAGGGACTCCAAGCATTGGAAGTGTTGCAAAAGCCAATACCCGAACTCCACCTAGAGAATGCATTCCGATGAAAGAATATCGGTCGTCACCTTGACAGAAAGGGAGAGGAAGAAGAGATCCGCCATCGCCAGCCGGAAGACCGACAACCGGATAAGAAGTCCACCGCCGCCAAGGATCCCAACAACGAGGACAAGCCACACACCCACGAGGATGTTCGAAGCTCCCACCCGATGACCGTGCCGAACCAGCAACTGCCGCCGCTTGCGAAGGAGCCCTTTATTCGCCAGCAAAGGAGCTCCCAGCAGCCGCCACCACCATCGACTGCTGACGAGCAAACCCTAGCTCTGCCGTCGCACACCAACAACGAGCATAACCTAGGCCTAGATAGAGTCCTACCTAACCTATATACAGCCGCACGCCGATCCGTGGTCCACCTCCCTCTCCGACGCCGAGCCGGCCGTCGAAGGGGAAAGGGACCAACGGAATCGCCGCCGGCAACGCCTTCCACTTGAAGTCGCCCTTTCCGCCTCTCTGCACTGTAGATGGGGATAAGAACGAGTCGAGCCAACCTTCACCAAGCCGGACATGTCCTCGGAATTGGGATTTGCTGAGTGAGTGACGGGCAGATGGGACGCAAAAGCACAGGGAAAGGCACCGAATCGTCGTGGGAGTGCGTTGTGCACGGGAAGGGCAGACCGGTGATGGAAGCGATACTGTACTTCATCAAAATGTCACTAGCCTTTTGGATCTTTTAGCTTTCTTGTCGCTTTATCTCACCTTAATAGCCATGAATTAATATAGGATTAAGCAAATGACAACATATTGGAAACAATGATACTTTGATTGGGACATTATATTTTTGATCGATAAGTCGTGTCAACATACATTACACGACCAAGGTACAAATGTGTTTCAGCGAAGGTGGCTGCATGTCAATTTCAGCGGCTCTATGCATATTAATGTGTAACAATGGTCCGCATATGCAATTTTTTGTCCAATTCTTTTGTTGTTGTTCAGTGGTTCCTTGACGCCATTCTTTCTAGTAAAAGTAAAATAAAATGCTGATGTCTTCAGTAGTAGAATTGGTTGCTGTTCAAACACTGTTCGCAGATATTCACAGATATTTAGTCACTGTTTATTATTTTACTTCTACAACACTGTTCATCCATATTTCAAATATGCTTTAGTTACTGTTCATCTCTTTTCGGCACTGCCCGCCTATGCTTTTACTGTTCACTTTTAGCAAAGCGGGCGCGGCGGCAGCACGCCTACTAGGCTAGTTATAATCAATTTCTACGGAACGGCGATGGCCCACCGGACCCTAGCCAACTGTGCGACATAATCGGCATCTGTTTGCGTGCGTGCATCAGTGCATACATGCAATCCTCCCTCCGAAAAAAAAAATGTAATTATGAAAATCGTGTCGGTTAAATTTGCTAAAGTTTGACCAAAATTATAATGATTAGTATTAACATTTATGTCTCAATCAAGATTTATTACGTAAATATATTCCGTCTTTAATCTAATGATACTTATTTTGTATCGTAAATATTTGTATGTTTTTGTAAAACTTTGATCAAATTTGAAATCGATTGACTCCTCGAGAAACGAGAATTGTATTCTTTTTTATGTCGGGAGTAGCTTATTGTACCCAACAACAGGCTCCTGTTACCACTTTACATGGACCATGACACAAGGAGGACAAAAATGGAAAAAATGTGCATGTACTGCTCCCTCCGTACCAAAGTTAGCATTTTACTAGGATGTAGCCTGGAAACCAATAAACGAGTAAAATGATGAAATTGCCCCTGTACTCAACCTCAAATAATTGGTTCCACGTTTTTAACATACCTGTCCTAGCCTATTATACTCCAATATATGCGCATGCATACCCACTCTCGGTGCACTTCCATTTCGTACAACTGTTTATTGGAAACAATGATCCTTTGATTGGGACATTATATTTTTGATTGAGACCGGCCCCGCTTCTCAGGTGCAGGGGAGGGCGGGTACACTGCGTAGGTAAGCCATGGCGGGCGGTGAGAAAAAGGACTGGGAGAGGATTGGTGCGCAGCCCCTACATGTCCCCGATGGTGCACAGTGCCTTCATTGCAAATGGGGCCTGCCAGCGTTCACTACGCACCCACGTCTCAATTTGCTAGGAGTACTACGCACCCACAGCTCAATTTGCTAGGCTCACTGCCCACCACCGCACATTATTTTGTTGTGTTCTCATATACTCCGTATGAGATAATAAAGTTTTTTTTCGTTCGAACTTATCGACCGGTACTGTGTTTTCCACTCACATCAACCGAAGGTGGCTGCATGTCAATTTCAGCGGGGTGGCTGCATGTCAATTTTAGCGGCTAGCTAGCATCTATACATATCTCTACATACTAATGTGTAACAATGGTCCACATATGCAATTTTTTGGTTTAATTCTTATTGTTGTTGTTCAGTGGTTCTTTGATGCTATTCTTTCTAGTAAAAGTAAAATAAAATGTTGATGACTTCAGTAATAGAATTAGTTGCTGTTCAAACACTGTTCTCAAATATTCACAGATATTTAGTCACTGTTTATTGTTTTACTGCTACAACATTGTTCGCCCGTATTCTAAGAGCAAGTACTATGAATTTGTCCGCTCGCCGGCTGCATGCAGCTCCAGGTCATCCAAGCTGAGGAGCAGTAATGGTGGACCCCACTATTCTTTAATGCTTTACTGTTACGTGGAAGGAGCAGATAGGGAGCAGCAGCCACACAGTGCCGTTTCGGCCGCTTTCAGGTGCAGGGGAGGGCGGGTACACTGCGTGGGTAAGCCATGGCGGGCGGTGAGAAAAAGGACTGGGAGAGGATTGGTGCGCAGCCCCTACATTCCCCGATGGTGCACAGTGCCTTCATTGCAAATGGGGTCTGCCAGCGTTCACTACGCACCCACGTCTCAATTTGCTAGGCTCACTACCCACCACCGCACATTATTTTGTTGTGTTCTCATATACTCCGTATGAGATAATAAAGTTTTTTTCGTTTGAACTTATCGACCGGTACTGTGTTTTCCACTCACATCAAAACAACATTTATTTTCCTTAAAGTCTTCACGCATTTATCGCACCCCCGTCCTAATCCTTTGAGTTTCTACAGTTTGGATGTGTATAGCACATGCTATAATTAGTGTACTATTGAAACAATGATCAATTAGTGTGCAACTACTTCAGTTAATGAAAGTTAGTATGACATTTTCTCTATAACATGCTCGCTAGGAATCTATTTATTTAGTGATAGGAGGAGTAGTTTGTAGTTTTGTTGTCCCTATATTGGTCTAGTATACTTGCGAAGAGAAGGAACATGGAAGAGAGAAGGCAAGAATGGGAGAGAGAAGCAGCAGCCCAACGCTCGTCTATTTTGAGTCACGGGAGGAGAGATAAGAGGGGGATGGATAAGGACGGAGGAGAGAAGCAGCCACCCAACAGCGTAGAGGCGGAACATGCAGGTGGGGACGGGAAGAAAATTGAGTGCGCGACGGGCGTACTTCAGCTCGTGTGCGCCCCCCGGGCTGATGGGCGACGCGTGTCTCATGGTTTAATCAAAGGGCCAGCACGCTAGGTAGACGTCCCCGGCTCCCATCTCGGCTCCTCGCGTGCATATACGCACACCAGGGCTCCACCACGGCGGCTCGGCTCTGAGCGTGGCTTCTCCTCCAGTACAGGCTACTCGACGCAGAGGCGGAGGTGGCGGCCCAAGACGGATGCGGAGCCGGTAGTCTACAGAGGAGGCGACGGCGGGCTCGTGGTCGCGCCAAGAAGCAGCACAGCATCCACCACCGAGAAGGTCCGACCTGGCTTGCCTTGTGGAGACTATACGCATCTCATCGGAGGAGGAGGCGAAGGATGCCAAGGCGGCGGCCCACGGTGGAGGCGATGACGGGCTCGCGGCCGTGCCAAGAAGCAGCACACGTTATCTACCGGCTACCGCAGAGCAGCTCTGACGTGGTCTGCCGTCCGCATTTCGTTGGAGGAGGCGGCGGCATGGAGGAGGCTGCTTCAATCATGGAGGGAAACGACGGCGGCGCGGACTGCGGACTGCGGATATAGGCGGCGGCGGAGTCTGGGAAGAGGAAGGTCGCGATGGGCCTGAAAGCTGAGCCAAAGTGAAGCCGAGCTGTATGGAGGATTTGGCTTCAGTTTTAACTTCTTTTTGCCGCTGTCGTTCGATGCAAGATGCATACACGCGGCGTGCATCGGGCATGGGAGCGCACAGGGGCGTTGATGCGCCCAGGGCTCACCCAAGTTTTTTCCAGCGTCTCACGGTGCTCCATCTCGTGACCCTGGTTCATAATCACTGCTGAAAAGGCTGTTTGCATGCAGAGTTCAAAAATTTGAGATAATCGAGTATTCAAGTGTCGAATGCTAATACTTTTTGAACCATAGATTTGATTTATAATCTTTTTTCACCATGATACTTCTTATGATTTTATCTACAAAACAAGATCCCACGTGACCATATTTTATTTGAAGAAAAAAAAATGATAAAAGCTAGAACGTACGAACATGATATTTTTTTTTTCAGTCTGCTAGACACGACCAAACATTCTGCATGTGCCTCATTCGACCACACTATAAAACCATTTGCTAATCAGGGATCAATAGATCATCGTTAAAGAAATATCGTGGGAAAAATAAAAAGCTGCTAGTTCGCATGCATGTGGTCATTTGTTAAATGTATACTCCTACGTGCAGAGAGAGCTGAGAGAAATAGGAGGCTTGGCTGCTGCTGCATGTCAGAGGTAGCGATGTTTGGTCCCGGGGAAGGCAATGCTGTGCAAAGCAGTATCATGTGGCGTGGTCGCGGCGATTTCCCAAACAAGCCGATGTCAGTAGGGGAAGTTGGAAGACAGACTTGCCTCGCCATTTTGGTGGGCGGATAGCTATCGCACCCCCGGTGGGCAGCGGCCCCCGTTTCATAAGAATATTTCTGATATATGTATACATATATGATATATTAATCTAGTACATATTAAGATTGTCGCCACAGCAAAGCAGACCACCAATAGTCGCTTGTATTTTATTATTAAATAATATGATCTACTCCCCATGTCTCAAATAAGTATTATTTTGGATTTCGTGTAGATTAAACTTTCTTAAATTTGACTAGATTTATAGAAAATATTAGCAACATTTGTATTTTTAAATAAATTTATTATAAAAATATATTAAAAAGTAGTTTAATGATACTTATTTTGTATCATAAATATGATTTCTTATATATATTTGGTAAAAGTTTTAAAAATAATTTCTTGAAAAGTGAGAATGTCACTTAATTTTGGGACGGAGAGAATTGTTATAAGTAACTAAAATTTCACCACCTGTATACTTTCGGATTTAATCGTAAATTGGGCCCCTCTACGATTTACTTCTAGCTCCGCCACTGATCAGATCACTCAACAGTAGTTGCTATACCTAATATAGCAAAGAGTCCAAAAGATTTTCGTTTGCTAATCCAGAATTCGTAGTTACCAGAATGGCATTTGTATTCCAATCGTTAGAGAATGATTTTTAAGTTAGATTATAAAACAATATTTAGCCCTGATTTTGGGTATTATTAGGTATTATTTTGGGTATTATTAGAGAATTGCCTGCCGTAGTCCCATTCAAAAAAGTTTAATAGGTTTATTATATATTATATGGCTACTTTAACTCTACATGCAATTTTAGGTATTATTTTTATTATCCAAAAAATTGGTTTATCAGGAATATGATATCTACTGCTATGCATGCCATTTAATTCATCAATACACAATGAGGTCAAAAATATGGAATTGAGAACAGAAATACTATCTCTATATCTGCTTGTAATGTTTTTCAGAAAACACTTCTAGTCTTTGGTAAAACTGACAAGGGCAACTAGTATATACTCATTACGAGAGTAAAATAATGGATTGGTTGACTGTTTGGAAATAGTTGGGTAACAATAATTGCCATTCACTACCGGAATCCACTTTTTTGCCGATGGCCGGCCGCCATCGGCAAAGCCCCTTTTGCCATCGGCAAAGGGTTTGCCGATGGCAATCTGACGTGGCCATCGGCAAACATTTCATCGGCAAAGCCGGGTTTGCCGATGGCCACTGACATTGCCATCGGAAAACCTTTGCCGATGGCCACGCGTGCCATCGAAAAAGCGGCCACGTCGGCCGACGCGCCGTCAGCCGACGGTGGCTTTGCCGATGGGCCGCGTGGCCTCGGCCATCGGCAAAGCCTTTTTTTTTTTTTAAAATTTTTTTGCCGATGGCCAAGGCCGTCGGCAAAAAATTACAAAAAAAATAAAAATGGGTATGCCGATGGCCTTGGCCATTGGCAAAGTTATGGCAAGTTAACCTAGGGATTTCCCCGAAGCATAATCCCGGGTTTGCCGATGGCTAGCCATCGGCAAACCCGGAAATTTTTTATTTTATTTTTTTTCTGTTTTCTTTCCATTTACATTACATTTTAGCACATGCATCACATATATATCAATTAACCCACATATATAGCATATAATCCACATATATAGCAACGAAATACGGTTTTAAGCATCGATACATGTCCATCGGAATCCAAACATATCCGGGTCACAAGCAAAAGAGTCATACATGTCACAAGTCATCCATACATGTCTCACAAGCTACAAGGCTAAACCTAACTAGTGGCGCCGTCCCCTTGGGTCCCCGAGCCCCAAGAAGATCCTCCCACGCAGCCAACTCGGGCCGCCCGGGGCCGCGGCGCACGCGCCCGGTGGCCGACGTGCTTTGCGGAGGGGGCACGGCAGGGACGGAGTGCCCGGGTGCGGAGGGAAGGCGGCAGCCCGGAGTGCGGGTGCTTGCGGCCACGAGTACCCCTGCGGCGGTGGAGGACCCCGCACGTCCGCGTGGGGAAGCTGCGGTACGGTGGCATGGGGAAGCTCGTACCGTGGAGAAGCTCCCCGGTGGGCTTGGAGTCGGGTTCGAACCCGCCGACGGTCCCTGCACAAAGAACAAGTGATGTAATTAGTACAACTCCCCTGCAAAATTTTGGCAGCACCTCCCCTGCACGGGGAGGTTCCAAAACCTGCAAAAAACATGGCACGAAGGCCAAACATGGGCACGAAGGCCAAACATGGCACGAAGGCCAAACATGGGCACGAAGGCCAACTGACGCGACAAGCTAAAGCGAGAGGCAATGTACTCACCCGACCAAGTCCAGGAAGAGGCAGTGCACCAGGCAGTGGAACTACCGGTGGTGGAGCGTAGATCGAGGCAGGAGGCGGCTCTATTCCCGGGATCTGTGCCGCGAAGTGTCCTGGCACCGTGGCCAACTGACGCTGGTAGTGCGCCGTCAGTGCCACCACCTGCTCCTGAACCCGCGCCGCCATCCTCGCCTCAATCCTCACCTCAATGGCCTCCTCCCGCTCCTCCTCCATCTTCTTCATCTCCTCGATCGTGGCCTGCAATATTACACCAGCACGATTGATGTTATTTGAAGGCAAGCTAAATCATGAAGGCAGGCTACATCATGAAACTCCACTTACCTGAAGACTGCTGATCATCTGCGCGCTGCTCGGCTGCCGAGGCGCTATGGGGATCTGCGATCCGCCCCCACTTTCCCGGTCTCTCCTGCGGATCTCGGTCAGCGTCTCAACAGAGGACGGGTCAATGGCGCTGTTGGCCAAGTAGTACCGGCCGTGCTGCTTCCTTCCTCCAACCCTTTGTAGGAGGTCAGTGTCCAGGGACGCGGTGGCGGGGTCGTAGGTGTCGCCATGTTTCGCTCGAGCTGCGGCGGTGTACTTGGTGAGCCTCTCGTAGACCATCGGGCTGGTGTACTTCTCTGGCCCGTGTGACGAGCTATACACGGTGGTGGGCACTGTCGCTTTGCCGATGTGAGCAAGCGCGTACCCCGTGAAGTCGTTGATTTGCTCACCACCATGCGACGCCGACTGCGAGGAAAACACAAACATGGTTACAAGTAGTGACAATTGAGCGCTATAATAAATGCATCAACAGAAGGATACATACCCATCTGTCCATGAACTGTGGCAGGATCTGGCTCCCTTGGTGGTGTGGGACCCCTGACCGGTCGACCTCCGCCTTGCGTTTCAAATGACGTCTTCTGCGCTCCGCGTACGCCGCAGGCGTACGCCACCCTTTGACAATTGCCTCCCAGCAGTTCTCGTACTTGCCGCACCAGGCCGGAGGCATCTCGCATGACATTCAAGTTTTTGTTACTACGTATAATGAATGGAATGTGTCATATAAGAAATCATAATGGACGTTTCCCGCCTAATTACCCGCAAGTCTTGCTCCTCGGTGAGGTCGGTCTCCTCCCCGACAAGACAACTCCCGGCCTCGGTCTTACTTATCTTCTGATTCTTGATGTTGGCGTAGTAGCTGATGACGGCCTGGGTACGCGCCTCGTAGAACATGTCCCCGAGCCAGTCAGCGCACACCACGTCCTGCTGCTGCGACGCCCGCACCGGGTCCACCTCCTCGTCCAACATGAAGTACAACTGCACACAGGCATCAAACATCATTTCATTGTTTGAAAGAAGTCCAATGAATATGTTGTATTGAGATATGTGATGCGATGCAAAGACTCACCCAGAACTCACCCTTGATCTTCTGAGCAACAATTTTTCCCGCGTCGTCCTTGACAAGGTAGAAGTCCCCCCAATTCTCCGGCACGATGTTCTCACCCTTGGGGGTGATGACCAAGCCAGGGAAGTGCTTCTTAATCAGCAGGCCCTGGATGCTAGTTGGACAGCGTGAGCACTCCTTTTTTGTCAGCTTTATCCAAGCCCTGTACGAGTCATTAATAGCAATTGTTAGTACGCATTTTGAATTTGAAAATGTCATATGAACAAGTATAGAAATCAACAATGGTTACTTACTTGCCCGCGGGCCGGATCACCGGGCGCTCATCAGCGGCTGGAGGGTCAGGGAGCCTGGTGGGGCCGCGTTGGAAGGGCTTACGAGTAGCTGTGGAACTCGAGCCACCCGCGGACTCCTCCAAGGCACCCTGGACCTCGTCGTCGCCACCCTCGCCGTCCTCGTCGTCTCCGCCGCCGCCGCCGCCACCGTCACTGGCCGTCTTGAACTCCTCCTCGAATAGCCTCCTCGTCGGCACACGGTGTCGTCCTGGGGGCCCTCCGACCCCGACTGGTGGACGGCTCCACCTCAAGCTCCTCGTCCTCGTCCTCGTCCTCGCGGTGGTCGGCCGCCACGTCCTCCTCGTCCTCGCGGTGGTCGGCCGCCACGTGCTCCTCCTCCTCCTCGCGCCGCTGCGTCCGGTACCTCGACTGGACGTTCCGTTGTGGCCGCTTTCCGCCTGGCATTTTGTCGAGTGCCTGCAATGACAAAGATTAGAAGAGTTAGTATTAATGACAAATACTTGTAAAGAAACATAAATGCAAAGCAAAATTAAGAACTGCAAGGTAATATTAATAACAATATAGTATTACATGAATTAGAAATTATCTCCGCGAAAGGCAATATTGCCAGCGAGCACTCGTCCTCATCATCAGTAGTGTCATCATCAGTATCAATATTGTCGAGCTCTCTTTCATCCTCCTCATGATCAACATCCTCCTCAACAACTACATCGCGTCGCCACTGCCATTCCTCAAGGATTCGTAAGTCCTCAGCATCGTGCACCTCATCACCCTCGTCCTCATCGATGTCGTTGTTTACTTTCATGCCCATCAGCGAAGCAATGTCTATCTCCAACCTACCTTCTAGCCCCTCAGGTTGATAGAACTCATCATTCCTTGGGTCAAAGTTGTAATCATCATCGTTTGGGACCGCTGCTTTACCGTGCGGCGATGCCATGTGCACAAGGCTCCAACCCGCAAGGCGCACGTCATTTTGGTTTGCCCATGGGAGGTAATAAACTTGCGTGGCGTCTCGGTTAATCACAATATAGACATCGTCTCCCCCATATTTGGAATCCTCTCGGATTTCGACTAGCCCAATTGATGTGTCCTTTTCGTGACACCAGGATCGAACCAATGGCATTTGAATACAACGGCTTACAACCTAGGACTTTGCCAAAGTCAAGCTCCAATATCTCATCGACTATGCCATAATAGTCCTTCCCATTCGTGCTGGGCGTACGAACTCCGCTGCACGTGGTTTTTAGGTTGCCCCGTTTCTCTTCGTACTTTCTCGTGCGAAAGCGATAGCCATTCACGTCATAAACGTTGAATGACCTGACAGTACGGTCAAAGCATTTGCCCACACATCTCAATGTAGGACTCATTTTCGCATCAAAATTAGCCTGCAAGGTTAGGACAGGTAGATAGTTACATTACTCGCTCATAGGAGCAAAGTGGAATCTCAAAGTTGGAAAGAGGTTACTTGGATGGTACCTTGCTACTGAACCAATTGACGAAATCGGGCTTATTATGTCTGAGAAGATGGTCTTTTTCATCCTCGGTAGGAGCCGTACTGCCCCTCCAGTGTTCAATGATAAATTCCCTGCAGAAACAATACACAAGGGGGTCGGATCGATAGGTGGAGGATAGTGGCGGCATATTTAACAAGCTAGCTCATCGAGAACTTACTCTTGATAATCTCGGGTTTCTTCAAGGTTCAGCAACAAGTACATCATGATAGTGTGCCACACAACATGCATCAAGTACATGTTGGTCCCTGCGCCTTCTCTCCCGAGATCCCCTTTGAAAAGGCCGAGGGTGCATGAATTCTCGTCGATGTTGTAACGAGGGGTTGGATCTCCCGGTCTTTGAAGTTTTTCGGTATAGTACGCCCGTGTGAATGTCGACACCTCCTCCATAATGAATGCCTCTCGCAACGGAAGCCTCAATTTTGGCTTTATTTTTACACTTCTTCCGAAGTAGCTTTAGACACCTCTCGATTGGATAGCACCACCGGTGTTGCACGGCCCCCCAACCGTGCCTCCCTTGGTAGGTGCAAAATAAGATGCTGCATGGAGAGGAAGAAGCCGGGTGGAAATATCATCTCCAACTTGCAGAGCAACTTTGGTGCTTGTTCCTCCAGCTCAACACAAACTTCCCGAGACAACTCCTTGGCACAAAGCTGGCGAAAGAAAAAGCTCAACTCTGTCAGGATGCGCCACACTGGCTCAGGGAGGTATCCCCGGGTCATCGCAGGAAGGATCCGCGCCAACACGAGATCAAAACCTTCTCGACTGATGCCCAGTGACGCCTTCAAGCCTATTAGGCGTGAAATGGCATCCAGTTTAGAAATGTTGGTGTTCACGTGAAGGGGCTGCTGTGCCGCCTCCATCATGGTGTTTGCTGTGTCCTCTGGATCTTGTTCCTCCACCTCCGTTCCTCCACAGGCGGCAATGTCCCGCGCATGTCTCGCCATTCCGCATCTCGCATCAAACCCCGTGAGGTCCGGTATCACCACCGCCTCCCTAAGCCGTTTGCGTTCCCCATGGAGAGTCCATCGGGTGTAGTTTGGAACGTATCCATACTTCCAAATATCTTGCCACATCGGCTGCTTCTCTTTCCTTGTCTCGTTCTTGCACTTGGCACAGGGACAAAACACCCGAATCGACCCTTTAGCAGATGGGCCAAATGCTTGCTCTAGGAATTCATTGGTCCCCTTTATCCATTCCTCTGTCTTGTCTTTGAATCCCGTGTACATCCACTCACGGTCAGCCATCCTCTGTTGTGCGCCAACATAAGCGAGTAACAGAAACAAGAGCTGCATCTACAAGGCGTTCCTACCATCTAATAGGTGAAGGATAGGTCCTAATCCCACCCGAGGATGCGTAGATGAGGTTAGCTTCCATGCTCCGCTCCCGTCCGAGACGGAATTTTGGCAAAAGACCTCCCCGCCGTTCTCCCGATACACGTCCCGACTGGGAGAGTGTGTATCCAGAGAACAACGGGGTGGGGCTGCCGAAACTCTGACTCAGACGAGGGCGGAACATGGAAGCTAACCCATCTACGCATCCTCTGGCTGTCCAAAAAACGTGGACAATCCGAAAGAGACACCGTCGCAGATATGCACTGATCCGCATACCAACGACCGTGAATCTCTTTCGGACGGGAGACGCCTAACTCGGTTACGCAATGTACTTACAACAACTATAAGACACAGAGGTGGTTTATACCTAGGGTGGCGGCGCAGGGCGGGTAGCCGGCCGGAGGAGAGTCGACGCGGTGCGGGAAGGCCCGCAACGCCCAAGAAGAAGATCGCCGTCACCGAGTAGCTCTCACAGGTCCTCCTCCTAGAAAAAGAGGAAAAAAGATTAGAAGCCACTAAAAATTTCGGCAGCACCTCCCCTACACGGGGAGGTTCCAAAACCTGCAAAAAACATGGCACGAAGTCCAACAATCACCACGGCACGAAGTCCAACAACCACCACGGCACGAAGGCCGATAACCACAGCGGCACGAAGACCGATAAGCATAGCGGCACGAAGGCCGACAAGAAGAGAAGGGTTCATATACCTTGCTCTCGTAGCCGAATCGACGACGGTGGAGGTGGAGGTGTCGGCGGGATGTACACGATTAAGCTAACACTACAAGGATGAAATGACAGTCACACACACTTGTAGTTCACATTTACACTATTATTACTATATACATGTGAAGTTGTACTTAGCCTACTAGGCCATTTTGCCTTTGACCCACAAGAGAAATTCAAAGGTAAATTTATGTCCAGTTGCAGGTAATTTACCAGAGTAGGAGTCCTACTTTGGTAAATTAAGACACACATGTTGCCAGGCACACTATACACTCATCACTAGTGGGTATCTGCACCGTTGGCCTCTTAGGCACAGAGATTATAAGCTTAGCTCCATACCACATCTGGGAAGAAGGCACTGCTTAATTAGTTTAGTGCATCAATCGCAAGCCTTTCAAGCACATGCACATGATGATTAAACCGGGAGGAGCAAATACAACTGAAGGCAACCCAGCAAACATCCGTCCCCTAATTTCCCCAAATTTTTTCACCAGAGTACAGAACAGAGTTCAGCTCGCGCTGCAAGCTTGCCTCGGAAACCACGAAGCTGCCCGGCCGCGCCTAGCATTTGCCCCGCACTTTCCGAGCCCCAGCACCCGAAGGCGCACCGATTCCATCCACCCAGATGAACAGCAGCGAACGGGAGGTGGAAGCCAGCCTACGCCGTACGCAATGCGACAGGGAGAAAGGAAGCCGGAATCGATACCTGAGCTCGACGTGGCGCGGAGACGCAGCGAGCGGAGGCGGGTTGGTGCCGGCCGCCGGCGTGACCACGGGGGAGCACCGGAGCCGGCGTACGTGCAGCAGCTGCATGCGGTGAGAGTGGGGTTTTGTTGCCCGGCGCAGTGACGGCAGGACGGAGCTGGATGTTGGCGCGGAGGTGGCGAGCGGCGGAGGGTCGAGGCCGGGCCGGCCTCCGGCGAGACTAGGGGCGCGCCGGGGAAGGCACGCGGGCAGCAGCTGCGGCCTCGAGGTTGGGGAGCAGCTCGCGGAGCTTGACCTCGAGGTGCGCGGAGCCACACAGGGATGGTCTTCTTCTCCCTCTGCTAGCCGGCGAGTCCAACAGGGATGGCGGGGTGGCGGTGGAGCACCTGGCCGAGACGCGGGGTGGCCGGGGGCGGCGCTGCCGAGAGCGGCGGCGGTGGAAGGCGGCGGCGGCGAGGATTGGGTGCTTGGCCGGGGCGGAGGAGGGGGATTGGGGGCCGGGCTTTGGAGGGAGGGAGGTGGAGCTGGTGGTCGGGGAGCGCGCGGCGCTCGTGAAAGCGGCGGCGGGGTCGGGAGCGGCGCGGGGGTCGGGCGGCGCGGCGCGTCGGCGGGGAAGAAGGAAATGGGGATCTCGGGCCGGAGAAGGAAGGAGATAGGGTTGGCTGGTGTGGGCCGGGCCTGTTTTCATTTTCAAAAAAAAAAAGACTTCGCCGATGGTCCCGGCCGTCGGCAAAATCTAAGTTTGCCGATAGCCACCCGGGCCCGGCCATCGGCAAACCCTTTTGCCGACGGCCTACCTGTGCCGTCGGCAAACTATGTTTTTTTTTAATTTTTGCTTCCAATTTTTTTTCGGTAACTTCCTACCTTAGATACAACCCACCTCCAAATCTTGGGACATTTTTGAACTTTTTAGCTATATTTCATGAATTATTTCTTTACTTTGTATTTTCCCAAATGACTCCAAATTTGAACCGCAGTACATGAAATAATGAGACTTTTTTATCCGAAAGATGATATTCATGATTCCCCGAGTATGTTCGGGCCAGTATCCAGCACCTCGCATGAAATTACGACCATTTTGCCGTCATAACGTGGGGAGTGACGTGCACAGAAAGTGTTTTTAAATTATATAAAATCCAAACGAAGTCCAAAATTGACGAAACTTGATGAGTTGTCTTGCCATCGCATATGGAGTCTCTGATAAAAATTTCAAAAATTTTTGAGCAAGTTGTAACGTCGGATGACCAAAACCTAGACATCTCCACATGTCATCACTTGTGATAACATGTGGAGTTGTCTGGGTTTTGGCGATCCGACGTCACAACTTGCTCGAAACTTTTTGAAATTTTTACCACAGACTCCGCATGCCATGGCCACACAACTAGTCAAGTTTCGTCAATTTCCGACTTCATTTGGATTTTATATAATTTAAAAACACTTTCCGTGCACGTCACTCCCCACGTTACGACGGCAAAATGGTCGTAATTTCGTGCGAGGTGCTGGATACGACCTCAACATACTCCGAGCATCATGAATACCATATTTTGGATCAAAAAGTCCCATGATTTCATGTACCTCCAGTTCAAAACTGGAGTTGCCGGAAAATTGCAAAGAAACAAAAATAATTCACGAGATATAGCAAAAAAACTCAAAATGGTCACAATTTTTGCAGGTGGGTTGTATTTGAAGTAGGAAGGCACCAGAAAAAAACTGGGAGCAAAAATAAAAAAAAAGCAAACTTTGCCGACGGCCTGGGAAGGCCGTCGGCAAAAATAGTTTGCCGATGGCCGGCCATTGGCAAAGCGCGTGGGCCCGGCGGCTCCCAAGGCTGCCACGTGGCCGTGATTTGCCGATGGCCGGACGGCCCGGCCATCGACAAAAGGCACGGCGTCGGCCGGCCCCCGACGGCGTCGTCCCTGGGCCAATTTTGCTGATGGCCGAGCTTTGCCGATGGCCCGTCCATCGGCAAAAATGGGCTTTGCCGATGGCTGTAGTTTGCCCATGGCCTGGCCACTGGCATATTAGAGGTTCGCCCATGGCCGTAGTTTGCCAATGGCTGGGCCGTCGGCAAACTGTTTTTTGCCGATGGCGGCGCTTTGCCATCGGCAAACTTGGTGGTTTGCCGATGGCTGACCGCTTTGCCATAGGCAAAGCTGGCCGCCATCGGCAAACAAGCCGATTACGGTAGTGATTAGGTTGTAAACTAATTACTTTTGAATCGAATTCTTTATCTAACCCTTCATTTGTTTGAATGGAGAAACTAATACGAATGGTATGGTAGATAAACTCATGGAGGCAACAAAAAATTGGTTTATCAGGAATATGATATCTACCGCTATGCATGGCATTTAATTCATCAATACACAATCTCTATCTCTACATCTCTATACAACTAAAACATTTCAAATGATTCCGTCCACAGGCTACACCAAACCACCTCCGCTCCCAGCCCCGCCCGGCAATCTGCACGCGTGCCCGTTGCCTCATCCGCCCGGCGTCAATCACGCTCCTTCCAAATCAATCACCACTATAAATCAGGCAACAAAACTAAATCAGACACTCGTGCCATGTTTCACTACGGGAAACGGCCTCTTTGCCGACTGCCGTGGTGTTTTGCCGACTGCCAAGGCCACGGCAGGCGGCAAAGACACGATTTACCGCGTGCCTTGGCCTTGGCAGGCGGCAAAGGTAGGCAGTCGGCAAAGGATGCCCTTTGCCGACTGCCCTTGGGCTCCAGCAGGCGGCCAAGATAGGCAGTCGGCAAAGGTCATCCTTTGCCGACTGTCCCATGGTGAGAGCAGGCGGCCAATTTGGCAGTCGGCAAAGTAGGTCTTTGCCGACTGCCAGGCCAAGCAGTTGGCAAAACTAACAGCATTCGTTCGGCGGCCTGCCAGCGCCGTCTCCATTGCCGACTGCCACGCCGTGAGGCAGTCGGCAAAGATTTTTTTTTTTTTGGTTACAAGTCTGAGTGTTGTACATTTTACGTGGCCACTAGCTTCAAATTTCATCAAAATTTTTTTCCTAGCCTCCACATGTGATAACGTGATACCTCAAGAAGTTTCGTGATTTTCTGAATAGTTTTGCTATATTCCATTGATTTATTTTGTTTCCTTGCATTTTTCCGCCATAATTCAAGTTTGAACTGCAGGTGCATGAAATATCGGAACGTAGCCATTCGAAAAATGATATTCATGTTGGAGAGTGTATTTTGAGGCTGTGTGCAGAAGCTCACCCAAAAGTTTGAAGTCCTTGTCCACGGAACAGGACTTTCTCGACGTGTTAGAGTTGTTTTTTAATTATATAAAATCCAAACGAAGTCGAAAAATCAGGAAACTTGTCGAGGTGTCATGTTATCGCATGTGTAGGCTATGATTAAAATTTAAAAAAGTTTGGAGCAAGTTGCGACGTCGGATGTTCAAAACCCAGACCTCTCCACAAGATGGCACACCCAGCGGATGCTGAGGCATGGCAGTACTTCGATGTCCAGTATCCTGAGAAAGCTAAGGAAGCTCGGAATGTACGTGTAGCGATAGCAACAGATGGGTTCCAGCCGTATGGAACACATGCGGCCCCGTACACTTATTGGCCCGTGTTCGTGATCCCCCTCAACCTCCCCCTCGGCGTCATGTTTGAACCCAAGAACGTGCTATTGTCGCTGACAATACTTGGACACGCTCATGAGGATGGGAGGAGGGAAGCAGCACGGCCGCTACTTCATTGCCCACAGTGTCATCGACCCGGCCAGCGTCCCCTCCCTTCGTGAGGTTCGTAAGGCCACCCCTGCCGGTACCTCCTCCGCCGTCCCCATACAACCTCGACGGCCAAGCTCCACACAGATGATGGCGTCGGTTCAGGTAACTATTCGTCGTTCATTGATTTCACATATGTTGCCGAAGCCTTATATGCATTGTCTAAGCATCGCTTGTGGATTGTTGCAGGCCCAGCTGGAAGAGATGCAGAGGCAACGTGAGGCCGACAGGGTGGCCGCAGAGGAGAGAGCGGCCATGCAAGCGGCCCATCGCCAGCGGCGGCGGAGCAACGGGAGGCCCATCGGCAAGTGATTGCGGCTTTGCAAGCGAGTCCCCAAGCGAAATGGTCGGAGTTCACCAAGTCGTTTTCCAGCTACTTGCAGAGCATGGAGATCCCGAACTACAGACCACCGCCGCTGCAAGTGAGGATCCCTCAACCGCCGCCGGTTGTTCTCCCTGCACTCCCTCCACTGTACCCTGTACGGACCCCGGTGAGTTTCTAGCGGCCTGTCCATTGTTTTCTCTTGTGCGGCCATCCCTTAGGTACTAATGAGATCGCTTCTCTGTGCAGCTGCAGTCGGCGGGTTCGAACCCGACTCCGGCAGATGGACATTCTCCTCACCACCCAAGTCCGAGTCCGGGCGTTTCACCACAGCTCGACGCGTGGGGGTATGGCGCGACACAGGCTGGACCGAGCGGGTGGGGTCCGTGGACGGCAGGGAGCTCCACACGCCACCACAGCTCGGGTGGAGACGGCTGGTCGCGGGGCGAGTGAGTGGCTCCGTGACTTCATGTTAGGTTGGCAGTTGGTTCATGGATGCTACTTTGCTATTTTGTTATGTTGGATGTTGGTTTATGGATTCGTTTGAGGACTAAATGGATGATGGACGTAGTTATGGATTATGTGTGGATTTGTGATACATATATGTGGATTTCTGTGATATAAATGTGGATTTGTGCGATATCTATGTGTATTTCTGTTGTATATTCATATATGTGCTTTGGAGAGTGCGATATGGGAGGCAATGCAGCAAAAACCATAAAAAAAAAATGCAGGTTACCCAGCTTTGCCGACTGCTCAGCTTTGCCGACTGCCAGGCAAAGGCAGTCGGCAAAGCCCTTTGCCGACTGCCTTCTTTGAGCCGGATATGCCCTGTCAGGATGGCAAAAAAAAAAGTTCTTTGCCGACTGCCACGTGTCGGCCCTTTGCCGCCTGCCAACTCGGCAGTCGGCAAAGGAAACGCCTGACGTCAGTTGACGGTCGGCGCGTTTCATTTGCCGCCTGCCAAGTAGGCGGTCGGCAAAGGTCTTTGCCGCCTGCTGCCACGTGGCAGTCGGCAAAGAAGGTCTTTGCCGACCTGGCCTTTGCCGCCTGCTCTTTGCGGACTGACACGTGGAAAGCAGGCGGCAAAGAGATTTGCCGACTGCTTTCGGCCTTCGAGTAGTGTTTGGTGTCGTCGCTCCCAGGCCCCGCCCGGCACACATCGGCACGCCCGCGCTCCGGCACTACCACGCGCGACAATCACGATGTCACAATCGCGCATGTATTCGTCCATGCCGTCAAGAAGGAAACTACCCTCAATCAATCCCGCCACCAACGCATCAAGAAGGAAACACGATCACCTCACCCCCTGCACAGCCATTATTGTGCTATGTTGCTTTCCTTAATTAAAAACTGGCTCCCAACAAATACGGTGGGCCTCTACTATTCTCAGTTGCCTAGAAAGATGGCAACAAGAAACCAAGAATCAATAGTCGACACCTTCCCCGCAACAGAGCCGTCGCACCCCAGTCGTGTCCTCGTCGTGCACCGTGCACCCTCAGTGAACACGAAGCAAGCCGGGCTCTACGCCGAAGCGGGACTAGCTCGTCACATTCGAACCTGGTGAGATCGCCGGCTCAGCGTGCGGACGTGCCCGTGCGCGCGTGTCCAGGCTTATCTCAATGAGCATGCCCTAGAGGCAGTCGTCCGAGTCGTTGAAGATGGAGTCCGCAGGTGTCATGCAGCTAGGCCCCACCACGGCACCACCACCACAACGCCGGTTCCAGGGTCCTCCCACGCGTTTCACAGTTGGTGGAAAGCCAGAAGCAGTCCAACACTTCCATGCAGAAGCAGTCCAACACTTCCATGCACGTCCTCTCCAACGCGTCGATCGTGCACGTACTTGTGCAACAGCCAGCAGATCTTGCTCTTGCTCTTATCCAGCATGACGTGGAGCGGCCGTGGAACATCTCGGCGAGCTAGCGCTCGGTGATGGCGAAGTCATGGATCATGGTGGGATGCTCCAGCGGGATCTCCACAGTGTGCAAACTTGCTGCCGTCGCCCGTCAGGCTGTAACTATTCTATAACGACGGCCGACAACCTGTACGCCTCGTGCGGACGATACACAGCGGGGTACATTGATGCCGCAACGGCAAGCACGCAGCAGGTGTCACTCGTTCGGCCGGCAGCCAGCCACGGGAACACAGAGCGACGGTCACAAGTGTGTCCTGCACTGTGTTCACAAGTGTTCACGTGCAAGAGCTCAACAAAATACATTAATTTCATGTTTGATCCATAGTTCGGCAGTTTAGCTCACCCTGTGCACGTACGTTCTCCTCATTTTTGTCTCACATTTCCTGTAGTACAGCACCTAGCACTAGGTGCCCGTCAGCCACAGTGATTTTTTCAAGCAGACAGTCCGACTCCGCTAATCACTGATCAGCTAATTATAGGCTGGAAGTTCCTTTGTTTCAGTTTGATATAGCTGTGTTAATTATTGTAAACTTTTGTTTTATGTAACACAAACTAATTTAGTCATGCAGGTCAGCAGGTCTCGGTCAATCTGCAAGGGAGCTCTTCACTGGGCTGTTCATCTTTTGAAGTTCTCTCCATTTTGCTGTCTTTCACTGCCCTCGATCGATCAGCTTTCTTTTTGTGTAACCACAAGCATTTTTTTTGCTTTTATCTAATCTTGTGATAATCTATTTGGATGTTGTACTGCCCAATCAATTGTTTTTAACATCTCACACTACCATTTCTTAGTACTGATTGAGTTATTGTCAGGAAGCATTGCAGTAATGCATACCGTGTTACATTTTGGCTATGTAAAATATTGCATCAGGCCATTGTGCATAGTTTTTGCATATTGCATTGCCGTTCTTGCTTCTCGCTCAGCTCTTAATTCTATTTGCTCTTTGATTACGGTTAGCTCGCTGCAAATATGGTACTAAATATTTTTTACTACCTGGAACTACGTGATGATGGTTTTATTTCTTAGGTGGATTTGTCCAAATTTGCATTGTATTTTGGGAATAAAAGACGTTTGGATGGTCATAGTTCTGACCGCCATTCAGTAAAGATCCTAGGAAAATAATATTTGGACAGCTTTTGAGATTCATCTATGGACTGAAAAAAAAAACAATTAAGTTACATCGACATAATTACAGTTGGGTCAGGTATTTCATGCCTGTTCCATCCACGCTTTGGTAGTTCTGCCAAAGTAAGGAAGACTATATCAGAAAAAAAGACTATCTTAAAAAGTTTCCATGCAATTTAAAATATCTTCTAAATCAGTGTTTGGGTCTTTTAGTCACCCCCAAAGTTTAGTCACTTTTGGTGGGACTAAAGGGGACTAAACTATTTTAGTCACTTTTAGTCAGGGTGTTTAGTATTTTACGGATTAAAAGTGACTAAACTTTAGTTAAATTTTAGGGACCCCAAACCAAACACCACCAAAATTTGGCATATATTCTATGATATAACATTTTATTTGGGTGGCAAAGTACCACCTTCAGTTTATATGACTGTTTTATTGGGTAACTAAATTAAAATCCTCTACTAAATTATGACACGGAGCCTAGCTAAGCTCATCATCCAAGAGGGAGCTTGACCGTGCTTGACCCAAGCAACCCAACCCAAATCAGCCCAGTTGTGCATTGGAAAGGATGCAAATAGAAATGTAGTGACGTTCCTGCGAGGAGTTTCAATGGGTGATGAAGCGTGTGTAATGGTGATATTGCAAAACCATGTCCTTATCATCATTTTTTAGGTACCAATACAACACACATTCATACTTATTTTATTGTGGCGTTATATTATTTCTCGTTGTAACGCACGGGCATTTACCTACTAAGGTAAAAATCGTGGAATTGAGAATGGCAATCCTATATCGATATCTGCTTGTAATCTTCTTCAGAAAACAATTCTAGTCTTTGGTAAAAACGACAAGGGCAACTAGTATATACTCATTACGAGAGTAAAATAATGGATTGGTTGACTGTTTGGAAATAGTTACATAATAATAATTGCTATTAGGTTGTAAACTAATTACTTTTTAATCAAATTCTTTATCTAACCCTTCATTTGTTTGAATGGAGAAACTAATAGGAATGGTACGGTAGATAAACTCGTGGAGGTAAAACTAAACTTGAGCTGCAGAATTGTTAAGCATGACTCTGGAGCTTATTGCGTTATGGGCTGGAGACTCAGCGGGGCTGGAGCTGATCATGTCAGGCAAATGGCAACGGAGGCAACGTCAACGTGGGTGTGTGCCATGACTTTTCAAACTTTCATCCTTGATGTCAGGCTATAGCATCCCTCTTCTTTCTCCGTTGCCCACAGTGTCTGTCTGAAGGGAACAGCATCTTTTTACAATTTTACAAGACGAAAAGTTGCACCACACTCTCTTGCACGTTATTTGGCCACGTCGCCTTGTATTTTCCGCCGTCCGATCTTCTATCGAGCCGTCCAAAAACGGCCACTTCACCTTCGAGACCCTTCGTCCTGAACAAGGCAGCGGCGTCTCCCGGACGCTGCGGCGAGCATGCGCCAACCAGCCTCTCCGCCCGCTGGCCTCTCCACTTAGGGTCTGCTTGGTTGGCTTCAATTTTTACCAAACCAAAACCATGGTTTGTCAATTTTGTGGTCATTAATTGGTTCGTTACCAAAGAATTGGCATCACCAATTTTTGTAGCCAAAGTTTTGGCAAGTCTTTAGAAAGTTCTTCAACTACCTAAAAAAGAAAATTGGCGAGCCTTAATTTTGGTATTCAACCAAATGCACACCTATGCTTTGGACCTTAACTTTAGCAAATTTAATTTGGCAAGCCTAAATTTTAGTTTGCCATGATTTTGGTTGAGCAAAAATTGGAAGCCAACCAAGCAAGCAGGCCCTTAGTACGCATACGCCTCGGCGCCCGTACCTCTCTCCGCCACGGCCCTCGTCCGGACCTTGACCCCTTCTACAGCCAAGCAACTAAGCAAGGTGGAGGCCATCCCCGAAGCAACGGAGACACGAGTGGAAAACCCGCCCAGAGATGGTGGCGTGCGCGAGCGGATCGGATGGTGGAGTACGTGCGACGAGGTACGCAACCAGCGGCAGTGCTTTGCAGCTCCCCCGCACGGCCGCACCCCTGGGTGCTCCCATCACACATAGCGGACGGGCAGCGCTCCCTGCAGCCAGACCAGCTGCTGATTTCATTGACACCAGTAAGCTGTTTGACGAAATGTCTCGCTCACCAAACCTTGGTCATGTCCTGCTCACGTCCACGATTCCTTGAGGTATATACCCATCACTGAAACATCAAATACCTCCCTTTCAATTAGATATACAATCCTACAACAGTAACTATTCATAGAAACATAGATACTTGAGGAATGTCAATTAAGAGTGATTAGCAAGAAGGAGAAAGATCAGTTACTTAATATTAAACATTTTTTTTTATAAACTGATCTAAATGAAGCGCCATGTGATATGCGATAATTGTAAGTTTTATTCCTTGATTGACCCTTAGGATATTAAGACCAAACAATATTAATTGTGCAGGGAAGAAGATACTTAGTTGTCATAGTAGGCAACACTTGCAGTGTAGTGTAAATAGAACATATACTCTGTTTATATTGTTTCTACTACCACTAACTAAGCTGTCTATCTTCAATATTAAGCAAACCTTTTTCATCCCTGCCTGTAGATTTCATTAATATGGTGAAGTTATGCAAGCACTTAAGCAGCCATTCATACCTGTTCCAGTGGATGTCCTTAATTTTTCAGTATTCCAATGCTACCCCATCACCAAAATTTAATCGCCCATTTCTTGAAGCAGAGGCATGTCTAATTCTGAAAATGCTCCCCATATACTGACAATACACAACTCTTGAAATTGTTTCTGTGCACAAACTGGAAATGGAAATGGTAACTTGCATATTTAGCGTTTGGAGAATTTAAAACAGCAATCTCTTTATAGACCTTACATCTGCGAGCTAATGTATATTTTTTAAAAGCGTGTGTTCCTTGCTCTTATATGTACTTCTCTTCAATACAATGTCAGCAATCTCTTTACAGATCTCCTTACAGCTATGAGCTAATGTATATGTTTTAAAATCATGTGCTCCTTGCTTATGTATGTACTACTCTTCAAGACAATCTCATATGCTTAAAGTCATGCTGTAGCTGGCGATTTTTTAATGATGATTCTCCAATTCCTTGATACATTTTTTTTTTAAAAAAGAAGATAAGGCTTGAACTTCTGCTTCATATTCAGTTGCCTCTAAAAATGGGCAGTATACAATTGCAAATTTCATTTCAAGTAAATGTCTTAATTTACTGCAACATCTAATTGTTCAGTTGATTTTACATTTTCCATCGTACGAGTAGGATGGCATAGGTAAGCATCATGATACCAATATAAAAATATATAGAGTTCAATACCAGCTTACTATTGACCGCAATGTATAACTACGATATCCTGTTTTCAGAAGTTCTTTTCTCTGAACTTGTGTACTCTGATTTCCTGAAAAAAAAAAGAAACTTATGTATTCTGAAGTTTGATCCTTCCTGTAAGCTATGTTATCTATGGTAGCAGAGTCTGTAGGAACATAAAGATTATACAGTGTTGGTAAAACAATGTCAAATCCCTCTTTGAACTGAAATCAAAGCAACATGATTTATTTGGCTAGATTCCTATCATCTTTCACTTTTTCCTATTAATAAAGTCTCTTTGGAGATCTCAATCTCTACTCTTACACTGAAGATTTTAGCTTCGACTAGCAAAAATTAGAAAGCTCATATACAACCAAGGATAGTTAAACTATGCATAGATGTACCCAACGACAGACACATGGCTACGGCACTGGCAGCGCCTGATTTTCTAGTATGATCGTATCAGCTTGGCTTCAGCAAATGGGCCAAGTGCCTTTTACCTGATTTTCTAGTATGATCGTATCAGCTTGGCTTCAGCAAATGGGCCAAATGCCTTTTACAGCTTCATAATCATTTGCCATCTCTTTACTCCAACAATCTTTGCCGACCAAAATAATTCTCTCTGTAATTATCAGCTAGGAACTTGATTCGTAACATGCTAGTTCGAGCAGCCCGCAGGCCCAAACTCCGGCCATGGATTTCTATGCGAGAAAGGTTCGTGGGAGGTTTGAATGGACTGCTTGAGTTGGGTTCATAATCCCGCCGAGTTTATATTGTCAAAATTAATGGTACCTTCGGAATGATCTGTTCCCTCTTAATAGCCATACTATCCGGATCGATGGAATTATAAAACTTTGTTCTTGTAAAAATTTTGATTATTTAACTCCTCACAAAATGGAATTTTATTTTTCTTTACTAAAAGTGCTATTTGTTTGTTCAAAAAGAAGCATGCATCGTAATGGGAAAAAAAACAAATTAATTTGATCAATTGGTAGGGGGCGTTTATGCACCAAATCTTAATCATAACATAGAAAACTATAAATTAATTTTATCAGTTGGAAAACTTTGCTAACTTTGGCAGGGGCCGCGTGAACGCGTACCCCCTCTCGCAATAAATTATGACGTGCACTCACCCACTTAGGGAGATGGTAAGCTAGTGCTCCTCCCAAGTGCAATGGAGGCCACTAACCTAGGCTATGACTCTTCATGATCAACCATAGACCCCATCCAAATAAGTATGTTCCAAGGTTGCCCTTCCATCTATGTTTATTGCTTCCCCGCTAAGTTCCTCCAGCTTGATGTAAAATAATCAGAATTTACTGCTCAAATCAGGTGATTAGTGAGATGGGCTTGATGGTGGTTAGGAGTCCAATGCAGGCCTGCGCCGGCCCACCTAAGCTAGCCGGCCCAATATTTCACCTGGGCCGCTTCTTCCATTCGCGTCGCAGTTTTCCATTCACATTTCCGCCGCCATGGACGAAGATGCGACGACGACGGGCAACTCCGCCGCCGCTGAGACGTTCGATCTGGTGAGTTTATATGGCCCGGAGCACAACCGACAGCCTGTCCTCCGATTTTGTTTTTCCCTCGGCTGAAACTCTTGATGTCCGACAAGTTGTGTTGATTTATCTGAATCTGATGATGATGACGCGCTGCTGCTGGGATTTGAGCAGGACCTGATTCACGCCATTTCAAGCTGGTGTGGCGGCGGAGGGCGGAGAAGGGCGGCGGCAGCAATGACGTCATCAACGTGGAGGTGATTCATTTTCAGACTTTTTTTTTGATCGCCCCTTTCCCACTGACCTAGTGACCTGTGTTTTTTATTCTAATAAATCGTCAGCCTGCTCCAGAGACCTCGAGAAGAAATCGGAGTACAACTGGTTAGCGAGTCATTTTCTTCTTTCTTTACTAGAACTAGCGGCATTAATAGCTTATTACAGGAAGTGCATGTATCAGTGCAGTCAAGTGGCATCAGTTTGCAAAGACCTGTTAGCCAATGTTTCCCCTTCTCTAATGTGCAAGTGTAAACATTAATAAAGCAAAATTAGTGCTTAAACTATATATTATCTTTGTAGATAGGGATGTGCATAGCTATTGTAGTATTGGGAGCCGGTAAGGCAGTAACATATGCCCATCAGACAAACTTTGTGGCTAACAAGTTCTTTCCATAATTACTTTGGGGCCAGCATAAATCCAATTCGTCAGAGGTTTTTTTAGGAAAAGTCTGTTTTTGGCCATCCAACTATTGCCGAAGTCCAAGATTGGCCATCCAACTCTAAAACCGGACACAAATGACCATTCAACATCTAAAACAGGACACAAATGGCCATGAGCTGGTTTTGACCGGGCTGGGCCACACATGTCAGCCCCTAATCGATGTGCTAGCCTCGCCGATGACGGCCTGGACCGGCTGCGCCGCATGTGCGAGAGGACGCTGTGGGAGCGCGCCCGCGCGGACGGCGGCATCGGGAGCGCCGTCGCGACGCTGGCGCTCGTGAACGGCCGCGACGACTGCCGGCAGCTCCAGGACCAGTGCATCGGCCTCGTCGCCGACGCCTGGGCGGCCGACTAGGAGGCCGCGACGGCGACGGAGAAGTACAGCGGCCTCAAGGCCACGTGCCCCACCCTCCTCAGCAGCGTCCTCGAGAGCGTCGTGACGAAGCAGCTGCTGCATGGACATGGACATGGCCGCCTCCTCCCGGCGGGCCCGGCACCATCGTCCACGATGCCGACGGAGAAGAGCGCGTCGGTGTACACGCCGTGGCAAGTGTGAAGAGGCGCGCACCGGCTCACTGTCCTGGGCCACAGCGTCGTCCGCAGGACCCACGGCAGCGACGAGTTCGTTCGTTCCGGCGCCGTGGAGCTGGGCGGCCACGAGTGGCGCGTCCTCTACTACCCGTCGGGGTACGGCGACGACGACGAACTGGTCGCCGTCCTCCTGCAGCTGCAGACTCCCTTGGATCCCGGCATCGTCTTGGAGGCGTCGGAGACCATCCTAAAGTTGCGATATGCTAATTGGGAACGAATCAACCAAACGACGTTCAGCATCCAGCCACAGACTCATTTTCTATATTGGGCTAATAAAGCTGCTGCTGTGCAGGCTGCCATGCAGGCTGCCATGGGCTTGCAATGGGCCAAAGCTACTGCTAACTTTATCTAACTTTATCTATTCGGTAATGCTGTATATTATACGTTCTAACCATCGAACGCCGTGGCCTGAGCCCATTGGGCCGCGCCCACTGTCCACTGCGCGCGCCACGCGCGCCCGCCCCACCCGGCACGCGTCCTGCCCCACATCACCCACTCCCCCACTCCAGATTCT
This sequence comes from Themeda triandra, assembly GCA_018135685.1. NCBI lineage: Eukaryota > Viridiplantae > Streptophyta > Magnoliopsida > Poales > Poaceae > Themeda > Themeda triandra. The sequence goes on along the minus strand of JAENPR010000330.1, from coordinate 423,034 downwards.
TCATTCTCCTCCCCATCCCTCCTCGGCTCCTCCGCCTCCTCCTCGCTCGCTCGCGGCGGCGCTGGCCGTCCCTCCCACCCACAGCGGCGCTGGCCCGTCCCGCGCCCGAGCAGCGGCGGCGCGGACAGCTCCTGTTCGCTGCGCTACCTACTGCCACACTCACTCGCGCTGTCTCTCTCTCCCACTCCGGCCTCTCGTCGCCGTCGCCACCCTCGCCGATACCGCCGTCATCTTCCATGCTTTCCCTCCGCCGCGCCTCCCCCGACCACAAACTCGTCGGCGGCGACCTCATTTTCCCTTTCCAACACGCGAGGGGCCTCCTCCCGTTGTGAGGTTCACGCGGGCCTCCTCCCATGGCGGTGGCGACGGATCCGCCGGATCCGGCGGAGGTGGCCGCGGATCCGGCACCCCTACAACATCCCTCCTCCCTGGTATGTTTTGGCAGTCGAGGTGCGCGCCCCCCTTGGCCCCGCCTTGCGCCGGGGGTCCCTCTCCTCTGCAGCCTCCTCCGCCGCGCGCGCCCTCGTCCCGGTGTTTCTCTCCTCGCACCGGAGCCATGGCCAGGTAGGTCCCTTCTCTTTGTCATCCTCTCCTTGCCCTCTCCTCCCTCTCCCCCCTTCCTTCCGCGCGCCCATCCCCCCGGTGTTTCAACAGGGTTTTTTGCTTTGGTTCAACACCGAGTCACCTTTGGTTTCAACGTTTTGAGCCGGATGTTTCAAAATTTTTTTCTCGAGCAATTTCTTCTTTGTTTCGATTCCATTGTTCATGGTGTTTCGATTCCATTGTTCATGGTGTTTCGGGGTGGGTTCCTGTTTGTTTCATATGTTTTCCCTTTTTTCTCAATTGTGTTTCATTTTTTCTTTTTGTTTCAATTGTTTTGTTCATGATGTTTCTATTACTTTCTCAACTTTGTTTCATTTGTTGATTGTGCGTGGAGCGTCGGAGCGACGACGATGCGCCCCGAAGGCGCTTGTCACCTATGCTTGCGGCGGCTGTTTCAATTTGATTTGCCGTGATGTTTCTGCTACTTGCTCGCTGTGTTTCAGTTGTTGATTCCTGTCTGTTTCAATTCGTGGTAAATGATTGTTTCAATATCACCACATTTGTGGTTTCAAAATTCTGGGAGGTGTTCATGTTGTTTTTTCGTGTGTTGCAACACATGTTCTTTTTTTGTTGAAACACATGTTGCTATGTTGTTGCAACATAAGTTTTCAGCAACAAAACTCATGTTTCGAACTCATGTCCGACTATGTTTTTGTGTTTCAATCTCTTCCTTGTTTATGTTTCAAACCAAATCTTCATGATGTTTCATTTTCCATGTTTATTTTGTTTCACTTTTTTCTTCCTTTTTGTTTTCCAGTTTCGTGTTTGTTTCAACTTGCTTTTTGATTCGTTCCAACTTGCATTTACCAATTGTTTCATTTTTTTTCTAATTTTTCCGATTTTTTTGTGTGTTTCCAGAGCACGCCGGCCATGTTGCGGTGGCCGCGGCGGCGGAGCTGTCAACGGAGGAGAAAGTTCGCGTGAGGGAGTGCCGCACTGCCGCGACGGCCGTTTGTGGGTGTGCGTGTCGGTGGGCGGTGGCAGCTCGAGGGATCGGGACAGGGAGGGAGGGACCCCCTCTCCGCGGTTCAGCGACGTGGGGGGACGGGGGAGCAGCCGTGCGTGTCGGGTGGCGGGGGTGGGCCGCGGGGGCGGGAGTGGGCCGCGGACGAGCGTTCGATGATCGAACGTTCGAGCGCTAGTCGCTCCCTTATCTATTATGTGTGAAGTATGAGGCCTACGGCATCTAGAGGCCGTGCGCCGTCGCTCCTGCTGCACATGCGCAGGGACGGCAGGGCCGTCCCGGGAAATTTAGAGGCCTCTGCACGAGACTAAACATTGAGGCCTATTAGCTGTGAAAATAGGACTAAATATATGATATAATATAATACACTGCAAAAAATTATATAAAGGATGGTACCTATGTCGCATAATGATAATCTTTACTTGAATAGCATCATTTTTTTAGTGTTCTTTGAAATGAAGTCTTCAATGATATGCTCATAATCAATCTTCTCCAACATTTGGCCTTCAAGTGCTATTATAGCCAAATCATTTAGTGTTTCTTGTGTCATTATAGAACACAAATAAGTCTTTAGTAGCTTCAATTTAGATAAGCTTCGCTCTGCTGATGCAACGGTTTTTCCAACCCGATTCCAATTTTCTAGGATTATTTGCAGAAGACATGGTTTCAACCTTAGAACGTGTCTAGATGAAAAGGTCAAAAGAATAAAATCTAAATATCGCCAACCCACCACCCTGCTATAATTTGTGGCTTTGAGCTGTGATTATTAAATAATTGAAAAATATATGAATGGTTAATATTACTTTCAGGCCTCAGCGCTGTCAGTTCGTCACGCTCGGCTCGATCTTAACACTCATGAATCGTGATACGCGGCCGCTGGCCGATAGGCCTTCAGGCCTCAGGGCGATGCAGCGGTAGGACTAGGAGACGTCGAGACTGAAGACCTAAAGTTGCGATATGCTAATTGGGAATGAATCAACCAAACGACGTTCAGCGTCCAGCCACAGACTCATTTTCTATATTGGGCTAATAAAGCTGCTGCCGTGCAGGCTGCCATGCAGGCTGCCGTGGGCTTGCAATGGGCCAAAGCTACTGCTAACTTTATCTAACTTTATCTAGGCCTACGGCATCTGGAGGCCGTGCGCCGTCGCTCCTGCTGCACATGCGCAGGGACGGCCCTGGGTGAAGAGGCGGTGGCCGGTGATGGAGAGCCCGTAGATGTTGTAAGTGCGCGCGATGGCCTCGCCGGCCTTCTTGGTGGCCGTGTACAGCGACGCCGTGCGGTCGGTGCGGCGGTCCTTGGAGAAGGGCACGTCATCGTTGAACCCGTATACCAGCGAGGAGGCGGCCCAGATGACCACCGGCTGGAGGTCGGCGTCCTTGGCCGTGACCTCAAAGACGCTGATGAGCCTGGCCACATTGCGCGGCCAGGACGCCAGGTGCAACACGTGCGTGAACGCTGCGACGTCGAAGAGCTTCTCCAGCAGCAGGCCGTCGTTGATGTCAGCGTCGAGCACGACGATGCCCCGGCTGGCCAGGAGCGCCTGCCGCGCACGCTTCAGCATTGGGTTTGGGTCGTAGTAGCAGTTGAAGTTGTTGAGGCCGAGCACACCGTCGCCGCGGGCCTTGAGCGCAAGCGAGCAGTGCGTGCCCACGAAGCCCCTGGCGCCGGTGACCAGCACGGAGATGCCCCCGTCCCGGCTCGGCCTGGCGCTCCGCAGGCTGGCCTGCTACCACCTCCATCCTCCTGCCTCCTTCCGTGCGTGTGCCAAGAAGCCACCGCCGCTGGATTCGCCCCAAGCGAGGGCGCTGATACCGAGGGAGTCGCGCGCGTCGCCTGGTGTTCGTCCGTGGGGAGAGGAGAGGCGTCGCCATCGCGATGGATCTGGAAGAGAGGGATCCGAACGGGGAGGGGGAGGAGAGGATGATGTTCCTTCTTTTCTGGAAAATACAACCGCATGAGGAGTTCGTGCGCTGGATGCCGAGGAAGGTCTCGCAAAGCGCACATGCGACATCGCGCTCCGTGGTGGGCGACCCCGTGGTGGGCGATACGGATCCAAAGAAGAAAGACCATTGGATGTGGGTGAGCATAGATTAGAGTCAATCTGGTGCGTACATTTCTAATGAAGTTTATTTGTGTGTGTATTTTGTGGGGTGGACGTAACCTAGATATGACTGCGTAGGTGGGAATTGTTGGGTGGATGTAGAATAATTCTAACTGGTGTATTATAGGGGTAGAGAAAGAGATAGAGATATGTCTAGTCACCACTTGGTTGTTTTAAGGGCATCTAACACCCGAGTGTTGGATGCCACCTAATTACCTAAACACCGATTGAGAACAGAAGCAAAAATCGAGTGTTTCTAATCCATGAAACACTCGATTGTCATGATCATGGGACTAAAAAAAACAAATCAAATAAATACAAAAAAATAAAAATATCAAATTTATTCTATGGAAGCCAAATTGGAATATTTCAAAGGAAACCAAATGAAACATACATACAAATAAAAAAAAGCAAAAAATAAACAGATAACTGTTTATGTAATCCAAATGACCATTCTCAATAATGAACAAAGAATTTACACCAATTGAACACAAAACTTAAGCCAAAAACATGAATAGTAAAATATGCTATAATAAGATGTAGTTTGGAACTACTCATCCAAAGTAGACCAGACATAATCAAATCAAAGAAGGGATTCACTGATTCAAATAAGAGATGTGGCAAAAATCGCAGCGACCCTAAAATCGCTTGACCTTACCTTGGTAGCATTGGCGACGATGCAGAATACAAAATGGCCGGACAACAGAGACGCTTCGAACAAGAAAAACTGTGGGGGAGATCCCCACAGTGCTTAAATTTTCATTAAAATTAAAAGGCAAAGTACAGGGTGCTTACAACAAGGAGATTAACTAAAGGCATCAAGCCATAGACAGAAAGCAGACCGTAGGTCTACTTTAAAACGGACAGACTGAAGTAAGCACTGACTCTTGAAATTACTAAACCATCTTGAGGGGATAGGATCACGACGTTGAAAAACCTTACCATTCCTGACTTTCCACAGTTCCCAGGCAGCAGTGAGAACGACATCAGTAAAAACAAGGAATGTTATGTGTCAAGTGTCCTTGCATAAGTCTGTACATGAGATCCAAAGATTCATCCCAGCTGATCCCAATGCGTTGCCAGCATTCCTTTGCAAAAGGGCAAGAGAAAAAAAGGTGATCAATGGTTTCTAACTCACCTGTACTGCACATGACACATGCCTGACCATCCTGAACGTTGAAATGTCTGCGCTGGAGCATTGTTTTTGTGTTCAGTCTATCCACGAGTACTAACCAAGCAAAAAATTTTATTCTTGGTATGCACTTTGATTTCCAAATCATCTGAAAGATTGCATGAGCTTCCAAACCTTTAAATACATGTTTGTAGAATTTCGAGATGTATATTTGTTACCCCAAATCGAGGTCAATATATCATCTCTTTCTGGGAAATGTTCTACTCCTTCTAACAGGTTCTGCATGGACTCCAGCTCATTCAGTGCCTCTGTTGACAAGGGAAGTGTGAAGATGGTGTCTAAGTCTTCTGCTTGCATTACTGCCATGACAGAGATGCTATCTGATCTAGCAAAGGATGCCAGTCTTGGGTATTTATTTGCCTAAGTGTTGTCCAGCCAAAGGTCATCCCAAAAACATATTGAGTCACCTCTACCAGCATTGCAGCGAACCACACCTCTGAAAATTGTGTTTAATCTAAAAACATCTCTCCACCAAAAGGACCCCAATTCTCTAGCTGTGTGTGAAACTCTATTAGTATAATACTTGTTCTAGACAAGTCTGACCCAGGGTATATCCTCCTTGCTATAGAATTTGCTCAGGTGCTTCATGAGGAGTGCATCATTCGGTACTCTTAGATTGATGACTCCACAACCTCCTTTGTCCTTGGGTAATATGACTATGGGCCAGGACACTAGATTTCCTCCTCTTTTTTTTTTAATAGAATTCCCTCTCCAGAGACACTGTTTCCTTGCTCTATCAATGTTTTCAATTAGCCCTTTTGGCAGCTTGATGGTGCACATTGCATATGTTGTAATTGGTGTGATAGCTGAATTCACCATCTCTAATCTCCCACTATATGACAACCAGGTCGAGCAAGCAGATAACCTTCTTTCCACTCTATCCATCATGGGTGTCAGATCCTCAATTCTGGGCTTGGTAGTTCCCATGGGCAGGCCAAGATAAGTAAAGGGGAAAGATCCAACCTCACAACCAAAAGTGTTAGCCAAGTATGTCATCCTATCCTGTGAAATATTTATGGGATACATGTGGGACTTCCTATAGTTGACACTAGTTTTTCTTGTAAAAAAAAAAACAGAGACGCTTCGAAAGACCCAGCAGGTAAAAGTAGTCCCACATTAACAGTTAGGGCCGAAGACCGAGCGTTAGCTCGGGTGGTAGGCTCCCCAGGTGCGGGACATACCGCTCGCGGGATCGAGCCCCGGCTGGGCCGATTTTCGCGCGCCTCACGGGGAGTTTTTCCTAGGTGTACAGTCTCCACTCGTTCCGAGTGTATGCCTCTCACGCGTGGTACCACAAAGGGAACGTGACATGCCCGTCGCCTATGGATTTATGGATTCCGGTGATCTCAAGAAGGACGTGGTGTTCGGTCTATGTGTAGTTGTAGGTCTGTTTGTACACGGGTGGTATGTGTGGTGTGCGTGTGCAGAGTGGGTGTGGATGTGTATGAACAGATACAGCTATACCCAGACGAGGCATTAAAAAAAAAAGTTAGGGCCCACAAAACAGCAAAATAAAAAAAAAGAAAACAACATGCAGCGGGACACATCATCGGATGGGACAGAGCAGCCAGCGTGTGGATCGGATGGTGTCAAATTCGAGAGCGCTGAGGGCTTGAGAAATGTATCCGACCACAAAATAGCTTTTCTGATTTAAAAAGCACATACAGAAAAAAAATGCAGAGTTTTCGCTTGGATTCTCGTACAAGACAAAATTCTCATGGCGGGCAACTTGCAATTGAGAGAGGACGGGTTTCCCCAAACGTTGAGGTTTGACGGCGATGATACAACAAGAGAAGAACCCTAAGGTTTGACGGCGATGAGACGATAAGAGTGACGGAGACATAAAATTTTTTAGCTGGGGCGAATAATATGTATACATGACCTAAACTAAAAACATGCAAAAAAAAAAAAGAAAGAAAGAAAGAACCCATATAGTCAATCATATACTTCACAAAGGATACCAGACAATCATCAATCGCCCAAACACATTGCTGCTACTAGGTGAATGCAATTGTATAGAATATAGAGACTCAAAACATTCTTAGGCCTTGTTTACTTTGAGTGGGGAAAATTTTGTACGCACTGCAGCACGTTTGTTTGTTTGTGGCAATTTTTGTCCAACCACAACCTCACTAGGCTCAAAAGATTTATCTCGCAATGTATTTTCAAACTGTGTAATTAGTTTTTTATTTTATTTACATTTAATTCTCCATACATACGTCAAAAGATTGATGTGACAGAGAATCTTGCAAAAATTTTAGTGTTTCGGAGGGAAGTAAACGTGGCCTCAATTATTAGCACATTGGATTATCACCTGCTAGTTGCTAGTGCCACTGGCACGTTACTGCATAGCCGCATAGGTCTCTTTGCCATTGTGCTTGACCCAATTTAAAGTCCAAGCTGAGTAACTTTTTTTTTTTTTTTCTTGTCCGACGCTGACGGGCGCTAATCTCTGCCGCAGAAAAAGAAGAACCGGCCAGTAGGTGGGGCGGCCGCCGCACGTCGCCATAAATTAATTCCGACAAACAGGAAAAGACCAACAACATGTAGGTGATCTAACAACAGCACTACGATCCGAGGCAAAGCCGCTGAATCTAGTGCTATCAACAAAAGAGAGACGAAGACGAACAACAACGAAACAAGAGACATCCTTACAGCGGGGATGTCGGCGCGCGCGAAGCGAAGACGAAGACGAAGACGAAGCGGACCGTTGACGCAGATCCGGATCGGCGGCGTAGAGGGAAGAAGACGTCCAGCGAGCGGTCGCGGCGGCGCTTCCCAAAAACCCGATACGTCCCTACCCCGTGCGGGGACGCGAGGAGACGCGGGCCGGGCCTGCTCTCCCGGCACCGATGGCACGTCGGCGACGGGATGGGGAAGACGGCGGCAGCACAACACTGTGAGACGGGAGAGAATGAATTCTCGGTGTACTGAGGACGACGTCTCGCCCCTTATTTATACACGCGTCGCAGCTAACAAAGGAAACCGACTAGCCGCGTAATCACAGCGTTATGGTAATTAACCTGCCGTTTGTGCACTTACCATAACACGAGAATAATTGCTTACCAAATAGGCCAGCGCAATTTTCTCCATGCATGCAAAAAATATCGAGTGGCAAAAGGAAGCCGCGCACCCGCAAGGTCGGAGGCGGGAAATCGCCGGACCATTCACGCGCATGTCGTGCGTGCGCGCCCTTCGCCACGCCACGCCACGCCCGGCCCCGCCCCGCCCCGCCCGGCCCGGCGAGGCGAGGCGCGGCGGCGCGCGCGCGTGTGTGGTGCTTCCTTTTCCTCTTCTCATCCATAGCTTCAACAAGCAAGAGATAGCTCAACTATTTAAGTTGGCCTCACTCCACTTGGAGTAGCAATGTGGGACTAAAGTCCCCCACCATACCTCATATACATGCATGTGTGAGTGGGCCTTTGGGATTTATTTGGAATTGTTTGGCCCATGGCCCAAAACATCTAACAATCCCCCACCACATCCCAAGGGCACGCGAGTCATACTCCCCGTACCACGATCTTGTTAATATACCAGGCTATTCGGTGGAGACCGGTTAAGGTTGAACATCCACCTAGAACAACAAGATAGGCTCATCCGCAACCGCACAATGGACTAAGCCTTGAATTGGCGGTTTGGTGCGAATGAGCTTCACTTGAAGTCTTGAGCGATACTAGGCTGCCATAGCCATCCCCGCGAGTGGAGCGTATAAGTCGTACTCCTAACTCACTTCATGAGCTTTTAAAGAATACCCAATTCTTATAAACCGCGACTAACGGTTGGGCTCACATAGGTGTGTTCTTACGGGGATACTCGTAGGGGACAGGTATCTCGCTATGAAGCCTCGAAACACATTAAGACAAAGTCAACCCGCCTTACGAAATGAGAGTACTTGCATCTCCAACGGAGTGGGTTAAAGGAAAAGATTGTACTCTCCCGTTAATCATAAGCTTGTTCTTCCCGATCCTAATTCACGGGATCTCCGATCACATAGGTTGGGTTACCGCGAGATTAACTCACATGGGTCTCAATCCCATCTCCTTCGATGCATTGTCAATCACGGTGCGTGATAGTCCCTTTGTAAAGGGATCTCCGGGTTCTTAGGCATGCGGATGTAGTCCACGGCTATTACTCCGGAGCTCCTTAATTTCCCCGACGGACTTCGGTCTACGCTTTATATGTTTGCTGGACTTCTTTCCATTATCCCGACTATTCTTCACCTTTGTGATCACGGTTTGATTATCACAATTTATGAGAATAGCGAGGAATTGGTTTCTCAACTATAGGTAAGTCCATCAACATCTCTCTTAACCATTCGGCCTCGGTAGAGGCTGTATCCAGAGCCGTAAGCTCGCCTCCATTGTAGATTTTGTAAGTATTGTCTCGCTTACAAGACCTCCAAGAGACAAGCACCACCACCCAAAGTGAATATGTATCCACTTGTGGCCTTAAGCTCATCGACCTCCAATTTGAATCACTATATCCTTCTAGTACCCCTGGTACCCCGAATAGTGAATTCCATAACTCATTGTGCCTTTTAGATAGCGCATTACTCGATCAATACCTTGCCAATGATCGGTTCTGGATTAGAGGAAAATCTACTCAACTTGCTTACGACAAATGAGATATCGAGCCGAGTTGCGCTAGCTAAGTACATCAATGAGCCAATAATTTGAGAGTATCTCAGATGATCCTTCCCTAGCCTTTTATTCTTTCGAAGTATTAGGCTAGGGTCATAGGGTGTTGGAGCAGGTTTGCAATCCATATAACCAAAACGGTTCAAAACCTTTTCCACATAGTGAGACTGCAAAAGAGTAATCCCATTCTCACCCTTATTAAGTTTAATATTGAGGATCACATCGGCTTCTCCCAAATCCTTCATGTCAAAATTTTGGGATAAGAATGACTTTACGTCATTAATCTCATCGATACTTGTCCCAAAAATTAGTATGTCGTCCACATACAAACACAGGATTACTCCTTTGCCCCACCATAACGGTAGTACACACAAGTGTCGGCCTCATTTATTGCAAACCCGGCGAAGTTAAAGTCTTTTCAAACTTCTCATGCCACTTTGCTTTGGTGCCCGCTTTAGGCCGTACAAGGATTTGAGTAACTTACACACCTTGCCCTCTTGTCCTTGTGCTATAAATCCATCGGGCTGATTCATATATATCTCTTCCTCTAACTCTCCATTAAGGAAAGCCGTCTTCACGTCCATCGGTGGACAAGAAGGCCATGGGAAGCGACCAAGGATAATAGCACTCGGATAGTAGTTAATCTGGCAACAGGTGAGTAGGTATCAAAGTAATCCTCGTCTTCCTTTTGTGTAAACCCTTTAGCAACAAGTCTTGCCTTGTACTTTTCAATAGTACCATCAGGCCTAAACTTCTTCTTAAATACCCATTTGCGGCCAATCGGCTTGCAACCCACTTTGGTTTGTCTACTACTTCCCATGTGCCATTTGCGGTGATGGAGTCCATCTCACTACGGACCGCATCCTTCCGGTGTCTGCATCCGGTGATGCATATGCTTCGCAATGGTCGTGGGAGTATCATCTATGAGATACACGGTGAAGTCATCACCAAAGGATTTTGCAACCCTTTGTCTCTTACTCCTTCTAGGAGCTACAACACTTGTCATCCTCTTCAATTCCAAGTGGGCTTACATTTGGCTCAAAAGAGGGTGTGGGTTCGGAATAACTTCATTAGACGAACTCGGTACGGAATGATCAACATTCATCGGGAAAATGTTCTCAAAGAAGGTAACATCCCGTGACTCCAAAAGTGAACCAACTATAACCTCAGGCGATTCAGATTTTATCACTAAGAACTTATATGCAGTGCTGTGGTACGCATAACCTAAAAAGATACAATCAACGGTCTTTGGTCCGAGCTTGCGTTTCTTATTAATTGGTACACTGACCATGGCCAAACAGCCCCACGTACGCAAGTAATGGAGTGATGGCTTCCTACCTTTCCATCCTTCATACGGAGTAATATCACTATTTTTAGTTGGAACTCTATTTAGAACATGACATGCTTTGTTAAAACAGCCTCCCCCACCATGACATAGCCATACCGGACGTTCCTAACATGGCATTCACCAAGTCCATTAACGTCCGGTTCTTTCTCTCGGCAACCCCATTGGATTGGGGCGAATATGGAGGTGTCCGTTCATGAATTATTCCATTCTCCGCACGAAAAAGATCGAACTCATTGGAAAAATACTCACCACCGCGATCGGACCTAACACGCTTGATTTTCTTTTCCAATTGATTTTCTACCTCAGCTTTATAAGTCTTAAAACATTCGAACGCCTCATCTTTAGTTTTTAGAAGGAACACATAGCAATATTTAGTTGCATCATCAATTAAAGTCATAAAATATCTTTTTCCTCCTTTTGTCAACACACCATTCATTTCACAAAGATCTGAATGTATGAGCTCTAACACCGTCGTGCACCTCCCGTCTATAGCCTTATGTGGCTTACGAGGTTGCTTTGCTTGCACACATGCTTGACATTTAGAGCCTTTGACGAGTAGTAAAATTCGAATTAAACTCATACGGATAAACGCGACATACAACCAAAATTAATGTGACACAAACGTGAATGCCATATATCACCCACCGAATTGTTTGAATCACACACATGGTTCACAACTTTATTACGAAATCGGAGAGTGAAAAGCGGAACAAGCCTCCGCTGTCATAGCCTTTGCCAATGAATTGGCCAAACCTCGAAATGACTACTTTATTCGACTCAAATACCGGCTTGAATCCATCTCGACACAAGAGGGATCCACTAACGAGGTTCTTCTTTATTGAGGGCGCATCTTTGCACGTTCTTGAGCCGCACGATCTTTCCCGAAGTGAACTTCGGATCGACCGAACCAACACCAAGAACGAAGCATGCGAGCCGTTCCCCATCATGACGGTTGAACCTCGTGCGACCTGGTAGGAAGAAAACATGGAGATATCAGTACAAACATGAATATTGGCACCTGTATCTATCCACCAATCATTAGATTGAAATACAGAAAATACACTAGGTAAAGAATTACCGTACCCGGATCCGTTAGGATCGCCAATAGTCACGTTGGCGATTTCGCCCCTGCGATTCTTCTTGCCCTTGCGGTTCTTGCACTTCTTGGCGATGTGCCCATTCTCACCGCATGAGACATAGCACACAATCTCGTCCATGTTCATCTTCTTTTTCTTGAATTGAGTAGTCGGGACAGCCTTCTTCGCTTGTTCTTGCCGGCATCTTTGCATCACATTGGCGCTAGGCTGTTCGGTGCTTTGGGTGGAGCATCCTTTCTCCGAGCCTTCTCTTCAACATCAAGACCGGCCAACGAGATCCTCAACGAGATCTTCTCTTTTTATGTTTAAGAGCTATGGCAAAGTTCCTCCAAGACGAAGGCAACTTGGCAATAATGCCACCGGCCACAAACTTGTCGAGCAAAGCATGCCCGAGCTGTTTGAGTTCCCTCACAATAAGTTGGAACTCATGAGCTTGTTCCACGACCGAACGGTTTTCAACCATTTTGAAGTCGTGGTACTTCTCCATCACATACGGCTCGTGCCCGGCATCTCAAAGCACCGTACTTATGTTCGAGTGCCTCCCACGGTTCAACGGCATTTTTGATGTTCATGTAAACATCACACGACTGGTCGGAGAGAACGCTAAGAATGCATCCGACGAAAATCGTCGTAGCCGCGGTAAACTCCTGCACCTCTTTCTCCGATGGGAGAGGTAGTGCGGGAGGAGTACCGACGACCCAAAATACACCCATAGCCGTGAGCCACAAGCTGGGCCCTCGTCGCCATCTCTTAAAATTCACACCGGTGAATTTCTCCGGTTTCATCGCGTCGGTATATCCCTTAGTCATCGCTAAATGCCTATCGGGTTTTTGGATTGTTGGAAATAAAAGCAATTTAGCGATGCATAAATTAATTCCGACAAACGGGAAAAGACCAACAACATGTAGGTGATCTAACAACGGCACTACGATCGAGGCAAAGCCGCCGAATCTAGTGCTATCAACAAAAGAGAGACGAAGACGAACAACAACGAAACAAGAGACATCCTTACGGCGGGGATGTCGGCGCGCGAGCGAAGACGAAGACGAAGACGAAGCGGACCGTTGACGCAGATCCGGATCGGCGGCGTAGAGGGAAGAAGACGTCCGGCGAGCGGTCGCGGCGGCGCTTCCCAAAAACCCGATACGTCCCCTACCCCGTGCGGGGACGAGGAGACGCGGGCCGGAGCTGCTCTCCCGGCACCGATGGCACGTCGGCGACGGGATGGGGAAGACGGCGGCAGCACAACACGTGAGACGGGAGAGAATGAATTCTCGGTGTGCGAGGACGACGTCTCGCCCCTTATTTATACACGCGTCGCAGCTAACAAAGGAAACCGACTAGCCGCGTAATCACGGCGTTATGGTAATTAACCCGCCGTTTGTGCACTTACCATAACACGAGAATAATTGCTTACCAAATAGGCCAGCGCAATTTTCTCCATGCATGCAAAAAAAAAAATATCGAGTGGCAAAAGGAAGCCGCGCACCCGCAAGGTCGGAGGCGGGAAATCGCCGGACCATTCACGCGCATGTCGTGCGTGCGCGCCCTTCGCCACGCCACGCCACGCCACGCCCCGCCCCGCCCGGCCCGGCCCGGCGAGGCGAGCGAGCGCGCGCGCGCGTGTGGTGCTTCCTTTTCCTCTCCTCATCCATAGCTTCAACAAGCAAGAGATAGCTCAACTATTTAAGTTGGCCTCACTCCACTTGGAGTAGCAATGTGGGACTAAAGTCCCTCACCATACCTCATATACATGCATGTGTGAGTGGGCCTTTGGGATTTATTTGGAATTGTTTGGCCCATGGCCCAAAACATCTAACAATCCCCCACCACATCCCAAGGGCACGCGAGTCATACTCCCCGTACCACGATCTTGTTAATATACCAAACTATTCGGTGGAGACCGGTTAAGGTTGAACATCCACCTAGAACAACAAGATAGGCTCATCCGCAACTGCACAATGGACTAAGCCTTGAATTGGCAGTTTGGTGCGAATGAGCTTCACTTGAAGTCTTGACTGATACTAGGCTGCCATAGCCATCCCCGCGAGTGGAGCGTATAAGTCGTACTCCTAACTCACTTCATGAGCTTTTAAAGAATACCCAATTCTTATAAACCGCGACTAACAGTTGGGCTCACATAGGTGTGTTCTTACGGGGATACTCTGTAGGACAGTATCTCGCTATGAAGCCTCGAGAACACATTAAGACAAAGTCAACCCGCCTTACGAAAATGAGAGTACTTGCATCTCCAACGGAGTGGGTTAAAGGAAAAGATTGTACTCTCCCGTTAATCATAAGCTTGTTCTTCCCAGATCCTAATTCACGGGATCTCCGATCACATAGGTTGGGTTACCGCTGAGATTAACTCACATGGGTCTCAATCCCATCTCCTTCGATGCATTGTCAATCACGGTGCGTGATAGTCCCTTTGTAAAGGGATGCGCGGGTTCTTAGGCGTGCGGATGTAGTCCACGGCTATTACTCCGGAGCTCCTTAATTTCCCGACGAGACTTCGAGTCTACGCTTTATATGTTTGCTTGGACTTCTTTCCATTATCCCGACTATTCTTCACCTTTGTGATCACGGTTTGATTATCACAATTTATGAGAATAGCAGGAATTGGTTTCTCAACTATAGGTAAGTCCATCAACATCTCTCTTAACCATTCGGCCTCGGTAGAGGCCGTATCCAGCCGTAAGCTCGCCTCCATTGTAGATTTTGTAAGTATTGTCTGCTTACAAGACCTCCAAGAGACAAGCACCACCACCCAAAGTGAATATGTATCCACTTGTGGCCTTAAGCTCATCGGCTTCTATCCAATTTGAATCACTATATCCTTCTAGTACCCCGGGTACCCCGAATAGTGAATTCCATAACTCATTGTGCCTTTTAGATAGCGCATTACTCGATCAATACCTTGCCAATGATCAGTTCCTGGATTAGAGGAAAATCTACTCAACTTGCTTACAACAAATGAGATATCAGGCCGAGTTGCGCTAGCTAAGTACATCAATGAGCCAATAATTTGAGAGTATCTCAGATGATCCTTCCCTAGCCTTTTATTCTTTCGAAGTATTAGGCTAGGGTCATAGGGTGTTGGAGCAGGTTTGCAATCCATATAACCAAAACGGTTCAAAACCTTTTCCACATAGTGAGACTGCAAAAGAGTAATCCCATTCTCACCCTTATTAAGTTTAATATTGAGGATCACATCGGCTTCTCCCAAATCCTTCATGTCAAAATTTTGGGATAAGAATGACTTTACGTCATTAATCTCATCGATACTTGTCCCAAAAATTAGTATGTCGTCCACATACAAACACAGGATTACTCCTTTGCCCCACCATAACGGTAGTACACACAAGTGTCGGCCTCATTTATTGCAAACCCGGCGAAAGTTAAAGTCTTTTCAAACTTCTCATGCCACCGCTTTGGTGCTGCTTGAGGCCGTACAAGGATTTGAGTAACTTACACACCTTGCCCTCTTGTCCTTGTGCTATAAATCCATCGGGCTGATTCATATATATCTCTTCCTCTAACTCTCCATTAAGGAAAGCCGTCTTCACGTCCATCGGTGGACAAGAAGGCCATGGGAAGCGACCAAGGATAATAGCACTCGGATAGTAGTTAATCGGCAACGGTGAGTAGGTATCAAAGTAATCCTCGTCTTCCTTTTGTGTAAACCCTTTAGCAACAAGTCTTGCCTTGTACTTTTCAATAGTACCATCGGGCCTAAACTTCTTCTTAAATACCCATTTGCGCCAATCGGCTTGCAACCCACTTTGTTTGTCTACTACTTCCCATGTGCCATTTGCGGTGATGGAGTCCATCTCACTACGGACGCATCCTTCCGATTCTGCATCCGGTGATGCATATGCTTCGCAATGGTCGTGGGAGTATCATCTATGAGATACACAGTGAAGTCATCACCAAAGGATTTTGCAACCCTTTGTCTCTTACTCCTTCTAGGAGCTACAACACTGTCATCCTCTTCAATTCCAAGTGGGCTTACATTTGGCTCAAAAGAGGGTGTGGGTTCAGGAATAACTTCATTAGACGAACTCGGTACAGAATGATCAACATTCATCGGGAAAATGTTCTCAAAGAAGGTAACATCCCGTGACTCCA
Source organism: Themeda triandra (assembly GCA_018135685.1). Lineage (NCBI taxonomy): Eukaryota > Viridiplantae > Streptophyta > Magnoliopsida > Poales > Poaceae > Themeda > Themeda triandra. Next base: position 406,957 of record JAENPR010000330.1, on the reverse strand, counting down.
AAAGTGAACCAACTATAACCTCAGGCGATTCAGATTTTATCACTAAGAACTTATATGCAGTGCTGTGGTACGCATAACCTAAAAAGATACAATCAACGGTCTTTGGTCCGAGCTTGCGTTTCTTATTAATTGGTACACTGACCATGGCCAAACAGCCCCACGTACGCAAGTAATGGAGTGATGGCTTCCTACCTTTCCATCCTTCATACGGAGTAATATCACTATTTTTAGTTGGAACTCTATTTAGAACATGACATGCTTTGTTAAAACAGCCTCCCCCACCATGACATAGCCATACCGGACGTTCCTAACATGGCATTCACCAAGTCCATTAACGTCCGGTTCTTTCTCTCGGCAACCCCATTGGATTGGGGCGAATATGGAGGTGTCCGTTCATGAATTATTCCATTCTCCGCACTGAGAAAAAGATCGAACTCATTGGAAAAATACTCACCACCGCGATCGGACCTAACACGCTTGATTTTCTTTTCCAATTGATTTTCTACCTCAGCTTTATAAGTCTTAAAACATTCGAACGCCTCATCTTTAGTTTTTAGAAGGAACACATAGCAATATTTAGTTGCATCATCAATTAAAGTCATAAAATATCTTTTTCCTCCTTTTGTCAACACACCATTCATTTCACAAAGATCGAATGTATGAGCTCTAACACCGTCGTGCACCTCCCGTCTATAGCCTTATGTGGCTTACGAGGTTGCTTTGCTTGCACACATGCTTGACATTTAGAGCCTTTGACGGTAGTAAAATTCAGAATTAAACTCATACTTTTGGATAAACGCGACATACAACCAAAATTAATGTGACACAAACGTGAATGCCATATATCACCCACCGAATTGTTTGAATCACACACATGGTTCACAACTTTATTACGAAAATCGGAGAGTGAAAAGCGGAACAAGCCTCCGCTTGTCATAGCCTTTGCCAATGAATTGGCCAAACCTCGAAATGACTACTTTATTCGACTCAAATACCGGCTTGAATCCATCTCGACACAAGAGGGATCCACTAACGAGGTTCTTCTTTATTGAGGGCGCATGCTTTGCACGTTCTTGAGCCGCACGATCTTTCCCGAAGTGAACTTCGGATCGACCGAACCAACACCAAGAACGAAGCATGCGAGCCGTTCCCCATCATGACGGTTGAACCTCGTGCGACCTGGTAGGAAGAAAACATGGAGATATCGGTACAAACATGAATATTGGCACTGTATCTATCCACCAATCATTAGATTGAAATACGAGAAAATACACTAGGTAAAGAATTACCGTACCCGGATCCGTTAGGATCGCCAATAGTCACGTTGGCAGATTTACGCCCCTGCGATTCTTCTTGCCCTTGCGGTTCTTGCACTTCTTGGCGATGTGCCCATTCTCACCGCGAGACATAGCACACAATCTCGTCCATGTTCATCTTCTTTTTCTTGAATTGAGTAGTCGGACAGCCTTACGCTTGTTCTTGCCGGCATGCTTTGCATCACATTGGCGCTAGACTGTTCGGGTGCTTTGGGTGGAGCATCCTTTCTCCGAGCCTTCTCTTCAACATCAAGACCAGCCAACGGATCCTCAACGAGAGATCTTGTCTTTTATGTTTAAGAGCTATGGCAAAGTTCCTCCAAGACGAAGGCAACTTGGCAATAATGCCACCGGCCACAAACTTGTCAGGCAAAGCATGCCCGAGCTGTTCGAGTTCCCTCACAATAAGTTGGAACTCATGAGCTTGTTCCACGACCGAACGGTTTTCAACCATTTTGAAGTCGTGGTACTTCTCCATCACATACGGCTCGTGCCCGGCATCTGCAAAGCACCGTACTTATGTTCGAGTGCCTCCCACGGTTCAACGGCATTTTTGATGTTCATGTAAACATCACACAGCTGGTCAGAGAGAACGCTAAGAATGCATCCGACGAAAATCGTCGTAGCCGCGGTAAACTCCTGCACCTCTTTCTCCGATGGGAGAGGTAGTGCGGGAGGAGTACCGACGACCCAAAATACACCCATAGCCGTGAGCCACAAGCTGGGCCCTCGTCGCCATCTCTTAAAATTCACACCGGTGAATTTCTCCGGTTTCATCGCGTCGGTATATCCCTTAGTCATCGCTAAATGCCTATCGGGTTTTTGGATTGTTGGAAATAAAAGCAATTTAGCGATGCATAAATTAATTCCGACAAACGGAAAAGACCAACAACATGTAGGTGATCTAACAACGGCACTACGATCGAGGCAAAGCCGCTGAATCTAGTGCTATCAACAAAAGAGAGACGAAGACGAACAACAACGAAACAAGAGACATCCTTACGGCGGGGATGTCGGCGCGCGACGAAGACGAAGACGAAGACGAAGCGGGCCGTTGACGCGAATCCGGATCGGCGGCGTAGAGGGAAGAAGACGTCCGGCGAGCGATCGCGACGGCGCTTCCCAAAAACCCGATACGTCCCTACCCCGTGCGGGGACGCGAGGAGACGCGGGCTTCGGAGCTGCTCTCCCGGCACCGATGGCACGTCGGCGACGGGATGGGGAAGACGGCGGCGGCACAACAACGTGAGACGGGAGAGAATGAATTCTCGGTGTGCGGGACGACGTCTCGCCCCTTATTTATACACGCGTCGCAGCTAACAAAGGAAACCGACTAGCCGCGTAATCACGGCGTTATGGTAATTAACCCGCCGTTTGTGCACTTACCATAACACGAGAATAATTGCTTACCAAATAGGCCGGCGCAATTTTCTCCATGCATGCAAAAAATATCGAGTGGCAAAAGGAAGCCGCGCACCCGCAAGGTCGGAGCGGGAAATCGCCGGACCATTCACGCGCATGTCGTGCGTGCGCGCCCTTCGCCACGCCACGCCACGCCCCGCCCCGCCCCGCCCCGCCCGGCCCGGCGAGCGAGGCGAGGCGAGCGAGCGCGCGCGTGTGTGTGGTGCTTCCTTTTCCTCTCCTCATCCATAGCTTCAACAAGCAAGAGATAGCTCAACTATTTAAGTTGGCCTCACTCCACTTGGAGTAGCAATGTGGGACTAAAGTCCCCCACCATACCTCATATACATGCATGTGTGAGTGGGCCTTTGGGATTTATTTGGAATTGTTTGGCCCATGGCCCAAAACATCTAACAATCCCCCACCACATCCCAAGGGCACGCGAGTCATACTCCCTGTACCACAGTACTGTTAATATACCAGCTATTCAGTGGAGACCGGTTAAGGTTGAACATCCACCTAGAACAACAAGATAGGCTCATCCGCAACTGCACAATGGACTAAGCCTTGAATTGGCGGTTTGGTGCGAATGAGCTTCACTTGAAGTCTTGATCGATACTAGGCTGCCATAGCCATCCCCGCGAGTGGAGCGTATAAGTCGTACTCTAACTCACTTCATGAGCTTTTAAAGAATACCCAATTCTTATAAACCGCGACTAACAGTTGGGCTCACATAGGTGTGTTCTTACGGGGATACTACGTAGGACAAGTATCTCGCTATGAAGCCTCGAGAACACATTAAGACAAAGTCAACTTTGCCTTACGAAAATGAGAGTACTTGCATCTCCAACGGAGTGGGTTAAAGGAAAAGATTGTACTCTCCCGTTAATCATAAGCTTGTTCTTCCTAGATCCTAATTCACGGGATCTCCGATCACATAGGTTGGGTTACCGCTGAGATTAACTCACATGGGTCTCAATCCCATCTCCTTCGATGCATTGTCAATCACGGTGCGTGATAGTCCCTTTGTAAAGGGATGCGCGCGGGTTCTTAGGCTGTGCGGATGTAGTCCACACTATTACTCCGGAGCTCCTTAATTTCTGACGAGACTTCGATCTACGCTTTATATGTTTGCTTGGACTTCTTTCCATTATCCCGACTATTCTTCACCTTTGTGATCACGGTTTGATTATCACAATTTATGAGAATAGCGAGGAATTGGTTTCTCAACTATAGGTAAGTCCATCAACATCTCTCTTAACCATTCGGCCTCGGTAGAGGCATATCCGTATCCGAGCCGTAAGCTCGCCTCCATTGTAGATTTTGTAAGTATTGTCTCGCTTACAAGACCTCCAAGAGACACACCACCACCCAAAGTGAATATGTATCCACTTGTGGCCTTAAGCTCATCGGCTTACTCGTGATCCAATTTGAATCACTATATCCTTCTAGTACCCACAGGTACCACTGAATAGTGAATTCCATAACTCATTGTGCCTTTTAGATAGCGCATTACTCGATCAATACCTTGCCAATGATCGGTTCTGGATTAGAGGAAAATCTACTCAACTTGCTTACAAAGAAATGAGATATCAGGCCGAGTTGCGCTAGCTAAGTACATCAATGAGCCAATAATTTGAGAGTATCTCAGATGATCCTTCCCTAGCCTTTTATTCTTTCGAAGTATTAGGCTAGGGTCATAGGGTGTTGGAGCAGGTTTGCAATCCATATAACCAAAACGGTTCAAAACCTTTTCCACATAGTGAGACTGCAAAAGAGTAATCCCATTCTCACCCTTATTAAGTTTAATATTGAGGATCACATCGGCTTCTCCCAAATCCTTCATGTCAAAATTTTGGGATAAGAATGACTTTACGTCATTAATCTCATCGATACTTGTCCCAAAAATTAGTATGTCGTCCACATACAAACACAGGATTACTCCTTTGCCCCACCATAACGGTAGTACACACAAGTGTCGGCCTCATTTATTGCAAACCCAGCGAAGTTAAAGTCTTTTCAAACTTCTCATGCCACCTTTGCTTTGGTGCTGCTTTAGGCCGTACAAGGATTTGAGTAACTTACACACCTTGCCCTCTTGTCCTTGTGCTATAAATCCATCGGGCTGATTCATATATATCTCTTCCTCTAACTCTCCATTAAGGAAAGCCGTCTTCACGTCCATCGGTGGACAAGAAGGCCATGGGAAGCGACCAAGGATAATAGCACTCGGATAGTAGTTAATCGGCAACAAAGGTGAGTAGGTATCAAAGTAATCCTCGTCTTCCTTTTGTGTAAACCCTTTAGCAACAAGTCTTGCCTTGTACTTTTCAATAGTACCATCGGGCCTAAACTTCTTCTTAAATACCCATTTGCGGCCAATCGGCTTGCAACCCACTTTGGTTTGTCTACTACTTCCCATGTGCCATTTGCGGTGATGGAGTCCATCTCACTACGGACGCATCCTTCCGATGTCTGCATCCGGTGATGCATATGCTTCGCAATGGTCGTGGGAGTATCATCTATGAGATACACGGTGAAGTCATCACCAAAGGATTTTGCAACCCTTTGTCTCTTACTCCTTCTAGGAGCTACAACACTTGTCATCCTCTTCAATTCCAAGTGGGCTTACATTTGGCTCAAAAGAGGGTGTGGGTTCGGAATAACTTCATTAGACGAACTCGGTACAGAATGATCAACATTCATCGGGAAAATGTTCTCAAAGAAGGTAACATCCCGTGACTCCAAAAGTGAACCAACTATAACCTCAGGCGATTCAGATTTTATCACTAAGAACTTATATGCGGTCTTTGTGGTACGCATAACCTAAAAAGATACAATCAACGGTCTTTGGTCCGAGCTTGCGTTTCTTATTAATTGGTACACGACCATGGCCAAACAGCCCCACGTACGCAAGTAATGGAGTGATGGCTTCCTACCTTTCCATCCTTCATACGGAGTAATATCACTATTTTTAGTTGGAACTCTATTTAGAACATGACATGCTTTGTTAAAACAGCCTCCCCCACCATGACATAGCCATACCGGACGTTCCTAACATGGCATTCACCAAGTCCATTAACGTCCGGTTCTTTCTCTCGGCAACCCCATTGGATTGGGGCGAATATGGAGGTGTCCGTTCATGAATTATTCCATTCTCCGCACGAAAAGATCGAACTCATTGGAAAAATACTCACCACCGCGATCGGACCTAACACGCTTGATTTTCTTTTCCAATTGATTTTCTACCTCAGCTTTATAAGTCTTAAAACATTCGAACGCCTCATCTTTAGTTTTTAGAAGGAACACATAGCAATATTTAGTTGCATCATCAATTAAAGTCATAAAATATCTTTTTCCTCCTTTTGTCAACACACCATTCATTTCACAAAGATCTGAATGTATGAGCTCTAACACTGTCGTGCACCTCCCGTCTATAGCCTTATGTGGCTTACGAGGTTGCTTTGCTTGCACACATGCTTGACATTTAGAGCCTTTGACAGTAGTAAAATTCAGAATTAAACTCATACTTTTGGATAAACGCGACATACAACCAAAATTAATGTGACACAAACGTGAATGCCATATATCACCCACCGAATTGTTTGAATCACACACATGGTTCACAACTTTATTACGAAAATCGGAGAGTGAAAAGCGGAACAAGCCTCCGCTGTCATAGCCTTTGCCAATGAATTGGCCAAACCTCGAAATGACTACTTTATTCAACTCAAATACCGGCTTGAATCCATCTCGACACAAGAGGGATCCACTAACGAGGTTCTTCTTTATTGAGGGCGCATGCTTTGCACGTTCTTGAGCCGCACGATCTTTCCCGAAGTGAACTTCAGATCGACCGAACCAACACCAAGAACAGAAGCATGCGAGCCGTTCCCCATCATGACGGTTGAACCTCGTGCGACCTGGTAGGAAGAAAACATGGAGATATCAGTACAAACATGAATATTGGCACCTGTATCTATCCACCAATCATTAGATTGAAATACAGAAAATACACTAGGTAAAGAATTACCGTACCTAGATCCGTTAGGATCGCCAATAGTCACGTTGGCAGATTTCGCCCCTGCGATTCTTTTGCCCTTGCGGTTCTTGCACTTCTTGGCGATGTGCCCATTCTCACCGCGAGGCATAGCACACAATCTCGTCCATGTTCATCTTCTTTTTCTTGAATTGAGTAGTCTGGACAGCCTTCTGCTTGTTCTTGCCAGCATGCTGCATCACATTGGCGCTAGGCTGTTCGGGTGCTTTGGGTGGAGCATCCTTTCTCCGAGCCTTCTCTTCAACATCAAGACCAGCCAACAGATCCTCAACAGACATCTTCTGTCTTTTATGTTTAAGAGCTATGGCAAAGTTTCTCCAAGACGAAGGCAACTTGGCAATAATGCCACCGACCACAAACTTGTCAGGCAAAGCATGCCCGAGCTGTTCGAGTTCCCTCACAATAAGTTGGAACTCATGAGCTTGTTCCACGACCGAACGGTTTTCAACCATTTTGAAGTCGTGGTACTTCTCCATCACATACGGCTCGTGCCCGGCATCTCAAAGCACCGTACTTATGTTCGAGTGCCTCCCACGGTTCAACGGCATTTTTGATGTTCATGTAAACATCACACGGTGGTCGGTCGAGAGAACGCTAAGAATGCATCCGACGAAAATCATCGTAGCCGCGGTAAACTCCTGCACCTCTTTCTCCGATGGGAGAGGTAGTGCGGGAGGAGTACCGACGACCCAAAATACACCCATAGCCGTTAGTGAGCCACAACTGGGCCCTCGTCGCCATCTCTTAAAATTCACACCGGTGAATTTCTCCGGTTTCATCGCGTCGGTATATCCCTTAGTCATCGCTAAATGCCTATCAGGTTTTTGGATTGTTGGAAATAAAAGCAATTTAGCGATGCATAAATTAATTCCGACAAACAGGAAAAGACCAACAACATGTAGGTGATCTAACAACAGCACTACGATCGAGGCAAAGCCGCCGAATCTAGTGCTATCAACAAAAGAGAGACGAAGACGAACAACAACGAGACAAGAGACATCCTTACGGCGGGGATGTCGGCGCGCGAGCGAAGACGAAGACGAAGACGAAGCGGGCCGTTGACGCAGATCCGGATCGGCGGCGTAGAGGGAAGAAGACGTCCAAATGAGCGTCGCGATGGCGCTTCCCAAAAACCTGATACGTCCCCTACCCCGTGCAGGGACGCGAGGAGACGCGGGCTTCGGAGCCTGCTCTCCCGGCACCGATGGCACGTCGGCGATGGGATGGGGAAGACGGCGGTAGCACAACACTGTGAGACGGGAGAGAATGAATTCTCGGTGTACTGAGGACGACGTCTCGCCCCTTATTTATACACGCGTCGCAGCTAACAAAGAAAACCGACTAGCCGCGTAATCACAGCGTTATGGTAATTAACCTGCCATTTGTGCACTTACCATAACACGAGAATAATTGCTTACCAAATAGGCCAGCGCAATTTTCTCCATGCATGCAAAAAATATCGAGTGGCAAAAGGAAGCCGCGCACCCGCAAGGTCGGAGGCGGGAAATCGCCGGACCATTCACGCGCATGTCGTGCGTGCGCGCCCTTCGCCACGCCACGCCACGCCCCGCCCCGCCCCGCCCGGCCCGGCCCGGCGAGGCGAGGCGAGCGAGCGCGCGCGCGCGTGTGGTGCTTCCTTTTCCTCTCCTCATCCATAGCTTCAACAAGCAAGAGATAGCTCAACTATTTAAGTTGGCCTCACTCCACTTGGAGTAGCAATGTGGGACTAAAGTCCCCCACCATACCTCATATACATGCATGTGTGAGTGGGCCTTTGGGATTTATTTGGAATTGTTTGGCCCATGGCCCAAAACATCTAACAATCCCCCACCACATCCCAAGGGCACGCGAGTCATACTCCCCTGTACCACGATCTTGTTAATATACCGGCTATTCGGTGGAGACCGGTTAAGGTTGAACATCCACCTAGAACAACAAGATAGGCTCATCCGCAACCGCACAATGGACTAAGCCTTGAATTGGCGGTTTGGTGCGAATGAGCTTCACTTGAAGTCTTGAGCGATACTAGGCTGCCATAGCCATCCCCGCGAGTGGAGCGTATAAGTCGTACTCTAACTCACTTCATGAGCTTTTAAAGAATACCCAATTCTTATAAACCGCGACTAACGGTTGGGCTCACATAGGTGTGTTCTTACGGGGATACTACGTAGGACAAGGTATCTCGCTATGAAGCCTCGAACACATTAAGACAAAGTCAACTCCCTTACGAAAATGAGAGTACTTGCATCTCCAACGGAGTGGGTTAAAGGAAAAGATTGTACTCTCCCGTTAATCATAAGCTTGTTCTTCCTAGATCCTAATTCACGGGATCTCCGATCACATAGGTTGGGTTACCGCTGAGATTAACTCACATGGGTCTCAATCCCATCTCCTTCGATGCATTGTCAATCACGGTGCGTGATAGTCCCTTTGTAAAGGGATCTGCCAGGTTCTTAGGCCGTGTCTGGATGTAGTCCACGGCTATTACTCCGAGCTCCTTAATTTCCCGACGGACTTCGAGTCTACGCTTTATATGTTTGCTTTGGACTTCTTTCTATTATCCCGACTATTCTTCACCTTTGTGATCACGGTTTGATTATCACAATTTATGAGAATAGCGAGAATTGGTTTCTCAACTATAGGTAAGTCCATCAACATCTCTCTTAACCATTCAGCCTCGGTAGAGGCTGTATCAGCCGTAAGCTCGCCTCCATTGTAGATTTTGTAAGTATTGTCTGCTTACAAGACCTCCAAGAGACAGCACCACCACCCAAAGTGAATATGTATCCACTTGTGGCCTTAAGCTCATCAGCTTCTGTGATCCAATTTGAATCACTATATCCTTCTAGTACCCCTGGGTACCCTGAATAGTGAATTCCATAACTCATTGTGCCTTTTAGATAGCGCATTACTCGATCAATACCTTGCCAATGATCAGTTCCTGGATTAGAGGAAAATCTACTCAACTTGCTTACAGCAAATGAGATATCAGGCCGAGTTGCGCTAGCTAAGTACATCAATGAGCTAATAATTTGAGAGTATCTCAGATGATCCTTCCCTAGCCTTTTATTCTTTCGAAGTATTAGGCTAGGGTCATAGGGTGTTGGAGCAGGTTTGCAATCCATATAACCAAAACGGTTCAAAACCTTTTCCACATAGTGAGACTGCAAAAGAGTAATCCCATTCTCACCCTTATTAAGTTTAATATTGAGGATCACATCGGCTTCTCCCAAATCCTTCATGTCAAAATTTTGGGATAAGAATGACTTTACGTCATTAATCTCATCGATACTTGTCCCAAAAATTAGTATGTCGTCCACATACAAACACAGGATTACTCCTTTGCCCCACCATAACGGTAGTACACACAAGTGTCGGCCTCATTTATTGCAAACCCAGCAGAAGTTAAAGTCTTTTCAAACTTCTCATGCCACTGCTTTGGTGCCTGCTTTAGGCCGTACAAGGATTTGAGTAACTTACACACCTTGCCCTCTTGTCCTTGTGCTATAAATCCATCGGGCTGATTCATATATATCTCTTCCTCTAACTCTCCATTAAGGAAAGCCGTCTTCACGTCCATCGGTGGACAAGAAGGCCATGGGAAGCGACCAAGGATAATAGCACTCGGATAGTAGTTAATCTGGCAACAGGTGAGTAGGTATCAAAGTAATCCTCGTCTTCCTTTTGTGTAAACCCTTTAGCAACAAGTCTTGCCTTGTACTTTTCAATAGTACCATCAGGCCTAAACTTCTTCTTAAATACCCATTTGCAGCCAATCGGCTTGCAACCCACTGGTTTGTCTACTACTTCCCATGTGCCATTTGCAGTGATGGAGTCCATCTCACTACGGACCGCATCCTTCCGATGTCTCGCATCGGTGATGCATATGCTTCGCAATGGTCGTGGGAGTATCATCTATGAGATACACAGTGAAGTCATCACCAAAGGATTTTGCAACCCTTTGTCTCTTACTCCTTCTAGGAGCTACAACACTGTCATCCTCTTCAATTCCAAGTGGGCTTACATTTGGCTCAAAAGAGGGTGTGGGTTCAGGAATAACTTCATTAGACGAACTCGGTACAGAATGATCAACATTCATCGGGAAAATGTTCTCAAAGAAGGTAACATCCCGTGACTCCAAAAGTGAACCAACTATAACCTCAGGTGATTCAGATTTTATCACTAAGAACTTATATGCGGTCTTTGTGGTACGCATAACCTAAAAAGATACAATCAACGGTCTTTGGTCCGAGCTTGCGTTTCTTATTAATTGGTACACGACCATGGCCAAACAGCCCCACGTACGCAAGTAATGGAGTGATGGCTTCCTACCTTTCCATCCTTCATACGGAGTAATATCACTATTTTTAGTTGGAACTCTATTTAGAACATGACATGCTTTGTTAAAACAGCCTCCCCCACCATGACATAGCCATACCGGACGTTCCTAACATGGCATTCACCAAGTCCATTAATGTCCGGTTCTTTCTCTCGGCAACCCCATTGGATTGGGGCGAATATGGAGGTGTCCGTTCATGAATTATTCCATTCTCCGCACGAAAAAGATCGAACTCATTGGAAAAATACTCACCACCGCGATCGGACCTAACACGCTTGATTTTCTTTTCCAATTGATTTTCTACCTCGGCTTTATAAGTCTTAAAACATTTGAACGCCTCATCTTTAGTTTTTAGAAGGAACACATAGCAATATTTAGTTGCATCATCAATTAAAGTCATAAAATATCTTTTTCCTCCTTTTGTCAACACACCATTCATTTCACAAAGATCGAATGTATGAGCTCTAACACCGTCGTGCACCTCCCGTCTATAGCCTTATGTGGCTTACGAGGTTGCTTTGCTTGCACACATGCTTGACATTTAGAGCCTTTGACAGTAGTAAAATTCAGAATTAAACTCATACTGGATAAACGCGACATACAACCAAAATTAATGTGACACAAACGTGAATGCCATATATCACCCACCGAATTGTTTGAATCACACACATGGTTCACAACTTTATTACAGAAATCGGAGAGTGAAAAGCGGAACAAGCCTCCGCTGTCATAGCCTTTGCCAATGAATTGGCCAAACCTCGAAATGACTACTTTATTCAACTCAAATACCGCTTGAATCCATCTCGACACAAGAGGGATCCACTAACGAGGTTCTTCTTTATTGAGGGCGCATCTTTGCACGTTCTTGAGCCGCACGATCTTTCCCGAAGTGAACTTCGGATCGACCGAACCAACACCAAGAACAGAAGCATGCGAGCCGTTCCCCATCATGACGGTTGAACCTCGTGCGACTGGTAGGAAGAAAACATGGAGATATCGGTACAAACATGAATATTGGCACTGTATCTATCCACCAATCATTAGATTGAAATACGAAAATACACTAGGTAAAGAATTACCGTACCTAGATCCGTTAGGATCGCCAATAGTCACGTTGGCGATTTACGCCCCTGCGATTCTTTTTGCCCTTGCGGTTCTTGCACTTCTTGGCGATGTGCCCATTCTCACCGCAGACATAGCACACAATCTCGTCCATGTTCATCTTCTTTTTCTTGAATTGAGTAGTCTCGGACATGCCTTCGCTTGTTCTTGCCGGCATGCTTTGCATCACATTGGCGCTAGACTGTTCGGGTGCTTTGGGTGGAGCATCCTTTCTCCGAGCCTTCTCTTCAACATCAAGACCACCAACGGATCCTCAACGAGAGATCTTCTCGTCTTTTATGTTTAAGAGCTGTGGCAAAGTTCCTCCAAGACGAAGGCAACTTGGCAATAATGCCACCGACCACAAACTTGTCGAGCAAAGCATGCCCGAGCTGTTCGAGTTCCCTCACAATAAGTTGGAACTCATGAGCTTGTTCCACGACCGAACGGTTTTCAACCATTTTGAAGTCGTGGTACTTCTCCATCACATACGGCTCGTGCCCGGCATCTCGCAAAGCACCGTACTTATGTTCGAGTGCCTCCCACGGTTCAACAGCATTTTTGATGTTCATGTAAACATCACACAGCTGGTCAGAGAGAATGCTAAGAATGCATCCGACGAAAATCATCGTAGCCGTGGTAAACTCCTGCACCTCTTTCTCCGATGGGAGAGGTAGTGCGGGAGGAGTACCGACGACCCAAAATACACCCATAGCCGTGAGCCACAAGCTGGGCCCTCGTCGCCATCTCTTAAAATTCACACCGGTGAATTTCTCCGGTTTCATCGCGTCGGTATATCCCTTAGTCATCGCTAAATGCCTATCGGGTTTTTGGATTGTTGGAAATAAAAGCAATTTAGCGATGCATAAATTAATTCCGACAAACGGAAAAGACCAACAACATGTAGGTGATCTAACAACAGCACTACGATCGAGGCAAAGCCGCCGAATCTAGTGCTATCAACAAAAGAGAGACGAAGACGAACAACAACGAAACAAGAGACATCCTTACGGCGGGGATGTCGGCGCGCGAGCGAAGACGAAGACGAAGACGAAGCGGACCGTTGACGCAGATCCGGATCGGCGGCGTAGAGGGAAGAAGACGTCCGCGAGCGTCGCGATGGCGCTTCCCAAAAACTCGATACGTCCCCTACCCCGTGCGGGGACGCGAGGAGACGCGGGCTTCGGAGCCTGCTCTCCCGGCACCGATGGCACGTCGGCGATGGGATGGGGAAGACGGCGGCAGCACAACAACGTGAGACGGGAGAGAATGAATTCTCGGTGTGCGAGGACGATCTCGCCCCTTATTTATACACGCGTCGCAGCTAACAAAGGAAACCGACTAGCCGCGTAATCACAGCGTTATGGTAATTAACCTGCCGTTTGTGCACTTACCATAACACGAGAATAATTGCTTACCAAATATGTCACGCCCATTTTTAAGGACAAGAATGAGGCGTATACAAGTCTTATGTGAATCCCCAGAAGTCATCCACATAAGTTGACAAATCGAATAAATTGTACCATCTCAAAGTTTATTACATACCGAAAGAATAAATATCACATAGTCTTTACATAAATAGACAATAATAAAAGTAGACTCTCAAACACTACTAAACTCTCAAACGATGGTAGACTCTCAATAGCGGAAGCCGCAACACGGGGACACGTCAACCGGTTGACTCAAGCTAGTAGTCATGGCGGTAGCTCTCAATCCAATCCTAATCTGTACCCATCCGGGATTTTCCAAGTAATGAAGTAAAACAAGTGTAAGTACAACGTACTTAGCAAGCATAGCGGGGGTATATGAAGCTCAAAAGGCTGACACTTTGGTTAACCGCATTAGCTTTTAGTGTATGTCATATTTTAGCAATTAGCATCAAGGTAGTGTTCCCAAACCACATGATCAAGTAAACATGACAAAGGTAACTTAAACATCATTATAGCATAAAACATAATTAATGGGGGTGATCACTTATTCAGTAAGAATCCCTTGGCCGCCCGACCGTGGGCACGGATGATAATCGATTTAACTCTGCGCGAGAGGTGTACCCTTTCCTCGCGAGTCGTGATTTGCCCTTTCGCCCGAGGATCAGCCTCTTAGTTCTCTACCAAGGAAAACCGGCGGGTTCACTATAAAGTTATGCATAGGTTCGTCTAACAAGATAGGGCACGGGGTCATCGGATGTAGGGAATCCCTCCTCCCAAAGTAGCACATTACCTACCCGGCTATACATACCATGGAGAAGCCGCCCTATACCCAACTCGCACTCCTCTAACTTGCTAGAAAAGGTCCTAGGCACAACTAGAGCCAGAGCCATGTAGCTCCCACAGTGGCACGTCAAGTCCCGGATGATTGCTTACAAATAAGTCATCTTAATCAAAGTTGCATAATTAATTAATCATGTTACTAGATCATGGTAAAAGCACTAGCATCACTACCCATCATGCATAACCCAAGTCGTCAAGGCAACGGTAATCAATCACTAGGTAAAACTAGTAGGATAGCAAGACACATGCATATGTAATTTAGTGGATTAATGAATAGGACACAAGGATGGTCCTACTATACTTGCCTTGATCCAAGTGCTCCGAGGTTCCTGCTGGTCTTGAAAGAAATCCGGGCCTTCAACGAAACCCTCACCGTCCGAACACAACCGCGACCAACAAGCGGAACAATCAAGCATCCGAATCATACATACACGAAGCAAACATATAATTCTATTAGAACAGTACATCAAACAGAATAAAAAGATTAAAAAGAGTTCATAAAACAATTCTATGCGTCGCTACGATCACATGGACATAAAGATCATCTAAATCGGAGCTAAAACGAAGAAGATATGAGCATTTGAAACTGAATGGCAATTCTGTAAATAAGTGAAAGCGTAATTTGACCCTGAACAGAAAGGATTACGCTTTCCAGAGAGGAAAACGTACTTCAGCTAATACGCTAGGGATTCTTAATTAAATCAGAGAAAATCCGAGGGCTTTTATGAAAAATTGGCGGCCGAAGGGGTATTGGCCATCTCTGGCCGTCCGATCCCATCCGGACGGCCTAGATTAGAAGGCGGGGCGGAGGGCTCGGCCGCCGGAGAAGATGACCGGACGGCGGCGGCCATTGCCGGCGGCGAGGTTTGCTCGCCGGCGATATCGAAACCGATGTTCCCGTGGATCAAAAGGCACGAGACCGAGCCCAATCGGCATAGGAGCTCAACGTGACCTCACCTGCGAAGAAGATGGAGGCCGAGGAGGTTCGAGGCGGGCTGGCGGTGATCGACGGTGGCGAGCTTCGTCCTGCAAAGTTCGGCGATCAACCGTGAGCGCTACAGAGCATGAAAACGATGAGGGAAAGTTCCTGCGGACGAGAAATCGAGCAAGGAAACTCGTCGACTTGCTCACGGTGAAGATGAAGCGGCGAAACGGCGGAACCGAAGCTCGAGCTAGGCGTGGTGCAATTAGGGCTTGGCGGCTGCTGCTGATGGCTAGGACTCGGGCTTAGCTAGCGCTAGGGTTTAGGGTGCGCGAGGCGGCGCGGAGCGGGGTACTTATAGGCGCTTGGCTTGGGCGGCACGCGAAACAGGGGCGCGGCTCGGGACGGCGCGGCCTCGTGTCCGGCTCGGACTCGAGCAAGAGGTGGGAGACGACGCTGACGTGCGGGCCCGGCTGCTCAGCGAGAGAGGGAGAGGAGGCGCTGGCCGCCTGCTGCGCTTGCTGGCTGGGCCGGCCCAAGAGCGAGGCCAAGCGGCCCAGAGCGGAGGGAGAGGAGGAAATGGCCAGTGGCCCAAGAGAGGGAAAGAGATGGCACCAGGCCGAGCTGGGCCGAAATGGAAGCGCAGCCGACTCGGGCCGAAAGGAAGGAGAGGAAGATTTTTTCCTTTTTCTTTTGTTTACACTTTTTCAAAAGGAGTTTGAAATAGATTTTTAAATCTATTTTGATTCAAACCTAAAATCAAACTGCAAACAATAAAACAATGCACCAAAGATGAATGCTCACATATGCTTCTTGGCCTATGATCGGTTTTAATTTTATAAAAATTATTATTTGGCCTATGTTTAATGCTCACAAAAATGCATAACTAACTCAATTCAACTATTTTAAAATCATGCAAATTTTTGGGTGTTACAACTCTACCCCCCTTAAAAGAAATCTCGTCCTCGAGATTGAGCTGCTTACTCAAAGAACCACGGATATGCCTTCCTCAATTCCTCTTCTCTTTCCCAAGTTGCCTCTGCCTCGGAATACCGATTCCACTGAACCTTCATCATCTTGATAATCCGACTCCTAGTAACTCTTTCTGCCGTGTCCAAAACCTTTACCGAAAACTCTTCATAAGTAAGATCCTCCTGAACTGTAAGTTCCTCTAAGGGTATTGCCTCTACTTCCGGCACACGCAAACACTTCTTGAGTTGAGACACATGGAACACATCATGCACACCAGCCAGTTTCTCAGGTAACTCCAACTGATAAGCCACTTCACCACGTCTACTAAGCACCTTGAATGGACCAACATACCTTGGAGCTAATTTCCCTTTCACGTTGAACCTCTTCACACTTCTCATGGGCGACACTTTCAAGTACACAAAGTCACCTTCCTTGAAAACTAGTTCACGCCTGCGAGTATCTGCATTGCTCTTCTGACGAGACTGTGCCACTCTCAGATTCTCCCTAATTATCCTGACTTGGTCCTCAGCATCTCTAAGCACATCAGGTCCAAACACTTGTGTTTCACCAGTCTGATTCCAGAACAGAGGAGTTCTGCACTTACGACCATACAAAGCTTCAAACGGTGCCATCTTGAGACTTTGTTGATAGCTGTTGTTGTATGAGAACTCTGCATAAGGTAAACTCTTGTCCCAACTAGTACCATATTGCAAAGCACAGGCTCTCAACATATCCTCTAAAATCTGGTTAATCCTTTCAGTCTGACCATCTATCTGAGGATGATAGGCGGTACTGAAATTTAGCTTAGTCCCCAGTGAAGTGTGTATCTGCTCCCAAAAGTGAGACGTGAACTGTGTGCCTCTATCAGACACAATCTTCTTTGGCACACCATGCAAACACACGATCCTTTCCATATATAGCTCGGCCAACTTTGGTCCATGGTAAGTGGTCTTGACAGGTATAAAATGTGCAACCTTAGTCAAACGATCCACAATTACCCATATAGAATCATAACCACTCTTAGTACGTGGCAATCCCACTATGAAGTCCATTCCAACTTCTTCCCACTTCCACTCAGGTATCTTCATTGGTTGCAACAATCCAGCTGGTCTCTGATGCTCAGCCTTTACCCGTTGACAAGTGTCACACAGAGCGACATACTCAGCTACATCCCTCTTTAAACCATACCACCAATACTTCTCTTTCAGATCCAGATACATCTTAGTACTTCCAGGATGAATAGAGTAAGCTGATTCATGTGCTTCTCGCAGAATGGTGTCTCTAATGGTCTTCACCCCAGGCACACAAATCCTTTTTCCGAACCATAGTATACCATTCTCATCCAAATGGAATCCAGGCGCCTTGCCAATGACTACGTTCCCAGCTATTTCCTTTAACTTCTCATCTTCTAGTTGACCCCTGTATATCTCTTGCTCTAGAGTAGGTGTCACCTCTACCTCAACAGTGTTAATGACCAAGCCCAGATTCAGGTAGTTAAATTCAGCACATAACTCTTCAGTCATAGTTGTGGTCCGAAGCTCATTGTAACTCTTTCTACTAAGAGCGTCAGCTACAACATTCGCCTTTCCAGGATGATAATGCACTTCCAGATCATAGTCCTTGATCAACTCCAACCAACGACGCTGTCGCAGATTCAGATCAGACTGAGTAAATATGTACTTCAAACTCTTGTGATCAGTGTAGACATCACACTTATGCCCAATTAGATAGTGTCTCCAGATCTTCAAAGCATGAACCACAGCTGCTAACTCCAAGTCATGAGTAGGATAATTTAACTCATGCTTCCTCAACTGCCTTGATGCATATGCAACAACTCTCCCTTCTTGCATCAACACACAACCCAAACCAAGACGTGATGCATCGCAATAGATAGAGAATTTCTTGCTCAAATCGGGGAATGTCAAGACAGGGCTGTAGTCAACTTCTCCTTCAATGTTTCAAAACGGCTTGGCACTTATCGACCACACAAACTTAGCATTCTTCTCTAGCAACGCTGTCAAAGGTTTAGCTATCTTGGAGAACCCTTCAATAAATCTCCTGTAGTAACCAGCCATGCCCAGAAAACTGCGAATCTGTCCCACATCAATAGGCGGTTGCCAATCAAGAACGTCCTTCACCTTCTTTGGATCCACTGCTATACCTCCATTGGAAATAACATGACCCAGAAATGAAACTTCCTTCAGCCAGAACTCACACTTGCTCTTCTTGGCATACAACTGATGTTCCCTCAGCTTCTGTAGTACTAACCTCAGATGTTCAGCGTGCTCTTCTTCATTCTTGGAGAACACCAAAATATCATCAATGAAAACCACTATGAACTTGTCAAGATACTCCATGAACACCTTATTCATCATGTACATGAAGTAGGCAGGTGCATTGGTCAATCCAAAGGACATAACTGTATACTCATATAGCCCATACCTTGTAGTGAAGGCTTGTCTTTGGTATATCGAGTTACGGATCTTCAACGATGATAACCGAACGTAGATCGATCTTGGAGAACACACAGGGCACCTCGAGTTGATCAAACAAGTCTTCAATTCTAGGCAATGGATACTTGTTCTTGATGGTTACCTCATTGAGAGAGCGATAGTCAACACACATACGCTGAGTTCCATCTTTCTTCTCCACAAAGATCACTGGAGCGCCCCATGGAGATGCACTAGGACGTATGAAACCTTTGTCCAAGAACTCCTTCAACTGTTTCTTAAGTTCTTCTAATTCATCAACCCCCATTCTATATGGACGCTTAGCAATAGGTGCGAGTACCGGGTAATAACTCAATAATAAACTCAATGTCACGATCGGGTGGCATACACGGCAAATCATCGGGGAAAACATCTCGCAAACTCCTCCACGATCTGGTTCTGAGGTGTAGCATCTTCTTCCACTAGATTCACAACTGCCACGTAGGTGTCTTCTCCACTACTTCAACACTTATACGATCCCCTTTTGGTGTTGTTAGAACCACAACCTTCTCTTTACACTGCATAACCACTCCATGTTGCTTCATCCAATCCAATCCCAGAATAAGATCAATTCCAGAGGCACTCAACACGATCGGACTGGCAGTGAAGTCTACCCCCCTTAAGGAGACACTAACCGATGGACAATAGAGAGAAGCTGATATACCCCGTCCCGGTGAGTTTACTAACATTTCTTTCATGGCAAGTAGGGGTATACTATGTGTTCTAACAAATGCTTGTGATATGAAAGTATGCGAAGCTCCAGAATCAAAAAGAATAGTAGCGGGGATAGAGTTGATGCTAAACGTACCCAGCATAATCTCTGGCGCCTCATTAGCAGTTGCCTCTTGTGCTGACTCAGTGGAGACATGGTTGACATTCCCATATGTAGCATAGGACCTAGCATTGCCACTCTGCTTCTGAGGTGTCTGCTGCTTCGGTGGGTTGGGGCAGTTGTTAGCATAATGGCCAGGCTGACCACAGCGGTAACACACTAGAGGAGTGCCTGGAGTCCCAGTCTTGACAGGAATGTTGTTAGGAGCACTCAGACGAGGTGTCTGGTTGCCCTGCTGCTGCGGTGTGCGCTGATTCCCATTCTGCTGCTGATTCCCATTGTTCTGCTGGCTCCCATACTGGTGACGTTGTGGATACCGGTTCCCTTGCTGGTTCTGACCACGGTTCCACTGACTCACTGGTCCCTGGTACCTCTGCTGGTGGCCTTGATAGTTGGAACGGGAGCGAGTGTTGCTCCCATATCCCTGTCCTTCCATCCGCCTCTTCCTGTCCTTATCCCTGCGCATATTGTCAAGCACAATAGCGCTATTCACCAGTTCCTGGAAGGAGGCATGCTTCTGACCAGCCAACTGCAACCTCAGCTCATAGTATATGCCATTGAGAAAATGGCGCCTCTTGTCAGCTTCTTCTCTCACTTCATTGGGCGCATAGCGAGCAAGCTCATTGAACTTGTTGTGATACTCGCTCATGGTCATGTTGCCCATCCTGAGGTTCCTAAACTCCTCTTGCTTTTCTTCAATTAGCCCATCTGGAATGTGGTGCGCCTTGAAGTCTCTGACAAATTCATCCCAAGTGATAGCAGGAGCATTGTGGGGACGAGAAGCTCTGTAGGAATCCCACCATGTTTGTGCTCCTCCCTGCAGCTGTCCAGATGCGAAGAGCACCTTCTCCTGGTCATTGCACTGAGCTAACTCCAGTTGCTTCTCCACAGCACGCACCCAATCATCCGCATCCGAGGTTGGATAGGATGAGAAAAGAATGGTGGATGCCCATACATGAACTCTTTGCGCTTGTCCCTCGGAGGATGGTTGAATTGCACTTGCCCTCCTCCTGCTTGCTGATTCTGGAAGTAAGCGGTCATGGTCTGCAGCAACTGTCCATGCATAGCCATCATCTCCTCCTGAGTCATTGGTGGCGGGTTGGCGGCTCTCCTTGGCGGCATCTGCATACCAATTCATATAGAAACCATCATTACCACAATTCTGCCATAAGATATTGATTCTGAAATTTTCTGGGCGAGATGCAGTAACAACAGTTCAGAAAAACAACCATAACTGACGTTCCAGATATCCAATTCAGGCAAACTTTATATGGTTGGAAAGCTTATGAAGTTAGCTATGACTTTTATTCAGAACATTTTTACAGATTCGGTGATTAAAATTGCCAAACATAGGTCGCAACAGAAACTGTTTCTGACTTCCAGACTGCGCAGAAACCTCAAATTGTGACCAATGAATCTCACAACTCGGGACAGATATTAACGTGATTTCTATACCATTGGAAAGCTACAGAAGTCTAGTTATTGCTATAAAATTTTCACCAGATTTGCAGTAGCCAATTTCGAGATATAACAGAAACATTGCAGACTGCTCAGAACTTCCAGCAGAGGACATAATCGAGATAGACCCAAAATATCTTTATAAAAGACCCCAAACACTAATATGTTTAACAAAGGAACGTTATGGACAAGCCCATAACTTTCCAGCACTCATTACAAAAATTCCAACTCAATCAAAATTCATAAAAACAACTCAACGAGCACACCAAGATTCACTTAACACAAATGACTCTTTAACGACTAGACAAAACGATACTAGCGACAATGATATGTATAGGATGATCCTAGTCCTATGGACGAGATGGGGCTTCAAACTTGTCATAAAGTCTTGCTTCTCCCCTAGCTTCCCTTTTATCATCCTCCTCTGTCATCATCTTCTTGAGCGCCTCCTCAGTGTCATGCAGCTTTTCACGAAGTTGATCACACTTGTGCATCAAGTCGACAGCTAGATTGCCCACCTGTCGAGCAGCGGGTTCCACTAAACCCCCAGCATTCTCCATAGTCCAACCTTCTTCGTGTTGATTCCCAACAGGTAAGTAGCGATCGACTTCGTCCTCTCTGGCTTCCGGGCGATAACCCCGGAGATATACCCAAGCTCCCAAGGCGGCTTCATCAATGCTCTCTCTCATGGTGGCGCATTGTGTAGGATGAAAGAATTCCATCTCCGTTGCTTTTCCTACTGCTGTCTTTGAAGTGACAACCACCATCGCCCTCCAATAAGTTGCTTGCAAAGGATGACGATACTCTGTACAAACGTACAGCAGACCAGCTTCCCAATCAGAATAATGCTTCACGAGCAATCTCACCAAGCGGTAGTGAAACTTGGAGTAGATGGTAGTAGGATCGGGAAAGTGATCTTTCATAATCCATCCCATTGGTGGATTTGGACCTCCTTCTCCACCAGCGCTTCCTTGAGGGTGCGAACTCCCATGAGACGGTGATCCTCCATGCGAAGGTGAGCTTCCGTGTGAAGGCGACCCATGCTGCACACCAACATGCACATCTTCTTCTTGGGCTTCCTCTTCATCACTACTGATGTCGATCACAGGCACCGTTTCCTCTTCATCCTCTTCTACTGGCTCTATTTCTTCGGGATCTTCTTCTTCTTCTTCGAGCGCAGGGGTAGGAGATGGCAATTGAACTGGCGCCTGCACCGGTGCTGGATGGACATCTCTCTCATATTCACTATCCCAATCTGACACTGCACCATCCTCAGATTCCGCGCGAGGTGGGTAGTACCCTCCAGTGGAGATGCGAGCAGTCTTGTGGTCACGAGTCATCTACAGAATTAGAGGGATTTAGATTAGAAACAAGTTTTTCACAATAGATAAGATAGAAAAGCATAAAAATTTATAAATTAACAAGATTGAGATGGAAAGCAAGAATTAAGTGAAACAAGAGAGCTAAAACGACCATTCTAACTAGGCTTGCGTCCTACAGTCAACAAGGAGCTGGTACCAATCTGTCACGCCCATTTTTAAGGACAAGAATGAGGCGTATACAAGTCTTATGTGAATCCCCAGAAGTCATCCACATAAGTTGACAAATCGAATAAATTGTACCATCTCAAAGTTTATTACATACCGAAAGAATAAATATCACATAGTCTTTACATAAATAGACAATAATAAAAGTAGACTCTCAAACACTACTAAACTCTCAAACGATGGTAGACTCTCAATAGCGGAAGCTGCAACACAGGGACACGTCAACTGGTTGACTCAAGCTAGTAGTCATGGCGGTAGCTCTCAATCCAATCCTGATCTGTTACCCATCCGGGATTTTCCAAGTAATGAAGTAAAACAAGTGTAAGTACAACGTACTTAGCAAGCATAGCGGGGGTATATGAAGCTCAAAAGGCGACACTTTGGTTAACTGCATTAGCTTTTAGTGTATGTCATATTTTAGCAATTAGCATCAAGGTAGTGTTCCCAAACCACATGATCAAGTAAACATGACAAAGGTAACTTAAACATCATTATAGCATAAAACATAATTAATGGGGGTGATCACTTATTCAGTAAGAATCCCTTGGCCGCCCTGACCGTGGGCACGGACGATAATCGATTTAACTCTGCGCAGAGGTGTACCCTTTCCCTGTGAGTCGTGATTTGCCCTTTCGCCCGAGGGGATCAGCCTCTTAGTTCTCTACCAAGGAAAACCGGCAGGGTTCACTATAAAGTTATGCATAGGTTCGTCTAACAAGATAGGGCTGCAGGGTCATCGGATGTAGGGAATCCCTCCTCCCAAAGTAGCACATTACCTACCCGGCTATACATACCATGGAGAAGCCACCCTATACCCAACTCGCACTCCTCTAACTTGCTAGAAAAGGTCCTAGGCACAACTAGAGCCAGAGCCATGTAGCTCCCACAGTGGCACGTCAAGTCCCGGATGATTGCTTACAAATAAGTCATCTTAATCAAAGTTGCATAATTAATTAATCATGTTACTAGATCATGGTAAAAGCACTAGCATCA
Organism: Themeda triandra; assembly: GCA_018135685.1. Taxonomy (NCBI): domain Eukaryota; kingdom Viridiplantae; phylum Streptophyta; class Magnoliopsida; order Poales; family Poaceae; genus Themeda; species Themeda triandra. Next base: position 383,257 of record JAENPR010000330.1, on the reverse strand, counting down.
CTACCCATCATGCATAACCCAAGTCGTCAAGGCAACGGTAATCAATCACTAGGTAAAACTAGTAGGATAGCAAGACACATGCATATGTAATTTAGTGGATTAATGAATAGGACACAAGGATGGTCCTACTATACTTGCCTTGATCCAAGTGCTCCTGAGGTTCCTGCTGGTCTTGAAAGAAATCCGGGCCTTCAACGAAACCCTCACCGTCTGAACACAACCGCGACCAACAAGCAGCAACAATCAAGCATCCGAATCATACATACACGAAGCAAACATATAATTCTATTAGAACAGTACATCAAACAGAATAAAAAGATTAAAAAGAGTTCATAAAACAATTCTATGAGTCGCTACGATCACATGGACATAAAGATCATCTAAATCGGAGCTAAAACGAAGAAAATATGAGCATTTGAAACTGAATGGCAATTCTGTAAATAACTGAAAGCGTAATTTGACCCCGAACAGAAAGGATTACGCTTTCCGAGAGAAAAAACGTACTTCAGCTAATACGCTAGGGATTCTTAATTAAATCAGAGAAAATCCGAGGGCTTTTATGAAAAATTGGCGGCCGAAGGGGTATTGGCCATCTCTGGCCGTCCGATCCCATCTGGACGGCCTAGATTAGAAGGCGGGGGCGGAGGGGGCTCGGCCCACCGGAGAAGATGACCAGGACGGCGGCGGCCATTGCCGGCGGCGAGGTTTGCTCGCCGGCGATATCGAAACCGATGTTCCCGTGGATCAAAAGGCACGAGACCGAGCCCAATCGGCATAGGAGCTCAACGCGACCTCACCTGCGAAGAAGATGGAGGCCGAGGAGGTTTGAGGCGGGCTGGCGGTGATCGACGGCGGCGAGCTTCGTCCTGCAAAGTTCGGCGATCAACCGTGAGCGCTACAGAGCATGAAAACGATGAGGGAAAGTTCCTGCGGACGAGAAATCGAGCAAGGAAACTCGTCGACTTGCTCACGGTGAAGATGAAGCGGCGAAACGGCGGAACCGAAGCTCGAGCTAGGCGTGGCGCAATTAGGGCTTGGCGGCTGCTGCTGATGGCTAGGACTCGGGCTTAGCTTGCGCTAGGGTTTAGGGTGCGCGAGGCGGCGCGGAGCGGGGTACTTATAGGCGCTTGGCTTGGGCGGCACGCGAAACAGGGGCGCGGCTCGGGACGGCGCGGCCTCGTGTCCGGCTCGGACTCGAGCAAGAGGTGGGAGACGACGCCGACGTGCGGGCCCGGGCCGGGCTCGGCGAGAGAGGAGAGGAGGCGGCGCGCCTGCTGCGCTTGCCGGCTGGGCCGGCCCAAGAGCGAGGCCAAGCGGCCCAGAGCGGAGGGAGAGGAGGAAATGGCCAGTGGCCCAAGAGAGGGAAAGAGATGGCACCAGGCCGAGCTGGGCCGAAATGGAAGCGCAGGCCGACTCGGGCCAGAAAGGAAGGAGAGGAAGATTTTTTTCCTTTTTCTTTTGTTTACACTTTTTCAAAAGGAGTTTGAAATAGATTTTTAAATCTGTTTTGATTCAAACCTAAAATCAAACTGCAAACAATAAAACAATGCACCAGCATGAATGCTCACATATGCTTCTTGGCCTATGATCGGTTTTAATTTTATAAAAATTATTATTTGGCCTATGTTTAATGCTCACAAAAATGCATAACTAACTCAATTCAACTATTTTAAAATCATGCAAATTTTCGGGTGTTACAAAATAGGCCAGCGCAATTTTCTCCATGCATGCAAAAAATATCGAGTGGCAAAAGGAAGCCGCGCACCCGCAAGGTCGGAGGCGGGAAATCGCCGGACCATTCACGCGCATGTCGTGCGTGCGCGCCCTTCGCCACGCCACGCCACGCCCCGCCCCGCCCCGCCCGGCCCGGCCCGGCGAGGCGAGGCGAGCGAGCGCGCGCGCGTGTGGTGCTTCCTTTTCCTCTCCTCATCCATAGCTTCAACAAGCAAGAGATAGCTCAACTATTTAAGTTGGCCTCACTCCACTTGGAGTAGCAATGTGGGACTAAAGTCCCCCACCATACCTCATATACATGCATGTGTGAGTGGGCCTTTGGGATTTATTTGGAATTGTTTGGCCCATGGCCCAAAACATCTAACAATCCCCCACCACATCCCAAGGGCACGCGAGTCATACTCCCTGTACCACGCATCTTGTTAATATACCGGCTATTCGGTGGAGACCGGTTAAGGTTGAACATCCACCTAGAACAACAAGATAGGCTCATCCGCAACTGCACAATGGACTAAGCCTTGAATTGGCAGTTTGGTGCGAATGAGCTTCACTTGAAGTCTTGACTGATACTAGGCTGCCATAGCCATCCCGCGAGTGGAGCGTATAAGTCGTACTCCTAACTCACTTCATAAGCTTTTAAAGAATACCCAATTCTTATAAACCGCGACTAACAGTTGGGCTCACATAGGTGTGTTCTTACGGGGATACTCTGTAGGACAGTATCTCGCTATGAAGCCTCAGAACACATTAAGACAAAGTCAACCTGCCTTATAGAAATGAGAGTACTGCATCTCCAACGGAGTGGGTTAAAGAAAAAGATTGTACTCTCCCGTTCATCATAAGCTTGTTCTTCCCAGATCCTAATTCACGGGATCTCCGATCACATAGGTTGGGTTACCGCTGAGATTAACTCACACGGGTCTCAATCCCATCTCCTTCGATGCATTGTCAATCACGGTGCGTGATAGTCCCTTTGTAAAGGGATCTCGCGGGTTCTTAGGCATGCGGATGTAGTCCACGGCTATTACTCCGGAGCTCCTTAATTTCCCGACGAGACTTCGGTCTACGCTTTATATGTTTGCTTGGACTTCTTTCCATTATCCCGACTATTCTTCACCTTTGTGATCACAGTTTGATTATCACAATTTATGAGAATAGCAGGAATTGGTTTCTCAACTATAGGTAAGTCCATCAACATCTCTCTTAACCATTCGGCCTCGGTAGAGGCCGTATCCGAGCCGTAAGCTCGCCTCCATTGTAGATTTTGTAAGTATTGTCTCGCTTACAAGACCTCCAAGAGACAAGACCACCACCCAAAGTGAATATGTATCCACTTGTGGCCTTAAGCTCATCGGCTTCGTGATCCAATTTGAATCACTATATCCTTCTAGTACCCACGGGTACCCCGAATAGTGAATTCCATAACTCATTGTGCCTTTTAGATAGCGCATTACTCGATCAATACCTTGCCAATGATCGGTTCTGGATTAGAGGAAAATCTACTCAACTTGCTTACGAAATGAGATATCGAGCCGAGTTGCGCTAGCTAAGTACATCAATGAGCTAATAATTTGAGAGTATCTCAGATGATCCTTCCCTAGCCTTTTATTCTTTCGAAGTATTAGGCTAGGGTCATAGGGTGTTGGAGCAGGTTTGCAATCCATATAACCAAAACGGTTCAAAACCTTTTCCACATAGTGAGACCGCAAAAGAGTAATCCCATTCTCACCCTTATTAAGTTTAATATTGAGGATCACATCGGCTTCTCCCAAATCCTTCATGTCAAAATTTTGGGATAAGAATGACTTTACGTCATTAATCTCATCGATACTTGTCCCAAAAATTAGTATGTCGTCCACATACAAACACAGGATTACTCCTTTGCCCCACCATAACGGTAGTACACACAAGTGTCGGCCTCATTTATTGCAAACCCAGCAGAAGTTAAAGTCTTTTCAAACTTCTCATGCCACTGCTTTGGTGCCTGCTTGAGGCCGTACAAGGATTTGAGTAACTTACACACCTTGCCCTCTTGTCCTTGTGCTATAAATCCATCGGGCTGATTCATATATATCTCTTCCTCTAACTCTCCATTAAGGAAAGCCGTCTTCACGTCCATCTGGTGGACAAGAAGGCCATGGGAAGCAGCCAAGGATAATAGCACTCGGATAGTAGTTAATCTGGCAACAGGTGAGTAGGTATCAAAGTAATCCTCGTCTTCCTTTTGTGTAAACCCTTTAGCAACAAGTCTTGCCTTGTACTTTTCAATAGTACCATCAGGCCTAAACTTCTTCTTAAATACCCATTTGCAGCCAATCGGCTTGCTACCCACTGGTTTGTCTACTACTTCCCATGTGCCATTTGCAGTGATGGAGTCCATCTCACTACGGACTGCATCCTTCCAGTATTTTGCATCTGGTGATGCATATGCTTCTGCAATGGTCGTGGGAGTATCATCTATGAGATACACAGTGAAGTCATCACCAAAGGATTTTGCAACCCTTTGTCTCTTACTCCTTCTAGGAGCTACAACACTGTCATCCTCTTCAATTCCAAGTGGGCTTACATTTGGCTCAAAAGAGGGTGTGGGTTCAGGAATAACTTCATTAGACGAACTCGGTACAGAATGATCAACATTCATCGGGAAAATGTTCTCAAAGAAGGTAACATCCCGTGACTCCAAAAGTGAACCAACTATAACCTCAGGCGATTCAGATTTTATCACTAAGAACTTATATGCAGTGCTGTGGTACGCATAACCTAAAAAGATACAATCAACGGTCTTTGGTCCGAGCTTGCGTTTCTTATTAATTGGTACACTGACCATGGCCGAACAGCCCCATGTACGCAAGTAATGGAGTGATGGCTTCCTACCTTTCCATCCTTCATACGGAGTAATATCACTATTTTTAGTTGGAACTCTATTTAGAACATGACATGCTGTTAAAACAGCCTCCCCCACCATGACATAGCCATACCGGACGTTCCTAACATGGCATTCACCAAGTCCATTAACGTCCGGTTCTTTCTCTCGGCAACCCCATTGGATTGGGGCGAATATGGAGGTGTCCGTTCATGAATTATTCCATTCTCCGCACGAAAAAGATCAAACTCATTGGAAAAATACTCACCACCGCGATCGGACCTAACACGCTTGATTTTCTTTTCCAATTGATTTTCTACCTCGCTTTATAAGTCTTAAAACATTCGAACGCCTCATCTTTAGTTTTTAGAAGGAACACATAGCAATATTTAGTTGCATCATCAATTAAAGTCATAAAATATCTTTTTCCTCCTTTTGTCAACACACCATTCATTTCACAAAGATCTGAATGTATGAGCTGTGGCAAAGTTCCTCCAAGACGAAGGCAACTTGGCAATAATGCCACCGGCCACAAACTTGTCAGGCAAAGCATGCCCGAGCTGTTCGAGTTCCCTCACAATAAGTTGGAACTCATGAGCTTGTTCCACGACCGAACGGTTTTCAACCATTTTGAAGTCGTGGTACTTCTCCATCACATACAGCTCGTGCCCAGCATCTGCAGCACCGTACTTATGTTCGAGTGCCTCCCACAGTTCAACAGCATTTTTGATGTTCATGTAAACATCACACAAATGGTGGTCGGAGAACGCTAAGAATGCATCCGACGAAAATCGTCGTAGCCGTGGTAAACTCCTGCACCTCTTTCTCCGATGGGAGAGGTAGTGCGGGAGGAGTACCGACGACCCAAAATACACCCATAGCCGTGAGCCACAACTGGGCCCTCGTCTGCCATCTCTTAAAATTCACACCAGTGAATTTCTCCGGTTTCATCGCGTTAGTATATCCCTTAGTCACCGCTAAATGCCTATCAGGTTTTTGGATTGTTGGAAATAAAAGCAATTTAGCGATGCATAAATTAATTCCGACAAACAGGAAAAGACCAACAACATGTAGGTGATCTAACAACAGCACTACGATCTGAGGCAAAGCCGCTGAATCTAGTGCTATCAACAAAAGAGAGACGAAGACGAACAACAACGAAACAAGAGACATCCTTACAGCGGGGATGTCGGCGCGCAGGCGAAGACGAAGACGAAGACGAAGCAGACCGTTGACGCAGATCCGGATCGGCGGCGTAGAGGGAAGAAGACGTCCAGCGAGCAGTCGCGACGGCGCTTCCCAAAAACCTGATACGTCCCCTACCCCGTGCAGGGACGCGAGGAGACGCGGGCTTCGGAGCCTGCTCTCCCGGCACCGATGGCACGTCGGCGACGGGATGGGGAAGACGGCGGCAGCACAACACTGTGAGACGGGAGAGAATGAATTCTCGGTGTACTGAGGACGACGTCTCGCCCCTTATTTATACACGCGTCGCAGCTAACAAAGGAAACCGACTAGCCGCGTAATCACAGCGTTATGGTAATTAACCTGCCGTTTGTGCACTTACCATAACACCGGCGAGGCGAGCGAGCGCGCGCGCGCGTGTGGTGCTTCCTTTTCCTCTCCTCATCCATAGCTTCAACAAGCAAGAGATAGCTCAACTATTTAAGTTGGCCTCACTCCACTTGGAGTAGCAATGTGGGACTAAAGTCCCCCACCATACCTCATATACATGCATGTGTGAGTGGGCCTTTGGGATTTATTTGGAATTGTTTGGCCCATGGCTCAAAACATCTAACAACGGACACCTTCTTCGCTGGCGCCAAGATCGGCTGGAACAAGGTGACCGGCCTCGACCGCCGCCTCGTCTCGAGGAAGAGCCTGATCGACCAGGCTCCCGGCCTCTACACTCTGGGCTTCGACCTCCACGGGGTTGGGCGCCTCATGTGGAACTCCACCGTGGAAATCCTCTCCACTGGGCAGTGGACCGGGCAGTACTTCAGCTTGGCACCGGAGATGATCGGAGCAGTCATGTTGACTTTCATGTTCGTCGACAACGACCAGGAGGTTTACTTCACGTACACGCTGCAGAACGACACGCAAATAGTGCTCACGAAGCTGGGTGTCTCCGGCCAGGCCTTCATTGGTGTGTGGATGGACGACCTGCAGGACTGGTTGATAAATTACAGGCAGCCTGTGCATCAGTGTGACACCTACGCGACCTGTGGACCTTTCACGGTCTGCAACGACACTGACGATCCAATCTGCAGCTGCATGAAGGGTTTCTCTATTAGCTCGCCCAAGGACTGGGAGCTGGAGGACAGGAGAGACGGGTGCACGAGGAACACTCCATTAGACTGTGGAATTCGAAGCGGCGATGACAAGACTGCAGGTTCCAGTTCCACGGACAAGTTCTACGCCCTGCAACGCGTCAGGTTGACCCATGGCGCAGAGACAGTACTGCTCCTGCACCGCGTATTCCTATGGGGAAGGAGGCTGCTCGGTCTGGCATGGCAAACTGACCAATGTAAAACAACAGTCTGATGGTTCTGACGATGGAAATGGGGAGATGCTTTACATCCGCCTTGCTGCGAAAGATGTGCCAAGTGCGGCGAGGAAGAAGAAGAATAGGGGAATTGACATTGGTGCTGCCATTGGTGCAAGCGCTGCTGTCTTCGGGCTCATGGTGCTTGCTCTGATAATCTGCAGGAGAAAAGGGAAGCGGTTTGCTCGCAGTCACATATCGGGCAATGCTCAAGGCGGCATTGGGGTCATTGCATTTCGATATGCCGATTTGCAGCGTGCGACTAAAAACTTCTCTGAAAAGTTAGGGGGAGGAAGTTTCGGCTCCGTGTTCAAGGGGTGCCTGAATCTGAGTGAGTTATTCACCTTGGTGGCAGTGAAGAAGCTCGCCGGCAACCATCAAGCTGGAGAGAAGCAATTCAGAGCAGAAGTGAGTTCGATCGGAATCATCCAGCACATCAATCTAGTTAAACTGATCGGGTTTTGTTGCGAAGGCGACAAGAGGCTGCTTGTGTACGAGTACATGCCAAAGCACTCACTTGATGTTCTTTTGTTCAAAAAGGCCAGTGATATAGTTTTGTCTTGGAACCTCAGGTACCAAATCGCCGTTGGAGTTGCCAGAGGCCTGGCCTACTTGCACACTGGTTGTCGGGATTGCATCATACACTGTGACATCAAGCCAGAGAACATACTTCTCGACACGTCGTTCGTACCTAAGATTGCTGATTTTGGGATGGCAAAGGTCTTGGGAAGAGAATTTAGCCGTGCAATAACTACAATGAGAGGAACCATTGGATATCTTGCGCCTGAATGGATGGATGGAGTGGCTGTTACATCGAAAGTAGATGTTTACAGCTACGGGATGGTCTTGTTTGAACTGATATCCGGGAGAAGGAACTCAAGCCAAGTGTACCTCAAGGACGGTGACTATTCAGAATTTTTCCCCGTGCAAGTTGCGCGCAGACTTCATCAGAGTGGAGAGATCGAAAGCCTACTGGATGCAAATTTGCATGGCGAAGCAAACCTTGAGGAGGTTGAAAGAGTTTGCAAGGTTGCGTGCTGGTGCATTCAAGATAGTGAGCTTGATCGACCAGCCATGGGCGAGGTGGTGCAGTTTCTTGAGGGTCTTGCTGAGTGCTACATGCCTCCGGTGCCAAGGCTGCTCAATATTATCACGGGAGGGTCGTCGACGCCGGGGTACTATCTCGATTCAGGAGAAGTTGTCATTTCAGACGACAAGCAAAGTGAATAGCAAGTCAATTGCCGTGTCTGAAATAAACGTCAATTTTCTTTGACGACTGGAGGTAGTAATATTTAGTTGCATGCACCTCAAACATATTATTAAGAAAACTTTCAGCGATTCACGGGAAAATTGTGGTTTGTATCCTATATAAATATAGTTGTCATTTGCGATATGCTAGCTAGATCTCTCTTCAAACGAGAGGATATTGTCTTAGAAAACAAATATGCAAGGTGCTTGTAACTTTTGGTTACCCAACGACGAGGGACCTATCTTTGCTAATTATTAATTTGGTTGGTGATATTTCTCTTTTTTTGATTTTTTGTTGAAGTAGTGGCCGGCAGGAGCTATGTGTTGGGCAGCTTGTATTAATCATTGTTCGTCTAGATAGTTGATTAGCACATTTAGATATTGTTTAAACTCTATATACGATGGTATATCGTTTCCCTTTAGGTGGTTATTTATTCCGTTCAAATGACTATTTTGCTCGTTTAGTATATCTGTTATCATGATCATGACACTATAAAAGAGCGAGTTTTTCTGAGATGGCTCCCCTTCTGTCATAACAACCGTTCGATCTATGCATCGTGCTATATGAGCCATCCGTTGTCCTTGATCTTACATGTATAAGACTCCTACGGTCCCCTTCTCTGTGCCGCTCTCCTAAATCCGGATCCGTTTCCCTATAGTACGAGATTATTTCTGCGCCTTTCGTTGCTTGAATCGCTAACAAACGAACGCTAAATATATGGCACGTGGCAGCATGCATCAGCCACAAGCCCACAACCTGGTCGCCGTCCATACATGCACGGTTAGTAACAAACGAAGATGCTGGCACTGGGTCGTGTTTACAACTCCAGAAAATTGATGGCCACAAGTGGGTTAGTGAAGGACACAACAAGCATATTTGATCATGAAGAGATCGCATTCTCCACTTGTAAAATCAGTAAGGTACATTTTTTTTATTTGTACATGAAAGTTACAGATAGTTGCATCGGGGTATGAGTATAAAGTGGCTTAATTGTTCATTGCATTACTAAAGTTCTTCAAGGCATTGGCAGGTTTCTCTTCCAGTGTAGCAGTTGTGAATTGTCATTATTTATTTATTTATTTATTTGCTAGGCTGGGATTGGAGGGCCCCTTGTTGATGTTGATGGATACTTTCATGCAACTTTTATGGCGTGGAAGAAACACCATTTCTTCCAAGGAGTATAATTCTTAAATGCTTGAAAAGTTTTGGGATGTTCCAGTATGCTAATATTATGTGCAACAGCTTCTCTACTCGCTTATATATGCATGTTTGTACTTGCACACTTGAGTTTGCTGCCCCATTAATGTATCCGCCTTGTTTATCTCATTAGTTTCATTGAGCAGAAATGTCAACAGAAGTGAGTAAATATAGAAGGCAAGTTGAGGCTGCCTTTAGATATTTGTTTTACTTATATTTGTGAATTTTGTTATACTTTCAAAGGAACACCTCTGTTGGAGGCACTAACAGAATACCATCTATCCATATCTTGAGATATGCTACAGCTATGCGGATGCAAGGAAGGCACGAAGCAAGAAATATTTACACAGAAAGGTGTCATCATCACGACCATTAGGATTCTTGTGTCACCAGTCTGAGGAGGTAAACCACTACTCTAAGTTTACTTATTTTTTCATATCAACATGATGCACTCATTGTTTTAGCAAATTTTGGCATAGGCATAACATTTCTAGAAAAGGGGAATAAAAATTAGTTCTTTTCAACTAATATTCAACCTTGAAATATCTAGCTGCAGACAAGCTATAGAATGGCAAGTTTAGCCCTCGGATATTCCCCTTTTAGGGGGCTGTAGGTTGTATGATCCGGACAGGAGCAGCTCCGGACCATGATCAGGTGATTGCACGCTCCCGCGCCGCACAAGAGCGTGACATGGGCGCCGACACTGTTCCTCCCCACAAGAGCGGCAAGGTCAACTAGCAGGAGAAGGACGATTCAGCGGTAGAAGCTATTCCCTTTTTATTTTTCTCTTTCTTCTTTTCCTTCTTTTCTTCCTTTCCACTACACATGTAACCCCCCGGAGGGAAATCCCATCACCCCATGAGAGTAACAAGACTGCAAATATGTCTTTTCCTTGGCCTATAAAAGGGAAAGTCCGGCACCCCATGAAGGCAATAAAAATACAAATGTTTTTTAGATACGTGCGTGCCGCACGCGCATTTCTACCAGTAAAAAAAAACTCGTAATACTGTGATACAAATTCTATCCCATGTTCAAGTCCTGTCCTCCCTCCTCTCTCAAATTGAATTTGGACTCAGCGGAAATAATGTGTGGATAGTCCAAAAATCACCAATTAGCAATAGCATCATACCTGCAGTTAACTTTGTTGTGGTTGAATCCCGATCATATTATCACTACGCGGACACAACAGACTCATTTTTTTTAGGGAAGCAGACACAATATTTTGAATGCACTCGGACGTACTCCCTCTCTCTCTCTAAAAGAATCAATTTCTAGACTCAAAATTTGTCCCTAAAAGAATCAATTTCTAGAGCTGAATGGTCCATCAATCCACATTAATTTCTCTCGTAGTCTGGGTTACATTTAACACAAACTCTCCTCCGTGTGCTGATATTGAATACTTCAAACAATACTAATTAATTAGGCTTCTTGGTAACTGAAAAGTTGTTAAAATTGAGCAGTTCAATGAGAGGTATTATGGTATTTTATCTTCTTTGCTAATATATCCTAAACTGGCTAGAAATGCATTGCTTCAGGGACAGAGGGATCAGGAGGGAACCGGACGTATTTGATGGGAACCCATGTAGCAGATCCAACCGGTCCCTCTTTTTTTTTTTTTTTTTTTTTTTTTTTTTTTTTTTTTTTTTTTGAGGGGAGGAAAATTAGACACCTAACCAAAAGGGGCCCAATATGATGTTTCCGTATGCTGATGACTTACGGCCCGGCCCGCCGCAGCATTGCCGTGCTGGGCTGGGTTCTGTTGCGACAGGCCGGAGCTCCTCGAATTTTGCCGTCTCCTGGACGCGCAACTGCTGTGGAGTCGTTGCTCTACCCGTTGAACTGATCCTTTTTTTTTTTTGACGAAAGGGTAACTTCATATTAAAAAGTAGCATAGTACAACTTCAAGTTTACAAGAACCCCCTGACTAAACAGGAAATTATAGATACATCCCTCCCAGACAGTTCTAGGTTTGTCTTCGTCTTATCCGCCGTCGCCGCCGCTGCCGTCGCCGGAGAGGATCCTCGTCACGCCGGTATGGGAGCTCACATCCGGATCTTTTCTCACATAACTCGGACCAACCCCCGGGCCACATCTGATTGCTCCCAAGAAAACAGACACGGGGGAGGAAGAGGGGCCAATCCTTGGACCGCCATCGCCACCGGAGACGACCACGCCGCCGTTGAAGAAGAAAGACCAAACTCGTCGCCGTCTTGACCAAACACCCTCTTTTCCGGACAAGAAGGCCTTGCCGGAGAAGAGATGAGGAAGAAGGACACCCTAAAACCTAACCTATGTCTACACAAAAAGCTCACTGGACCACCACCGCCGACAAAGAAGACGACGCCGAGAAGGAGGGAGGTCCGGAGTACCTTATTCCGACTCGACGGCGCCGCCTCCATCTCGTCGCCGTCGCTTGGACACCAACACCTCCAGGGCCTGCACGATGACGCGCGGACAACGCCGCCATTGACCGCATCGCCTTGGATGAACCCATCCCTGCGAGCTTCTCGCCGGGCACGAGCACGCCGTCGCCCCCGTCGGAGTCGCCGTCGCCGCCGCCGTCGCGAGCTCGGGGGCACCCCATCCTCCCGGCGAGGCCCGGCCCCCTCCTACTCCGGCGTCCGTCGGGCCACCGGAGGAGAGGGGCCGGCCAAATTGCCGGCGGGCCGCCGGTTCCCCCTCGGTCGCCCCCGAATCGCCTGGGCTCCTCCGCCATGGCCATGGCCGCCGTGCCCGCGAGGCCGAGGCAGGCGAGCTCGCCCGCCATGGCCACCGGCGCGACTCCTCTCCGAGCTCCGGGAAAGGAGGCGCCAGCGCCGCCGAGCACTCGGCCGGGGCCTCGCCGGGGCCCTCCACCCTCCATGGACGCCCGCCGGTGAGGAGAGGAGGAGGAGGAGGAGAGAGGGACGCCGGTGCTCCATGGAGAAGTAGTACTACAGTGCGGGTGAGGGAGAGAGAGAGGATGGGGAGGAGCAGCCGCGGCAGCCGGCCGGGAGCGCCGCCGCGCGCCGTTGCCTCCGTGGGGGAGAGGGCGCCGCGGCTCGCCTCGCCATAGCGCCGGTGGAGGGCTCGCCTCGCCGTAGTGCCGGGCCGGTGGGCGGAGGAAGCGAGGAGGGCCGCGGGTGCGGGCGCGGAAGATGCGGGGGGGGAGAGAATGGGATGGGTGAGGGGAAAAAATAAAAAAAAACAAATATGTGGGTCCTATGTCTTTGTTGAGCAGAGATATAGAGGTTGTATGAGTGCGGAAGAAAGTTGGATAGAGTAAGGAATCTGGCTGATCAGGACGGAATATTCCTTTAGAGTGATGAAAATAGAGTTCCATGAGTGCGGGTAGTCTCAGGGACGCACGGATGCTGAGATCTGCGTGGGGCCCACGACGCCCCGCAAGCCGCCGCGTGCACGCTACCTGGGGAGCACGCGCCGCGTCAATGGCCGGTGGGGCCTGTTTGCGACACCCGTGGCGTTGCGTGGCGTGGCCCGCCCGCCGCGGCCTTTTAATTAGTGCACCGGATAAGCCACTTGCAAGTCTGCTACACTCCGTACCTCTCCTTTCTCATGTTACCTCTTTTTTCAAAAAAAAGCACAAAAGTAGAAAAATATATAAAAATAAAAGAAAACTTGGGATGGATTCATTACCAATTTCGTGAACTCATTTTCACGAAATATCGTGCACTCACGGAAGAGAGTAGGTGGAAATTTTTACTGGTTTCACGTATACGTCCCACGCGCCAAACGTGGTGGAAAAAAAAAAAAAAGCTACGCAACTCACCCAATCCACGGGCAAAAGTCCAAAATTGGTGTGGGTTTCACGACCTCAATTCTTTTGTCGCCGGCCGCGGGAATTTATATGCGAAATGTAAGCTACACTACCTGATCCCGCTATCTCACTTGAGTACTTAACGGCTACGGACTACCGCTACGGCGGCACGAGGTTGCCGCCATCCAGGCCAAATGGTCAACTTAGCTTAGGCCATTCCAGGCAGCCTTTCGTAGTTTTGGCTACCACGCTATGCTTTTACTACACGCACGTCGCCTTTATTTTTACCTGATCATCAAAACCACTTCCTTAACAAAACACCATGATTACTCACTCACAATTCCTGATGAACCACCTTTAATAATAATTTAATTCAAAGTTTTTTGGAAAACACAAGACCCTTCGAGAGAGCGGCAAGCAGGAAGAGCGACAGTCACTGCGCACTGCGCTCGGGCACTTGGCTTGTGCCGGATAACAGACGGTAGGCACAGCATCTGGAAGCCGGAAGGGAGGTGCGCGGGCGCCCGTGCCCGGCATCTCCATAGTTTGATAAAATGACTTGCTATCTTTGGTTTTTTTTTTTAGCAAAATAAGAAAAAAACCATGCTCCAACAGTTTAGAAATTCACTTGGTAAATTTTCCCAACTTGGGATCGATGGCCTCCCCGCGCGGATAAATCCGCACTGGGTTCGACTTGCTATCCGCTGCCGTGATTTCTCCCGCGCTCGCCCGGAAAATTCTGCGGCGCTAGCGCCGGCCTCCCCGACGACCTGCGCCAACAGCGCGCGAGCTCGTCGGCTTCCGAGACGGCGCCGAACCCGCCCCAGCTCGCGGCCACCGCGCGGTGCCGCAGCGCGGCCACCTGCCGCGCCCACCCGCGGCGCACCAGCCCGGTCCCGAAGCTCACGGCCGCCAACATGAGTCCCTGCCGCCCGGAAACGGCGACCCCGCCGACCTCCTTTGCTCGCTATGGAATGCGTGCCAATCAAACTTTTCAACTTTGATTAGGTTTGTAGAAAATATGTGCTATATTTATATCTCCAAATAAATTTATTAAAAAACTAGATTTAAAGATCTTTCCCATGATATTAATTACTTAGCATAAATATTTGTATATTTTAATATATAATTGCTGGCAGTTTGAAAACGTTGACTTCTCGGGATGGAGGGAGTACAAGGAATAAATGCCCGTCGCAACCGCCACCGGCCAGGATCCACGAGACCACGACGCGCGCGGGCGTGCGCGTGCGTGTGCGTGCAGGCAACCTTGCGTCGGAGATCATATCATCATCACTGTCACTGGCCGGCTGGCCCGGTGCCGGAACGCGATGCTGGCGCGCGCACCACCCCCACCTATAGATGGGCATGCAGCCCGGGCCCGTGAGCCCAACCCGAAGCCCGGTAATTTGGCCTGGCCCGAGCACGGCACGGCCCGGTGGCCAGCAGGCCCGGGCTGGCACGGCCCGGTGGAGCAGGCCGTGCCTGGGCCGCCACCCAGGCACGGCCCATAAACTAGTGGTAGGCCCGCTGATGGCCCGCTGCTTTCCTTGGCCTACTAAGTTTTTTTTCAAGGCTTGGCTTACTAAAATATTAAGGCCCATGGCCTACATACACACCACACGTCGAGTCCCCTTCACCTCCCCACACGCCGTTCCCCGTTCCCCACAAGACGCTCTGTCATCTGAACGAGCGCTATCCTTCTTCCTTCCCTTCCTCGCGACTCCCATCGGAAGAGCCGAACCAGCACCTCGCCGCACCGCAGCTCCCTTCCCCGCGGCTCCCGTCGGGAAGAGCCCAACCCTCCGTATCCCGCAGCCGCGGCTCCCCTCGCTCTTCCTCCGCTAGCGCGGCCTCTACGCCTCCCGCACCACCAGGCGCCTTCCTCCACGAACCCAGCACCGGCCTTGAGCGCTCCAGCGGCATCCGTCGCGTCCTCACTCCTCTGCCGGCTACTTCGCCGGATTCGCACCATCAAACATTGTGGGGCGAGCTCAGCGGCGCGGCAGCTTCACTGCGTCGACCTAGATCTGCTCCGTCCTCTCCCCTTCCCTGCTGCAGCGGGCCATGGCCCGGCTCGGCCCGTTGATTCTGCCGTGCCCAACGGGCTGGCCCGGCCCGAAAATCAGCCCATAGGGCCGTGCCTGGGCCGAAGGCCAGGCACAGCCTACAGGGCACGACGTGCCTTGTCGGCCCGGTGGCGGCCGGGCCGGGCCGAGCCAGCCCGTTGCCCATCTATACCCCCACGCCGCGCGGCGTTCCGTGAGAGAGTAGCACTTGGCGACCAAACTCGTGAACTCATTTCTACCCCTTCGTGGCGATGAAAATTCGTGCACACACCAGCGAGAGAGTAGTAGTACGTCCACGCCCACGCGCCAAGCGTGGTGAAAAAAAGAGAAAAAAAAAATCTACTGAACTGACTCCAATCCACGGGCAAAATTCCAAACAGCTTGTCGGATTCACGACCTCACTTGTTTGTCGCCGGTGGAATTTATGCAAGTGCTGTTACAGTTACACCTGGATCTGCGCGAGATGTGAATTGACACTTGACAGCTACATCCACGTACCGCAGCGCGCGATGGCACCACCGTCCAGGTGAATTTACCTAGGCCATTCTTTTTTTACGTAGGTCATTCGTTTTTCATTAACCTCTCTTATTATTACAGTCTTGGCAGGCCATCACGCTATGCTTTTACTCTCCAGTCACACACGCACGCACGTCACCCTTTTTTTACCTGCTCGAAAGCGACCACTTCCTTAACAACCACCATGATTACTCTCGCCCAACTCACTCACAAAGTCTTTGATTTTGATGAGAGCCACCGTTAACGATTGAATCCAAAGTGAATAAAGGAAAAAAAAAAAAAGACAAGAAGACCCTTCGAGAGAGCTGGGTCCATGAACAGCGACGGTCACTTGGCTTTTAGCAGTGCGCCTACCTACGCCCGAGTCCTGTCCTGTCTCCCCGTGGCCTGGTAGTGCCTAGTAGTGTCTGGTGGGCAGGCAAGCTAGGGCCTATTTTAGATTCTATAAATTTTAGTAACAGTATTCGTCACATCAATCTTTAACCGTATGTACAGAGTATTAAATTTCAATAAAAATAATAATTAATTACATAGTTTGAAACATTATTATAAGGCGAATCTTTTGAGTCTAGTTTCACCAAGATTGGACAATAATTTACACAAACAAATGAAACATGCTACAGTTGCCCATAAATTTTAAGATCTCAATCTAAACAAGGCCTCTTCTCAGAAATTCGGAGCCTAGTAGTGCCTTTTAGGGAATTCAAGCAACGATCAGCTCATGGGCATGTAAAGCTGAGATTTTGCCCGGTGGAGGAAATAGGATCTAGAGCTCAGGCACGTGACCGTTAGGAAAAGTGAACAATAAATGCATGCTTTGTTTTTTTTCATGGCATATCACTGTAGCAGTGACAAGAATGAATCAGATGATCATGTGATACAGTAACAAACAGTACGTTGCCGAGAGTCAGATTACTGTTTAGAATATGGATTGCAGCGCTGTGCCGCTGTGGCAGGCCGGAGGCGGACGAGCTGAACCGGTGGAGCTACAATCGGATAGCCAAAAGCTTGGAATTATGATACGTTTAGTTTTTTTTTATGAAATATGATACGTTTAGTCAAATGGAATTATGATACGTTTAATTAGGGGCTGGAAGAGCGGAAGTGACTTAAATTTGTCCTGTGTACCAAAGTGGCTTGGAACCAGTGCTCTCGTTGTTCATTCCATAGAGGGAGTACATATGCCAAATTGGGTCCGGACGGAGACCAGCATTCACGTACAGTACGATTCATTTGCGTTGCGGTTTGCGAGTGCATGGACGCGTGGTCGTCGCGCGACAGGGAGAAGAGAAAAGGAGCTCGTAACCGCCACCGGCAGCGGGCTGCACTGCAGGACGCGCGCGTGCATGCATGCGCCGTTACGGAGGAGGTCACCGTGACGACGATGACCACGTCGACGTGCCAGTGGTCAGTGCCACCACCAAACCCGCAGACGAATTTGCGTCAGAGATTTTTGACGAATTTGCGTGAGACCACCCGCACCGGGGTCCTGGACAGCGTCCTGCAGGACCCCGATACAGGTCCTGGACCGCGTCCTGGAGAGTTGAGCACGGGCTCCCATCCTGGTTCTTTCCAGGGCGTACGGCGCCTCCTGGGAAGCAGTAGGGCCGCGCTCGGGAGAGAGATAGAGGAGTCCGCGGATGGAGAGAGAGAGAGAGGAGGCCGCGGACAGAGATGGAGGCCGCGTCAAGCTCGAGGACCGCCCCCGTCGCGCGCTGGCCCCTGCTCCGGCGAAGACGACAAGCACCAGGCGGAGCTCCGCGCGCGCCGTAGGAGGCCGCCGGTCTGAGGGGAGGAGAGGGCCGCCGCGCCCAGACCTCCGCATCTGCCTCCCCTGGCTCTCCTCCGCTTCGGTGGCTAGCCCGCTATGGCCGCGCCTCCCCGCGCAGGCGCGCTCCGGCCTCGGCCGTCGTGGGGAGGGGGCGCTCCGGCCTCGCCGTCGTGGGGAGGGGGCGCTCGAGGGAGGCCGCCGCGCCCGTCCGCCACTCGAGGGAGGCCGCCGCGTTGTCTATCCCGTCCGCCATGGCTGCCGGTGCTGCAAGGAGCAGGAGCAGCAGCACCGCGGACGATGGAGGTCCGCGTCCGCATCGGAATCGAGGCCCACCCGCGGTGGTGTCGAGGTCCGCCGGCGGGGAAGCTAGGGCCACGCGCGCGAGCCACCGTGGGCCACGGGTGCGTGCTCGCCGGCCATCGCTGCCGGAGCTCGCGGGGTGGGGCGGCGCTGGAGGTAAGGCCACGGGCGAGCTGCGTCGCGGAGAGGGAGGTGGAGGACGGGGCACGGCGCGGCGTCGGCGGCGGGAGGCGAGGAGGCAGAGGGCGCGCGGAGGAGGCAGAGGGCAGCGGGAGAATCTCTGGTCGACGATGCCGGCCATGGTGGTGGACTAGTGTGGTAGCGGGAATGGATTAGGCAAGGAGGAGAGAGCAAGGCGGAGGGACCGAGGGAGAGAGAGAGGAAAAAGGGGAGAGAGAAAAACAAAGTATTGCTGACACATGGACCCCACACCTGATAGAGGAGAGAGATAAAGAATGCATGGCTGCGGGAAAAAACAATATAGAGGAGAGAATATCGATGACTGAGACGGAATATTTCTTTTAAAGGAGGGATTCAGAGGAACATGAGTGCGGTTAGTTTGAGAGATTTTTGGCTCGACAGAGCCGCAGAGTGCTCTGCTTGCTACAGAGTCGACAGGCTGGCGCGCGACGTGTGGGCCGACATCCGCGCGGGGCCCATGAACCCGGGGCGCCACCGTATGCTGTGCTGTGCACGCCACCTGGGTGCACGCGCCGTATCACTGGCCGGTGGGGCCTCTCGGCAACACCCGTCCTCCCGTCCCGTGGGCGTTTTGACAGTTGACTTTGTTGGAACATGGTTCCAGCAGATTTAGATATAGCTTGACAATGGTCCAACTATTATCATAATAAATGAGGGTTACAAAGTGGGTCCCAGGTAGGTAAGATCACAGCTACCATGGGACAACACAACACCCCTTACAACAAGGGCAGGGGGGCTCCTTTAATAGGCAGCTGCTCACCCTCTCACCCAAAATGACCACTTTATCCCTGAGGGAAAACCTAAACCCTAATTTTTGTCCCTATTACACGTGGGACCGGGACGCCCTTGACCGTCTTCTCATCTCGGCGGCTTCACATGGGCTGCGCATTGAGTGGGCCGCCTAGTGGGCTGGGAGCCCCCCACATGCTCATGGCCGAGTTGGGCCTCTTCTTCTCGGGCTTCTTTGCGTCTCCACCGAGTTGGCGTTGTCTTCTCTTGCTCGTTGGGGATCTCCGCTGCCGACCCCATGTCTCCGCATGGGAAACGAAGACAATCCCTCGGAGGCTCGTCCGAGACCTTCGCCGGCTTGAGGAGACCTCCTCCAGGACATTGGGAACCTCCTCCATCCTGACGAGGTTCCTTCTTCCCGATCATCTTGGGGGACCTCCGCCATCTTGAGGGACCTCCGCCATCTTGGGGGACCTCCGCGGGCTTGAGGAAACCTCCTCCAAGATATTGGGAACCTCCTCCATCTTGAGTAGGTTCCTTCCTCCTGGTCATCTTAGGGGATCCCCGCCATTTTGAGGGACCTCCACTGGTCTCCTAGAGACCTCCGTCGAGTCCCTGCATTTACTCAGACTCATCGTGGAGCCTCAGCGTCCAATCAAACATAAACAAGGTGAGTCAGTTTGGAAAATATTAATCATGGGGGGCATTTTTACCTCCGTCGCTCTACTACGGCCCCAACATTCCCCCCTTGAGGGTTAGGCCCAGCGGAGGCAGGCCCTAGCCATCAACTCGCCCTGAGCGGCGGAGGCTATGCCCCCCTGGCTCATCTTTGTTGGGCCAAAACCTCCTATCTTTTAAGAGGTTAGGTTTTTCCTTTTTATTTATTGGATTTTTGTCCGTGTTGATCTTGCCACAGGATTGGTGGATTCTTGGGACCGTTGGTTAAGGACCGACTCATCTCCTATATGGGAGGGGGGTTGTGGACAAGGATTTGCACCCCCTCTTCATGCGCCCCTCTTTTTCTTTCAGGGCCTTTCTACCCTGTTCAGCCATCTGCCGTGGAGGTCCGTGGTCTTGGTGAATTTGCTTTTTGACGCGGAGTTTTTGTACTCCTCTTTCATTCCGGCGGAGACTCCTGGGCCGATGGCGGAGCTTATTACCTATGATTTCGGTCGTAGCAAGATGACGGCGGAGATGATTTCCAATTTGGAGCTGCGTGGTTTTCTTCCTTCTGGCCGAGCCAAGCTTCCGGGCTCGGAGAAAGTCCCTAAGCCACCCGAAGGCTATGCTGTTGTTTTCAAGGGTTTCTTTACCTGCGGCCTCCGCTTCCCATGCCATGATTTTTTAGGCTTGATTTTGAAGGAGTTTGAGGCTCAGATTCATTACATGACTGTGGCAGAACTTCCTAAATAATATGGCCCACATGCATTTATCATTGTCTTAACAGACTTCTGATAGCAATGCATGTGTGCCATAAGACTTAAAAAGATCTGTCGGGTAGATTCCCGAAGATTCCACGATTCTCCGAGCAGGATCAATCATTATAAAGAGACATTGCAGTATTACAACAGTTTATTCAAATAATATACATCAGAGTAAAATAGCGGAAGGATTACAATAACATAGGTTTACAAAGCATTTGGTTCAAAGCTTACAAACCATATGTTTAATTATCACAAACCATAATAGTAGTGAAGTAGCAGTAGGTAGCTTAATTACACAACCAGACGGATTGCTCTGCCCAAGAGCCAAACACTCTACTCATCATCACTCTCCGCAACGACTGTCATACAGCAGGTGGCAGTGCACACCTGCTCCTGTGGTTCACCTGCAACAAGGGTTTAACAAACCCTGAGTACAAAAGTACTCAAAAAGACTGACCCGACGAGGGGTGGAGACTCAGAGATGCAGGTCCGAGGAACAAGGTAAGGCTTGCAAGAATCAATATTTTTGCAGAAAAGCTTTTGAAAAACCAAGTTGTAACTTAACAGCTCTCTTACCTTAGCTCAAGTTGAACAAATAACACCAATTAATACCTAATCATTAATTAAGTAGTTACTACGATGATGAACACCGATCGAGTCTCCTTCTCCCGAGAAGCACGGCGATTCGAATCCATTTATACCAGTGGGACCTAGATCACCGATATACCGGAGACTCTAACTCCGCTGCATACCAGATCACATGATATACCGGGACAACAACCACAGCCATATATCAACCACAACACTCAGTGTGTGGATTTTCTAGAGTCTCGATATCACCAGTTCACCAACGAACGGGCCTTAGGGCATCAACAGACGGAAACACTACAGAGGGACTCCTTTCCCAATGCAAGTTAGCCGTCCGGACTTAAATTATTTACTAACATCGTGATTCCAACAATAAAAGCCATTCTCATCTTTTTCATTCTTGACATTTTGAAAACTTAACTAAATAAGCAGTGCTAAGCAATTCTACGCATTTTCTTAAACAGGTAATAAGGAATATGGAAATAAGACAGGTAATGCAGTTGGTGGGTTTCACTCAACTCCTAGCCTTTAATGCAACAACTCAAGCTGAGAGATATATAAAATCAAGGTAAAGGTTTAATGCATCCGGGGCTTGCCTTGGTACTCGGGGTAGACGCTTTGGGTCTCTGAATCAACACCTGGCTCCGGAGTCTACTCCTCTTTGATCTCTGATTTGACAACGTTAAGCTCTCCGTTAACGAAAGCTACTCGATAACATGATATGATTTAACATGATGAAATAGTAAACATGATGCTTGAAGAATGAATAAATCAATCAATAAATTGAGTACAACTTTCCTTCACGAAAACGTCGCAACTAACGAAACTAACTAATTAAATAAATAAGCGAGAAATAAATAATAAAACAAAATTTGTCAAAACAATCCCAAAAATTAAACTTAAACTCCTCAGCCCCTAAGAAGGCAACAAAATAATTTTCATAATTTTTGGAATAATAAATAAATAACTAAAAATAAAGGAAAGAGCATTTTGCAATTAAAAATGCTATTTTTAAATCATGCAAAACATAACCAAAATTGATAACTAATATTTTTCCTAGGTAAAGAATCTATTGGGAAGCCTACACAAAATTTTTCAGAATTTTTGGAGCTACAAATATTTTTCTATAATTTTTGAAAGATCAGCACAAAATCTGTTTTAAATGAAAAAGAAAAGCTTTTATAAAAAGGAAAAAGGCTACTGGGCCGAAACCCGGCCCAACTGGCTCCGCCAGCCCGACTCGGTAGCGCGCGCATAGGAGCAGCCCAAGCGACAGCGCGAGCAGGCCGGCCCAGGAACGCAGGTAGACCGGCCCATCTCGGCCTGGCCGAGACTTGGCCTGGCGGTTTTGCAAAAAGGACCTCGGGGTTTTACTAAATACCAAACTGGTCCAGCCCACTATTCACTGTGTCACGCACTTATGCACCAAGCACCCTAGACTTCGTCTAATTCCCAAAAGGCGGTCCCCGCGAGTCTCAACAGGATCCCGGCGACTTGGCCGGCTCGGCCTCGCTGGCGGCGGGGTCTTCGACTGCGCTGCGGCCTCCTACGCGACCCTTGGGCCACGGCGGACCCCCTAGGCACCTAGACCTGACGGCGGACACCACGAAGGAGACACCCCGGCGGTGGCGGCGGAACAGGGCGGTGGCGACTCGGCTGCGAAGCTCGTCAGAGGACCTCCGACGACATTAATGCGAGCATGCGCCCTACGTCCCTAGTCGAACACAATAGACCGGTTAATTGGGCGCAAGCGACCCCCGAGGATGGTGCTACTCGTGCGGCGGCGGCGGCAACACGAAGTTCATCGGCGGCATCGACGTTCCGGCGGCAACAAAGCCCTCCCGGCCTATCTAATGGCACGAGCACGAGCAGGACGTCAAGGCGATCCTAACACGCATGATGATGAGGATAGAAAGGCGGTGAAGCATCGTTCTCACCGTGAGCGGGGCGGCGGCGAGGATGGAAACGGCGCGCTCCGACTGGCAAGGTCGCATCACAGCGAGGTCCGGTGATGCGCTGCGCAAACCAAGGTGCACATAAGGAGCAGGAGATCAAGGCGATCACAATGATGAAGAACATGATGGGAAATAACCAACGGTGATGACTTGCTCCGGTGGTATGGCTCGCGGCGGCGCAGTGGACGTACGCGATGAAGATGATGGATTGCAGGCGACTCCGATGGCAAGGACTGGCGCAAGCAGGCTCAAACGAAGCACCAGAGCAATACAGAGCTACTGGCTAACGCAATTGGGCAATGGCGAAGTGATGACGGCGAATTCGGGCGGCGAGCGGTCGTCGTCGGCAATGGCGAGCAGGAAGAAAAGAGGAGAAACGGCGGTGGCCGGCTTCTTTTAAAGCAGGGAGGCGAGGCAGGAGAGAGTGACACGCGGGCGACGACGCTTCTGTCGCGAGCGCGCTGGTGGACGGCGGCGACTTGCCGGGATGGGCACCGGCCACGGTGACGACGATGAACAGCGAGGAGTTAAAGGTTGGATGACGTCAGCACTACAGTGATTCCAGAACATTGTAGAAAAGATCTCCATTTTCTCCAAAAATTAAATGGAATTACCAAAAACTCCAAAAACAAACCCCCACTGATTTTTCATGATCTACAACGTTGTCAAAAGGAGTATTTTCAAATTCTAAACAGAAATTTGAATTTGAAATCAAATTTGAAAAGGGGACAAAAACCCTAGAATCTAATTTTTGCAATTACTTTTGATTTTTCAACTAAACTTGAAAATCTCCAAAACTATGAAATACTCCACTTTTCAAACTGAATATTTTTCCCAAAAACAACATTTCAAGATTTTGCATAGTTTTTGAAATCCGGTTTAAAAACCAAAGGGGAACATTTCTTTGGAAATCAATGTTTTCAAAATAATTTGAAATTTCTTTTGGAAACTTGAAAAACTTTGAATGGTAACCTTGTTGCTCTCATCAAGATGCTCAATTAAGCTTTTTGGACCAACCCCTAATTCTTCACGGATTTTGAACTACCGAAAAGGGGGGTAAAACAGGGTTTTCGGCAAATCACATTTTTACAAAGAGCACATTCAACCTTTGAATTTAAATTTGTTTTAGTTGATGCACATCAAGGTGAACCTAATCATGGATGCTTTGCGATGCATTATGATGACATGGCATATTTTAGTTAATAAAACACCAGAGGTGTTACAGTCCTTCCCCCTTAAAGAAATCTCGCCCCGAGATTTAAAGCCTTGGGTTGAGTAATGGAAAAGGAAATGTGTCAAGAAAACACACTTCAACTGGACATAAGAAAAAGGGTTTTTACCTCTCACACTAGATTAGTTATAATTCATAGAGGGAATTATAACTTAGATAGAAGCATAGAATTCCAGAAAATTTTCTAACAGATAATCTTCCGTCTCCCAAGTAGCTTCTTCCTCAGAATGTTTATCCCACTGTATCTTGTACCACTTAATTGTCCTGCTTCTAGTAACACGGTCTTTCTGGTCCAACACTCGAATAGGATACTCAGAATAGGTCAAGTCGGGTTCAAGTTCAATTCCTTCAACATCAACAACCTTATCGGTTACCAAAAAACATTTCTTGAGTTGTGATACATGAAACACATTGTGCACAGCTGACAATTGTTCAGGTAATTGTAAACGGTATGCCAATTTTCCACGTTGACCCATAATCTGAAACGGCCCAATATATCGAGGTGCTAACTTGCCTTTGACTCCAAATCGAGCAACTCCCTTCATCGGTGATACTTTTAGATAGACATAATCTCCTTTATTGAACCACAATGGTCGACGCCTTTTATCTGCATAGCTTTTCTGACGTGACTGTGCTACTTTGATATTCTGTTGTATCTGTTTCACCTTCTCTTCTGTTTCTTTGACAAGATCCACCCCAAAGAATCTCCTTTCCCCAGGTTCTGACCAATTCAATGGAATTCTACATCTGCGGCCATACAATGCTTCAAATGGTGCCATCTTGATACTTTCCTGATAACTGTTATTGTACGAGAACTCTGCTAAAGGCAAACATTCATCCCATTTCTCTGGAAAATTAAGAACACAAGCTCTCAACATATCTTCAAGTATTTGATTCACTCTTTCGATCGACCCCCGTCTAAGGATGGTAAGCGGTACTGTGCAAAAGATGAGTACCTATTGACTCGTGCAATTGTTTCCAGAAATTATTCACAAACTGGGTACCTCTGTCAGACACTATAGTCTTAGGTACACCATGGAGTTTTATGATATGCTCAAAATACAATTTAGCATAACGTACTGTTGGATATGTTTCTTGCACTGGAATGAAGTGTGCAGATTAGGTAAGTCGGTCCACTATAACCTAGATTGAATCAAAACCTCTAGCTGTCCTGGGTAGACCCACTATAAAATCCATACTAATATCCTCCCATTTCCATCTTTGGAATAGGTAATGGTTGGAGTTCTCCGCTGTTTTCAAATGCACGCTTTGACTTTCTCGACAAGTATCACACTTTGAGCCACATATCTAGCAACTTCAATCTTCATCTTGGTCCACCAAAATTTCTGCTTCAAATCATGATACATCTTATTACTTCCTGGATGAATAGACAGTTTTGAGAGGTGTGCTTCATCAAGGATCTTTTGACGTAGTTCAGGAACTTTTGGTATGACCAACCGATCATTATACCATAACACATCTGCGTCATCAATGGTGAAACAAGAGACTTTTTCTTTTCTAACTTTCTTTTTTTGAGATGCTTAATTCCCTTATTGCTTTTCTGAGCTGCAATAATTTGATCTTGGAGTGTTGACTCAACAGTAACATTAGACAAACTTCCTTGTTGCACCATTTCTATACCCAATCTTTCTAACTCATAACATAAAGAAATGTCCGAGAGGTTTCACTTTGTCAAGCAATTGCAATGACTCTTTCGACTGAGTGCATCAGCAACCACATTTGCTTTATCAGGATGGTAATGCAATTCCAAATCATAATCATTGATCAACTCTAGCCATCTTCTCTGTCTCATATTTAGTTCATCTTGAGTGTAAATATACTTCAAACTCTTGGGATCTGTATAAATATAACATTTGTTACCCAATAGATAATGACGCCATATCTTCGAGCATGAACAACAAATTGCTAATTCCAGATCATGAGTTGGATAATTCTCTTCATGTTTCTTCAACGTCGAGAAGCATAAGCAATAACTCTCCCTTCTTGCATCAAAGACACAACCAATACCCGATTACCGAAGCATCACAATAAACATCAAATGATTTCTCAATATTTGGCTGTGCTAAGACTGGAGCAGTGGTCATTAACCTTTTCAATGTCTGAAAAGCCTCTTCACACTCTGGTGACCAAACAAATTTAACATCATTCTTTAACAACTCAGTGATAGGTTTTGATATCTTGGAGAAATCAGGAATGAAACGATGGTAGTAACCCGCCATTCCCAGAAAACTGCGGACTTTGTGCACTGTCTTCGGTGGTTCCCAATCAAGTATAACCTGTACCTTGCCAGGATCAATAGCAACATCTTTTTCTGATAAAACATGTCCCAGAAATTTCACTTCTTTCAGCCAAAACTCACATTTACTAAACTTGGCATATAGTTGATGATCTCTCAAACGTTGCAGAACAATTCTAAGATGTTCAGCATGCTCTTCTTCATTCTTAGAATATACCAAGATGTCATCAATAAATACCACTACAAATCTATCAAGCTCAGGCATGAAGACAGAATTCATAAGATAGGAGAAATGAGCTGGTGCATTGGTGAGTCCAAAAGACATGACCAAATACTCATATAACCCATAACGAGTGGTAAAGGCAGTCTTTGGAATATCTTCCGGGCGTATCTTGATTTGATGATACCCAGATCGGAGATCAATCTTAGAAAACACCTTTGCCTCCGCTAATTGATCAAACAGAAGATCAATGCGAGGTAGAGGATACTTGTTTTTGATAGTCACCTCATTCAAAGGACGATAATCAACACACATTCTCAGAGTTTTGTCTTTCTTTTTCACAAATATTGCAGGACATCCCCAAGATGACTTGCTATGCCTGATAAAGCCTTTGTCAAGCAATTCTTGCAATTGCTTCTTGAGTTCTGCTAATTCTGGTGGTGCCATTCTATAAGCTCTTCTAGAAATTGGAGCGTGCCAGGTTGCAACTCAATCACAAACTCTATATCCCTGTCAGGAGGTAACCCAGGCAAATCATCTGGAAACACATCTGGAAATTCCCTAACAACTGGTATATCCTTAATTTTCTTTACTGAAGTAGCACAAACCCTTTTAACTTTTCTCTTGAGAGTAGAAAGTTGGATAAGAAGCCGAGAACTTGCTATTAGGTAAGTTTACTTTTCTTGTCCTATTCAAGCACATCAATAACAACTCCGTGCCGACTCATCCAATTCATCCCAAGGATCACATCTATATCCTGATCCTTCAATACTACCATACTAGTGGGAAAAGTATGCCCACCTAGATTTATAGGTATATCCCGTACCATTTCTTTAGTGCACATTAAGCCCCATTTGTATAAAGAAAGCCTTTTTGGTTTCCACAATAGGTATTTCATGATTCTTAACAAATGTACCATTGATGAATGAATGAGATGCACCGAAATCAAAAAGCATAAGCTGGGGAAATTAGCAACAGAAACGTACCCATCATGATAGGCTCTCCTTCCGAATTTCTCCAGCTTGAGTATAAAACACTCTACCAACCTTCTTCTCATTTTTCCCCTTCGCACATTATGATTTCCAGGCTTGTTCGATTCTTCTTTGTGTGGTGGCGGTACATAAGCCACAGGGAGTGTAAGAGATATCTTGCCTTGGATGCGGACGGTCCCTTGAATAATGGCCAGGCTTGCCACAATTATAGCATGGGAAAGTTTGTGGCTGGGAATTTGGGCTTCGAATACCGGGGGCATTCGGGCATGTCGTGGATAAGGAAGAGTAGCGCGGGACGGACAAATGTCTGCTGCTGGGCTTGGTATTGTGGTGGACGGTAAGGTGGACGGTAGTGATTTTGAGGATGATAGATTATTTTCTGGCACTTTTGATTACCACCAGAAAATCCTGAAAACCCAGTTTTCTTCTTCTTTGATTCCTAATGCTTACGATTCTTTTCTTCAAAAGTGATAGCAATATTCACTGTCTCATGAAAAGTAGCATTAGGAGTTCCAGTCATCATCCTTTCAATTTTACTGTTCAGACCCCTAATGAAACATTCCTTCTTCTTGCGGTCAGTGTTGACATGATCAGGGGCATATTGGGACAGATGATTGAACTTGTGTTGACGGTCGTTAACTCATAAAATTAACCGTCAACTTAGCATGCAAATGGGCCTATTTATAAATACTTGATAGATATAGGGTTACCACTGACAGAATTCCACGAGTTTTGGTGAATATCTATTTCTGCAGGGTGACAGCTGAAAATCAACCAAGATGGCCCACATGTCGGGTTTACATAGAGAGAAAGACCGAACCGGTGAAAAAGTATAATCTAGAAGACTCCAGAAGGCAAACCCTGGAAGCGGGGACCCACCTGGCATTGTGGTGGGTCGGCCGACCAGGGAGGGGAGTCGGCCGACTCCCCAGCTCCACCAATCAGGTGGAGTCTCGTGGATCCTGCCTCCACCGACTTTGAAGATCAATAATTATCGTCCATTTAGGTCGGTTTGATCTGAGGGCTGTGGTTAATCCTAGGGGGCTATATAAGCAGAGCCCCTGGCCCCTGGGTAAAACCATAATTCATTCTCTGATTTAGAAGGGAGAGAACCTCAAGTTCAGAAGCCCTAATGCATATTTTTCTAGAGAGAATTAGATAGAGAAGGGTCCCTCGAATGGATCTATCTCTATAGGGTATTAGTATCAAGAGAGATTGAGAGAGTATAGAGTGGAGGTAGATTTGGAGGAAGCCCGGCCTGTCGGTGTCTCCTCTCCAGTGTATCTGCGGGATCAAGTCTCCTAACCCGAGGCTTGGTTTCAGAATCATTCGGCAATTCAACTTCTAATACTAGTAAGTTCATTGTTATTATTGTTCTTTGGTTTACAAGTTTACTTTATTCACTTCGCGTTGGGAATAGAGTAATTGTTCTTTAGCATAAGCGTGGTGCTTAGGCTAGGTTCACTTGTAGATGCTCCCTATCCGGCCGGAACCGTGGTAGTAGTGAGGGAAGTGACAATCCCTTTATTACCTTTGTAATCCACTTTCCGTTGGTAGGTAAGGTAGGTCCTTTGTGCCCAGTTTAGCATCCTCTGTGGTGTCTATTCCTCAGGTACCCCCTTAGAACAAGTAGTCTCAAAGCTTGCCATAGGTTGGAAGAAGACTCGACGAAGGAGTTCTCTCTATATCGCTTAATTCTCACTTGACTAGCGAGCCCGGGGTAGTAGTAAAGATCGGGTTAGTCTATTGCACGTTTTCTCTTAGCGGATAAAAACAAATACGATACTCGGGACTTATCTCCCGGGTGAAGTGCTCACCGATATCCGTGCGCTTGCGGATTATTTCTCTTTGATTCTTTCGTGTGCGTATCTAGTGTCAACAAGCATTTACGGCGCCGTTGCCGGGAGAAAGACGGTGCCTTAGATAACCTAATCTTGCTCTACCTTGTACCTATACTTTTACTTTTTTCTTGCACTTTACTTTTCCGTACATTTTATCTTTTTCTATCCTTATGGATAATTCAAATTCCATTCCTATCTTTCAATTTTCTGCACCCACGGAGACCAGCCTAGTGCCACATGAGTCATCACAACCTATCCAAACACCTAGCTATAGGCTGAGTCCGCGGTTGATTGCATTGGTCCAAAGCCTATCCTTTTCGGGAGAAGGAGACGAAAACCCTTACCTTCACATTAGAAACTTTGAGCAAACATGTGACTGTCTTCGCATAGAGGGCATGTCCGACAAAACCCTCCGTTGGAAGCTATTTCCTTTCTCATTAAAGGGAAAAGCTAGACAATGGTATGATAAAGCTGTAGGTAAGCAACAAGGAGATTGGGGGTCCTTACGCTCCAACTTTTGCCTAGATTTTTATCCCATCTCCCAAATCGTCGACCTTAGAATCAAGGTTCTGACTATTAAGTAAGAACCTGGAGAATCTTTGGCCTCATTCTGGAATCGTTTTACTACACTTTTAGCATCAGACCCGGACCTTAGTCTACCAGATCCCATTCTTTTACAACACTTTTATAAAGGTCTGTAAGATTGAGATGGCGGACTAGAGGGGGGGTGAATAGTCCTCTTTAAAACTAATCGCTCTGGCTAACCGATATAAGTGCGGAATTAAATCTATCGGCCTATCCAAGACTTTCACCCCTCTATCTATGTCTCTAGATGCACCTTGTAAAAGATCCTAAACAAGAAGACAAGGTGCCAATCTAGCTAGTGCACACTAAACAAGTCTAGCTTGCAAGGTCACACAAACCTAAGCAACTAGTACTTTAGCAACCGGGTGTGCACCTACACAATTCTAATGAGCAAAAGCACAAAGCCAACCTAAGCTCACTAGATGCTCATGGACAAAGCTACACAAGCCAAACCCAAGAGCTCAATCTTACTTAACTACACAAGCTAAGCAAGGCAACTTACTCTACTTCTAGCTACACAAGCAAGAAGGTGATTAACAAGCTACTCAAGCTAACTAACCACAAGAGCAACTACACAAGCTATACAAGAATGTAAGAAAAGTAAATACAAAGCTTGTGAAAGAGATTGCAAACCACCGCGAAGTGTGGACACAAGATGACTCGGCGATTTTTCACCGGGTTCACTTGGTTGCCCCCAAGCTACGTCTGTTGTGTCGACCAACACCTTCGGTGGTTCCTCCGGTCTTTTCACCTAGATGGTTCTTCGGTGTGACCCTCAAGTCACTTGCCCCTTCAAGGCACGCCCCGCAAGGCACCGCAAGACACCACTCTCAAGTGAGCCCCTCAAGGCACCGAGCAAACCCACACACTCAAGGGTGGTAACTCAATGACACGCGCAATCCAATAGGGCTACTCTTCGCGATCCCCGCGAGGTGAGTACCGACCTCTCACAATCTCTTCTCCGGAGCACCGTATCTCCACGCGTGCTACCACGGAGCCTCTTGCCACCAAGCCGTCTAGGAGGTGGCAACCTCCAAGAGTAACAAGCTCTCCGGCTTGCAACACAACCACCTAGTGCCACAAATGCAATCTCACAAAGCACTCGCACTAGAATCGCTCTTCTCACACTATCGGATGGTCACTACCAAGCATATGTGAGTAGGAGGGCTTCCAAGCACCACCACACAAGGCAACATAGCCAGGGCGTGCTCAGCACCCGGCCACAGCCGGCCAAGTCCTCTATTTATAGCCCCACGGGCTAAACTAGCCGTTGCCACCTCGGGCAACCCAATTGCATGCGCCGGACGCGTCCGGCCGCATACCGCCGGACGCACAACACCGCGTCCGACGCTCCGAATCATGCCACGTGTCCGACCGTTTGAAACTAGCCGTTGCCGCGCAACGGCTATCTCCCGATCGCGGCCGACACAACGCGCCGGACGCGCGTCAGTAGCGGACCGCGGACGCGTCCCGCGCTTAAAAGCCACCGCGCTTCGCAAGCGCCGTTGGACGCTAACATACGCCGGACGCGTCCGCACCCTCGCGCCGGGCGCGGCCGAACATGTGCAGCGTCCGCCGCTTTCTTCGCCAAAGACCCACACGCTGCACAAGAACTTTCTGGTCCGAGTCCGCAGAGCCGCCGGACTCGGCCCGGACGCAGCTCCTGGCGTCCGCCGCCTTCTGCTGCGCTCCACAACGCGCCGGACGCGTCTGCCCTGCGTCCGGCCGTTTCGGCCTCAGCGTCCGCCGCCTTCTGAAAGTACCGTTTCAGCTCCGCGACGACGCCTCCTTTTTCTCAACAATTTTGCTTCCGGCGCAATGGAAAATATGCCTCCAATTTTCTCGAAAGCGCCGAATCCCGCCTCGCAAGCTCGGCGGGAGGGAGAGGAACCCAAGTCCAACTCAACCCTACAAACCAAAGCGCGAACAACGCCACCTTTGCAAATGTGCCAACACCACCAAGTGTACCACTTCAAGTGCTCGTGTGTTAGCTTTTCATAAACATTTTCCAAAGGATTTTTCTCTCAATTCACAACGCCACTCGATCCTAGCACATCGCAATGTTAGATCGCTCAAGTGGCACTAGATGACCGATATGCAAACAAGATTACCCCTCTTGATAGTACGGCCATCTATCCTAAATCCGGTCAAGTACTTCTCTACTCAACCTTAGACCGGTGAAATGAAATGCCCTAGGTTATACCTTTGCCTTGCGCATTTCCATCTCCACCGTCTTCTCCAATGTGCCAAGTGCACCGCATGCACTGACACGATCACAAATGATATGAACACTTCACATCATCATGTGACACTCTAGGTCAATAGATCATGACCTCTCTTGCTCTTCTCCGTTGCCTTGGTCCATCGGCGCCAAGTCTTGCCCAAGCTTCACCGCCGCACGGTCCTTCACTTCGCAGCCTCAACTTGCCCTTCACACTTGCAACCGGTCCATCGAGCCAAGCCTCATCTTGATCATCACCTTTTGGTCACATGACTCCATGTCATGTCTCATATTCAATGAGCTCCTTCATCACATGTGTTGAGCTTCGCAACATTTCCAAGCCATTTCCCCTTCATGGCATATGTCGCTCACAAACATGTACCTGTGAACTAACTCCTGTGTATCTCAACCATCACACATGTTAGTCCACCTAAAGTTGTCACTCAATTATCAAAACCAAACAAGGGCCTATCCCAACCAAGGGACCTTTCAATCTCCCCCTTTTTGGTAATTGATGACAACTCTACAAAGATATGGAATTTAAGAATATTTGGACTCTATGCCACTTATCCAACATTTAAGCTCAATGTCATGATTTGGATAAGTGCCACAAAGTCAACTTGGTAGTGATAGCTCCCCCTACATGTGTGCTCAAATGGTTTGGTTTCAAGCTTGCACACATGCATAAATAAGGAAATTTTGGGAGAGTTAGCACTACTAAGTGATGCTAAGGTGTATAGGATAAACCTTTGAAGCGAGATACCAATTGGAGTTGCATCATTGAAGTTCATCCTTAGCATCATGGTTAGCTAGATATCACATGAAGTAAAACACTAGATACCTCATGAGATCAACATTATAAGCAAGGTTCTAGTACCACTTGTAAAGCGCATGTGACTAGCTAAACCATCCTATGTATGCTAGTTATCAAATCATCAATCAAATTCTATGACTAGCATACATCACACAAGCATTGCATTTTGAATTTAAAAACTTATGCAAATGCAAGCAAGCATATGAATATGCACATATCAAATGTAATCAACCAAATTCATGAGCTTGTTCCCCCTACTTGTATGCTTCTCTTGTCCAAGAATTTTTTATCCCCTTCCATTCTTCAATGTTGCTCCCTCTTGGTCCATGTCCATTTTCTACCCATTTTCTACTCATATCAATCTTCGTTCCACTCATATCTTTGTTCCATATTTCTCCCCCTTTGTCATCAATGACCATAAAGGTATGTAGCAATACCACTTGAAGATACCACTTATAACATAATCCTCTTGATGCAAAGGGTTGGAACTAGGGGTAGATGGTTGAGTCTTGAATCTTCATTTTTGATGGACAACACCATATGTTGGAATGACACCACTTGTAGAATCCACATGTAGTTGCATGAGATCACTTGTAACTATGCATTGGGCACTTCCCCTTCGTCATAGCACTAAAGATACCACATGTAGGTTACTTGAAGAGTCTTTGTCTCTAACACCAATGAAGTGGGGCTCCTCCCCCTATGACAAAGCATGGGTCAAACCAATCCATAAAAACCTTCTTATAGTTGGGGGTGGCTTCTCTTGATTGAAGTTGATCACTTAAAGTTGAGAATCACTTGTGGAACCATCTTCTTGATGTACTAGATACCACTTGAATGAAAACCATGTGTACCACACCACTTGTAGGAACACACTTGTAAGGATAGTGATAAACTAGACATTTGTTACAATAACTAGCATTAAGGTAACCACTTGTTGGATTTGTCATGAATAACCAATTCTTGAACTTGAAAACTTTCATGAGCTTCTTTCTCTTTGACTTGAACTAATATGAATCACTTATAAGCATTCAAGTCCGGTTTGAACCAATGACAAGCTTCTTCACACCTTACTAGAAGGGTTATCTTGCCAATGTTGTACTTGAAATTTATATGCAATTTAAACTAGATCAAGTACTTGGGTTCACTAGCTCATGAACAAACTCATACTCATACCACTAGATCAATCAATCATTCAAGCAATAGTGGTAGACTATGAATTTAAAACATTTCATTGTTATGCATGATCCTAATAGGCATGTACTATATGCACTAACCACATACTAGTAAGGGATGAAATGATCATGCACAATACAATGATACCTTTGTTATGTTGGAGTAGAGGATAGTCACATAGATTCCAATTTCATTACTCCAATAGCAATGTGAAGTCCATTTATAAGCTTGATGAAGCCAATAGATACCATGATTGAATATTTTGCTTCATCCATGTGAAATGATAACCACTTAAGATTAAGTGCATTTTTCTTGTTGTGGTTGGCTTGCTTCTTTTCTTGATTCTTGCTTGCATGAGAGAACACTACTTGGATGGGTACCACTTGTATACCACTTGTATTATTTCTTGACTTGTCATGTATTGCTCTCTATCTTGGGTGTTGCTTGCTTTCTTGATCAACCCTTTTGATTGCTTCAACCGAGTATCTCCAATAATCTTTAGATCACCACTTCCATGTTAGCCTACCAAGTATCCCACTTGATTTACCCACTCATGGGTGGCAAGCCCCCCGCAAGGGAGAAGTGATCTCTCACCAAGAACTATCCATGACACTCACTTGAATTGCCTTTGTTGATTGATCCTTTGGACTTGATATGATGAATCACTTGAAATCTTCCTTAAGTCCTTTTCTTTCTTGTTTAAGTTCTTTTCTTTCTACCAAATGATCTTCAATTTGTCACTAGAACTTAAACTTCATCTTCATCTTGAGTTTGATCTTGATCTTCGATATGAGTACCCAACTTTGTAACAAATACACTTCACAATCAAATGAGCTTGTACTCATTATTCTTCATGCTTCTAGACCAATTAAAAACCAAACTTAGGTTCCTCAACCACTTGTAAACATGAAACCAACTTGAGGACCTTTCAATTTGAGTGACTCTTGATATAACCAATGATAGTCACTTTTCTGGTAGATTCTGTACTCTTCAAAGAATAATTCATATCTCACAATGTACAGCTCCAAATGCCATGAAATTTGGTGGAGATGTGCAACACTAAATCTACCAGTAGCCATAAAAATTTTAGCTTTATTGGCCTTCTAGATTGCTGCCAAATTTCATATCTTCCCACACTGTTACATGCTGAAAACTGCTGTACTATAGCTGACAAGATATACTCCAAAACCGAAGCAATTCTTATCCAATCTTCATGGAATTTGTACAGCATGCTATACAATGAGTGTAGAGCATGCATACCAAATTTCAAGCCAATCCAAATAGATTTGATCACTCAATCATGGCTGTCTTTTCAGCTAGCTCAGATTCTAAATATTTGGAGAGATTTTAAGCAATTGAGCTATGCCTCTTCAAATTGAGTCAAACTTGATATCAATTTGTTTGAATACCAACACAAGACATATATCTATTCAAACTTATTAAGAGTCATCTTGTGATCATATCCAACCAAACCAATCCAAATTTGACTACTAAGCAATTAATCCATTCAAACTTCTCATAGCAAGCAACATATGCATATATATCCAATTCAATCAACTCATATGCACCCAAATGGATTAGATCAACTAGGAATATACCTTTGAAGGATCATGATCATCCATTAGCAAGCTTCAACTCAAATACTTTGCAAACCTTCGAATGCCAATAGATTACCACAACTTGATTATTGCACTTGTATGTTGTAGCACATTGGACTTCACTTGTCATGACTTGGCATTGGGAGAGGAATAGCACTAAGCTTCAATACTTGATTCAATCAAATGATGAAATAAATGAACTCAATTGAATCAAGTCTCCAATGCCATGGTACCTACACACAATCATCCACTTTTTGATGGTACCCAAACATGTTTGGGTCCTCTCAAGTTAGGAGCCACATACCTAGGCAATGCCTTAGTATGAGTAGCGGGATGTTTTGCAATAGAAACCAATGAGGTACCATTGTCATCCTTTCTAAGCATATTATTTGTATCAATTGAAATAGGCTTAGAAGTGTTACCTAGGGGACATGAATAAGTCATGTGTCCCCTTTCCCGGCATGAATAGCATCTTCTCTTTAATTTAGCCTTTTCTTCATTGCTCATGTGATGCTCTTCATTGCCTTGCCTCTTTTGAGTTGCTTGAGCCTTCTTCTCAAGCTTGGTAGGACACCCCGAGGCATAGTGTCCCATCTCTCCACACTTGAAGCACTTGATGTGAGTCAAATCTTTCTTCTCTTGATTCTTGCTCATCATCATCTTGGTATCTAGAATAGGAGTTGAATGCCTTGCTCTTCCACCCCTTCTTGTTTTCTTTTTCTTCTTCATCTTCAAGTCATCAATTATATCTTCATGATTGATCTTGACTTGATCTTGGGGTCTCTTTTCTTGCTCATCTTGTGGCTTTGCTTGAGACTCCTTTTTGTTTGGGCAAGTTCTTGCTAGATGTCCCATTTCATTGCATCGAAAGCACATGAAATGAGAGAGCCTTTCTTCTTCTAGCTTCTTCATTTCTTTCTCATACTTTCTCTTGCCCCATTTCTTTCCCTTGATGTTGGTGTTGTTGTAGCAGATGCCATTCATGTTGCCAAATCTCTTGTAGCTCTTCAAGAGTTGAGAGTGTGTGATCTTTGGCACTTCACTCAACCCAACATTGTCCTTGTTGAAACCAAGGCCACTTTTATCACCATATCTTCTCTTGTTCTTCAACATATGTTCGAAGGTGACTTGAGAGTTGTAACACCTCTCTAGCTTGTTGTTCAAATTCTTCACTTTGCTTTTGAGTCTATTGTTCTCCTTCAAAAGATTAGTCTCACAAGACATAGAGGTAGAACAAGCATCTAATTGTGAGGAACATGGCATATCAAGTAAATCATTATGAGAGGTGGATACATCCTTTTTTCCTACATCACAAGGGTTAGTCATATGTGATTGATCATTCAACCCAAGTGATGAGCTCTCACAAGTTTTAATTTCTTTAAAGGAAAATTTCTTAGTGAGAAAAGCATGATCTTTCAACAAGTTGTCATGAGTAACACAAAGTTCCTCATGAGTCAATTTTAGCACATCATGTGAACAAGTAGTAACATAAAGTAGATGCTTTTGTTGTTCACATGTTGTCTTTAGAAAAGAGTTTTCATTTTCAAGTTTCATGGTTTTTTCTTTCTCATTTTCTAAAAACATGGTCATGCTAGCAAGTCTACTAACAAGCTCATCATAAGAGGCATGATCAATCACATTGCAACTTGATACCTTAGTGTCACCTTGTGACATGAAGCAATATGATGATGTCGGAGAGCTTGTAGTAGCATCATCATTGGAGCATGAACCATTATCGCCATCAAGTGTGCTTGGGGTAGAATCATTACTTGCATCACTTGAGGCATCATCCTCCATCTTGTCAAGTGAGCTTGAGGTAGATCGATCATCTTCCTCACTTGACCATGAGGTGGAGCAATCCTCCACAACAACCTTGTTATGGTCATGCTCAACAACCTCATGTGCCACCAACATGGACTCCTCATCAACAACATCGGAGGCCGCTCCATACTTCTCATTGAGATATACCCAAATCTCATGAGCGGACTCAAAATCCATGATCTCCTCAAATATGCTATCATCCAAAGATCTATAGAAGATGTTAGTAGCTTGGCAATTGAGAGTGAAGCAATTCTTTTGTGCTTGAGTTTTCCTTTCAATTGCACAAGAGAAGCCCACATCTACAATCCACCACATTTGAGGAGAAATAAACTTAAAATTGCATGACATCCAATTTCTCCACCGTGCAAAGTGTGTGCCATCAAAAATGTGTGGACACTCAACATCTAGCCCATAAGCCGCCATCCTCTCGGGTCGATTAAGACCACTAAAATGAGAGACCTGGCTCCGATACCACTTGTAAGATTGAGATGGCGGACTAGAGGGGGGGTGAATAGTCCTCTTTAAAACTAATCGCTCTGGCTAACCGATATAAGTGCGGAATTAAATCTATCGGCCTATCCAAGACTTTCACCCCTCTATCTATGTCTCTAGATGCACCTTGTAAAAGATCCTAAACAAGAAGACAAGGTGCCAATCTAGCTAGTGCACACTAAACAAGTCTAGCTTGCAAGGTCACACAAACCTAAGCAACTAGTACTTTAGCAACCGGGTGTGCACCTACACAATTCTAATGAGCAAAAGCACAAAGCCAACCTAAGCTCACTAGATGCTCATGGACAAAGCTACACAAGCCAAACCCAAGAGCTCAATCTTACTTAACTACACAAGCTAAGCAAGGCAACTTACTCTACTTCTAGCTACACAAGCAAGAAGGTGATTAACAAGCTACTCAAGCTAACTAACCACAAGAGCAACTACACAAGCTATACAAGAATGTAAGAAAAGTAAATACAAAGCTTGTGAAAGAGATTGCAAACCACCGCGAAGTGTGGACACAAGATGACTCGGCGATTTTTCACCAGGTTCACTTGGTTGCCCCCAAGCTACGTCCTGTTGTGTCGACCAACACCTTCGGTGGTTCCTCCGGTCTTTTCACCTAGATGGTTCTTCGGTGTGACCCTCAAGTCACTTGCCCCTTCAAGGCACGCCCGCAAGGCACCGCAAGACACCACTCTCAAGTGAGCCCCTCAAGGCACCGAGCAAACCCACACACTCAAGGGTGGTAACTCAATGACACGCGCAATCCAATAGGGCTACTCTTCGCGATCCCCGCGAGGTGAGTACCGACCTCTCACAATCTCTTCTCCGGAGCACCGTATCTCCACGCGTGCTACCACGGAGCCTCTTGCCACCAAGCCGTCTAGGAGGTGGCAACCTCCAAGAGTAACAAGCTCTCCGGCTTGCAACACAACCACCTAGTGCCACAAATGCAATCTCACAAAGCACTCGCACTAGAATCGCTCTTCTCACACTATCGGATGGTCACTACCAAGCATATGTGAGTAGGAGGGCTTCCAAGCACCACCACACAAGGCAACATAGCCAGGGCGTGCTCAGCACCCCGCCACAGCCGGCCAAGTCCTCTATTTATAGCCCCACGGGCTAAACTAGCCGTTGCCACCTCGGGCAACCCAATTGCATGCGCCGGACGCGTCCGGCCGCATACCGCCGGACGCACAACACCGCGTCCGACGCTCCAGATCATGCCACGTGTCCGACCGTTTGAAACTAGCCGTTGCCGCGCAACGGCTATCTCCCGATCGCGGCCAGACACAACGCGCCGGACGCGTCAGTAGCAGGACCGCCGGACGCGTCCGGCGCCTTAAGCCACCGCGCTTCGCAAACTGGCCGTTGGACGCTAACATACGCCGGACGCGTCCGCACCCTCGAGCGCCGGACGCGGCCGGAACACTGTGCAGCGTCCGCCGCTTTCTTCGCCAAAGACCCACACGCTGCACAAGAACTTTCTGGTCCGAGTCCGCAGAGCCGCCGGACTCGGCCCGGACGCAGCTCCTGGCGTCCGCCGCCTTCTGCTGCGCTCCACAACGCGCCGGACGCGTCTGCCCTGCGTCCGGCCGTTTCGGCCTCAGCGTCCGCCGCCTTCTGAAAGTACCGTTTCAGCTCCGCGACGACGCCTCCTTTTTCTCAACAATTTTGCTTCCGGCGCAATGGAAAATATGCCTCCAATTTTCTCGAAAGCGCCGAATCCCGCCTCGCAAGCTCGGCGGGAGGGAGAGAGGAACCCAAGTCCAACTCAACCCTACAAACCAAAGCGCGAACAACGCCACCTTTGCAAATGTGCCAACACCACCAAGTGTACCACTTCAAGTGCTCGTGTGTTAGCTTTTCATAAACATTTTCCAAAGGATTTTTCTCTCAATTCACAACGCCACTCGATCCTAGCACATCGCAATGTTAGATCGCTCAAGTGGCACTAGATGACCGATATGCAAACAAGATTACCCCTCTTGATAGTACGGCCATCTATCCTAAATCCGGTCAAGTACTTCTCTACTCAACCTTAGACCGGTGAAATGAAATGCCCTAGGTTATACCTTTGCCTTGCGCATTTCCATCTCCACCGTCTTCTCCAATGTGCCAAGTGCACCGCATGCACTGACACGATCACAAATGATATGAACACTTCACATCATCATGTGACACTCTAGGTCAATAGATCATGACCTCTCTTGCTCTTCTCCGTTGCCTTGGTCCATCGGCGCCAAGTCTTGCCCAAGCTTCACCGCCGCACGGTCCTTCACTTCGCAGCCTCAACTTGCCCTTCACACTTGCAACCGGTCCATCGAGCCAAGCCTCATCTTGATCATCACCTTTTGGTCACATGACTCCATGTCATGTCTCATATTCAATGAGCTCCTTCATCACATGTGTTGAGCTTCGCAACATTTCCAAGCCATTTCCCCTTCATGGCATATGTCGCTCACAAACATGTACCTGTGAACTAACTCCTGTGTATCTCAACCATCACACATGTTAGTCCACCTAAAGTTGTCACTCAATTATCAAAACCAAACAAGGGCCTATCCCAACCAAGGGACCTTTCAAGGTCTGAGTAGAGACAGTAGAAAATTGCTCGACACAACTTCAGGAGGATCATTCTTGCATATCTCTACTGAGAAAGCAAGATCAATCCTAGACCAAATCCTATCCAGTGAATTAGACTACCTCCTAGAAGTAGAACCTCAAGTAGTTGAAGACAACCTTTTGCCAGATACACCATCCACCTCAGCTAATCCATGTCTTAATCAAGAGCAGGAAGACATTCCACTTCCTGATTTTATGCTAGATATTGAACCTGATCTGTTTTTCGATTTTGGAAACATCTTCAACTATCAAAAAGTGAAGAAGCCACAAGACAAATATCACCCAATAAAGCCATGCAATATTGATGAGGATATTCCAACAAGAAAGACCTCAGGAGAATTAGTGTCTGTCATGAGCAATGAGTGGTTAGAAGAGTCAGAACTTTCCTCTGAAATAATTCGATTGAATTCATCTTCTCTTCCCATTCATTGCATGATTAGCAATGATCGCATAGACGCTCTCTACAATCCAGTTGTGGGTATAAATATCATGTCTACCACACTAGCAAAATATTTACAAAGAAACATGACATTGACCCCAACAAAGTGAAGTTCATAAGAAATCTTTCAAGACAAATTCTTCCTTGTTTAGGAATCCTACATGTCCTACCACTCCGGGTAGAAGGAACCCCGTCCACTTAAGCTTTTATGTCTTTGACATAGGGGATTTCCACCGTTGATAGGACAACCATTTAGAAGACTTCTTTATGAAGGACAAACTGGGAAGCTAAACATTTGTTTAGGCAAGAAACTCCAGTTTGCAATGTCCATTTCACACTCTTTAAATACTATGACCGAGCCCCATCCACATTATGATCCGTTGGAGGAATTTAGAGCAGCTTCTCTAGAATTCCTACTGAAGCCAGAATTAGAAGATGAAGCTAGATTCCTCATAGAAGAAGAAGCTGACCCTTCTGAGAATGAACCATTAGATGATGAGTTTACCTTACCACCTAGACCTCCTATTGAGTTCAAACCTTTACCAACCGGTCTTAGATATGCCTTTCTAGGAAATGATCCAGACACTCCTGTCATTATAAGTGATACTCTCACTCAGGAGCAGACTTTTCGCTTAATGGCTGTCCTAGAAAAACATAAAAAAGCTTTTGGCTACTCACTCCAGGACCTCAAAGGAATTAGTCCTGCCCTTTGTACCCATCGCATTCCCACAGATCCCGATATTTCACCATCTAGAGAACCCCAACATAGACTCAATAATGCGATGAGGGAAGTTGTTAAGAAAGAAGTTTTAAAACTGTTGCACGCTGGGATTATTTACCCCGTGCCACACAGTGAGTGGGTCAGCCCTGTCCAAGTTGTGCCTAAGAAGGGAGGCATGATCGTTGTCCAAAATGAGAAGAATGAGTTAATCCCACAAAGAACCGTCACGGGATGGCGAATGTGCATAGATTATAGAAAGCTTAATAAGGCAACAAGAAAAGATCACTTTCCTTTGCCTTTCATTGATGAGATGCTTGAGCGATTAGCCAACCATTCTTACTTTTGCTTCCTTGATGGATATTCTGGATATCATCAAATCCCTATCCATCCAAATGATCAAAACAAAACAACCTTTACATGCCCTTATGGAACCTTTGCTTATCGTAGGATGTCTTTTGGGTTATGTAATGCACCAGCTTCTTTTCAAAGATGTATGATGTCTATATTTTCTGATATGATTGAAAAGATTATGGAAGTTTTCATGGATGATTTTTCTGTTTATGGAAAAACTTTTGATGAGTGCCTTGAAAACATAGATCGAGTTTTGCAAAGATGTGAGGAAAAACACTTAGTCCTTAATTGGGAAAAGTGTCATTTCATGGTTAGAGAAGGAATAGTGTTAGGACACTTAGTGTCTGAAAGAGGCATCGAGGTAGATAGAGCCAAAATAGAAGTTATTGAACAACCGCCTCCTCCCATCAATGTGAAAGGAATTAGAAGTTTCCTTGGTCATGCTGGTTTTTATCGTAGATTCATAAAAGATTTCTCTTACATTGCTAGACCTCTTACCCGCTTATTGGCTAAGGATGTTCTTTTTGACTTTGATGATGCCTCGCTTACAATCATTTGAGATCCTTAAGAAAGCGCTCATCTCTCGCTCCAATCATTCAACCCCCGATTGGACTTTACCTTTTGAAATTATGTGTGATGCAAGTGACTACGCCGTAGGAGCGGTGCTAGGACAGACTAAGGATAAGAAGCATCATGCAATAGCTTACGCTAGCAAAACTTTGACTGGACCTCGCCTTAATTATGCTACCACTTTGAAAAAGAGCTCCTAGCTGTTGTCTTTGCTATTGATAAGTTTAGATCCTACTTAGTGGGTGCTAAAGTGATTGTTTACACTGATCATGCTGCTTTAAAATATCTGCTCACTAAGAAAGATGCTAAACCTCGTTTGATAAGATGGATTTTATTGCTCCAAGAATTTGATCTAGAAATAAAAGATAAAAAGGGAGTAGAAAACTCGTTGCCGATCACTTGTCTAGAATGCGCTTTGAGAAACCACAGAACTACCCATCGACGATGCACTCCGGACGACATGCTCTACGGAATCAACGTATCGACCCCGGTATGCGAGATATTGTTAATTTTATGGTTACAAAGTTACGTACCACCGGGAGGCAACAAAAGGAAACTTATCCCGGAGAGTCGTACTCACATATGGGATGAGCCTTACCTCTTCCGGGTATGCTCTGATGGCTTGCTCAGAAGATGTGTGCCAACTGAAGAAGGAATCAAAATCATCGAAAGATGCCACTCATCACCATATGGAGGCCATTATGGGGTGTTCCGTACACATGCGAAGATTTGGCAATGCGGATTTTTCTAGCCAACAATGTATGAAGACACAAAAGATTTCATTCGGAGATGCGGTCCTTGTCAAAGACATGGTAACATAAACTCAAGAGATGCCATGCCACTTATCAACAACCTTCAGATCGAGCTCTTTGATGTCTGGGGAGTTGATTTCATGGGACCATTTCCACCGTCGAAGAAATGTGAATACAT
The DNA here is from genome assembly GCA_018135685.1 of Themeda triandra. Lineage (NCBI taxonomy): Eukaryota > Viridiplantae > Streptophyta > Magnoliopsida > Poales > Poaceae > Themeda > Themeda triandra. Next base: position 339,469 of record JAENPR010000330.1, on the reverse strand, counting down.
CCTCGTAGCAGTGGACTATGTGTCCAAATGGGTCGAAGCACTGCCATGCAAAAAGGCAGATAGCTCAAGCTCCAAAAAGATGTTCGAAGAAATAATATTCCCAAGATTTGGAGTCCCAAGGATAGTCATAAGTGATGGAGGATCACATTTCATCGACAAACGCTTTGAGCAATACTTATTGAAGCATGGAGTACGCCATAATGTTGCTACTCCATATCATCCTCAGACAAGTGGCCAAGCAGAGATATCAAATAAGCAAATCAAGAATATTCTTCAGAAGACAGTGAATGAAATGGGAACTGCATGGAAGGACAAGCTTCCTGATGCATTATGGGCATATCGAACAGCCTACAAAACACCTATTGGGATGTCACCATATCAACTAGTCTATGGAAAGACTTGCCACTTGCCAGTAGAGCTAGAATTTAAAGCTCACTGGGCTATCAAGAAGTGGAATATGGATCTAGAAGCAGCAGGAGAGAAGAGGAGGATGCAAATCTCTGAATTAGAAGAATGGAGAGAGAAAGCCTATCATAACACCAAGATATACAAAGAGAGAGTGAAAAGATGGCACGACAAGAGAATCAAGATCAAGGAGTTCACACCCGGAGACAAGGTATTACTTTTTAATTCCAGGGTCAAACTCTTTGGACAAGGAAAGTTTCGAAGCAAATGGGAAGGACCGTTCGAAGTAGTAAGCTCATCATCGCATGGAGCCGTTACGCTTCGCAACAACGAAGGTACGATATTCAAGGTAAATGGTCAATGTCTTAAAATATTTTTAGAGCCCATTGAGGAAACAGGTGAAATAGATGAATTAAACTTCTTTCTCAATTAGGCAGTTGGGCCCAACCTTTTTACTTTTCGTTTTTCGGGGTCCAGGGTATTTTTTCGAATGACAAAAATACGCTAAATAGGTTGCGAACAACCCTGGCAGGGGGGGTCCACCTCCAGAGTCGGCCGACCCATAGGGGGAGTCGGCCGACCCATGGACTCCCCCGTTCACCGCCAGCTTTTGCATTCGTGATCCTTCCATACTCTTCCTTCAGGAATTTTTGCCGATTAGGGTTTTTGAGATCACGTTGACGCGTTATTCCTTCGGAGATTCCCTTTAGATGCCCTTTAGATGCCTCTCCATCCCCCCTATATAAAGAAGCCCATCCTCAAGCCAACCTCATTCCATCTAAAGCCTCCTCCTCCTAGCATCAAGCTTGCTAAGCAGCAATGGCGAAATAAGAGCCAGAGAATTTAGATAGGAGATTGATCCGCTTCGGGATTGATCTCAACACCATCCCAAGAGAGGAGCCGGAGAGCAAGGCCATCGTCCTTGCTAAGCCAAAACCCCTAGCCTCTATTCCTCCAAAGCCTCAAGCTTACAGCCATAGCTACTTCACCCAACCATTCATCGCTGCATCCAAGCCTTTGCTCCTAGAAGGACCTCCACCAAAGGGTCCTATTGTGAAGCTCCCAGAAGGCACCAAGATCCTCCCTCCTAAGCACAATGAGATGCTTATGGGAGTGAAGACCAACAAGCAAGGGGAGATCGTCTGTGCTAAGTATAGCACTGGAGAGTGCTCGTATTTCGAGGAAGTTCGTGCTCACCCAAGCAAAGTGAAGTTCGTCCCTCCGAAGGAAGCCCCGAAAGTAGCTCTCGTCGCCTCAGAAGCTCCAAGGAAGCGTCGCAAGACCGTTGCAGACTTAGAGAAGGAGTTAGAAACTCAGCGCGACGTTATTGCATCTTTGCAAAACGCCCAACATGTCCAGAGCAGTAGCATTGTCACTCTCATAGATAGACTTCGTGCGCAAGAGAAGAGGACGGATAAGTTAGAAAAGAGGTTAGACGCTCTAGAGAAGCGAGTTAATTAGATGAGATTTATCTTAGCATCAGAAAGGCCTAGTGTGCTTAGATTAAAAGTTTTAGTTTGCAAGAGTGCTTAGTTTCGATCTTAGTTCCTTTCAATACTTGTAATCCAGGCCTTAATGAAGATGAAATAAAGTTTCTAGTTATATTTATTATTGCATATGTGTTGCCTCTTTTGTCTCCACCTTGTTGTGAATGAAGATAACAGGAATCTAGTGTGGGGGAGGCAACCAACGACAAAACTAACGGTTATCGCGAACCAAAAAAATATTTGAGAACATACGACATAAAGATCACACACGACGAAGCGGACCCCGAGGGGCCACTCGCAGTCGGCCGCCCCACATTTAGAGTCGGCCGCCCATGGGCCGGGCCCATTTGGCTCCAAATGCTTTCGTCCACGATCGGTTTGCTTCCCTACGTTCCAAATTTTATACCGATCACGTTTTTTCGATTCGTTTGGGGAACACTTTTGAATTAAATCACTTGTTATATATATTGAAGAGGTAGATTATTTTAATCATGACCCCAAGATAGACTCACACCATGATAATTCCTGGGAATCCCTGTTGCTGTTGGGAACGTTATTTTATAGGGACCCCATTTTGCTTAAGTTGTTGAGGACAGTGATATAGCATGGACCATGAGAGCCTGATTTCTTGATATCTAGTTGCTTGGAGAATTTCTTTTCGAAAATCTTAAAATATTAGCTATACTTCTCCTCTGTGGTTATAAATGCCTATAGAGCCTCGTCGATAAAATTCTATAAGACCAGCACATAAGCTTTTTATTTGTGTTGAGAATAGTCTTGGCGGTGTTAGAGCCTTAGAGAAGGGTCTCTTACTCATATGATCAAGTGCACTTACACCCACATATATATCTGCTGCTCCTACACTGGGAGTACGCAAAAACATGCTTTCCGCCATTCATCCATCTCCTACACTGGGAGAGGATACATACACTTTCTAGGATTTCTATATGCTCCAAGGATTGTATCATCATTTAGTATGTTGCAAGAAGATTACTATCATCATTGTCATCATCATGCATCGTTATCATCATGTTCAAGAAAGTTATTGTGTCCGAGAGTGAGACATGGGCTATGCAAAAATATGTTAAAAAAAAGAAGAAAGAAAAGAAAAGAGATAGCCCATGAGCTCTTAAGTATTGTAATCCCAAGAGAAGGAAAGTTCAAAGAAGCTCAAAGAGCTATTCAAGAGAAGATCAGCAAAGCAATGTTCAAGAGAAGAGTGTGCAAGAGAGGGAAGGAGCACTATTATCATCAATTTAGCCACCAAATATTCCACACACTTGCACACACTTGATCTAAAGTAAGGTCCCCCTCTCCTTGGTTCTCGTTTTTGACTAATCAATATACGCAGGTAAAAATGCTATTCCTTGAAATACCTTAAAACTCCATATAAGCCTTAGTAGAATAGGAGGCATACCCTTCTACATGCCTCAAGTGAGTTCCAAAAATACTACATACATTGAGAGATTTGAGTGCTCTATACATAATGGTGAGTTCCACAAATACCACATATAAAGAGTGATTCGAGTGTGCTACATGATGGAGAAGGGTAAGCTAAGTTTTCTTTACAAAAATGTTATAAAAACTCCGAGTGACAGGATTGATAGAAGAAGGATCTCTACTTCGTGCTGTTCCATCTTTCAACTCCCCAAAGTTCAATGGTAGACACTTTTGAATCCCGCAGTACAGGTATGAACAGGGATAATCTAATGTTGATGTCTTGGTTTGAGGCTATGCTTAAAGTAATCCATCCTTTTCCTCGAGACGAGTAAAAGACAAGTGTGGGGGAGTTTGTTGACGGTCGTTAACTCATAAAATTAACCGTCAACTTAGCATGCAAATGGGCCTATTTATAAATACTTGATAGATATAGGGTTACCACCGACGAGAATTCCATGAGTTTTGGTGAATATCTATTTCTCAGGTGACAAACTGAAAATCAACCAAGATGGCCCACATGTCGGGTTTACATAGAGAGAAAGACCGAACGGGTGAAAAAGTATAATCTAGAAGACTCCAGAAGGCAAACCCTGGAAGCGGGGACCCACCTGGCATTGTGGTGGGTCGGTCGACCAGGGAGGGGAGTCGGCCAACTCCCCAGCTCCACCAATCAGGTGGAGTCTCGCGGATCCTGCCTCCACCGACTTTGAAGATCAATAATTATCGTCCATTTAGGTCGGTTTGATCCGAGGGCTGTGGTTAATCCTAGGAGGCTATATAAGCAGAGCCCCTGGCCCCTGGGTAAAACCCTAATTCATTCTCTGATTCAGAAGAGAGAGAACCTCGAGTTTAGAAGCCCTAATGCATATTTTTCTAGAGAGAATTAGATAGAGAAGGGTCCCTCGAATGGATCTATCTCTATAGGGTATTAGTATCAAGAGAGATTGAGAGAGTATAGAGTGGAGGTAGATTTGGAGGAAGCCCGGCTGTCGGTGTCTCCTCTCCAAAGGTGTATCTCGGGATCAAGTCTCCTAACCCGAGGCTTGGTTTCAAAATCATTCGGCAATTCAACTTCTAATACTAGTAAGTTCGTTGTTATTATTGTTCTTTGGTTTACAAGTTTACTTTATTCACTTCGCGTTGGGAATAGAGTAATCGTTCTTTAGCATAAGCGTGGTGCTTAGGCTAGGTTCACTTGTAGATGCTCCCTATCCGTTTGGAACCGTGGTAGTAGTGAGGGAAGTGACAATCCCTTTATTACCTTTGTAATCCACTTCCCGTTGGTAGGTAAGGTAGGTCCTTTGTGCCCGGTTTAGCATCCTCTCGTGGTGTCTATTCCTCTCGGTACCCCCTTAGAACAAGTAGTCTCAAAGCTTGCCATAGGTTGGAAGAAGACGACGAAGGAGTTCTCTCTATATCGCTTAATTCTCACTTGACTAGCAGCCCAGGGGTAGTAGTAAAGATCGGGTTAGTCTATTGCACGTTTTCTCTTAGCGGATAAAAACAAATACGATACTCAGGACTTATCTCCCGGGTGAAGTGCTCACCGATATCTGTGCGCTTGCGGATTATTTCTCTTTGATTCTTTCGTGTGCGTATCTAGTGTCAACAACTTGCCAACATACTGCATAACTGACATATCACCTTGTTGGAGAGCTAGAAACTCATCAAGTTTGATACGCATAATACCCTCAGGAATATGATGAGCACGGAAACCCTCACGGAATTTAGCCCAAGTAATACGATGACCTTCAGGTTGTTCGGCAACAAAGTTAGCCCACCAAGTCCCAGCGTGCCTCGCGATTCTTTGTGCCGCTTTACAAAGTATGCTTCGATATTCTCGTACACTCAATCGGCCCAAACTTCGTTCCATAGTGCGGAGCCATTCATCCGCCTCCATGGGTTCATCTCGCCCGGTGAAGACGGAGGACGGGTGTCGGTGAAATCCACATATGTGGTTTCATCTCTATTATTTCTGCCATGATTTCCATGTTGGACATTCTGATTCTGATTTTGAACCATCGTTGTGGTGGCATTAACTAAGGCTGCAATAGCTTCAGCCAAAGTGGGTGGAACAGGTGGCGGAAATGGAGCACCGTTATCAGACATCTGTTTCATAAACAACCACACTTATTCACATAATTTATTGAACTAAACAAGCTGATGATACAGAAGTTTAACACACTTATGATACATTATTTTTGATACACAGTCTACTCATAGACTTATCAGTCCATCTCATACTAAGGTTTCATGAAAAGAAAGAGAAACTGCTATTTTACATAACTCTCTGTATCTTCAAACATCATCATCACTAGGGACTATTTGACCATCATCCCCATCACTGACAATAGGGATCACATCCTCCTCTTCAGGATCTTCCTCAGATTCCTCCATTACCTCTTCAGGATCTTCTTCATTCTCAAAGTTCTCCACATGGCCTTCTTCCGGCTCTTCCACTATGTCTTCTTCATTCTCATTTGGCATTGGAGCATCTTCATATTCATATTCAGAATCTACTACAAGTCTCAAATCATCCTGTGCTGCCTGACGTTGATAATCAGGGTCCAACAGACGAGCCATATGAGCACGATCAACATTTATCTCATTTGTATAATCTTGCATGACTTGTATATACCCTTCCAGTTGAAGAATTTGATCCCTAGCTTCATCTTCACGCTGCCATGCATCATTTCTCATCACTCTCATCATATTGAGTGATCTAACTGTAGCATCCCGGTCTCTAGTAACCTCAGCAAGCTGCCTAGTCAACCTCTCAATCTCAGACTCAGGGGTAGGATTAGGATTACTGCTACTTGCACCTTCATTCCTTGGGGCTAACTGATGTTTTGGAATACCTTTAGAACCAGTCCTCTTCATCGGAGCCCATTGACCCTCAACCATCCTATAATAGATAGAATAACAGATAAGAACAGATGGATTGGGATCAGAAGGTTAGCATGAATAGGATTGATACTACTTAACCCAAACCACTTTAAGAAGGAAGGTAATCTAAACAAGTTAATTAACATGATGCATGAATCGAACTTACGATCTAAGCATAAAAGGTTTTTAAAGATACACATGCGTAAAGGTAACTTTTATAACATAGGGCAATATTATGCTACTCCATTACCATACTTTTACAATAAGAACAAGGGTCGATTGAAAGAATCATAGATAAGGAATAAGCAATTTGGACCCAAAATAGTCAAGTTAGGTTTTTAATTGATCCAAAACCTTTTGAAGTTTTCGCAATGAATACTACAATAACTCTTTAAATAATGATCCGGCTCTGATACCAGCTGTGGCAGAACTTCCTAAATAATATGGCCCACATGCATTTATCATTGTCTTAACAGACTTCTGATAGCAATGCATGTGTGCCATAAGACTTAAAAAGATCTGTCGGGTAGATTCCCGAAACTTCCACGATTCTCCGAGCAGGATCAATCATTATAAAGAGACATTGCAGTATTACAACAGTTTATTCAAATAATATACATCAGAGTAAAATAGCGGAAGGATTACAATAACATAGTTTTACAAAGCATTTGGTTCAAAGCTTACAAACCATATGTTTAATTATCACAAACCATAATAGTAGTGGAGTAGCGGTAGGTAGCTTAATTACACAACCAGACGGATTGCTCTGCCCAAGAGCCAAACACTCTACTCATCATCACTCTCCGCAACGACTGTCATACAGCAGGTGGCAGTGCACACCTGCTCCTGTGGTTCACCTGCAACAAGGGTTTAACAAATCCTGAGTACAAAAGTACTCAACAAGACTGACCCGACGAAAAAGAGGGGTGGAGACTCAGAGATGCAGGTCAGAGGAACAAGGTAAGGCTTGCAAGAATCAATATTTTTGCAGAAAAGCTTTTGAAAAACCAAGTTGTAACTTAACAGCTCTCTTGCCTTAGCTCAAGCTGAACAAATAACACCAATTAATACCTAATCATTAATTAAGTAGTTACTACGATGATGAACATCGATCGAGTCTCCTTCTCCGAGAAGCACGGCGATTCGAATCCATTTATACCCAGCTGGGATCTAGATCACCGATATACCGGAGACTCTAACTCCGCTGCATACCAGATCACATGATATACCGGGACAACAACCACAGCCATATATCAACCACAACACTCAGTGTGTGGATTTTCTAGAGTCTCGATATCACCAGTTCACCAACGAACGGGCCTTAGGGCATCAATAGACGGAAACACTACAGAGGGACTCCTTTCCCAATGCAAGTTAGCCGTCCGGATTTAAATTATTTACTAACATCGTGATTCCAACAATAAAAGCCATTCTCATCTTTTTCATTCTTGACATTTTGAAAACTTAACTAAATAAGCAAAGTGCTAAGCAATTCTACGCATTTTCTTAAACAGGTAATAAGGAATATGGAAATAAGACAGTAATGCAATTGGTGGGTTTCACTCAACTCCTAGCCTTTAATGCAACAACTCAAGCCGAGAGATAAAAAATTTATAAAATCAAGGTAAAGATTTAATTCATCCGGGCTTGCCTTGGTACTCGGGTAGACGCTTTGGGTCTCGAATCAACACACGCTCCGGAGTCCGCTCCTCTTTGATCTCTCGATTTGACAACGTTAAGCTCTCCGTTAACGAAAGCTACTCGATAACATGATATGATTTAACATGATGAAATAGTAAACATGATGCTTGAAGAATGAATAAATCAATCAATAAATTGAGTACAACTTTCCCTCACGAAAACGTCGAAACTAACTAATTAAATAAATAAGCAGAAATAAATAATAAAATAAAATTTGTCAAAACAATCCCAAAAATTAAACTTAAACTCCTCAGCCCCTAAGAAGGCTACAAAATAATTTTCATAATTTTTGGAATAATAAATAAATAACTAAAAATAAAGGAAAGAGCATTTTGCAATTAAAAATGCTATTTTTAAATCATGCAAAACATAAATAAAATTGATAACTAATATTTTTCCTAGGTAAAGAATCTATTGGGAAGCCTACATAAAAATTTTCAGAATTTTTAGAGCTACAAATATTTTTCTATAATTTTTGAAAGATCAAAGCACAAAATCGTTTTAAATGAAAAAGAAAAGCTTTTATAAAAAGGAAAAAGGCTATCGGGCGTAAACCCGGCCCAACTGGCTCCGCCAGCCCGACTCGGTAGCGCGCGCATAGGAGCAGCCCAAGCGACAGCGCGAGCAGGCCGTCCCAGGAACGCAGGTAGACCGGCCCATCTCGGCCTGGCCGAGACTTGGCCTGGCGGTTTTGCAAAAAGGACCTCGGGGTTTTACTAAATACCAAACTGGTCCAGCCCACTATTCACTGTGTCACGCACTTATGCACCAAGCACCCTAGACTTCGTCTAATTCCCAAAAGGCGGTCCCCGCGAGTCTCAACAGGATCCCGGCAACTTGGCCGGCTCGGCCTCGCTGGCGGCGGGGTCTTCGACTGCGCTGCGGCCTCCTACGCGACCCTTGGGCCACGACGGACCCCCTAGGCACCTAGACCTGACGGCGGACACCACGAAGGAGACACCTCGGCGGCGGCGACGGAACAGGGCGGTGGCGACTCGGCTGCGAAGCTCGTCGGAGGACCTCCGACGACATTAATGCGAGCATGCGCCCCTACGTCCCTAGTCGAACACGATAGACCGGTTAATTGGGCGCAAGCGACCCCCGAGGATGGTGCTACTCGTGCGGCGGCGGCGGCAACACGAAGTTCATCGGTGGCATCGACGTTCCGGCGGCAACAAAGCCCTCCCGGCCTATCTAATGGCACGAGCACGAGCAGGACGTCAAGGCGATCCTAACACGCATGATGATGAGGATAGAAAGGCGGTGGAGCATCGTTCTCACCGTGAGTGGGGCGGCGGCGAGGATGGAAACGGCGCGCTCCGACTGGCAAGGTCGCGTCACAGCGAGGTCCGGTGATGCGCTGCGCAAACCAAGGTGCGCATAAGGAGCAGGAGATCAAGGCGATCACAATGATGAAGAACATGATGGGAAATAACCAACGGTGATGACTTGCTCCGGCGGTATGGCTCGCGGCGGCGCAGTGGACGTGCGCGATGAAGATGATGGATTGCAGGCGACTCCGATGGCAAGGACTGGCGCAAGCAGGCTTAAACGAAGCACCAGAGCAATGCGGAGCTATTGGCTAACACAATTGGGCAATGGCGAAGTGATGACGGCGAATTCGGGCGGCGAGCGGTCGTCGTCGGCAATGGCGAGCAGGGAGAAAAGAGGAGAAACGGCGGTGGCTGGCTTCTTTTAAAGCAGGGAGGCGAGGCAGGAGAGAGTGACACGCGGACGACGACGCTTCTGGCGTGAGCGCGCTGGTGGACGGCGGCGACTTGCTGGGATGGGCACCAGCCACGGTGACGACGATGAACAGCGAGGAGTTAAAGGTTGGATGACGTCAGCACTACAGTGATTCCAGAACACAGCAGAAAAGATCTCCATTTTCTCCAAAAATTAAATGGAATCACCAAAAACTCCAAAAACAAACCCCCACTGATTTTTCATGATCTACAACTTTGTCAAAAGGAGTATTTTCAAATTCTAAACAGAAATTTGAATTTGAAATCAAATTTGAAAAGGGGACAAAAACCCTAGAATCTAATTTTTGCAATTACTTTTGATTTTTCAACTAAACTTGAAAATCTCCAAAACTAAGAAATACTCCACTTTTCAAGCTGAATATTTTTCCTAAAAACAACATTTCAAGATTTTGCATAGTTTTTGAAATCCAGTTTAAAAACCAAAGGGAACATTTGCTTTGGAAATCAATGTTTTCAAAATAATTTGAAATTTTGGAAACTTGAAAAACTTTGAATGGCAACCTTGTTGCTCTCATCAAGATGCTCAATTAAGCTTTTTGGACCAACCCCTAATTCTTCACGGAACTACCGAAAAGGGGGTAAAACAGGGTTTTCGGCAAATCACATTTTTACAAAGAGCACATTCAACCTATGAATTTAAATTTGTTTTAGTTGATGCACATCAAGGTGAACCTAATCATGGATGCTTTGCAATGTATTATGATGACATGGCATATTTTAGTTAATAAAACACCAGAGGTGTTACATTGACTCCTCACTCCTTTTTGAGTCTCAGCAGGTTTATGTGGGCGGTGGAGTCCTACGGTGGTACTCCGGATGTGGATATTTTTCTGGAGCGTTATGAGTTGCAGAAACAGCCAAAGACATTTGGCGAAGATAAGGTAAAAGCTCAGTTTGGAGGTTGCACTTTTATGGCTAAGAGGCATCAAGCCGGGTCTCGTCAGGAGATTTCTTGGTGTAATAAGGGCAAATGGGAGCCGACGAACTGGATGGAGTATTGGTTCTATGTTCACACCGACGGTGTGTCTGTTCCCGATGATGTCGGGGAAGAGGTCACGTGTTTTCCTTTGGCTTCTGTGATGAAACCTATGGAATCACATACGAATCTGAGGCCAAGTAATCGTTCCTCCGCTCGGAGGGATTCTTGTAAGAAAGCTTTTGCTCTTGCATGTCGATATTCCGGAGGTCGCGATCTGGTGGAAGAGATGATAGCCTCTGATTGCTGGCCTCTTGCTAAGGAGAAGCCAAAGTTCAAAGTGGTGAACGTTGAGTTGCCAGTGCTTGGAGGGAAAGCAGTGGTCCCTTGCCCTCGCTTTGGTCTCACCCTACCTGATGGTAGGTCTGGCAATATTTTGTGGAGGCGAAATGGGAGGAAGACGTACGACCCGCTTGGGGATGTGTCTGAACGCGAGTACCTTGCTCGAAAAACTGAATCTGGCACTATGCCTCTATTGAACCGGGTCTTTGAAGAGTTGGGTGTTTGTTATCGCTATGAACGAGTTGTTCCGGAGAAGGTCTTTCATAGGCTGGGTAAGAAGGCTTTGAAGAATGCCTCTGCTGTTGATATTGCTAGGGCAGAGGTAGGGAAGCGCAGGTGCTCTGACATTACCAGGGCTGCGGCCAAGAAACGGAAGAAACTTTCTACTAAAATTGCTGGGTCTCCGATAGTTTCCGAAGAGGCTCTGTCTGATGATGTTGAAGTTTTTACTAAAGAAGAAGACTCAGCTAGGTCTTTGGAAGAAGGGCCTTTTTTGGGATTAACGGCTAAGGTAAAGAGTGCCGGGACTCGACGTTCTCCGTTGCATGTGGTAGTTGGGTTGGCTGCGGCTTTCATCAACCCTTTTCCCAGTGTCCTTGATGAGTTTTCCAGCTCGGAGGAGGTCGGTGCGGGTGACGCCGAGCTAGGTGAAGGTTGTGCTTTCGTTTCTTCGGAACCTCATGTTCAGTCTCCGCACTTGGAGGAGGTATTCGATGAAGCGTTAGTACATGGTGCCCCGTGTCAGGGGACCCGTAACGTGGCTTACCACGAATTTCCTGCCAAGAAGGCCTTCGGTGGAAAAGCCTTTAACGAGCCGAATGCCGCTAAAGGTGATGGTTTGCTTTTGCATGTATTCACCGAACTTCTGTGTTTTTTTTTGTGTTGTTCTCTTGATTCATGCTTGTTCTTTTGCAGCTAAGTCGACCGGAGCTACTGGAAAGCTGGGTACTTCAGCTGATATTGGTCTTGGTCGTGTTGGATCTGAGCGGGTTAGCCAACCTCAGTCACTTGGCGGAGGTTCGGCTACTTTTGCTGGTAGCACCGAAGGTTATGCCTCTGGTTTTTGCTTTGTTTTCGTTTCCCTTCGAACTTTATTTTGGTTTGTTGTTTGATTTTTTATCATCTTTTCCTTTGGTTCTCAGCTAAACTTAGCACCGAGGCTCGCGGTTTGTCTTCGCTTTTTGGCTTGGGCCATGCTAGTTCTCCTTGTGCAGGATTCGGGCTTCCGCCTCGTGCTGGGGGCTCGCCACCAGGCAAAGGTAATGCCTTTCCTCTATAGTATTTGTTTTATTGTTTGCGTCAACTGATTTAGATTCGTTCTGGTATTTTTTCAGTGGCCTCTGATGTGCTCACTGCGTGGAGCCTAAATGTCCACGATGCTTCTGAACATTATGGAGGTTGATAGGTCGACGTAGTTTTTGTTTTTGTTTTTCTTTGTCTTAGTCATTGGTAACCCTTACTTCTTTGTTTTGCGTTTCCTGTTTCTTCACAGACCACATTGGCAGGTATCTCGATAACCTGTCGTACGAACGGTTGCTGCGCCTTCAATTGGAGCATCATTGTCTGGTATGACTCGAGCTTCTGATTTATTAATTTCTCGTTGACATGGTCCATTTCTTTTACTTTTATCACGATATGCTTTTGTCTTTGTTTTCTCTCAGACCCACCACCTCTCCTCTTCCCTCGAGGGCCGGGGAATGGAAGAGGTGCTGAAGCGTACAAAGGCTATCGAAGCTTTAAAGAAAAAGGTTGAGGCGGTGGAAGATGAGAAGCTTGGACTTGCCGCCAAGGTCTCTGATTTGGAGGCAAAACTCAAGACCGCTGAAGAGGCAAAAATTATCGCTGTTGAGCGTGCTAATAATGCTGCGGAGGTTATTGATAGCCTCCGCGCTCAACTAGCTGCCGAACAGCAGACGGCGGAGGTCCTCCGCAACGAGTCTGATGGTGTGAAGAGTGAATTGGAGAGTATTAGGGTTACTGGTGCGGAGGTTGCTGAGTCGTACTTAGCCGCACTTGAGGAATTTGGGGGCATTGCGTCTTCGCTACCCTCCGAGTGTTCGGCTTCTGACCTGATGACTTGGATTAATGATAATCTTACCAATCTATCACTCTTCGTTGGTGGTGTTTCAGATTTTGCTGCTGTGACTTCCGCCACTGCAATGGTAGAGTCTTTGTTGCGGTCTGGTTGCCATGATGTTGTGAATAAGGATTTTACTGTTGTCTCCGGTGTGGCGGAGCTTGGAGAGTCCAGCAAGCCTGTGAAGAAGACTGTCCGAAGTTTTATTAAGACGTTCTGGATGAAATTCAGCCGGGCGGAGGCTGTTGCTGTAGCTGATGCTATGCACAAGGTGAGGATTTGGTCTTTGGGGTCCTTATCTAGCTTTTCTTTGCAGTTTTTTTTTTCATTTTGTTGTTCATTTTGCTGCTATTGGTTCTTGAAGGCTCAGACTGGAGGTCAGATGCCGATCAAGCTTTTGATGAAGGGTGTTCCTGTCCCTGGAGATACGCCAAGGCCCAACTCCGGTGGTGGCTCTCAGCCACTGTCCAAGGACCCGGTGCAACCCGAAGCTCGGTAAAACCTTCGGCCGGAAGCCCGATCAGGGATCCAGTCAGAGACGGAGGCTTTTGCCCACTCGGAGGCTGGGAAAGGTTCTGAGACCTGAGAGGACAATGCCGGAGGAGCAGATTAGGCGCCGTAGATTGCCTTGGAGGAACTACTTTTATCTTGCGCCATGGCTGTGCGTGTTGTATTTGAACTTGTTGAAGATATCTGACACGGGTTTTGTGGTCGTATCGCCCTACGTAGGTCTTTGAGTTGGGTTCTGTGTAGGAGGTCGACCTAGTTATTCTTTGGCCTGGTGAGGGCTTCAAGGGCTTTTGTAATTTACTTTACTTTGCTGCTTGTAATGCCCGTTTGTTGGGGCTAGAAATGCGACGACAGGGACAAAGAGGCTCCTGACAACAGGCAACCAATCAGAATGCAACCTTTTTCTGTCTTGTGCTCTGGTTGCAAGAAGACCTCAAGCAGGCGTTCCTAGAGAAGGCGTCGGATGGAGGCTTTGCGGAGACAACCCAGACCGGCTTGGCGGAGACAGGGCACGGCTCGGAGGTCCTCCTCCTCCGAGTGGCGAAGGCAACGGCTCAGGGAAAGGAGACAGCTGAGACTTTGTTTTGGCAGAGTGGTTTGAAAATTGCACCCTTAGTCTCGCGGTGTTTGCTAATGTCTTAGAGGCTTTGGTGGGATTCTTACAAAAGGTTTTCGGAGCCTGGTAGTTCGCTTGATGATGCTACACTACATGTCTGTCTCACAATGGTTTTTGCTGAGATATATGATTTTTTAGGCTCTCTACTTTCCTCGTCTTTTATCTAGTACGCGGGCTCTTGCTTTTTCGGTGACATTCACTTTGCTTGTAGTTCTAGCCATGTCTTCGACTTGGTTGACTGGAGTTTGTCAGCATGTTCTTGATGCTGCGCTGTGTTGGAGCATAGTCTGGTTTTTCGAAGATAGGGGGATGTTAAAAATCCTTATGCGGCATCCCCCTATAACCCTTTGCGGGCTGGGATAACTATTGATGAGGTGCGGGCTCCTGTACTCGGGTTATTTTCTTTCGAAGAACTTATAGTCTTGGAGGTTGTACACTGGAGCTATTGGTCATTTTTGCAACGCCTTACTACCTTCTCTTGTTTTGCGGTAACCTTCTTCGTGTCGGTCCTGTTGTGGTGTTTCGTTAGAAATTTTTGGTCAGTAACTCTGGTATAGACCTCCGCTAATTTTTTAGGTTCGTGCGGAGGTTGCAGGATTTCTGCGGGTACCTGTTGGACCTATTTCGGGCTATCGTTGCCTGAGCCTTTTGTCAGGTCTTTTCCTGATTTTTGATAGAGTCCTCTTGGCTGTTGGCCTTGTTGTCTGAAGAGATGGGTCCTTTTTAAGGCTTATAGCCTACTCGGATATCGCTTCATATCCTTCAATTACCGATCAAGGCTGGATTTTGGAGTGATCTCAAATGGTGCGTACAGCTTCTGTCGAATATTGCAGCTCTGTTGCTTGCTGCTTTCGACCTTTTGTGATATTGATGTGCGGTTCTTTTAATATGTTCAGGGGTTGATTGATTGGTTTTACCTTGTTACAAGCCTCATCTCCGACTTGGATTCTCTGTGTGAGGAAGAGAGTATGAACCGGTTTTGGTTTTACTAGGTCCTTAGCGCGTTGTGGGCCTACTTAGCCATTGTAAATTTTTGCTGCTGTTGCAGTTTGTTTGTTTGGATGCTCTATTGGGTGAACTCATTTTTGACTAAGCTTTTGTATGTTAATACCTCCGCTATGCGGAGTGAAGGCACATGCCGGGGGTTCTTCCTCGGGGCTTTAGATTGGCTTTTCTAGTCTAACATAGTATAGGAAAAGGCCGTTATTCTTTTGTGCAGTATGCACTCTTCCCTTCGTATTCTTGCGATAGAAGGCTTTATCTCCTATGCGAATGGGCTGGTAAAGAAGGGTTATCATTACTCAGCAATGGGCCGGATGTCTCCGCGGTCGGCTTGTTGTCTCCGCCATGCTGCGCTTGCTTCCGTCGTCATCCTGATGTCTCCGCCAACGGCTCAACGTCTCCGCCTTGAGACCTGAGGTCTCCGCCGCTGGCCTGAGGTTTCCGCCGCCGGCCTAGGGTCTCCGCCACCGGCCTGATGTCTCCGCCGTGAGGCCTGAGGTCTCCGCCGCCTCCGTCGTGAGGCCTGAGGTCTCCGCCGCCGGCCTGATGTCTCCGCCGGGCGAGCGGAGACATTCTGAGGGCGCGAGCAGGCTTGGTCTCCGACATCGAGCGTCTGGCCTCCGATCCAGTCCTGTGCGATCGCCGAGGCTGCATGTCGAAGGCTAGAGAAATCGCATGAAATTGCACAGAGTTGATCTCCTGCATTTTTAGAGACTTTGAGTATTACAACTTCGTCGAATATTGACTTGCTAGCTGGTGAGTCTTTCGACATTAAAAAGGCGGTCTTTCACCACTCGATGCGAAAGATTGTTAGTCTCAGACAATACAAAGTGGTAGTGCAAAAAGCCTTATATAGGATTATACTTCAAAGGTAACGCAAAAGCCTTAGCAATGCGACCGGTGCCCAAGTAAGTTTGGGACTTTTTCCAGGATTTCGGTAAGAAGCTGACACAAAAGCCTTAGCTCTGTGACCTGGTGCCCAGGTAAATTTGGGACTTTTTCCAGGATTTCTGTAAGAAGCTAACACAAAAGCCTTAGCTCTATGACCTGATGCCCAAGTAAGTTTGGGACTTTTTCTAGGATTTTTTGGTGGCCTTGGCCATGCAATACCATGGCTTATGGAGGAAACATTCGCTAACTTCCTGATGATCTTTGTTCGTTGTGGCCTTGACACCACTTGGTTCGAGACAGAGGATTCTCCTCAGTTATCCGAAGACCTCCGACTTGGTGATTGGAGGTTCCGCTTTGGTCCTGCATAAAAATGGGCAAAAGCCAAAGATGACTTATTAGCGGACATGTCGCCAGACAGGAAGGCATGTGTGCTGCCTTCGCTACTCCGGTTTCTGATCCTCCTGTTCCCCCTTGGGGGTTAAGTCCGGCGGAGGCGGGTTTTGGCCATCATCAATCTCGGAGCCGACATCGGAGGTTGCACCAGACATATGCTCGGAGGCCTGGCGGAGCCTTTGCTACAAAACAAGAGCCAAAGTAGCATGTGTGCATTTGTTGTGAAAACAAACGGAGGCTGATACTAAAACCTTTGTATTGAAAAGGTTCACTTGGGACTTGAGACTCGAAGGTCTTGTGCATGAAGTCGCGAGAACATGATGTCCTGCTTTGAGCCTGCGGGTCCATTCTATTGTCCTCGTCTCCTCCCCCTGGGCGGAGGCGTGGTGCTTCAGGTTGATCTTCTCGACCTCCGCGCGTCGGAGGTTCTTGCACCTTCGCCTGAGCGGTGGTGCGTCTCCGCGCGGCGGCGGCCTGTCCTCTTATTGGCATCTGTGAGTGATATCCTCGGCCAGACACACGGGTGGGCGCCAACTGTTGGAACATGGTTCCAGCAGATTTAGATATAGCTTGACAATGGTCCAACTATTATCATAATAAATGAGGGTTACAAAGTGGGTACCAGGTAGGTAAGATCATAGCTACCATGGGACAACACAACACCCCTTACAACAAGGGCAGGGGGCTCCTTTTATAGGCAGCTGCTCACCCTCTCACCCAAAATGACCACTTTACCCCTGAGGGAAAATCTAAACCCTAATTTCTGTCCCTATTACACGTGGGACCGAGACACCCTTGACCGTCTTCTCATCTCGGCGGCTTCACATGGGCTGCGCATTGAGTGGGCTGCCTAGTGGGCTGGGAGCCCCCCACATGCTCATGGCCGAGTTGGGCCTCTTCTTCTCGGGCTTCTCTGCGCCTCCACCGAGTTGGCGTTGTCTTCTCTTGCTCGTTGGGGATCTCCGCTGCCGACCCCATGTCTCCGCATGGGAAACGAAGACAATCCCTCGGAGGCTCGTCCGAGACCTTCACCGGCTTGAGGAGACCTCCTCCAGGACATTGGGAACCTCCTCCATCCTGAGGAGGTTCCTTCTTCCCGATCATCTTGGGGGACCTCCGCCATCTTGAGGGACCTCCATCATCTTGGGGGACCTCCGCCGGCTTGAGAAAACCTCCTCCAAGATATTGGGAACCTCCTCCATCTTAAAGAGGTTCCTTCCTCCTGGTCATCTTAGGGGATCCCCGCCATTTTGGGGAACCTCCACTGGTCTCCTAGAGACCCCCGTCGAGTCGCTGCATTTACTCAGACTCATCGTGGAGCCTCAGCGTCCAATCAAACATAAACAAGGTGAGTCAGTTTGGAAAATATTAATCATGGGGGGCATTTTTACCTCCGTCGCTCTAGTACGGCCCCAACAGACTTGTCTGCCGTAGGAGTACTACAGTACGTTCTACCTCCGCTTCGGTCCTTCCATACTCCTAGTAGATAGAACATAGCCTTGATATGATAGAACATAGATGGCAGGGTGTAAGAGATGATGCAAACTGCACATGTTTGCAAACTGAAACCAGTGTATCATTTGTTCATCCTACTGAACCAGTGTATCTTTTATTCATCCCAAAAATATGAAAGTTACAGCTAACTTTTAAAATACTCTCAGAACACGTTAGGTACATATCTGTATGATCTATGTATTAGTTTAGTAAATGAAGCATGGTCTTCCATCACACTGATAGAGATATATTATATTAAACTAGTAAAACTTTTTGTAAGTTATAAGAACCGTCTATATTCTAATGACTCCTCATTCGAAAATTTTTGAAGACCAGTCGCAAGAAATTGGCTGTGTACAAATGACTTCACTGGTAGAGAATAGCTAACAAGCATCCAATTCATGAGAATTTTAAAATAAACAAAAGGGGCATTTGTCAGGGCATACGACTGAATAATTGACAGGGCATATGTCTCCACCGCTGAAGTTCTGAATATTGATCCTACAAAATACTACAGGAAGCAACAGACTGACGCCGATGGTCTTGTGATGGTTGAGGTATAATTTTTCGATTCCTCAAAAAAAAAAAGGTATAATTTTTTGAACAACCAATAGTACCTGCACCGGTTTCAGATTAGTGCAGAGTCGATTCTTTTTTTTTTTTTTTTTTTGACACCTCTCATCTGGATACAGCTGTAGTATCTGTTCGTATACAGACACACACCAACACCACACACACGCACACCACACACACCACCATGTACACAACCAGACCTACAACTATATTCAGATCTGAAGTCGCGTCCTTATAGAGATAACCAGAGAAGGCTCTGTAGACAACGGGCACGTCGTTGTCCCATTGTGGTACCACGCGCTGAGAGGTTGCAACTGAAATTTTTATTAGTGTCCTACTACCACCGGTGAGACACGCGAGTGCGTTTCTGGCGATTCGAACCCGCGTGGGCTGAGCGAGCACCGTCGCTGCTAGCCATCCGGGAGCAACCCGGTTCTCAGTGCAGAGTCGATTCTTGTCTGCTCAGCCTGAATCCACTTCAGGAAGCATCTACTATAGTAGAGTACCTGCACCGCGCGATCTCCGTCCAAGACTCAAGGCACTGTCGCCAGAACAGTCAACGTGCTCCACATGCACCGGGTCTACGCTCTTCTCAACCGGCACCACCAGCTCACCTCCTCGCGAAGCTTCTCGCCCACAGCCGTCCGTCCTCCAACCTCCGCCTGCCGCACCACCGGCCCTCCCTCTCCACACCGACCTCTGCCGTCTCCCTTCCCCTCGGTCGCCTCCCGGCACATCCCCTTCCAGCGAAGGAGACGCTCCCCCTCTCCAACGAAGCAGACGCTCTCCCTCCCCGTGAACGCAGCCGCCTCCCCCGGAGCTCCATGCGGTTCACACCGTGGCTGCCTGTCCCTGGGCGGCGCGGATGAGACCGGAGCTTCCAACCGTCGCCCACGGCATGGTAACCTGCGATTTCCTCTCTGAAGCGCTTCAAACTTAGCATAGATGGGATGGTGTTGTGGCTGCAATGTCTTCTCCTTCATCTCTCAACACCGTAAGTTTCCCGTCTGCTATTTCCTCTGCTCATGGTGTTTTGTACGCTTCAGGTGCTCGATGAAATACCCAAATGGACTCTGCTTACGAATTTGCGATCAATCCTCTAACTTCCAATCATCTGAATGTTCCTCGGTGCTGCATATGTATACAATGTCAACAACAAGGCAGAAAAAGGGTTGCCCATGCTGCCCTGACTACCTTCGTGGTCACTACAAAGTCAGCATGGTAACCATTTTCTTTTGCTTATGCAAATTAAACAATATAATCTTTTAGTTTCCAAAGAAGCATACATTGTGTTGCGTTCTCTGAATTCATGCTGCCCGTGATCTTTGTATTATTTACTGAGATTAATGAATGCTAATTCTTCCTACTAACATTACATTAAACTAATGTCTGCTCAAGCAATGACAGCAACCACAAGGGCATTTAGCTTAGTGACACAAAAGTGGTACTCTTTCTAACTTGCTGATTTACTAATCTATTACATATTGGCCATCTTTATTCGCGCACCTTAGGCCAGTCTTAGTGCATGGTGTCATTGCACTGTTTCCCAAACAAAATTGCTAATAAAGCCTCCATGAAACAAACATTGAAACACTCTCTACAATGCAACAGTTTCAATGCACTGTTTCCCAGGCTTAGAAAAGCACTTAATTGCCGCATGTGTATGGGATCATACACTTTAATTCTGTATGGGACGACGAGATGAAACGGCTCAGTGCTGGTTTCATTCGGGTTTCAATGCCTGGGAAACGACGCCACCCTAGTTTCACCATGGTGAAACCATATGGCTCTCTCTCCTCGTTTCAATCAAATTGCTGATGTGTCACTGTATTTAATGTGCATGACACTACGGTGAAACCCCCACTGAGACTGGCCTTAAAGTGGTTGGTTGGATACTGCTTCTGTATTTGACATTCATTTCTTTCTGATGGACTAAAGATTGATTTTCCTTTCCTTACAGAACTTCAGTCTTGCTTTGATGCATTCTTTTACCGATGGCTGAGATTGCATCATCCTAAATGGGCATACCATGGTGGATTGTAGTGCAAAATGTTGGGCCAGAGACCTAGAGAGCTACCATCCATATCTACACATGGTTAGTATTTTCCCCATCTTATGCACCCAGCCTAGAAAAAAAGAAACTAGGCAATAGGTCACACATATTGTCAGCTGTTCCTGTGAACACTTTTGCTACTTCAACACTTGCTGCTGAATCTTAGGCTATAAACCTAGCTACAATTTCGTCCTATATATGATTTCAAACGAATGGAGTTTGCATAAAGAGGTTCATATGCACATTGCACAGAAATATAAAAAAGTTTCAGAACTTCTACAATCATAGGTCTTTTTCCCTACACATTGTTACTTTCCTGCGTACATTTTCTTACAAAATCTCCTGCCCACTTCCTGCTTTGCTATGGTTTATGTGGACATGCACATACATTTTTTATGGCCCGTTTGTTCCTCAATTCTTATCCTTTGTTGCGTGCTATGCATTATTTGCGAATTTAAAGCAAATTCCTACGCTACCGCTGCCTTCTCATGCTACATTTTTCTACTTGCTTGCCCGCGCAAATGCGCGGGGTTCCTGCTAGTTTCAAGCAGAAGTTGTCTTGCAAAAGAAACATATGTATAGGTTAGTCATCTTCTCAAGAAACTAACAGTATGTCAATATTTACGAACTATAGAGAAGCAAGACAATAAACAGTAGTGGTGAGGACAAACATACAGACAATGCATGATCCGTGATACTATATATCAGGAAGGGTACTTTTCACCTCTGGTAAGTTTCAGTAAACTAACACCTCTGCTTTCAGGAACATAGCAAATAAACATTCTGCAGGTACTTCACGAATCAGTTGGGTAAAAATTCTGATTGGAAAACAAGGATGTACAGTGCAGATAAAAGTGTATCGATACAGGTTTATATAACACCAAACAAATTGAGAGTACAAGTTAAAGACTGAAAAGGAAAAGGGAAAACGAAACGAATCGTACCAGGCTGTCGTAGGTCAGAGGGAACAGGGAAGCGGCTGCTGCTACCATCCGATGGACGAAATCTCGTCGACCTCGAGTAGAGAGCACGCACATCACGGAGGTTGGGGGCAGCGGCGCAGGCTTGCAGGAGAGAGGTCCAGCGGCTGGCCGGCGGTAGGGACGTACCTGATGCCGACTGAGCCGATCTCCGACGTCGAGGAGGCCGATGGCCACTGTCACCAGACGGGGCTCGTAAGCGAACACCCTGAACCCGGCGCCTCCCGCGGCGATCCCCGCGGGTACGGGTACCGGCACGGCGATGCACACCGCCACTCCTCGTGGCTCGACTCCCTCCACGAGCAAGGGGCTCGCTAGCACCACGAAGCCGCCGTGCGATGCGCACTCAAAACACGCGCCGCCACGCGCCGCCCCGCCTATGCCTCCTGCTCGTTCGCGTGTTTTAAAATTCAAGCGTCCGAGCATCCGAGAGGGATGGAGACAAAAACGCAGGTTCCGTGATTTTTGGCCGCGTTTATAGTATTCGGTGGAGGATGCATGACGTGGGCGCGGGGAAGTTTGAGGAGGATCTGATACATTCAATCTACACCCTCAATTGTGCAACGAGTAAGGAGAGAGAAGGCTTGAGTACATCTGGACAGTTCATTTGAAATGTGTTGTTTTCTTAGGTACACTTTTTGGGGTGGATTTAGAGGGGACATCTCAGCGGAGGATGTTTTGTTGGGTGGACGTAGAAAAGAAAAGATGGTGTATTAGTAGGGTAGAAGATGAAACAAAAATGAGTACTACAGATAAACTTGGGATATGCATTCGCGCAACAAATTCGTCAACTCATTTTCACCCCTCCGCGATGAATTGAGAAGAAAATGTGCACTCACCAACGAGAGTAAATTGGGGGTGCAAGTTTTATTTACTGATCTCACGTATGTCCACGCGCCAAACGTGATGGAAAATCTACTCAACTCACCCAATCCACGGCTAAACTCCAAACAGCGTGACGGTAAGTCGGTTTCACGGCCTCGGTTGTTTTTATCGCAATCGGAATTTATGCTACACCGCCTGAAATGCGCGATCTCGCTTGACAGCTCCAGGGCCAAGCGCGAGATGGCACCCATCTAGGTAAACTGGGCCCTATTTGATTCATTATTTTCTGATAATATTTAGCTGACTAATATCTTATTATCCAATTTGATCTAGATTGCCCCTGTTTTGGTTTCATATACAACGTACTAACTATCTGATAGTATTGAATCCAAAAAATATGTAGATAATAATATATTAGATAGGAGATATTTTACTGTGTTTGGAAATTATTTGAGCCGTCCATCTCATCTAACGGTTTTAAAATAAAAGTAACCACATAAGAGTAACTCCGTGACTAAAAAAAACTTGTGGATCGGAACTGGCACCGAAGGGTACGAGAGTCTTTGACATATACGGAGCAGCTTCTTGAACTTCAGCTTTTGTGAATTAAAAAAGGAAAGGAGTGGCTTCCAGTTTATCTCCCAAAATCCTCTCGTCAGTGCCGCGAGGCTCGCAGTGCGTCGCCGGCGTCCTCGCCGCCGCCTCCTTTTTGCTTCACGTGAGCTGCGCGGCCGCCGCCGCCGCCACACCTCCTGCTCGTCCCCCGATGCGTTCCTCTGCCGCCGCTTCCCCTTCGCCGGGCCATCAGATCACCACCGCCGCTCACCTTCATCCCCCTCCACCGCCGTTCTATCGCCGCGGACGCAGCCTGCTGGCCTTCTGCCTCGACGTCGCGAGGCCGCCGCCAGACTCCGTTACAAAACCCCACGATGCGATTCTTCTGATGGACTTCGGCGCGCCACCGGTCCCTGAAATCCTGGTCCCAGGACTCCGAGAGGGGCTGACACTGACACCGCCGCGCCGGCGCCGCCATGGCCTTGTCCTCGCCGATGGTGCTATCACTGCTCCTCTTCGTGTCGCTCACGGCGCTGCTGGTCCTGGCCCTGCGCATAGGGAGTCAGCTACGACAAGAAGAAGCGCAAGAAGGCCATGGCCATGGCCATAGAAGCCGCGACGGCACGGGCCCTTCCTCTCGACGCGCCAGCGGCGGAGGCACCCAGGGATCGATGTGGACTCGTGGGACTGCTCGGCTCTGTCGGAGGTAGTCCGAGGTCTCTTGCCGGCTTGCACACGCCCTCGTATGCATGCCGCGGCTGTCGCTCGGTGGCTCAGTGCGGCGGAGATGATCCGGCGACGGGGCCGGGCGGAGAGTCGGCGCTCCATGTTGATGGGGTGATGGGGAGGTGAGGGCAACTCGGTTCGGGCAGAGAAGGAAGGAGGGAAGGAGTTTGTTGCGTGCCTCTGCTCAGGAATCGGCGACGAGCAGGGAGGCAGCGGCGGCCGGTGCTCGGGCTCGGGTCGTTGGAGTTCACCTCCTGGCTTGACTGAAGCAGGTGAGGAGCAATCCCGTAGTTGGATTCTGTTTAGTGTGCCGTACATTTTCTGGGTCTTTGTGGACGGCCTGCACTGATGCATTTGCTTGAGCTATAAGATTGGGATCCACAGCATAGAATTTGAGCATCCCCGTATTGACTAGAAGACAGTAATCCCCGCACTAGTTTGGGACAAGAAAACAAGTCAAAGTATTTTTACATGACACATGACACTTCATCCACATCAGTTTACTGAAAAACAAATTCCAGCCTTGACACAATGTTCATCCTGCATTTTCATTTATGTTGGCAGGGTTAAGCAATTTAGATATGTTCAAAGCTTGTTCATAATTTCGTGCACTGGCTAACTGGCATGAAAACGGTAGCTGATTAGAGGACAGGGTTGCAGCATACTACTGGGATCAAGATGTGCAGATCCATTTGAATTTAGTGTTTGACGTAAACAGAATGGTGGTAGAGTGTGATGTGTTCATTTTTTTATTTTAGAGGACTAATACTTGTACAGAGCCATAGAAAGTTCTTTGCCTCGAGCTACTGGAAATGCTCCACCGTAATGTCCTCTTTGTAACTGAGATGTTGACTTGAAATGCAACTCTTGGTTTGAAAATTTAAAATACCAGATTGTTGACAGGGGAATAAGAAAGAGAAACATAAAAAGAAAGTGCTGACACGTTCGAAAAATCAACAAATATTAACTTGGTGGCCAAATAGGAATCATCCAAAACAGATTATATGCCTGGCGAATCACTGAAAATGACATGTGCATGTCTTACATCAAGGATTGAATTGTCCACCATATTGCATTTCCAGTATATTCATGATTTGGTGTTTACGAACTCCTGTGATTTCCATCTCAATGATGTCAGCCTTCTGCTCATTACTAATTCCTCTGTGAGACCGCAAGAGACAAACTAAATCTGGTGAGGCCAATGGATGGTTGTGTTCATCCATGAAATCCTTGACATACCATTGTCCTGTCTCCTTGTTGAGTTTAATCACCATTGTGGCTGCATACCCACAACGACTCAAATTCCGTGGCTTCCTCTTCTTAATCTCTTTATTCATGTGCTTATCATCACGGAACCCCTGGCGACTGCACACAAACATCCTTAGACATATTTCCTTAGTTGTTGTGTCTCTTTCCACATAGCATCTCCTCACGGAAAACCCTCTATCAAATGCATAGCTGTTGTAGAACCTATAGCCTTCTTTCTCACTACGGAACGTCTCGCTAACAATTTGATGATAATCCAGTAGAGCCTCTTCACTCAGATCAACCATTTTCTCCTGCATAATGTAAACTGGTCAGAACCACTCAACAGTTAACATGACAATATTGATTTCAATTTTCTATACCACTACTACTGCATCTGAACAAGACATATGGAGCCATGAGGGAAAAGAGAGATACATGACGCATGCCTACAGTGTATTGGTTCATATAATAAATCAATTTGTAGAGGTGGTGGAAGAGATATACATGACGCATCCTCTATTTTATTGCTTCAAAGTAAAGATGTTCAAGTTCAGACAACACAAATGGTAAGTAGAGTCAGGTTCTAAAGTTCTCATAAATTTGTACTGAAAACCTCAGATCAAAAATTAAACTCATGGAATTACTAGTTGGCTGCTGCCACTTTGGGTACGTCCAAGAAATTAGATTTTTAATTCAGCTATGTGATACATAACTTGCGCCCAGACTTGCAACACCTAACAGGCTAACAACACTGCTGTCACCTTCACATTTATCCAGTTCCATTCACAATTCAAGTGTATGTAATATGACGACAATACCAACCTTGAGGATTCATGCTAAGCAAAGGAAAATCCTTACAAATACTTCAATGGAGAAGGCAGTTCAAATACAGAGATAACTGAAGCTTGCTAAATTTATCTTTGCCAGTTTAGCATTCATTCTATTATATTCCATCCTCTACTTTAGCATTCAGTTAACCTTTTAGGTGATTATTGCCCCCCCAAAATTGTCGGAGTGCAAACTGATTGTAATGTATTTCCAGCATTGCAAATCGTTTGTCAATGAAATTTGGTTTCCACCACATAGATTGATTGCTGCACAACATTCATAGAGAGGAAAACATTTCATTTGAAGCTGCACTTTGTTTCAGCAGGTCTCACCTCTCCGATCCAGGAACAGCTCCACGAGGGGCCAAGGCAGCAGCACCGCTACTCGAACGCCAGAAGGGCGCTGCTGAACAGGTTGTCCTCGAGCTCGAGCCGCGCGAGAGCCCACAACAACGTGGTGTACCCGCGCGGGATAGGGCCCGAGAACCGGCTGCTGAACAAGTCCACGGCGCGGAGCCGCGGTAGGCCGTCGAGCCCCGGGAGCGTGCCGTGGAGCGCGTCCCTGCGCAGGGACAGCGCCTGGAGCCGTGACACGTCCCGGAGCGCGCTGCGTGGGAGCTTGCCCGTGAGCTGCGCGCCGTCGAGCGCCAGCTGACCACGCGCTTCTCGCCGTCGCACGGCACGCCGTGCCACCGATGCAGGCTATGGGGAACGGCGCGATGGGGGAGGAGGAGAAGGATCCGCGGTGCGGGCTCACGTTGCGGCGGCAACACCATCTGGAGCAGCGTGGTGCTGATGGGGAGGCGGTCGGCTGCTCGGTGGGGAAGGGCGCCGATGGGGAATAGCGGCGATGGGGGAGGAGAACGACCTCACCTCGCTGCGGCGGAACCGTACCTCGCGGCGGCGGAACCGTCTGGAGCTATTCGCGTGAAACTGGATACGGAAGCAGAGTACGGAAGCTGAGAAGCTATAACTTTGCAGAAGTACTAAACTACCCTTTAATTACTAATTAAGGAGAGTAACCAGTGGGAAGGCAAATTTGTAACAGAACCGACCAATTAATATAAACATAATGTACTAATGATGTCGCCTAAGCAACTTAATTAGCACATGACGCTTATATCAACCCGGTAGTCCGTGAAACCACGAAGGATTTGAAACTTTCCACAATACAGTCCAGACCGAATTAAGTTCAACATACAACCGTTCATAGTAAATTCACAAATAATTTGAATACATCGGAGTTATGAAATAGTTATTACAAGACCAAGTTCAAACCAAACTACGGAAGCAAAATAAAGTGTTGGTCTACAAACGTACACTTAGTTAAAAATAGTGCCTGGGCCATCATCAAATCCGGAAAAAGCATAGAGGCATGAGATATAAGAGATGACCTTGCGCAAGGTCTAATCCTCCCGTAGTGGGATACAGGTCCATCTTGTTGCCACAGCAAAGGTCTTATGATCTGCAACAAGTGGGAATAAAACCCTGAGTACAAGAAGGTACTCAGCTAGACTTACCCGTCATAAACCAAAAATAAAGTGACACCAAGTAGTATGCAAGGCTTTATAAGTGGGATAGCTGACTCATTTAACTGGCAATAAAAGATGAGCTTATTAAATAATCATGTAGTGATAAAGGACTCTCTAGCTTATCATCTTTTAAGTTGGATCCTGTCATCACTATATTAGCTCCTGTACTACTCCAACTCCAGGGTAGAGACAATCAAAATTATCTTATCCTTTAGGTTGAGCATACCAGCATCAACAACTTTAGAAACATAACCATCTTACTTTGCACATAGATTGGCGACAGTGCCGCTGCTCGGTCAAGTGTTCACTGTCCAGGAACGATGGCGATTATAATCGATTGCAAACCACCGGGTATTCCTCACACAAACCACACGTCTCCCGTCGGAGTCGATTAGGTCACCTTGGTCTATTCAGGTGGAGTCGCGGATTTCAGCAAATATGATTGCACCAGGGCATGCCCGGCTACCAGGTACCTCCGGCGCGACCGGCCACTGGAATTACTACACCGCGCCTGTGGGCAATACACTCATCTCTGCTGAAATTCCGGCCCAAACATCCTCAAGGCTTCGCGGTCGGATGATCGCATCCTTCCAGCTATCTGTGAGGTGTCATTCAACATGATCCGAGGACGTACAAAGTCATATTTCTTTAAGTGACATAAACGGAGTTTCCATGGTCTAACACACCACAAATCCCGATCAGTCGTGATTTAACATGGCCACATGGTTATGTCCTCTAAACCAACTTCCTTTTCCTCAACCATAGGGTAGTAACCACCTACCTCGCGGATGAGGGTCAATCACCCGTCTTCTACCGAACTAATTAAGCAGTGCTAAGCATATGAACGATCCTGAACCTAAAAGGGTAAAGATAATTAGATGGATCAAGGTACTCATAATGCAGTAACGGTTCCAAGTAACGCCTACAAACTTAATGCATCATAAACAATAAAGGACGCAAAGTAAACCATTTTGCAAACCGTAGGAGAAATGCTCCAGGGCTTGCCTTCCTAAAACGAGCGATGTTGAAGCTCCCAGCACTTGATCACTCCACGTCCGGTTCCTGGTTCTCGATCACTTCACGTGCTGAGGTTCCCCTTGGTGACTCCTCTTTTGGATCCTTGCTTCACGTCACGTTCTGTTCTCCTAGCGTTCCTGTATGATGCGGGTGCACGTATGAATACTAAGAATGCACGTGGTATGGTAATGCGGATACATGCTTGCTTATTCCTTCTACAAGGTAGTCAACATCATCCAAAAATATGTACCATAAGCACATGTCATCTACCACATTTTCTACTACAACAATGTAATCCTAGTAACGACATCCCTTTCTACTATCACCAGCAAACAAATTAGTAAAGCCAAAGAGACTACACTCAAGCATAATCATCCTAACCAATTCACCATGATCTACTCATCCTAGCACACTACTTACCCACCCATCATTCCAATAATCACGTTGAACACTTGACAATAAGCCTAGCACACAACATCACTCATTCGAACATCAATACTAGTCATAACCATATAACTAACAGATCAGTAAATAAATCATAAATAAATGACCATAGACCCTATGGATATGAATGAAGACATTCTGGAAAGCTTATGAAATTCTCCATCAAACATATGAAGACATCACAAGCTGATTCTCAGGTTAACTACACCTAAAACACAGAACATCAGGACCGATTCTGGCAAAACAGCCACTAAGACAGCCCTGGTGACCATCTTGTCACACCCATAACTCCTAAACCATTCATGCAATGACCATGAAACTTTAACAGTAGATGGTCAAGCTAACACACTAACTATCACCTTTAGACAAGTCAACCAGAAACCCAACTTATAATTAGATTAGCCTAGCATCAATGGACTTAACCCCTAACTTGAACATCCATGAGTTGAACAGGAGCACCATGATTGGCTACTCCTAAAATTCTACAAAAATTACAGTAGGTACTACAGATCAAGCAAAGTTCATCATCCAAATCTCAACCCATTTGAATGAACCAGTTGACCTATACAAAATTCACAAGTGCCAAGGCAGAGGCACTCAAGAAAATACTTTGTACTACCAAATCATACAAACCAAGAGTATCATAGCGTCAGGACCTACACATTGGTATACAATGAGCCCACAAAAATTATCAAACTCAGATCACATGCCTATAATTGATTTATGAATTAATTCCTTCCTAGCTCATAACTCAAGCTTAAACTACAACTGTATAAAATTACACTAAACATGCATGTGATATTTTTACATAGACAGAGCATCTCAATACAAGACCAACAAGACCAAAAACATATTTTTCTGAGCATCCTAGAATTAGTTATGCATTTCCAAAGATAAACTACAATTATACCAATTGAAAGACTTTAAATAAATCTATATAGAAAAGTTACTCAAACATGGCATATCCTATTTTTCCCAGATACTACACTTCACAAGGATTACATCAAGACCAAGATCACTCAAATTGGACACTCCTAGCTCCCTGTAGAATTTTCACAAGATTTATATAGGAATCTAAAATTTCCTTTTTCTTTTAAAAACCGGACCCTAAAATGCTAAGCGCACCCCGCTGTGCACCCAGAGGTGCATCTTAGCTAGATCCACCCGACTTCTGCACCCAGGCCCGTGATTGATGACGTCATCCATGACGTCATCTGGGTCCCGCATGTCATGCACCTGGACCCAGCTATGCTGACGTCATCAATGACGTCAGTGATGACGTCACCGTGGACCCACACGTCATTGGCACGGGTGGCAGTACTTTTACAGTTAGGCCCTGTCTTTTCCCAAAATTAATCGAGGACTAATCTAAGAACTGCTGTGTCTGGCCCTTATGCAGGGAGAACCCCCACGTTCTTCTAATTCTTCCCCGACGCCCCTACGCGGAGGAAGAGCGGAGGAGCGGCCGGGCATTGCCGCGCCGGCCGGCGGTGGCTCGACGGCGGCCCCCAGGTGGCGGCGGAGGACCGCAGGATGACCGCGCGCCCATTGGCGGTCCCAGCGCGGCTCGAGGCGACCGAGACGGCCTGGCCACGGTGGCGATCGGCCCCCTGCCGGTGGCGTTCCGGCGGCGGAGGCTCCCCGGTGGTGCGCTCAGGGTGCGAGCGTGTGCACGGCGCACAGGAAGGCGAGGCGATCACAGTGGTGCTGACGATGGAGAAAATGGGGGGTGAATCGGGGGCTAGGCGGCGGCGCTCCGAGCGGCGGCCATGGCGGCTTGGCGGCTGCTCGGCTGAAGCGAAGGAGGAGCGATTGGAGCGAGGCGAGTGCGTGAGGAGACGGAACGGGTGTTTTAAGGCCACTAGGCGCTCCCAATTTCGCCAGAGGGAGTCACGAGCGTGGGAAGGGGCAGCGGCGGCACTAATGGCGCTCGGCGCGATGCGCCAGCGTCGCAGCGGCAGCGGCTCAGCGGACAGGGCGGCGCGAGCAGGCGAGGACGGCGCGCTCGAGTACTCGTCCGCGTGCTCGATGGCGACGTCGCGTAGCGCTTGGCGCACTGGTTTGGCGGGGCGCGGTGTGTGACGATGCGGCGTTGGCGGATGGCGATGCAGCGCGGCGTCAGGGCGACAGCGTCGGCGGCAGGCGAGGTACTTGAGTGCGCACACGGGCTCAGCTGCTCGACGCAGGCGGGGCGGCAGCGGGGCAGCAGGACATCGCTGCGGCGGCCTGACGGCGTTCTGCTGATCCTGTGCGCGAAGCAGAGAGGGGAAAGGAGAAGGGTGATGACAGGTGGGGCCCGGGGTGGGTCCCACTATTTTTGTCCCCACTTGAAAAGTTTGATGGCTATAATTTGAAAACTAAAGCGAATTTGAAAAAAAGTCAAAACATGAAAGTTTCTCAAAATAATGAGAGGAATAACTTTCATGTAGGAAGTTTTTGCTAATTCGGCCTAAATTTGAAAATGTGAATTAGGGTAAAATTATAATTATAAAAATATTATTTTTCAATATTCCTCTTTCTGTTTTTGCCCTTTTTGAAGGCCTTAAAAGCATTTTCATGACTTGGTGTAAAAACAAAGTTTTCTCCAAATAATCTTCTTTATAAACTCTATTAAGGGTCCAATTTTGTCGAGCAATGTAAATAGGACTTTTTGGAAAAAGTTTGAAAACTAATATATATATATATATATATTTACCCAAAAAATCCATTTCACCACAAGGAGACAAACATCAAGCAATTCAGCCAATGATGAACATGTTATGCTTATGAGATGCTTATGCTCATGATGATGCGAGATTTATTAAGTCAAAAACTGGGGTTGTTACAGCCTACCCCCCTTAAAGAAATCTCGCCCCAAGATTTAAAGCAAGAAGAGAGGAAAAGGGGAGAAATAAGAGCTTTATTCATCGATCTGGATTTACATCGAGGATTACACGACTTGGATACGAAGCCATTCAAGATTTGAGAGAATAAGGCTATGAGAAATACTCGAGAATTATTAGCCTAATCTAGATATCGACTGATACAGGGACAATGGAGACACAGGATGAACACGACGCTCCAAAACGTCAAGAATGTCCACAAGAACCAGAAAACCTCAAGCGTGAACTCCACCATTGTGAACCCAACCATCAAGATCAACCCAAAATAGATCAGGACTTCCTCCATGAAATACATACTTTTTTTCCTCTCACGCTGGCGACTCTGGATCCACGAACAAACACTGGATCTTGCAACTCTGCTCCTGATTTCTCTCTCTTTCCAAAGTGATTGCTTCTCAAGTTTCTCCTCTCAGAGCAAGGTTTCAGATTTGGGGATGGAAAAGAAGAAGAGATGCACAGGAGGGCACCCACGACGGAGTGGGAGGACAGAATGGTGCAAGGCACCAGAGTGGAGGCAAAAGGAAGAAGATGGACGACGAGTCACCCACGCACGGGTGAGGAGAAGATAAAGGAGGGAATAGATTCGCTCGGCGAGGGGGCGGGCGAGTGACCGTCTTTTGAAGCCGAGAAAAAGAGGAGGGGTCCGGCACGGGAACGAGGACGAGGCGCGAGAGCTGACAGGGCTACAGGATAAAGGAGGGTACACTGTGCAGGTGCTGCGAGCGCGGCACCACGATCACGCGAACAAAGTGCACAAGTGGGTCCCCTAGGATTGCGACTGTTCTCATCTGGTTGACTTGCTGCGACCATTCGAGTTGTCCACATATTCATTTTTCCATCTTCCAAGACCATTAGAAGATATTCTTCTACTTATCCCATTCTTCCAATCTGATGTCAAATCATTTTTCTTAATCTGAAGTATGAAAATGATAAGAATAGTACGATGTACTCTCTCATTAAACCCCAAAATTCTAGGGCAGGTTATCGCAAAGCGTAACCAACAATTACCCTATTGGAGACATCAAAGGGTTGAATGTGAGAGAATCTGCTACTCGCATCATCAAATACATCAAATGGTGCTTCAACCCTCAAAACGTTTACCACTACGAATCAGGACAAGATGAGGTTTGCACATCTGTTGAGCTAAATCCAAATCAAATTTGCTGTCAATAAGAATAGCACCTGCAATACTTTCTACAATATCATCTAGGACCTGTGCATGCAAAGGACAGATGAATTGGGTATCATCATTGGATTTCTTGAGGTGAGTTAAACACTGGCATAATTCTTCATAGGAGCACATACTAATGGATGCTAATATGAACCAGCTAGACTGAAGAAGTCCACTCTTTTGCATGTAGAAGTCAAAGTTCTTAGGTCAAAGACATCCAAATCATCTCATGTAGAAATCAAAATTCCTAGGTCAATGATTCTCTAACTCCATAGAAACCAACCAATTACCTCTCTTATAGAACAAAAACGGTAACATGAGCAGATTCTTTGGCAAGGACTCACGATTCCCAATTCCTTTCTATAAGTCATGCTCTCGAAGCAGGGAATTGTTGAGTTTTGTTATCCCACAAACATTCCTTCACAATGATAAGCGTGCCAATCTTTCTTTCAGAGTGTTGTCTCCACTAAACTAAATTCTCATATTCAGACGACTTTTGTTTGATACTCAAAGCGGAAAGGTATTTTGGTAACTCCAAGTTTATACCCAGGCACTTGTACAATGCGTACCCAATGCATAGTTGAATCTGACATCATGACGCTTGAGTACACGACTAGATGCAACCCCAAAATTGTTGTCATCCTCCGTTCATTAGAAATTTTTGTCTGAAGAATTTCCTTCATTGTCTCCCATAAAGCATGAATATTCCATAAGGCCTTAGAATACCTAATAGATATATAGGAGTTCTAAGTCTCTACTGAGGAGTACCATGGAATAGGAAACCATTCTCTTGATCAGACAAACACCTGGTATAGTCCTTTGTCTACCACCTCTTGTAGTCCGATGAGTCTTACTGTAGGCGATCTTATTCTCTTTGATTTTCCTGATTTTGCTCTTCGGGAGAAAGGTCATAAGAGATTGGATGATGAGTATCGAGAGGGAATCAAGGTAGATTCACGCAAAATGACACCTCAAGGCAATTTCTGTAATAGGTCGAGATCAACAATCGTGATACCAGCGCGTGCCGAGCAGCACATCCATGTGTCTGCAGCCACAGGGTGCTCTCAGTTTTGTCGCGGCACAATCAGTCATTAATCAGGACTCCATTACAAATCTTGCGTTTGAAATGCAATTCCACATGATTGGAGGTATTACCGCATGAATAGGCATTACGTGCAAGATAAAAGTGAGATATACGAAAGATAGTCACAAGGACAAGGTAATAAGAAAAGGTCAACTACTCCAATTTGGAGCAGCATACTGTCATACTATCATGGCGTGATTTGAACGTGGGTGGATTGCATTGACAAGGATATGCATAAGCAAACATTCAAGGGTGGTTTTATGACAACGATCTTGTCTTGGCTTAGACGAAAGAACGGTTACGATTAATAATTACAATACCTGCATACCCCCTAGTAATCCATCTAGGTGCGTCCACCGAAATGGTCTAGGTTCTTATCGCGGCACTGTAGCTTATTAACCGAGACAATATTGCCATGACTATGACCAATAGAATAATTCGCCAGATAATCGAATTATATACGATATCTTGTACAACTAAGCTCTGTGCACAAGATGAGGTGAAAGAATTATCGAGAATTTCAAAATTGAGGATAGCAAGGAATATTTTTGAATGGCATAGCATGAGCTACATACTATCGCCGCGTCGTTCCCAAGTGATGATTAATAACAATATTCACTTAACAATTGGTCTAGGCATGTGACAACAAGAAACCAATGTCAACATATCATTATAGACCGAGAGAAATAGAAGTGAATGTACATGGGCGAGGATAGAATACAAATTTGATCAACGACTGAATTTTGATGCCCAAAATATGTGACACATAACACTTGTTTCTTGCAAGCTACATGGGATCAATACATCACCAAAACACGCCAAGTGACTCTTAATCACTAACCCACAACCCAGTGTACCATCTGCTAAGGAGTACAGGTCATTACAACAGGTCTGCTCAAAGGAAAACACAGCATTCCTATTAGAGACTTCTCAGCAGTCCTACTTCTCATGGTCAAGGTCCATGTTCTCAACACTTTCTGCATTTATAGTATTAGTACTATCAATATTGGGCACTACCTGAGGTCCTTCCTCATCGACACCAAGAGGATGGTGATGAAACTGGTTGTAGACCCATTGCAGTTCTCCCTGCAAAGCACCATTGATGACCTCTAATGCAATCACTTGCTCCCTCAAACGGTATTCTTCATTCCAAGCTTCATTTCGTTGTTGCTCGACTATACCAAAGGCTTGTTGCCACTGACCAATTAGGGCAAGCAACTCCAAAAACTGACTTTGTGCCACAAAGGTCTCATGAACAGCAACATTTTCTCTCTGGATGGCCTGATCTTTGGATAGTGTCATCTGCTCAAGCAATGTGGTCACCCTTTTAACTTTCTCTTCATATTCTTTCTTCATCTCTTGCTTAAATGAGGTGACGTAGACAAACTTGCAATTAAGGGATTCCAATGCATTTTCCAGGCAGGAGTAACTCTTCATCATAGCAAACATTGCGCTACCAGCAGGACCATTGATGTTCTCAGCCTCATCTTTATCACCGACAAGTGCAGTCTCACTAAGCTGACGCCACACAACATGGTATGGGTCACCCTTAGGAAACACACCTATAGTGGCACGAGCAACCTCTTCTGGGCATCTTTTGAGCAAATCCCGTAGTGCCTTGTATGCAACCACATTTGCACCTTCCCAAGGGTTCCTACCTCGAGCAATGAACCGACGTCCACACCAAAGTGACGCTCCTTCATTCTTGGCGGGAATTACCACTTCAACAGGAAGCAAACTCAAGCGCTGACTCTCCAGCTCCTTACTCCACTGGTAGCGAGGTTCTTTACCCGAGGGATAGCCTACTGAGTGCAGAATTCGCCATAGCAAGGAAGGCATTCCATATTCTTTTAGAAACTTTTTAGCACTACGTGGCTCACAGGTGGCAAGCTGCTGATGCGAAACTTTTCCCTTGGTTGCCTTGGATTCGATGCGCTTCATTCTTGCCATCTGTCCAACCGAATCACAACCCTCATGAGATGGAGATTAAGTTGGCGACTTTTATCGAAAGAGAGAATCATTCTTTTATGAAAGAAATAATGCAGTTGCCATGAAATGATTTATGCGTCATGATGCATGCACGTTCTGTACGTCCTCACCAATCTGGAAAACAATAAATTCTAGCGTTTTAGATGGTGGCATACCAACGTGCTCTCATATAGCGTAAACTAGTCGGGCTACACGATCTTGCGTAACTAGTGTACCTACAGAAAAGTTCATTTCAGCTCAATATCTCCAATGAATGCAAGCGACGTAGAAATCCACGCACCTTCCGAACAAGGTGAAATCTCTGATTACTTGCACCCATCCCCGAGTGCATACTACCCCACAAGTCATCAGAAGACGACACCCTCACATGGGGTACCTTCTTATAAACATGTGTAAACATGTATATAATCCAACACCAATAAGCACTCCCCTAGATCGGCATTGCGTCCGATCATGCTCTCACAACTCACACTTACCTCAGCGGCGAACCAACCTTACCTTTGGCGTAGGGGCAAATTGATCCATACATAACCATTCAAGTGAATGGCCCCCCATACATATCCGTCGTGTATGAGCGCGACAAATAGAAAACATGATGCAATATTTCCCCAAGTTAGTACTTATATAAGCCACCTGAAGTCCTTAATTGGGCATAAAGGACATGATTGGTCCAAGGCACATATATAAGTTTTGAAAACCACACACTTTTGAAAAGCCTATATATGAGTTTAAGTGGCTATAAGTTCGTAATTACTGTTTATAAAATAAATTCTTTTTGTTTTAAATATACTTATGAACGGTAATACGTTGAACCTCGCCCGATGCCGGTATAATGAACCGACCAATTAATATAAACATAATGTACTAATGATGTCGCCTAAGCAACTTAATTAGCACATGACGCTTATATCAACTCGGTAGTCCGTGAAACCATGAAGGATTTCAAACTTTCCATAATACAGCCCAGACCGAATTAAGTTCAACATACAACCGTTCATACTAATACATAAGTTCACAAATAATTTGAATACATCGGAGTTATGAAATAGTTATTACAAGACCAAGTTCAAACCAAACTGCGGAAGCAAAATAAAGTGTTGGTCTACAAACGCACACTTAGTTAAAAATAGTGCCTGGTCCATCATCAAATCCGGCAAAAGCATAGAGGCATGAGATATAAGAGATGACCTTGCCCAAGGTCTAATCCTCCCGTAGTGGGATACAGGTCCATCTTGTTGCCACAACAAAGGTCTTATGATCTGCAACAAGTGGGAATAAAACCCTGAGTACAAGAAGGTACTCAGCTAGACTTACCTGTCATAAACCAAAAATAAAGTGACACCAAGTAGTATGCAAGGCTTTATAAGTGGGATAGCTGACTCATTTAACTGGCAATAAAAGATGAGCTTATTAAATAATCATGTAGTGATAAAGGACTCTCTAGCTTATCATCTTTTAAGTTGGATCCTGTCATCACTACATTAGCTCCTGTACTACTCCAACTCCAGGGTAGAGACAATCAAAATTATCTAATCCTTCAGGTTGAGCATACCAGCATCAACAACTTTAGAAACATAACCATCTTACTTTGCACAT
Source organism: Themeda triandra (assembly GCA_018135685.1). Classification (NCBI taxonomy): domain Eukaryota; kingdom Viridiplantae; phylum Streptophyta; class Magnoliopsida; order Poales; family Poaceae; genus Themeda; species Themeda triandra. Next base: position 302,041 of record JAENPR010000330.1, on the reverse strand, counting down.
AGATTGGCGACAGTGCCGCTGCTCGGTCAAGTGTTCACTGTCCAGGAACGATGGCGATTATAATCGATTGCAAACCAGCTGGCGGGTATTCCTCACACAAACCACACGTCTCCCGTCGGAGTCGATTAGGTCACCTTGGTCTATTCAGGTGGAGTCGCGGATTTCAGCAAATACGATTGCACCAGGGCATGCCCGGCTACCAGGTACCTCCGGCGCGACCGGCCACTGGAATTACTACACCGCGCCTGTGGGCAATACACTCATCTCTGCTGAAATTCCGGCCCAAACATCCTCAAGGCTTCGCGGTCGGATGATCGCATCCTTCCAGCTATCTGTGAGGCGTCATTCAACATGATCCGAGGACGTAAAAAGTCATATTTCTTTAAGTGACATAGACGGAGTTTCCATGGTCTAACACACCACAAACACCGACCAGTCATGATTTAACATGGCCACATGGTTATGTCCTCTAAACCAACTTGCTTTTCCTCAACCATAGGGTAGTAACCACCTACCTCGCGGATGAGGGTCAATCACCCGTCTTCTACTGAACTAATTAAGCAGTGCTAAGCATATGAACGATCCTGAACCTAAAAGGGTAAAGGTAATCAGATGGATCAAGGTACTCATAATGCAGTAACGGTTCCAAGTAACGCCTATAAACTTAATGCATCATAAACAATAAAGGACGCAAAGTAAATCATTTTGCAAACCGTAGGAGAAATGCTCCGGGGCTTGCCTTCCTAAAATGAGCGATGTTGAAGCTCCCAGCACTTGATCACTCCACGTCCGGTTCCTGGTTCTCGACATCCCTTTCTACTATCACCAGCAAACAAGTTAGTAAAGCCAAAGAGACTACACTCAAGCATAATCATCCTAACCAATTCACCATGATCTACTCATCCTAGCACACTACTTACCCACCCATCATTCCAATAATCACCTTGAACACTTGACAATAAGCCTAGCACACAACATCACTCATTCAAACATCAATACTAGTCATAACCATATAACTAACAGATCAGTAAATAAATCATAAATAAATAACCATAGACCCTATGGATATGAATGAAGATATTCTGGAAAGCTTATGAAATTCTCCATCAAACATCTCAAGACATCACAAGCTGATTCCCAGGTTAACTGCACCTAAAACACAGAACATCAGGACTGATTCTGGCAAAACAGCCACTAAGACAGCCTTGGTGACCATCTTGTCACACCCATAACTCCTAAACCATTCATGCAATGACCATGAAACTTTAACAGTAGATGGTCAAGCTAACACACTAACTATCATCTTTAGACAAGTCAACCAGAAACCCAACTTATAATTAGATTAGCCTAGCATCAATGGACTTAACCCCTAACTTGAACATCCAAGAGTTGAACAGGAGCACCATGATTGGCTACTCCTAAAATTCTACAAAAATTACAGTAGGTACTACAGATCAAGCAAAGTTCATCATCCAAATCTCAACCCATTTGAATGAACCAGTTGACCTATACAAAATTCACAAGTGCCAAGGCAGAGGCACTCAAGAAAATACTTTGTACTACCAAATCATACAAACCAAGAGTATCATAGCATCAGGGGCTGCACATTGGTATACAATGAGCCCACAAAAATTATCAAACTCAGATCACATGCCTATAATTGATTTATGAATTAATTCCTTCCTAGCTCATAACTCAAGCTTAAACTACAACTGTATAAAATTACACTAAACATGCAGGTGATATTTTTACCATAGATAGAGCATCTCAATATAAGACCAACAAGACCAAAACCACATTTTTCTGAGCATACTAGAATTAGTTATGCATTTCCAAACATAAACTACAATTATACCAATTGAAAGACTTTAAATAAATCTATACAGAAAATTTACTCAAACATGGCATATCCTATTTTCCCAGATACTACACTTCACAAGGATTACAACAAGATTAAGATCACTCAAATTGGACACTCCTAGCTCCCTGTAGAATTTTCACAAGATTTATATAGGAATCTGGAATTTTCTTTTTCTTTTAAAAACCGGATCCTAAAATGCTAAACGCACCCCGCTGTGCACCCAGTGGTGCATCTTAGCTAGATCCACCCGACTTCTGCACCCAGGCCCGTGATTGATGACGTCATCCATGACGTCATATGGGTCCCGCATGTCATGCACCTGGACCCAGCTATGCTGGCGTCATCAATGACGTCAGTGATGACATCATCGTGGACCCACACGTCATTGGCATGGGTGGCAGTACTTTTACAGTTAGGCCCCTGTCTTTTCCCAAAATTAATCGAGGACTAATCTAAGAACTGCTGTTCGACGCGCGGGGCGGCAGCGGGGCAGCAGGACATCGCTGCGGCGGCCTGACGGCGTTCTGCTGATCCTGTGCGCGAAGCAGAGAGGGGAAGGAGAAGGGTGATGACAGGTGGGGCCCGGGGTGGGTCCCGCTATTTTTGTCCCCACTTGAAAAGTTTGACTGGCTATAATTTGAAAACTAAAGCGAATTTGAAAAAAGTCAAAACATGAAAGTTTCTCAAAATAATGAGAGGAATAACTTTCATGTAGGAAGTTTTTGCTAATTCGGCCTAAATTTGAAAATGTGAATTAGGGTCAAATTATAATTATAAAAATATTATTTTTCAATATTCCTCTTTCTGTTTTTGCCCTTTTTGAAGGCCTTAAAAGCATTTTCATGACTTGGTATAAAAACAAAGTTTTCTCCAAATAATCTTCTTTATAAACTCTATTAAGGGTCCAATTTTGTCTCGAGCAATGTAAATAGGACTTTTTGGGACAAGTTTGGAAACTAATATATATATATTTACCCAAAAAATCTATTTCACCACAAGGAGACAAACATCAAGCAATTCAGCCAATGATGAACATGTTATGCTTATGAGATGCTTATGCTCATGATGATGCGAGATTTATTAAGTCAAAAACTGGGGTTGTTACAAAATTAACGGGAGGACCCTCCGGTTCCTCCAAGCACCGTAAAAATTCTCGATAGATAATTGTTAGTTGAACCCTTAGATGGCAACTATCCCACTATCTACTTTAAATCAGATAGTGAGTTATTAGCCAGATAACTATTATCCGATAGTGGATCAAATAGGGCCATAGTATATATGATAGTATTATTATCTATATATAGGTCTAGCATACAATTAGTTAGTATTATCTATATCAATTTGGATTCAAAAGAGGTAATTATTGACAGATAACTATTATCTGTTGTTATCCAAACAGGGCCTTATTAGCTATGCCATTAAGCTCCATTTGACCTCTACTAGAGTATGTTTGGATACATATAGCTAGTTACTAGTTAGGGCTAAAAGTTAGCCCAAATTAGCTACATATATAGTTGGCTAGCTAGCTAGTTGGCTAACCCTTAGTTAAAGACTTATCTTTAAAAATCAATATGTCTACTAGTCATTTTGTTTGGATGCACTAGGACTTACTATAGCTTAAAAAGTCACTATACTCGTTAGTCGTCTTGTTTGGATATACTAAGACATGTTTGGATGGATTAATAATAATAACTCTTCCTGTTAATGAGCGTACTAATGGACTAGCCTGTTAAGCCCTATAGGTGGACTAATGGACTAACAACTATTCCGTGATTACTGGACTAACAACTAGTCCCACCTGTTTGGATGCTTAGGGCTAAAAGTTAGTTAATTAGTTCTCATATCAAACATATCCTAGTCTTGGCCATCACGCTATGCTTTTACACGCACGTCACCCTTTTAACGTTTATTTTTACCTGCTCAAAAGCGACCACTTTCTTAACAACACTATGATTACTCACTCACTCACACACAATTATTGCTGATGAACCACCTTTAATATAATTTAAATCAAAGTTAAAGAAAAAACGCAAGACCTTTCGAGAGAACGGGAAGCAAGAAACAGCGACACAGTCACTTGGCTTTTTGGATAAAATAGACGGTAGGCACAGCTTAGCATCTGGAAACCGGATCATCAGAGGTGCGCCTGCGCCCGGGCCCGGCCTATCCTGTCTCCGCACGTTGTGGCCAGACAAGCCTTTGAATTCTCGGAAATTTGGGCTGAGAAAGTGGTTACAAGAATAAATGTTTCAGTTTTTTTCACGGGATATTCAGCGGTAGAAAGTGATCGACCGAGAGGTGAGACTAGCTAAAATGCTTCCAACTTTTCCACCAACGACAAAACCCACGGAAATCTAGTGCTTTTTCCGTTGGAAAACGTAAGGCATTGTGTTCACAAACAAAAGGGGAACGTAAGGCATTTTTTACGAGGATGAGGACTGCCATTATTTTGTTTTTTTATTACAATGTCAATTGTTACAAGATCGCCATCATCTAGTATTAGGATTAAATGAACACTCCTTTTGTACCTTCGGCATGCATGTGTCGATCAACAAGAAGTGAGCTTAGCTCTAGCTCAACTAGTGGGATGAGCCGTGTGATCATACATAAGCATCCAAATTTAAGTTCTTTCTTAATTTGAGTGCCTATTTTGTTCTTATATTAAATAAAAAAACCATCGAGTTACTCCTTGGTGGATCATGTTTCCTCTTATCATCGGTGAAGTTTATTGAGCTTGAACTTTCCTTTTTGAGGAGTTATTAAAATATGATAGAGTTTTTTTTTTTAAGCAACATCACCGATTTCGTTCCAAATGGATGCAGGGGAGAAAAGAGCAGCTGACTAGGAGTGGAGTATTAAAGCAAGGCTAATATTTAGCTCTTCGCTATTAATACATGGTTTACTTTCTTCTCCCTTTCACAAGAATTCTTGATTCTTATGTATGAGTTGACTATAAATCTGCAGTTTGTTTCCCTTCTCTCTCCTCTCTTTCACATTTTACAATATGTTTTTATATAAACTTACAGTTTACTGTTACTAGTATAATGTCTGTGCTAACTCTACAGGCTTAATCAGGCTTAATCATAGGGATATACTTAAAACAACCAAACAACGATAATTTTTTTTAAGTCGCACACAATTGTCTATGACCACATGTCTCCCATATTACAACTAATGTACGAAACGCTTAAGTATAGCTTGGAGTTCTCCAGGGAAAACAATATAAAGGAGACAATATGTTTTAGATAAACTTACAGTTTACTGTTATATTTGCTCTTAGCAGCAGTTTCCAAATGGAATAAAATAAAAAGAAAAAGAAAACCCAAAGAGAGGAGGCAGCATTAACTTTTGTTTCAGAGGAGGCAGCATTAACTTTTGTTTCAGAGAAAGGAGGTAGACCGTCACCTACCTGAGATGTTGCTCTCGTCCGTTCCATGTCCAGCTGTGCACTCGTCCGTTCCATGTCCATCTGTGCACTGTGCCGTGCTATGTCCATCTGTGCACTGTGCCGTGCTGGACGGCCCGGATTTGCCTTTTCCACCGACTTCGTCTACGCGTTCCCATCAGACCGTGCAGCACACGAAACGAAATATCTGTCACTTTCTGTGAACAAGATATAGCGACAAGAATGACCCCTGACCCTGGATGACTGAATCCCGGACCCTGGATGACTGAATCCCGTCGCTAAAGGGCACCAACAAAGTTGAACTCACTGACTGACGCCACTATAACAGCGCAGAGAAATGGGCAGAAAGGAACAAGCAGAAGCGGGTGGAGTGGAGCTGTAACAATTCGCCACAGCTAGCCTCCTCCTCAGGCTATAGCTCTCTCACTCTTCCCTCCCCCTTCTTGCATGCCGATCGCCTCCAAGCTCGTCTACTTCCAGCGCCGCCCCTCGCCGGCGCCGCCGCCCCTCCCACGACCACCGCCGCCGCCGCCGCAGCTCCCTCTCCTCCCACCACAAGCTGCAGGTGCGTGCCCAAGAAACGCCGCTGCCGTTTCGTTTCCTCTGACTTCTTGCCGTTTTGTTTCCTAAAGCCGCGGCCTTTTGCGGTTTTCTGAGTGAATAAATCGGGGGCCCTTCTAGAGTTCTAGTTTTCTTCTTGATTCGAACTCCGGGCGTCCAGCATAGCTAGAACTTTAGCATGGTACGGTGTGGATTACTGTTCCCCGTGTCATGGTGGGCCTGAAAGTCATGATTTTTGACACCGGGAAATGGTGGGTTATCGAGTTAGCACTTAGCAGGGTGCAGAGTGTATGCGTAACTGAGAAAAAGAAGTGGTTTCTTGGAGGGTAACCTGGTGCAGATTTGTTCTTCTGAGCTGCTGATGGATGCAGATGTCTATTGTACCTCCTGTGGTTAAATACACTACTACAGATTTTCATATCACAGCCGGTTCGCAACCCTCATCACTGACGGAAAGTGAAACGGCAGTGAGCAAACGGCAGTGTTGTGGGTGGTGCATCACAGCCGAAATTTTCACCCCGGCTGCGATGAGCACACAACACTGCCGGCGCGTAGAATGCCCCGGCAGTGTTATTCGATGACAACACTGCCGGCTCGTTCCAGGAGCCGCCAGTGTTGTCCGGGCCAACACTGCCGGCTCGTAGAATTAGCCGGCCTTGTTGGCTCTGACAACACGAACGGCTTGTGCAACGAGCCGACATTGTTGTTCGGAGCCAGCATTGCCGGCTCCTTGCAGCCGGTAGTGATGGTGGTTTTTTTCAATTTATTTTTTTAAAATTTAAATAAATTATATATTTTAGTTTTTATTTTATAATGCATAATTATAATTATATTAATTACAGTTATAATAATTATAATTATATTAATTACATTTATAATACAGCATCCAAGTTCCTTCCAACATGTTCTGTACAACCCTCAAAATATACTTCTAGTTCAATGAAATAAAAATTACATGAGACGATTAAGTTGGACTGTCAACTCTTCCTTGTACTTTCCTTTGGCTCGAGCAATTGAAAATAATCCATTCTTCGAAAGCACCATGGTGTTGATTGTAACATCCCAAAAATCCGAACTACAATTTTTTTTTTTAAAATGCTTGTCATGTACGAAACCCTATACAAAGTACATTTGTTTAGTTGTTAAGCATTGCGATGCAACAACATCACACGTGTCTTAATATAGTCCTTAAGCCACATGTGATTAGGACCTTAGGGAAACCTCCTATACTTACCGATGAGAGTATGTGACCAACCGTTTAACCATAGTATCCCCTAGTGATAGCCCCTAGGATATGAACCTAAACCCTAATGATCCTATGCTAGAATTAGTAGCAATGTCACCATGGTGTAATGTTTATACATGTACACCTGCCTATAGTATAAATCCTACGACCAACCACTGTCTAACTAGAGCTAACTAGTGGTTAGTGTTACCACCCCAAACCGTGACTTAGTGACTCAGACCTATGCCCATGACTCCACATAGAGGAGTATTGATCCTGAACCCTAGGCCATGATAATAGAACCTATCCACTCCAAGTGACTATCTACCTGACCCTAGCTAGACAAAGACTAGTGATATCATGTCAACCGTGATAACACCTCTCCACGTGAGAATGTTGATACTCAGTGTCGTGGTACTAGAAAACCACCTACACATATAGCTGCCTAACTACCCTAGTAGACCAACCCACACCAACCCAGGAAAATACCTCTATCCTTGAGAGGTAGTTGCCTAAACCACATACCTCGATAATAGGAGCTACCTACCTCAGCTTGATTAGCCACTTAACCACTATGATGGATAAATCCCACAAGACCACCAGAGTGAGACAACCTGCTGACTAAGCCCTCTACAAAACTTAGACTCCTAAACACCCCTATGTAGTTTTGTGAGGCACATAGAGAACCATCATATCTTAATCACTAGTAAGACCTACTTGAGCCTTAGTTGTCATCACATGTCCAAATACAAGGTAAGTATGCATCATCTTCTTGCACCTTAAACTTTATGACTGATTTGGATTTTATTGGGATTCCTCTTGTATTGATATCAAATCAACAAACACACTTTGCAAATACGTATACAAAGTATTATGGGGAAATAATACCCCAACATATCCTATGACCTCTATGACCACCATGGAATATTTTCCAAATGGTACAAAGCATAATGCATATGTGTACGTATACTACTTAACCAAAGACAAAAACAGAAAATGAAATGAGAACAGAAAAGGCAAAACAATGGACAAGCCATTTCGGCCCAAGAACAAGCCGCCGGCCTGCCAACCTCTTTTTCCTTTTCTTTTCCCTATTCGACCAAACTGGCCCAAGCCAGCGCCGTGGCCCATTCCGGCCTGCTCTCCCCTCCACCCGAGCCGGCCTGCTACTCCTCCTCTTCCATTTCTCTGCCGGCCCACGTACGCAGCCAGCCCAGTTCGCCAACCGGCCCAAAGCCGAACCGGATCACCTCCCCCACTTGACGACAAGGGCGCCCGCGGCCGCTGACATGCCAGCCCCGCCTGTCATACCTTTCCCCCACTCCTCTGCTCTTTCCACCGCAACAGAGCACCGACGCCGCGGGAAGGAATCCCAGGCGCGCCTGTCCATCCTCGCCGTCCGTGCCGTCCTTTCCCCCCATCTACCAATCGGGCGACTCCACGGATGCCACCTGGGCCGACAATCTTGGCGCAAGACGCCCACGGCCGCGACGCTTTCCTCCGCGCCCGCGCTCACGCTCTGACACCGCAACGGAGAACGTGCCCCTGTCCCCCGTCTTTTCTTGGCCGCGAAGCCAAATTGGCCAATTCCACTGACGTGTGGAGCCCACGCGACCTCGATAGTGACAGCTTGAGCCCCCCTACGCAGCTTGATCATGCTGGTGCCCCCATCACCGTCCGCCGGCGCTCTGCTTTCTGCCGCCAGCTATAAAGCTCGGACCGGGAGCACCGAAGCCCTAGTGCCCCATCCATCCTCCGCGGCCACTCTTCTTTTCCTTCTCGCTTGCCTGACCGCTCTTTTCCACCTGCTTCACACCACGCCACGCCGGAGCCATGACGCCGTGCGTGCCGCGAGCACCGCCACCATAAGCCGCGCCACCCGCGCCGAGGCCATCAAGCCACCCTCGCCTCGCCGACGCGCACCACCACTGCTCACCTGCCAAGCCAAGGAGAAGAAGAAGGCGGGGTGAAGAAGGAGAAAGCCGAGCCGGAGCCGCCCGTGCTGCCAGTGGACCACCGCTGGAAGCTGTTGCTTCGCCGCCGCCGAGCGCTTCAAGTCCTCGACGCCGAAGCCAAGGACGCCGGTGCCACGCTGATTGCCTCTGCGACACGCCTGCGACCCAACGCCCTGAACCGCGAGCTCGACCAAGGAAGAGAAGAGCGCCGTCCGCGCCAGACTTTGCTCGACGACACGTCCCGGTGAGCCACCATGCCCCCTGTCCAACCTCGCCGTTGCTTTCCCGAACATGGCGCTTCGGCGCGGAGGTCGAGGGCCGCTGTCGGCCTTTCGGTACACATGCACGACACAAGCACGGACCAGCCCTGACCACCAGTTCGCGGTGCCACCATACGTCCGAAAGACCTGCCCGCCATATCGCCGCCGCGGCCACGCCATGCCGCGGTGCGCCGCCGTTCGCCGGCGATCTAGACACCCTCGGACACGCTGGACCCCGGCTACTCAACCACCGCGGTGGGGGCGCATCCCATGCGCACACCAGCGGGAGGAGGTAGCCGCGGGAGGATCCTCCCCGACCTCGCCACCGATGGATACGTCCGCGCGGGGCGCTCGGGGAGCGCCACCGCGGCGCACTTGCGCCAGCCGGCTCTGGCCGTCTCGACTGTTGAGACCGCGCCGTTGAGCCGCGCCGCGGGCTGCTGCACGCCGCGGCACCCTCGGTTGGTGGAGATGTTGCTTGAAGATGGAGCCTTGAGCCTTGCCGCGCGCCACCATACCACCGGAGCGCCGCCGCGTGTCCTTGCCGCGGAGATGTGCGCCGCCGTGCGCTTTGGTCGTCGCCGGCAAGCCGAACAGAACCCTGGAGACGTCAATTGAAGGACCCCGCCCTTAATCGAGCCTTGAGCCGCTCCCTTGCTTGCTGCCGTAGTGCGCCGCCGCCGGTGTGTTGCCGCCACCGCCGACAGCCATGTTGGAGCACCCCGCGCCGCCTCTTCACCGACCAGCGAGCTCGCCTCATAGTGCTTATGCGCTCGCAGGAAGGGGAAGATGGACGGCCGACCCGCCGCCGTGCACGACCTTGCCGACGCCGGCCATGCCAGGGCAGTACGCTGGGCACGGAATGGGGATGGGGATGAGAACAGGGTGCTGGTGATGTGGAAATGGACCTGGTCCATGCGGACCGAGCCCCTGCTAGTGGGTCCGCGTGCGCCTGTCCACCATGCGCCAAAAGAGGTAGACCAGCAGCACCCGGAAGACCGCCGTGGACCTGGTTCTGGTGGACCGAGCCGCTGACAGCGGGTCCCGCTGGTGCCAGTCCACCGTAGACCGAGCCGTACACCCAAGCCCGGTTCGAACCCAGTGGAGTGACGTGGCAAGCTCTGGTGCCGCCACGTGTTGGGCCCAGACCCGGCCCGGTCCGGCCCATCGGCCCGTTAGCGGCCTGTCATGCTGACGTCAGCAGCCACATCAGCGCCACGTCAGCCTTGCTTGCCCACTCAGCCGCCCCCTCTGTGAGACACGTGGCGGGCCCCTGTGATGCCACGTGTCAGCCCCTGGATCAATCCCTGTTTAATCTTTTTCTTAATATGTTTCAGTTTCAGAAATTCATAACTTATTCATACGAACTCCAAAAAATGTGATCTTTATATGGAAATTCATCTAAAATCGAGATGTACAGTTTAAGGCTATGTTTGAGTGCATTTGGTTATTCTATATTTCATTTGCTTCTTTGTGGATTCTATAGGAGTCGCTAACGCGACTATTACGTTTCGGTTTCAGAGTCGATTCGGGAAAGGAGCGACCTGAGGACGTGAGGTGGAGATCCGCTGTACGACTACGGAGGACTTGTAACACTACTGTCGGACTTGTACCACTACTACCTCGACATCGCAGGTGTCATGGCAGCACCTTTATTTTAGAGAATCCTATTAGACATTGCATGTTTAGAACTGCTAGCGCTTTATATTTATTCCTTTGCTAGTATATGATGCATGATATTTCCTGAGCTATATTTACCTTGTTCGAAGCCCTTTTACCATGTTACCCAGCCTTGCGCTCGCACTTATATATATTACCGCCCTTCTGCGTGCTTGCATTTATTATCACCATACTTATTATAACTCCACTTCGCATTGTATATGTGGTGCGGGTGGTGAACCCCAGGAATGGTTTGGCTTGGGATGCCGGACTTGTGGTTATGGTGATGAGCGGTGTCTTTGCGTGAGTCTTGGGTGTGTGGTGAGGGTTGAGTCGGCCGGACGAGGATTACGACGAGCTTTGAGCGAGTCTTGCCGAGGGATACGGCACGGGTATCCCCGCTTTGTGAGTACCTGTGGCGGGTAACTGGTTTGGATTGAGGTGTCCTTGGTGTGAGCTCCTTGGGGTGGAGCCTTGGAAAGGGGTGCCGTGGCAAGACACGGTAAAGATTAGCCCATACAGGGGAGACATCGCTGTCTGGCCAATACCTAAGGACTTGAGTGCTAGTGACCGAATCATTGGACGCTTACTTTCCACTCGCTCTCTAATGGGAAGGGAGACGGTCTAACCATCTGGTAGAACGAATGCCATTACTATCTGGAGTAAGCGGATGTGTCGGGAGGTACGGGCCGAGAGTGCTCACACCCTCCTTAACCAACATACTGACCCCCGAGGCCTGATACTATGTCTCACAGTCTCGGCGGCCAGGGTCGAGTGGCAGGATGGTATTCGTTCTAGGCTTATGGCGATCGAAATCTGCCTAGATGTGGCCGTATCGATGATGGCTATCTTGTGGAATAGTGAAACCTCTGCAGAGTGTATGGTTGATCGATCGATACATAGCTGACTCGTTGGCTATGGACCAGTCTCGTGTGATGCTTACTTGACTAGGAGAGGAGTCTTCTGCCTTTCTTGGGATATGGGTATGTTACAACCGGCCGTGAGCCTGGGAGGCTGCGGGTCGTTGAGGCCTGACGAGAGGGAGTCATCTTGCCGGCCACGTGAAGCGTGGTGGGGTGTGGTGTGTGGGGTGTAAGGTGTGGTGATGTGTGGACGGGATGGATGGGATGGTGGATGGATGTGTGTGTGGGTTTTGGAAATGTGTTAAACTTGCTTATTATTATTATATATTATAGTTGTTGCTACTTTGCATGCACTAGGATGCAAACCACAGCCAAATATAGGATCACCAGATCCCTTTATTTTCTCTTTTCCACTAAAGCTCATTCGGTGCTGACCATAGCCTGCACACATCTGGCGGTGTGCAGTTTTCCTGTGATGTTAGGGTTGAAAGGATTAGAAGGTCTCGTGCCTGCGCTCAAGTTGGAGTTTGAAGCTGCTTCCGCGTTTTACTTCCACCTTCGCAAGCTGTTCTGGATGTTAGAAATACTTTGTTTGCGCTAGTGACGCGTTGTAATTACTAATGTAAACCCTTCTATTTGTACCCTGTATTCTCTGAACTCGATGTATGGAATTGATTATCAACTGTTGTATATAATTCTGTGGATTTTCCCTTCGCGGAAAATTGAGGATGTTTCAGTTGGTATCAGCTCCTGTGCTTGACCCTAGGACGAGACCCTTAGGATTGGACGATAGAATAGGATGAGTCAGCCCTTCTTTCGGTTATATTACCGACCTTGCACTATTTCGTGCATGGCTTACCTCTTATAATGGACTTGCTAACCATGTTCTTGGACTCCAATGCAAATGATGGTGATCTATTAGAAGCATGACTTCTACCTCAAGTACCATGATGGATACGCCCAAGTTCTACAAGAAGTGCTTCAAGAGTCAGAACCCACGACAATAGACGTGCCACAAATAGGTAGTGCCTAGAAGAGCCGAAGTCTACTATATGATGACCCTGTAGAATCTCCTAGGAAAAGAAATGTCGTACCAAAGCCTTGTACCGTTCCTAAGGTAGAAGACACAATCCTTACTGCTGTGCAACCTATTGTCCATATGGCTATTCATGCGTACGAACTCTTCGAGCATGGCCTCCTGCCGTCTATTACCCCGTGCCCTCGATGCCTTTAGAAGTGCCATAGGGTAATGGGATGAAGCCGAACATACCTAGGCAAAAAGGACCGATGACAACCTCAATGCTTACTAGAGAAACACATACTTCTCCAGGATAGACTCATGAACACACCAAGCTGCTAAAGCGCTATCAAAAGCAGCCCTGTGAAGGAAGATTTGCTTTAGAGCCTTTAAACCTCACCATCATTGCTTACTTCCAGCCTGCACCTGAATCCGCCCTGAAATAGGAGGAAGCTCGCCAATGCACATAGCTAAAATTCCTGACTAATGCCCTACCATTAGGACGGAAGGAAGTTCTTCGACCCCACCTATCTAAATTCTTAGACAAGACTCATCATGATAAGGGGGTAGGAAGAGGATGATTAGAATAAGCCATGTATAGCTAGAAGTTGTGCCATGAATAGAGTAGAATGTCTACCATTTTAAGCTACTTACGTATAGTACATTTTCTCCGCGGATCTCTTGGCGTAGCTACCAAGGATATCGCTTTGTAATAAACCCAATGTAATGAGTGCTTGGTTTTTATCGGATTTTATGGTTCTTCATGCTTCTTTGTATGAGTGTAGGATAGATTTAAATGCTTTTAAATTGTTTAAATCGTCTAAACTCAAGTTAAAATTGTTAATAAATCATGTCACTTGCACATGATTCCTAATCCTTATGACCCTTACAACAGGATGCCCAAACAAGAATCGGGTAGCTTGAACCATTGCTCAACCCCTTCAGAAGACACCATGGACAGTGATCAAGGTAGTCACAAGCCATCCCCAGGACTCAACCCCAAGAAGGAAGAACTCCATGGAACCCCTACTGAGGAACCGTTCAACAAATCTCAGCATGAGCAAGGGAATTCATCTCTGATGAAGCTTCCTACCTTCGACGGAACTGACGATGATCCTATCACCGCTGTAGACTGGCTATATGATATGGCAGAAGAGTTAGACTTGACCACCTACACTGAAGAAGAAAGCGTGAAGGTTGCAGCCCATCAACTCATAGGTTCCGCACATACATGGTGGAACACATTCAGCAATGCCCATTCCAACCCAACCAACATCTCATGGAGAGAGTTCAGCGAAGCCTTTCGCAAACACTATGTACCAGATGATGCAATGGAAGACTTGAAAAGAGAGATTCGAAGCGTAAGGCAAGGAACAGGAAGTGTTCACGAGTACAACATCCGCTTCAACCGCATGTTGCGTTACGCACCTGCCGTACGAGACTCTAAGAAAGATATGATGTTCTACTACCGTAGAGGCCTAAACGATAGCATCCGAATGGTCCTTGCCGGAAGCACCTACCACACCATTGAAGAAGTAATTAACAAGGCAATTGAGATAGAAGAAGACCTCCTCGAGTATGAAATAGTCGATGGAAGGAAGAGATGCCGCATTGATGGATCATTCAGTGGCTCACTAGTACGACAAATGAGAGCAATCACAGACTCATATCGTACCCGGCTCGAAGTATGTGGAACGCTACAACGACCTACTTCTACGGGCGGTGTGCCGTTCACTTACTATGGATCCGACCACTCTAACCTCGGGATGCCGACATCAAAGGAATGAGGACCACTCCGCCAATTCGAACCTTGGTATAAAGAACCTCGTGGAAATCACAAGTAGCGTGTTTATCACCTGCTATGGATGCGACAAAATGGGCCACATGATCGCCAAGTGCCCAGAAAGAAAGACTACCCCTACTACAACTCCTGTCCTCAACCTAGGCAATGATACTCACTAAGCATGTAGTCAAGTATTCAATCTTATCTGATGTAACATGCTTGAACATGTCTTCAAGATTGTATGAGAGTTCATCTTATCACTAAATACAAGGATTTTCCCTTCTGTACAAGAACACTTGTGAATGATTCCAAGATCTCCAGGGTATAGGTATCTCTGCCTAATCTGATTTAAAAATCTATCTCCCCGAGTACATTGGAAAGCCAGCTCGTTTCAAAACATGCTGCGAAAGTCTTTCATTTCAAAACAAAAGTTTTACTTTGCACATCAACCTTTGATTAAATGCTTGCAAACTAAAAATGGCCCAAGTCTTATTTTAAACTCTTTTGATTTCAACCAAGGAGCCAAACTTATTTTAAATAAAATTCATCTTCAAAATGTTTTGCAACACGTTTGCTAAACAAAATAATTGTAAAAAGGTTTTGTTTGATTGTGAAAACCAAGTTTCACAAAACGAGCAAGTAATTGTGAACCATTTTCAAACTACCCGTGTTTCAAATGATTGAAAAAGAGTCACGCTTTGTTGAAGAGTAAAACCATGTTTCAAAACTATTTGATTTTATAACTCACTTTGATTTTAAACCTCTTCAAAAATCTCCCTTGGGCTTCAAGGCCTACAAAATCACCATCTATTTTAAAATAAGATTTTAGAAAATCATCATGACGATGAGGGTTCAATGAACGACAGCCCCAACCGATAACTCTAGAATTGCGTATGCATCTTGGATACCCTGTATAAAATTTGGATCGAGTCACCAAGTAAAGCAAAGGACTGCAATACCTTTCGCAAGATCCTTTGAAGCGGCTACGCCGACTAAAAGCAAGGATAGCAACTACGCTTATCAGAGTAGCGCAGCGGAAGCGTGGTGGGCTCATAACCCACTGGACCATGGATCGGAATTAGAAGCCTAAAACTCACCTCTGAAATTTAGAAAGACATGATATAGCCTAAACTAATATGTGTTCCTCCCACATGCTAAACCCTGCGATGAAACATCCTACTGTGACAACTCCTCGATCATCGTTGAAGTATCTTTTTGTAAACCCTCAAGATCAACTAAGGATCTAGACAAAGAAATCAAGACTCTACTACTCACTCTTGCAACTCGATGGAGCAACTACTTCAAGCTATGAGGAACTGGAAGTCAGATTCATGGATAAGTGTCACCTTACTACTTCGTGGAGTACTACACACCTTAAATCTCAGGGACGAGATTCTGATAAGGGGGTATGACTGTAACATCCCAAAAATCCGAACTACAATTTTTTTTAAATAAACCTTTGTTTGTTGCTTGTCATGTACGAAACCCTATACAAAGTACATTTGTTTAGTTGTTAAGCATTGCGATGCAACAACATCACACGTGTCTTAATATAGTCCTTAAGCCACATGTGATTAGGACCTTAGGGAAACCTCCTATACTTACCGATGAGAGTATGTGACCAACCATTTAAGCATAGTATCCCCTAGTGATAGCCCCTAGGATATGAACCTAAACCCTAATGATCCTATGCTAGAATTAGTAGCAATGTCACCATGGTGTAATGTTTATACATGTACACCTGCCTATA
Source organism: Themeda triandra (assembly GCA_018135685.1). Taxonomy (NCBI): domain Eukaryota; kingdom Viridiplantae; phylum Streptophyta; class Magnoliopsida; order Poales; family Poaceae; genus Themeda; species Themeda triandra. Next base: position 285,700 of record JAENPR010000330.1, on the reverse strand, counting down.
GTATAAATCCTACGACCAACCACTGCCTAACTAGAGCTAACTAGTGGTTAGTGTTACCACCCCAAACCGTGACTTAGTGACTCAGACCTATGCCCATGCATGACTCCACATAGAGGAGTATTGATCCTGAACCCTAGGCCATGATAATAGAACCTATCCACTCCAAGTGACTATCTACCTGACCCTAGCTAGACAAAGACTAGTGATATCATGTCAACCGTGGTAACACCTCTCCACGTGAGAATGTTGATACTCAGTGTTGTGGTACTAGAAAACCACCTACACATATAGCTGCCTAACTACCCTAGTAGACTAACCCACACCAACCCAGGAAAATACCTCTATCCTTGAGAGGTAGTTGCCAAAACCACATACCTCGATAATAGGAGCTACCTACCTCAGCTTGATTAGCCACTTAACCAGTCTGATGGATAAATCCCACAAGACCACCAGAGTGAGACAACCTGCTGACTAAGCCCTCTACAAAACTTAGACTCCTAAACACCCCTATGTAGTTTTGTGAGGCACATAGAGAACCATCATATCTTAATCACTAGTAAGACCTACTTGAGCCTTAGTTGTCATCACATGTCCAAATACAAGGTAAGTATGCATCATCTTCTTGCACCTTAAACTTTATGAGTGATTTGGATTTTATTGGGATTCCTCTTGTATTGATATCAAATCAACAAACACACTTTGCAAATACGTATACAAAGTATTATGGGGAAATAATACCCCAACATATCCTATGACCTCTATGACCACCATGGAATATTTTTCAAATGGTACAAAGCATAATGCATATGTGTACGTATACTACTTAACCAAAGACAAAAACAAAAATGAAATGAGAACAAAAAGGCAAAACAATGGACAAGCCATTTCGGCCCAAGAACAAGCCGCCGGCCCGCCAACCTCTTTTTCCTTTTCTTTTCCCTGTTCGACCAAACCGGCCCAAGCCAGCGCCGTGGCCCATTCCGGCCCGCTCTCCCTCCACCCGAGCCGGCCCGCTACTCCTCCTCTTCCATTTCTCTGCCGGCCCACGTACGCAGCCGGCCCGGTTCGCCAACCGGCCCAAAGCCGAACCGGATCACCTCCCCCACTTGACGACAAGGGCGCCCGCGGCCGCTGACATGCCGGCCCTGCCTGTCATACCTTTCCCCCACTCCTCTGCTCTTTCCACCGCAACAGAGCACCGACGCCGCGGGAAGGAATCCTAGGCGCGCCTGTCCATCCTCGCCGTCCGTGCCGTCCTTTCCCCCCACCTACCAATCGGGCGACTCCATGGATGCCACCTGGGCCGACAATCTTGGCGCAAGACGCCCACGGTCGCGACGCTTTCCTCCGCGCCCGCGCTCGCGCTCTGACACCGCAACGGAGAACGTGTCCCTGTCCCCCGTCTTTTCTTGGCCGCGAAGCCAAATTGGCCAATTCCACTGACGTGTGGAGCCCACGCGACCTCGATAGTGACAGCTCGAGCCCCCCTACGCTGCTTGATCATGCTGGTGCCCCCATCACCGTCCGCCGGCGCTCTGCTTTCTGCCGCCGGCTATAAAGCTCGGACCGGGAGCACCGAAGCCCTAGTGCCCCATCCATCCTCCGCCGCCACTCCTCTTTTCCTTCTCGCTTGCCTGACCGCTCTTTTCCACCTGCTTCGCGCCATGCCACGCCGGAGCCACGACGCCGTGCGTGCCGTGAGTACCGCCACCATAAGCCGCGCCACCGCGCCGAGGCCGTCAAGCCACCCTCGCCTCGCCGACGCGCACCACCACTGCTCACCTGCCAAGCCAAGGAGAAGAAGAAGGCGGGGTGAAGAAGGAGAAAGCGGAGCCGGAGCCGCCCGTGCTGCCAGTGGACCACCGCTGGAAGCTGTTGCTTCGCCGCCGCCGAGCGCTTCAAGTCCTCGACGCCGAAGCCAAGGACGCCGGTGCCACGCCGATTGCCTCTGCGACACGCCTGCGACCCAACGCCCTGAACCGCGAGCTCGACCAAGGAAGAGAAGAGCGCTGTCCGCGCCAGACTTTGCTCGATGACACGTCCCGGTGAGCCGCCATGCCCCCTGTCCAACCTCGCCGTTGCTTTCCCGACCATGGCGCTTCGGCGCGGAGGTCGAGGGCCGCTGCCGGCCTTTCGGTACACACGCACGACACGAGCACGGACCAGCCCTGACCACCAGTTCGCGGCGCCACCATACGTCAGAAAGACCTGCCCGCCATATCGCCGCCGCGGCCACGCCATGCCGCGGTGCGCCGCCGTTCGCCGGCGATCTAGACACCCTCGGACATGCTGGACCCCGGCTACTCAACCACCGCGGTGGGGGCGCATCCCATGCGCACACCAGCGGGAGGAGGTAGCCGCGGGAGGATCCTCCCCGACCTCGCCACCGATGGATACGTCCGCGCGGGGCGCTCCGGGAGCGCCACCGCGGCGCACTTGCGCCGGCCGGCTCCGGCCGTCTCGACTGTCGAGACCGCACCGTTGAGCCGTGCCGCGGGCTGCTGCACACCGCGGCACCCTTGGTTGGTGGAGATGATGCTTGAAGATGGAGCCTTGAGCCTTGCCGCGCGCCACCAGACCACCGGAGCGCCGCCGCGTGTCCTTGCCGCGGAGATGTGCGCCGCCGTGCGTTTTGGTCGTCGCCGGCAAGCCGAACAGAACCCTGGAGATGTCAATTGAAGGACCCCGCCCTTAATCGAGCCTTGAGCCGCTCCCTTGCTTGCTGCCGTAGTGCGCCGCCGCCGGTGTGTTGCCGCTGCCGCTGACAGCCATGTTGGAGCACCCCGCGCCGCCTCTTCACCGACCAGCGAGCTCGCCTCATAGTGCTTATGCGCTCGCAGGAAGGGGAAGATGGACGGCCGACCCGCCGCCGTGCACGACCTTGCCGACGCCGGCCATGCCAGGGCATTGCGCTGGGCACGGAATGGGGATGGGGATGAGAACAGGGTGCTGGTGATGTGGAAATGGACCTGGTCCATGTGGACCGAGCCCCTGCTGGTGGGTCCGCGTGCGCCTGTCCACCATGCGCCAAAAGAGGTAGACCAGCAGCACCCGGAAGACCGCCGTGGACCTAGTTCTGGTGGACCGAGCCGCTGACAGCGGGTCCCGCTGGTGCCAGTCCACCGTAGACCGAGCCGTACACCCAAGCCCGGTTCGAACCCAGTGGAGTGACGTGGCAAGCTCTGGTGCCGCCACGTGTTGGGCCCAGACCCGGCCCGGTCTGGCCCATCGGCCCGTTAGCGGCCCAGTTATGGCCCACTACCAGCCCATCGGGCCGTTGACTTGGTCAATGCTGACGTCGCCAGCGGACGTCGCCAGTCCCACGTGTCATGGCCGACGTCGCGGCGACATCGCCGCCACGTCGCCCTTGCTTGCCCGGGGCCCGCCCCTCTTCGTGCGACACGTGGCGGGCCCCTGTGATGCCACGTGTCAGCCCCTGGATCAATCCCTGTTTAATCTTTTTCTTAATATGTTTCAGCTTCAGAAATTCATAACTTACTCATACGAACTCCGAAAAATGTGATCTTTATATGGAAATTCATCTAAAATCAAGATGAACAGTTTAAGGCTATGTTTGAATGCATTTGGTTCTTCTATATTTCATTTGCTTCTTTGTAGATTCTATAGGAGTCGCTAACGCGACTATTACGTTTCGGTTTCAGAGTCGATTCGGGAAAGGAGCGACCTAAGGACGTGAGGTGGAGATCCGCTGTACGACTACGGAGGACTTGTACCACTACTGTCGGACTTGTACCACTACTACCTCGACATCGCAGGTGTCATGGCAGCACCTTTATTTTAGAGAATCCTATTAGACATTGCATGTTTAGAATCGCTAGCGCTTTATATTTATTCCTTTGCTAGTATATGATGCATGATATTGCCTCGAGCTATATTTACCTTGTTCGAAGCCCTTTTACCATGTTACCCAGCCTTGCGCTCGCACTTATATATATTACCGCCCTTCGCGTGCTTGCATTTATTATCACCATACTTATTATAACTCCACTTCGCATTGTATATGTGGTGCGGGTGGTGAACCCCAGGAATGGTTTGGCTTGGGATGCCGGACTTGTGGTTATGGTGATGAGCGGTGTCTTTGCGTGAGTCTTGGGTGTGTGGTGAGGGTTGAGTCGGCCGGACGGATTACGACGAGCTTCGAGCGAGTCTTGCCGAGGGATACGGCACGGGTATCCCCGCTTTGTGAGTACCCGTGGCGGGTAACCGGTTTGGATTGAGGTGTCCTTGGTGTGAGCTCCTTGGGGTGGAGCCTTGGAAAGGGGTGCCGTGGCGACGGTAAAGATTAGCCCATACGGGAGAGACATCGCTTGTCTAGCCAATACCTAAGGACTTAAGTGCTAGTGACCGGATCATTGGACGCTTACTTTCCACTCGCTCTCTAATGGGAAGGAGACGGTCTAACCATCCGGTAGAACGAATGCCATTACTATCCGGAGTAAGCGGATGTGTCGGGAGGTACGGGCCGAGAGTGCTCACACCCTCCTTAACCAACATAGTGACCCCCGAGGCCCGGTACTATGTCTCACGCCTCGGCGGCCGGGTCGAGTGGCGGGATGGTATTCGTTCTAGGCTTATGGCGATCGAAATCTGCCTAGATGTGGCCGCATCGATGATGGCTATCTTGTGGAATAGTGAAACCTCTGCAGTGTATGGTTGATCGATCGATACATAGCCGACTCGTTGGCTATGGACCGCCCCGTGTGATGCTTACTTGACTAGGAGAGGAGTCTTCCGCCTTTCTTGGGATATGGGTATGTTACAACCGGCCGTGAGCCCGGGAGGCCATGGGTCGTTGAGGCCCGACGAGAGGGAGTCGTCTTGCCAGCCACGTGAAGCGTGGTGGGGTGTGGTGTGTGGGGTGTAAGGTGTGGTGATGTGTGGACGGGATGGATGGGATGGTGGATGGATGTGTGTCTGGGTTTTGGAAATGTGTTAAACTTGCTTATTATTATTATATATTATACTTGTTGCTACTTCGCATGCGCTAGGATGCAAACCACAGCCAAATATAGGATCGCCAGATCCCTTTATTTTCTCTTTTCCACTAAAGCTCATTCAGTGCTGACCATGGCCTGCACACATCTGGCGGTGTGCAGTTTTCCTGTGATGTTAGGGTTGAAAGGATTAGAAGGTCTTGTGCCTGCGCTCAAGTTGGAGTTTGAAGCTGCTTCCATGTTTTACGTCCACCTTCGCAAGCTGTTCTGGATGTTAGAAATACTTTGTTTGCGCCAGTGAGGCGTTGTAATTACTAATGTAAACCCTTCTATTTGTACCATGTATTCTCTGAACTCGATGTATGGAATTGATTATCAACTGTTGTATATCATTCTGTGGATTTTCCCTTCGCAGAAAATTGAGGATGTTTCATTGATGAAGTCCGCCAACTCCGCTTGGAATGCGGCGACTTCAAAGTCTAACAACATTTGGTGTTTTTGGTTCTTCCACTGTCATTCCAAAATGCAAACAAGGAATCAGTGGTGCTAGAAAAGAGGATTATACTTACAAGTTCATCTGGCTCGCTTGAAGTGTAGCCGAGGAATCGAAACATGGCCCACATCACATAGAAGCCGCATTGGGCGTTGCCCTTAGGCTGCTTCAAGTACGCGATCTTCTTCATTATTTGCATCTTGAATGCTCTTTGCGTCCGGCCTCTATATCTTGTTCGAAGACTGTGTAAAAATATTGAATAGGATGAACATTAGAAAGACACATGTGTGATCAGATAATAATATGTTATTAGTATCACTTACTTATTGAATAGTTGCAACAGTGGATCCAAGTCCTTAAGTGGAATCTTCTTTGAATCCCACACCTCGATCACATTGGTGTCAAGATCGACGGCGATGAAAGCCCAATGACCTCTCGCAATCACATGATCTAAATTAACAAATAATCTTGACGAAAAAAGAGAAGTATAAAAACAAAGGTGGAGAACTCATACGCGAAGTTGTAGGGCAGAAGTATCGTGGTTTTCCTATTCTTCACGAACTCTTCGAAAATTGGGCCCAAGAGATTTAGCAACTCATCCGGATTACTGATGAGAAGCCCTTGATTGACTCTGATGGGGTCAATGAAGCCTAAGTGTTTCCATTTCGGCTTTATTGAAGCATAGCACCAAATTAGCCTGCATAAAAACATTCAAAGTTGAAAACAATTAACAGTTGGTGACTCGAAAGAGCATTACTTAGGATTTCATGTGTTTATGGTACTTACATAGTCCACAATGTCATGTGTTGTACGTCGAGGTTTTTTCCCTGACATAGCTGAAAAAGAGCCTCGTACTCGACGGGCACCTTCTCTTCTTCTGCATAGTAATTTGTGGACTATGTAATATTCGTGCAAAATCTTGGTGCTGTGAGGTGACGGCCATGTAATATTCGTGCAACTTACGCATCGGCGTGGGAAGATTTTGGTACTCTTCATCGGAGACCAAAGGTTTTCCGTATGCAAACTTACGCGCTATTGGTGCCATCTCAACTGACTCCCAATACATGTCCTCGGCTGCATCCCTGGTCAACTCCGGATAATCTTGGCACAATTTATCTATCTTTCTTATATGCTCTTTGAAATCATCGTCGGCCTTTTCATTATTGTATTTGTTCTGTGTGTGCCTTTCATATTCGTTCCTCTTCAAAGCCATAGGAAAATCGGCGATGAGATTGAAAAAAGGTGCATACTGGTCCTTGGGTATTCTGGCTGTCCACAGTTCGTCCATCGGGTTTGAAGTGCTGCCACTGAATGGCCTTTTGTTTTGCCCTTGATCGCCATGGGCAGCATTAGAAACCGATGCTGAGGACCTTTTCCTTGACTGAGAGGAGGATGTCGTTGCTTGCGTCTGAGGACGACGAGAAGCATGTCCTCTAGTCCCGGATGTAGAACGACCGGGATTCGCTTTTCTCCCTCGGGTTCCTGAAGAACCCACTGTAAGAGGAGGGGAGGTCACCTGAGGAGGAGGAGGATTCCCGCGACGAGGTGGCGAAGGAGCGGGAGGAGTTCGCCGACGCGGAGGAGGAGAAGGAGGGGGAGGAGTCCGCGACGTGGTGGAGTCCGCGAGGCGGAGGAGGAGGAGGAGGAGGAGGAGGGGGGAGGAGTCCGCTCACGTGGTGGAGTCTCGCGATGAGGTGGAGGAGGAGGAGGAGGAGGAGGGGGGGGGGAGGAGTCTCGCTCACGTGGTGGAGTCTCGCTACGAGGTAGAGGAGGAGGAGGAGGCAAAGGAGCAAAAGAGGTTGCCGGCACGGAGGAGAAGGAAGAGGATTCTCGCCGACGCGAGAGGAGACTCCCGATGAGGACGAGGAGAAGAAGACGGGGTTGATGGCAATTGAGGATGTCCCCGCTCGGAGATGCTTTGAGTTGTGGGGCGAGGGTTCTTCTTCGTCCTCTTCATCGAGGACATCTCGTGCTCAAACTTAATGAGGCGCTTGCTCCACGCCACAACAAATCCTATGTTCTCGCTCAAGTTTTGGCATGTCCTCCGATGCGGGGTGGTCGATGGGTATCCTTCCGTACTTCTTCTTGAGTACCTTCTCAATGGTGACTTTGGCGTACCCCGGCGGAATTGGGGTGCCTTTAATGGTCCCATCTAACCTGGGTAAGGCTTGGCCGAGTGCCACCTTGTCTTTCGTCCATTGTTGCTTGATGTACAGCTTGACATTCACACGGTCAGTGATGCTATCGACCGGGTGAGGCACATCCACATCTAATTCACCAAAAGGGGTGGACCCACAACTGCTGCAACCCCGTGCTTGTGGTCCTTGAGATTGTTGGGACGCAAGTTCTCGTTCGACCTTCTCTTCAACTAGTTGATCTAGTTTGGAGTTCCATCTATCTTCCACATCCTTAAGCATCTTGAGTGTCTCCTCTTCTCTTGCCTTCTTACTCCGGCTGCGGCTCCAATAAGTTTTCGCATCTTCCGGAAAACCTAGCAACCAACTAACAACCCCGGCTCCTCTGGTGCGGCCACCATGCTCCTTGTTCCCGAGTGCTTGGGTGAGCACGTCGTTCTCCCTATCAGAAGTGTGTGACCCTTGAATCACCTCCTCGGTTATCTCGGAGATCCTCGAGACGAGGGCACTCATGTCCGGATCATCTATGCCTTCACTCTTTGGATGATTTAAGACGCTAAAGCTCCCATCATTACCATGATGACAGTTCCTCGCGATACAGAACATTATAGATGTGGCCTGCCAATGGAGGGTCACAACCTCAACGCCAGCTTCAATAAGCTCTGACTGCTTCTCAAGTTCTCTTTGAAAAACATCAATAAGCTTGGCATATCCACGAGAGCCGCAATGATGAGGATAGAACGTGTAAGTTAATACCCTGTCAATGCAGTAGTGGGTGTGCCTACATCATCAAATGACACCTAATTAAGTTACCTGGTTAGCCTGCTCTTCTTGTTCATCATGCAGGTTCAAATAACTGCTCGGGCTCTCTTCTCCCAGCCTGTGAGTAGCGGCCTCGTTGTCACCGACAACATTAGCTGCTTCATGCTCCATCTCTATGGCTACGAGGAATCTGGTGATGAACCATGGATGTGAATTGACCGTGGTCAGTCAGTGCTAAACTAATAAAAAGACAATCCACAATTGCCTACAAAAATGATGTACATATTTGACCTACAAATAGGATATATATCTATGACCTACAAGTGCCTACAAATCATGTCCACACTAGCTTGCTGACCAAATTTCAGCCCATTTGGACTTATGGCTAAAGCTACACAAAATCCACAAGCTAGCAACATTAAACCCACATTAAATAGGCCTCAATTACTTTGGACTATAAAACATGTCCAATAACAGATTTGAGCCTCCAATTATGGCTAACTATCAGCAATTCAGCATACAAACATGAATTAAGATAGTGAATTTATTTGCTTATACTAGCTACTAGCACCCTCTAAAGCATCTCCAAAATCTTACAACATGAACAGTTCTGAGCATCAGCAGGTTCACAAGTTAACAAGGTCGAATTGACCAAAGTTCAGAGATCATTGCAGCAACAGAAGCCTATACGGGCATTCCGCGAACAGTAGGGGCAGGAAGAGAGGAGCAAACCGCGTGAACCGATGGTGACCGCTTCCGCGCGCTCCTAGATGACTGTGAGGGTGGACGATGCTCCGGAGATTGCTGAACGTGGGGCAGGGGCGCGCGAGCTCCGGTGTGGCGGCGGCGGCGCCGGGTGCGCGGCGCGCCGTCTTGAACGGGGCCGCGGGTCGCGTGGCCGTCGCGGAGGAGCGGGGCGGCAGACGGCGACGTCGGTGACGGAGGAGGGCGTCGTCGGGGGCGGCGGACGGCGTCGTAGGAGGCGGCGGACGGCGTTGTTGGGGGCGGCGGACGGCGTCGAGGCTGCTCTGCAGAGTTGGGAAAGGGCGCGTGGTTTAAAAGACTTGTGAAATTTTCAGTAGCGCGCGCGCCCGCTTATATACCCAGGTGTTATCACTGCCCGTGCGCAAACAACACCGGCAGTGATATGTATATCACTGCCGGTGCTAACCGCGCCCCGAAAGTGATTACTTTTCAAGCCTTAATTACATTTGTTTCCTGATTCGTACGAACAGTCGTCTTTACCACAGCGGTTAAGGCCGCGCCCTGTGACCTGTGAGGCCCGCACTTGAGTCCTAATCTCTGCAAATTTTTCGGGTTTTTAATCATTTTACAAATTTGAAAGAAAAACTATTAAACATATGAAGTAGTGTGTAACACCCCGGCCCAGAGCTTAATAGGATTAATAGGATACTCATATCAACAAGTTGCAACTTCTTTTCCGGAAGCCCATCTTCTAAAAAACTCCAGAGTTGAGCGTGCTTGGCCTGGAGCGATGGGTGACCGACCGAGAAGTACTTCCCAGGTGCGCATGAGTGAGGACAAAGTGCGCAGAAAAAACTAGTGTTGGTCTGTGAGGGCAGTCTATGTCCTACTTAAGCGGCCAGATGTAAGCGGGCCCGGCCTCGGAGGGGTGGGACGTTACAGATGGTATCGGAGCCGACCCTTGTGGTTTCACGGGCGCGTGTGTCAGTGCGCAGGCATGGTGCGCATGGCTGGTGTGGATCCAGAGTGGTCGCTCAGCATGGCTCATGCGCTGGCACTGGACACACGGACGTGGCCAAAAGGGGGCGGTCCTGGCCTGGGGTTGACCGACGGGGGCGTCGGTCTTCTAAGGGGGTGAGAATGTAACACCCCGGCCCAGAGCTTAACAGGATTAATAGGATACTCATATCAACAAGTTGCAACTTCTTTTCTGGAAGCCCATCTTCTAAAAAACTCTAAAGTTAAGCGCGCTTGGCCTGGAGCGATGGGTGACCGACCGGGAAGTACAAAGTGCGCAGAAAAGACTAGTGTTGGTCTGTGAGGGCAGTCTATGTCCTACCTAAGCGGCCAGATGTAAGCGGGCCCGGCCTCGGAAAGGCGGGACGTTACATAGTGTACAAAGCAGTTATCCTCTCTGAGCGCAGTGGTTAAGGCATAAATGTTTGATCTGCTGGACCCGCGTTCGAGTCGCAGTGGTGTCAAAATTTTTTGGAAATTCTTAGTTTTCAAAATAACATCACTGCCGGTGTCCAATGTGGCACCGGCAGTGATTATTATTTATTGAAAATATTAAATATATTAGTAATAAATAGAAAACTGTGTGTATTCCCATGTCAAATTGGCTTCAAATTTTTTTCTAAGCACATAAACGAGTAAACTAAGTCCCCACACATGATCTTAGTTTTTTCTAGAGATTTGACATGGTTTGACCATGTTTGACTTGGTCAAATCTTGGATTTTTGTGATAATCCACTTTGACCCAGCCCTAGATGGCATCAAATGCAAAAGTGGCCTATCTATCAAATGTGTATCTTGATGAGTTATATCACCCTTGTATTCAGATGTTTTCCATCTGAGGTCGTTTGGTGTCTCAATTTGACCATGTTTGACCTGGTCAAATCTTGGATTTTTGTGATAATCCACTTTGACCCAGCCCTAGATGGCCTCAAATGTAAAAGTGATGAACACAAGGTATGTCACACTCATCATGATAAACATTTGGTGTAATGGTCAACTCTTCATTTGACAGAGCTTGTACCACTAAAACATTAAATTTTTGAATTTTGGCACCTCGTATCCAAAGATTTGAAACCCTAGATGGTCTCAAACTGAAGTGTCTTGAATACCAAATTTGGTCCACTCATCATGAACTACATTTCATACAAAGGCCATTTTTGCATCTGACAAAGTGTTAGGAAAGTGTAGCTCCAAATCCACACGTGCCACATACACTTCCATAAAGTCCATGTGAGATTCAAGAATTTATGACCGGTGTTGGGTACCACTGTCTCAAATGCAAAAGTGGCCTATCTGTCAAATGCGTATCTTGATGAGTTATATCACCCTTGTATTCAGATGTTTTCCATCTGAGGTCGTTTGGTGCCTCAATTTGACCATGTTTGACCTGGACAAATCTTGGATTTTTGTGATAATCCACTTTGACCCAGCCCTAGATGGCTTCAAATGCAAAAGTGATGAACACAAGGTATGCCACACTCATCATGATAAACATTTGGTGTAATGGATAGAATATTTTTCTTCAACTTTGTAAAATATTTATTTAGAGAGAGTACATGGATAGAATACAAAATAAATAAAAATTATAAAATTACATATACAATAACAAAGACATATTTTTCTTCACCGTCAATGTTATCATCCATGTGTATCAACACATTATAACTTGACCATTTGCTTTCGTCCTCGGTTGTGGCCTACTTTCCATCTCTAGCGCAGCGGCAAGGGTCGGATGCAGGCAGCGGCAAGAGTTGGACGCAGCTCGAACCGCACCGACAGGTACTCCTCGATGGGGCAGTCGTACCGCGACCCAGAGAAATGCGCGACCAACTCGTGAATAACTTCTGGCGTCGCCTTCGAGTACTAACACCACCCCAGGAGAGAATTGCACAAAGCCCGTCAATCTCATAGCACCTCAAATGAACGCATGCCACTGCAGAGGTACACTTCAAGGAATGAATGTACTGTCTACAACGCACACGATTCACGAGACCCGGAGAATCCAGCTCGTGGGATGGCTCGTCAATCTCACCGGGCACCCCAACATGCGGCTCGGCTCATCTTCGCAACATTCTTCTAGCACCACTTGTGTGCACTATTTTGGTGGACTACTATAACACATGCCGATATCTCGTATGTGGAGGGCTTTCTCCCAAAGGGAACCCATGTATTTAGAAAACTAGCAAACAACTAGAGAAAGAGGGAGGAAAAGGATCACAAACTCAGATAGAGGTTCCAAGCACGATGGCCATTTTATAGCCCCCGTGTTGTCGTGGTAGGTGGGAGCAAAGCTCTTGCTGTATTGATCAGAGGGGGCAGAGATAAATTTTTTAAAAAACGATCTCTACTTTATATCACCTACGGCGCCTGGATGGAGCCGGCAGCGATGGTCTAACGGCATTTTTTTAGAAAAGCGCCCAGTCCATCCCCGTCGGCGCCTTCCACAAGCTGGCAGTGATAGGTCCAACGGCATTTTTTAAAAGGCGCGCCCAGTCCATCACCGCCGGCGCCTTCCACAAGCCGACAGTGATAGGTCCAACGGCATTTTTTAAAAGGCATGCCCATGCCATTACTGCCGGTTTGTGGAAGGAGCCGGCAGTGATCAATACAACGGCATTTTTTGAAAGGGAAGCCCACTGCGGCCACAGTCTCACATCGCTTCCGGCCTGCCGCAGTGGTCTGATCAACGACAACATTCCGACATTGGATTTGAACCCGACGAGCATCATTTTTTAAAATAAAAAATGGGAGCAAAATAACATAAAGATTTGTAACAAAAAAAAAACCGAACTCGTGACCACGATCGAGTCCAGGCTTTTTTTTTAATTTTTTTAGTTTTATATATAGATCACTCGCCGGCCGTTGGTACAAGCCGGCGGTGATGTCCACGCCTATAAATACATGGCAAACATCCAGGGCATATGCCTGCCTTCTTGTATTCATTTCTTCCTCTCTCCATCTTGGCTAGTTCTCTAGGCCAGTTTGCTAGTTTTTGTGAAGATGGCCTCTCTGTGGGAGAAAGCCTTTCACATACAGATATTTTTACGCGTTGTAGTCCACCACAATGGTGCACACAATAGGTGCTAGAAGAATTCTACTGATATAGCAATGCCGGATGTTGGGGTTTCCGGCGAGGCTCTTGAGAAGTGCTTGCACTTATGTGCTTGCATTTGACGCCCGCGCGGTGTTGTCTCTTCAAGCCGGAAGGGGCCACACAGTCATGTATCCCCGCCGAAATTCTCTAACCAAGAGCAAGAAGGGAAGGATTGCGGCTTTCCCTGATTGCCTCCGACAAGCATTGCTCTAACCACCTCCCATTATCTATGCTAGCAAGGATGCTAGAAGAATACTACTGAGGTGGTTAAATTATAATGTGTTGATACTCATGGATGGTAGCTTTGATCTGTATGAAAATAGGTCTTTGTTATCGTATATGTAATTTTGTTGTAAGGTCTTTGTTATCGTATATGTAATTTTTATTTGTTTTATCTTGTACTCTTGTGCTCTATCTAAATAAATATTTTGTTGTCATTAACAAAACATATATGTACTCAAGCATAGAGTTTACTATATAAATGTATAAAAATAAAAAAAGTAGATATAACCATAAAAATATAAAAAAGTTTAAAAATTTTGGGGCGGCCTAGACTCGAGCGGGTCGCGGGTTCCATAGTGCGCGGCCTTAACCGGGACAAAGAGGGGAGATTGAAAGAGTGGAGCGGTATAGGTTACTTAACCGCACATAGCCGTCTCCATCATCACTGCCGAATCGTAACAAGAGCCGGCAGTGATAAGTTGGCGGGGACGAACGGCCAAATACCCGCTTCGTCTTCCCGCCGTGCATTGATGGCGGTGTGAACTGATAGGCCACCGGCGACGGTGGCCTTTGAGTCCCCCACCGGTGGCCTTTATAAATCGGCCTCCTCAGCTGCATTCTCCTCCCACACCTTCCTCTCTTTCTCTCCTCTCGATCTTCTCTCCTTCGTCCGTCATGGAGTCCAGCGGCCGTGGATTCGGTGGTGGCCGCAGCGGTGGTGGAGACGGATCAGCCGGACACCGGGGACGGCGTCCTCTGCACCCGTCGACCTCCTCCCCCGGCCGCCAAGTCCGCGCGCCGGAGAACCAAGTGCTCGCCCTCGCGCGCAGCTTTGCCCAAGAGCGGAGCCGGCGCAGGACGGCCGATGAGGCGCCGCGGGTGGAGCGCGCGGCCCTCGCGGCGGCCGAGGAGGAGGCCGCCATCCTCCACGATGCGCGCCGGCGGCCGAGCGGGCGGCCCGCGGGGCCGCCGAGGAGGAGGAGGAGAGGCCGCTCGCGCCCCGGGCGCGCGCGGCGGGCCCCCGTTAGGCGGCGGCGAGGCGCGCGGGGGAGGACGGGCGGCGAGCGGACGTGGAACGCCGCCGCCATTTTTTTTATTAGTTCTACATAATGAGAATTTCTATTCCTACGAGTTTCGTTTTATTTATTTTATTATTATTTTGTTGCCCTCTGTTCTTTTTTTTTGAGAAGTGTTGCCCCCTGTTCTTGGGGAGGAGGAAGGAGAAGCGGGCGTGTCTTTGTCGGCGGCCACCGCCGGCTACGCGTACACCGGCGGCGATGAGTTCCATGCCTGCCGGTCTCTGGCTAGAGCCGGCGGCGATATCTGCCCACCTTATCACTGCCGGCTCTAGACAGGCGCCGGCAGTAATACCGTCATCACTGCCGGCACTAGACACGACCCGGCAGTCAAATCCTCATCACTGCCGGTGCCTTCGCTGCCTGACGCGAGTCAGGCTCCGTCGAGCTTGGCACCGGCTGTGATGAGTCATCACCGCCGGTTTCGTCATTTTCGGCGGTGATACGGTGGGCAGTGTTGTGCGAATCTGTAGTAGTGATAGGACTGTTATGAAATCCCAGATTGAACTCATGTGGCCGGTTTGGTTAGGATTAGTTGAAAGAGATGGGCGATTGTTTGTAGCTGAGGAATATGGATCATATGTGCATTGCAGTGTGACCTTTGCTTTCCTTTGCCCAAATGTTTAGATCACAAAATCGAGAAATTGTTTAGATCCCAAAAAGTTGACATGTACTTTCTGAACTGAATCCTTTTTTAATCTTAGCTATGGCATTGTTTTTTTTTAAAAGAGAGAAACCTCGACTTTTACGAAAGCCAAATGTCAAGAACAACGTAAACATAAAGGCGGGGATACCAGGCGCTCAACTCGGCCCTTCCGAGAAAGGAAAAACACTCACTCCCTGCTCCCCAACTACTCCCCCAAGCAGTTAAGAGATTCTAATATAACTCTTTCATTACAAGCCAATTAGATTTCAACTACTGAAGACAGCTGCACGCTAGTTGGATGGAAGTTATTCAGGCCATTCAGAGCCACCGTCTTCAGTCCTTGGAGCTTGTCATCATCCTTGCCAGCCAGCGCCACGCTCCAGGTCTGCAAGTTTGAAATGGCATGATAGATGACATCAGTAGGGGCCTTTGGCATGATCTTAGAGATAGCCATCTTGTTCCTGGATCGCCAGAGTGCCCAAGTAATCCCTGCAAAAATGTATATAACAAATGTGTTTGATAGGTTAACAGCTCCCCTAAGCCAAGTTTGGCAAAACTCATCTAATGACCTAGGATAAGAATCCAAGTTAAAAACTCCCTGCACAAAGCTCCACAAAAACCTAGCCATAGGACATTGGAAAAAAACATGATCAACTGATTCTAATCTCCCACACGAGACAGCCAGTTTATCTCCCCTTCCACTTTCTTTTTACTAAGTTTTGAGCAAAGTGGGAATGTTATCATTCACCATCTCGCAAAGAAACACTTTGATTTTCGGGGAACCTTGCTCTTCCGAGATATACTTAGAGACTCTACAGGTTGTGCCCCTATTAGAAAGGAAGTGGTAGAGGGATTTAGTTGTGAAAACCTTTTTGTTTTCCAACTCCCAAATCATTCTATCAGCTTTGTTATCAGTCAAAGAGGAGTCTTTCAAGTCATCTAATAATCCTAACCACTCTTCATATTCCTGCACAGTAAGAGACCTCTTGAAGTCCACAAACCAGGAATCTCCCTCTCTGCAATCACTGACATATGCCATAGGGTCTCTTACCAGTTTATATAGATTGCTATAACAAATTTTCAAAGGCACTTTCTTGACCCAGCAGTCCTCCCAAAATCTGCAATAGTTACCATTCCCTACTTGAAACATTGATCCCCAGTCTATTAGATGTTTAACACTCGTGTAGTCCTTTCCAAAACTGGATCCTCCAAGACTTTGCTGGACCCAAAGAACCCATTATCATCCAAATATTTAGCTTTGATGATTCTGAACCACAGTCCTTTAGGTTCCTGGTATAGCTTCCAAATCCATTTAGTAATTAGGCACTCATTCATCAATTTAGTATTTATTATCCCTAAGCCCCCCAGATTTTTTGGTCTGCTTATAATCTCCCAACTAGCCATATGGTACTTGAATTTATCTTCTGCTCCCTGCCAAAAAATTTTTCCCCTAATAGAGTCAAGCTCTTTATGAATGCCATCCTTGAGAAGATAGAAACCCATACAGTAGATAGGTATGCTCCCTAGACAGGTATTGGTAAGAATTTGTCTCCCACCAGAAGTCATATGTTTCCCCCCCAGGGGTCCAACCTTTTCCTAATCTTTTGTGCCAGAGGTCTAAACACCTCCATATTCAAATGTTTATAGCTCACTGGGATCCCCAAATAAGTCATTGGAAAGGACCCCAAAGCACAATTTAGCATGTTAGCCAACCTTTCTTTTTCTCCCTGGGATACCCCAAACACATATACCTCACTTTTGTGAAAGTTAATTTTCAAGCCTGTGAGCCATTCAAAGCAATATAAGATGAGTTTTAAGTTCCTAATATATTTTTCTTCGGGTTCTATCATGATGACTGTGTCATCAGTATACTGAATATGAGATATTCCTCCTTGTACAAAGTCATTCAGAACTCCCTTGAGGTGACCCCCATCAATACCTTTCTGAAGCAAAACACCTAAAGCATCAGCTACCAGGTTAAATAACAAAGGAGATAGGGGGTCCCCCTGCCTCAAACCTCTGTAAGTCCTAAAGTATGTGCTTCTCTCCCCATTCACGTTTATGCAGACTCTCCCTTCCCTAACAGTACTCATGATCCAATTTATCCATTTTTGAGGAAAACCCCTTCCCTTCATCACATCTTCTAAGAATTCCCATCTAACACGATCATAGGCTTTCTCAAAGTCAATTTTCAATATCAGACCCTTAGCTTTGCTCCTGTGAAGTTCATGGAGCACCTCATGTAGGACCACAACCCCTTCCAATATATTTCTCTCTTTAATGAATCCTGTTTGATTCTCTCCCACTATATTTTGAGTCACAGGCACCAATCTATTAGTCAAGACTTTGGTGAAACACTTATAGTCAACATTAAGCAGGCAGATAGGTCTAAACTGTTTCACAGTACTTGCTTCCTTAACCTTAGGGACCAGTGTAATCACCCCAAAATTTAATCTTTTTATATCAAGTTGATTATTCCAGAAGTCTTGAAACATTCTCATGAGATCAAGCTTAATGGTCTCCCAGCATTTCTTGAAAAAAGACACACTGTATCCATTAGGACCAGGTGCAGAGTTTTCCTTCATGTCCATCACAGTTGCCTTGATCTCCTCCAAACTAAAAGGTCTAATCAAGCTTAGCTTCTCCACTTCATTCAGACAGTACCCCTCAGGCCAAAAATTCTCCCCTAATTTTATTGCATATTCCCCCCCATCACCAAACAATTGCTTGTAGTAATCTACTATATGCTTTGTGATGTCTGCCTGAGCCCTCAACACTCCCTGTTCAGACTCCATATAGGTTATTGCATTCTTTTTCCTTCTCCCATTCACAAAAAGATGAAAGAAGCTGGTGTTAGCATCCCCTTGTAACACCCAGTTCTTCCCAGCCATCTGTTTCCACTGCAGTTTCTCCAAGTTTACAATTCCTCCAATTTCTTCTCACATCTAATTCTCTCATCCCATTCCTCCATGGAGAGTAGCCTTGTTTCGCTATTTTATCAATCTTTTCAATCCTCCGACCGGTAATGTTTTTAATCTTATTTTGCTCCCCATTCAACCTGAGATTCCATCCCCTCAAATATTGCCTTAGCCCCTGCAAACCATTATGCCAAGTATTCAAAGAATAGACAGGCTCCTTTTCCTTGTCCTTCATCTCGCAGCCACTTGTGTTGGATCATCTCCCCAAATCTCTCCAATTCAAACCATTTTTCTTGGAAAAAGAAATATTTAGCTCTTTGCTCCCCGTGTTCCCCGATCCAAGAGCAAAGGGGAATGATCGAGCCCACTCGGCTTTGTACCAAGCATAGCTATTGGTAAAGTGTAGATCCCACTCACGAGAGATTAACAATCTGTCCAATTTAACAAATAAAGGATCTTGTTGTTTATTAGTCCAAGAAAACTTGGTTCCCTTAATAAACATGTCCCTCAGCTGAAACTCCCCAATGAAATCATTGAAAAGGTTCATAAGTTTTGGGTCTCCCTGCCCTCTGCTCCTTTCCTTATTATCTCTAATCAGGTTAAAATCTCTCCCCCAAAACAATTGGTAAAGCAACCTGATTGCAGATACTGTGTAGACTATCTAAAAAATCCTCTGACAACTCATGATTTGCTGGGCCATACACATTCATGACCCAGAATCTGAAATTGGACACTCTGTCTCTGACAAGGACTCCCAGAACAAAATCAGATAGAATAGAATCTTCCACCTCAAAGTCATCCATTTTAATACCAGAGAGTAGGCCGCCTGAATGACCTTTAGCAGGTAACCATAGCCAATAAAACTCCCTACCACCAGATAACTGTTTCAACTCCCAGTCCTCAAAATTAGCCTTAATAGTTTCCTGTATAGCTATCAAATCCAAGCTGTCTTGAAGGACATGCTCCCCAACTAGATTTCTTTTCTTCTCCTTTCCCAATCCCCCGACATTCCAAAAAGGAGCCTCATTTTTGAAACATTGCCCCCACCCCTCTTCTTCAATAGCATTTTCAGTTTCAGCTTGTTTCTCCCTCATTAACAACTGAAATTCTCACACTATTATCAATAATCTCCATGGCCAAATCCTCTATTTGGTCCCGTGAAGTTATATTCTCCCTAGCCATTAGTTTTTCCAAGTAAATTTTATAATTTTTCTCACCAAAGCTCGCTCTAACCAGCTTCTTCACCTTAAACATATCAATTTGTATATCTAAATCCTCGAAACAACATTTAAATCTCTCAAAACAGAATTCGTTCGTAGGCATCGAATTATTAAGAATAGTAAAGGGATTTAGATCATTACCTTCTCCAGAAGATGAAGCCGAGCCCTTCTCCCTTGGAAGCCCCCTGGTCATATTGTCTCTGGCTGCCATCCTGGCAGATGCTTTAGCAGATACAGATATCCCATCCCTAGGAATCCTACTGCTAGTCCTGGAGGCCACCACAACAGTTCTAGCTTTCTTCTTTCTGTTTTCTTATTCTGTGAAACCTGCCAACCTTGACTCCCAGCTTCTTCATCAGATTCTCTACTCCCTTCAGACCAATTATCCATCATATCTTCTTCCCCTTGGTTGATGGGGCTGGATGGTTGTCATTGGTTTCTCAACACCCTCCAGCACCTTTTCCTGAGTCAAGCTTCCCATACTTTCTTTCTCAGCATTGGTCAGTAATTTAGGCCACTTACTCTTTTCCATTAACATAGGTCCATCTCTCCCATATACCAGCATTTGGTGCTCATCAGGCACCGGCTCCTGCTCCTCTATCCCATCTATAATCTGATTGTCTTCTTGAGGAGTATCCAGGAAGTCTGTATCCACATTGCCTTCTGCTTCTTCTATCAGTTCCAGTTTCCCCAAATTAGTAACATCCAAGATTCCCATTTCAGAATGAAAGGCAGCAATAGGGGTTGCTTTTTTGGGCTGTAGTTCATCATTAGGCTCTTCACCCCTCTGCTCCAAGCTTTCCTCCATATCTTCCCCATGAGAATATTCTCCCTCTTTATCCAAGCTTTCGATTCTGTCAAATTTACCCAAGGTTTTCCTATGCATATCCTTCTTCTGGTTCTTATCTTTATCTCTGTCTTGACCATCCTCAGGATTCCTTGGTCCAGGAGAGGGACCAACACCCCCACGTCCTTTGATTGTAGGTCTCCCTTCCGCTTCATATCTAACCATTACTCCTTCTCCATTGAAAAAAACCTCAATAGAACAGTTGAGAAGATTTGAGTTTCTACATCTCCCTTGCACCCTGACAGGACCATCTTTTATAAGGCTCACTTCATCAACCACCAGTGGTTCCATCACCAAGCCAGCCACAGCCTTCACAGCTTCCACTTCTAAAGCAAAATCTGGGATATTGTATATCTTCATCCAACATTTCTGTAGAATTGAAGTAGTCTCAGGATTTCTTTCTGTCTTGACAAGTTCCACCCTCAAGCCATACAACTTGGTCTTAAACTCCCCCACTCTAGTATAGGTATCAAGAGATTCTTTGTCTGGGAAGGTGACACAATAAACATTGTGCCCTATGCTTTTCACTTTGAAATCCCACTCCCTTTTCACTAAGTTCTGTAACTCCCTTTCCACCTTGTAACCATCAGCTTCTCCCTCAATTACTATAAGGATTCCAGCAGTTTGCACTACCTTGACAGCAGCATTAGGAATAATCAGCTCATAAAATCCCTGATCTTGAATACCAAACCCATACATCTTAATCTCCCTACTAACAGCATGAGCTTTGCAATCAGCAGCCATATGTGCACTCCCATTACATCTATAGCAAATAGACTCATTCTTGCAATCAATCTGTAAATGTCCTACTTGTAGACAGTTATAGCATCTCATGTCTTTCGGATTAGATGGACGATTACCTTCTTGATTTGTAGTCTTGGCAAGAGTAAACCTCCCTGCATCTTTCCCTGGATCCTGCCTTGCTTCCTGCCCCTGTGGACGTCGATCTTGACGAACACCAGTACTAGTACCCTGCCCACCCCATCTCCCAGCCATATTCGATTGATTTCTGAAATTCTGAGGAAATGGAGGGCGGTTACCATCTGAGCGCTCACCTCCAGACCAAGCAGTCCCACTCCTGCCCTGCTCCCTGTTCCCCTGGCTTGAGTTCTGAAGATTTCTCCCCTGCCGATCTTCTCTGACAGATCTCACTGGGCGATTACCTTGTCCCCTCCTATTCATCTCCTCTAACTCCTCTCCAAGAATATCATCATTATCTATCCACCCCTCTCGCTCCCAATCCTCCTGCTTCCTCTTCCCTCTCCTCCAATCCATGTGGTTTTGCACCACTTGCGTTAAGGTGGAAGTGAGCGGCGGCGGTGGGGGGAAAGCCCTCACTCTCCTCGCCGTGTGACCTAGTCTCCACACCTCTTCCCTGCTAGCTCTATAGCAGGTCTCCAAGTTCAGGGCCCCTTTAGGTATCCAGTAGAAACCTGGCTCCGGCCCAACTCGCGCCGGGCCCCTGGAGTGGTTAAACCTTATATCATTTTGGCCCACAACCTTTTTCTCTCCCCATTCAAAATTCTCCACATTCTCCCGGTTCTTCTGCTCTCCTAAACTTTTCTGTCTCCTCTGTGTACTCTGCTTTTCCAACTCCCGAGCTGCTCCCCATTGCACCTTCTCCATTCTGTTCATGGCTAATTCCAGGTTCATACATGCATTATCTAGCTCTTTCATGTCTGAGCCGTCATCTCCTCCTGACAAGTCCTGAGAATCGCTGTTGGAGCCTCCAAACAACTGCAATTTGATTTCATTTGCAACCATCTGTCGAGCATTCAGCTTCCCTCCTGAAGTAGTCGGAATATAAGCACCTCTGCCCAACAAGCTTTCCAATCCACCCGGAACCATGGTGAGTCTACGCTCTCGCATCCTCGCAGGTGGATCAACTCCCAAATGCGGCCAATCTCCCTGATCCAGAACAGGCTGAGTAGGTTGCGACTCCAAATTTGATGGATGAGACGACGAACTCCCCAATTGGAGCCCCCGCTGCTCATATCCCTGCTGAGTACCAGATTTTCCCACGATTCCCCCTGTTGACCGAGCAGCCCTCAACCCCTCTTCACGCGACGGGATCATCCCATGCGCTGCCCGCCAAGCGTCTCTGTCGCGAAGAGCCCTAAACAGAGGGTCCTCGCCCCGCGGCGACGCCGCCATGGCCGGAAAAGTGGACGGGAAGGGGAAAACTCACCGGTCAAACTGTAGAGCGTACTTTCCCGATTCGATTCTCCTAGGTTTGGCGGTCGGAGACCCCCTACCCCCGCCGGAATCCTCGCCGGAGTGCGCCCGCCTGTCGTGTCGCCGTCGGGAACGTCTCTCCCCTTTCAGCCTCCCTTCTCCAGGCCCACCTTAGCTATGGCATTGTTTCCACATGATTTATTTCAATCTCTGTACCGACGTGCCTCCTATTTTGGTTAGACATGTACTCTTCAAATTAGAAATACCAAAATCAAAATGCCCTTTTGCCTGTGGTTTGAATGACCGAACTATTGTGTATAAACAATTCCATCTTCATTTGTTGGCTATTTGCCTATTCCAGTTAGCTATTTGCCTATTCCAAAATATTGTTATTATCAATTCATAGTCGTAGAAATGTAAAAATGCCAACAAGCTCTCTCTGTTTATGTCCGTTAGCATTTCTACTTTATTTCAATCTCATCCATTTTGTCTCATCCATTTTGTCCTACATGTATGCAGCCAGTGGTTTTAGCATGTGGAGGCAGCCTTGGCCATGCATATTCTGTTGGCTGAGTGTGCTCATTGGTGTTTCTGATCATGACTGATCAAATGCTTATTACATTCACTATAGATATGCAGTTCCAACTATTTCTAGACCTATTGTCGATCAGTTTTGCTTCTTGCATTTCCTGTATCATCAGTTTCTCAAGCAGGCGATCAATAAAACACAGGTTCGCAACAAGAATTATGTGTCTCTGCTACCAAAACAAACAGAGACATCGCTCTCCTGCAGACTTACTTAAGACAACGTAAGTTTCTGTGGCTAATCCTCATCATGATTTCAGATTCATTTCTATAGCTTTAGCTATATACAATGTCAGCAAGGCAGCTAGCATGTTTTTTTCCTGATATAGCTTTCATGATGAATATTTACTTTTACTTCATTGTTCACTTAATTGTAGTAAGAAAGAGCTAGAATCAATGCTTACTTTCATGATGAATATTTACTTTTACTTCATTGTTCACTTAATTGTAGTAAGAAAGAGCTAGAATCAATGCTTACTAATCTGCTCTGCCTTTCAATCCTCCTATTTGCTTATGTGGTGGTATTTAGACACGGCATAGTATTTTCTGGGATTATGCTCGTGCTGGCGCTGATTCTTGTATGATATTTGTAATGTCAATTCTATGAATGACTTACCTCTGTCTAACAATTTTTTTCTGATTCCTAGGATAAAACGATACTTAGTTAATAATAGTACACCTCAAAAAAGATATCATACAAGGTTCAAAAACATCCATGCCCTTCTTTAATATGCTCTTTCATTCAGCCCTCATTTGCATAGCCCTCTACATGTTCCTTTATACGCAGTTCCTGAATGTATCAAAGTAAAGTGTTCCCCGTCATATTCAGTTCATTCTATCTACTCATAGTCACTGTACATTTCATAAATGACTTGCCATCTATACAGTACATTTATCAGCTATCTGATTCGTCCAACGTACTCATTTTTCATATGGTTTATAGGTTTCTTTCCAAAAGAACAACCTGGTTGTTTCGCCCGACAAAAGTGTACCATACTTACCACATTACTTTATGAGTGATCACACCAATATATTGTTTGTCAACTGTTATTTATGTGTAGTTTCAGAATCTGCCTGCCATGGAATGTGGTTAATAATTTCCCACCTGTTTATAGTTCACTGCTCACATCTTAGTTCGAACGGTTCTTTGGTTGCTAAAGGATTTAGCTCTCCACCTCATTTCTAGGTATGATATCATTATCTCCGCATGCTGGTTATCCTCATTCAGCCCTCATTTGCATAGCCCTCTACATGTTCCTTTATATGCAGTTCCTGAATGTATCAAAGTAAAGTGTTCCCCGTCGTATTCAGTTGATTCTATCTACTCATAGTCGCTGCACATTTCATAAATGACTTGCCATCTATAGAGTACATTTATCAGCTATCTGATTCGTCCAACGTACTCATTTTTCATATGGTTTATAGGTTTCTTTCCAAAAGAACAACCTGGTTGTTTTGCCTGACCAAAGTGTACCATACTTACCACATTACTTTATGAGTGATCACACTAATATATTGTTTGTTAATTGTTATTTATGTGTAGTTTCAGAATCTGCCTACCCCAACTTGCTTGGGACAAAAAGGCTATGTTGTTGTTGTTTCAGAATCTGCCTGCCATGGAATGTGGTTAATAATTTCCCTCCTTATAGTTCACTGCCCACATCTTAGTTCGAACGGTTCTTTGGTTGCTAAAGGATTTAGCTCTGCACCTCATTTCTGGGTATGATATCATTATCTTCGCTTGCTGGTTATCCTCTAAAATTCATCAAAGCCATCTACATCACCTAAGGTAATTATGATCTGCACAGCTTGTCAGACAACCTGTGATTTTCCCTTTTTGCATTGAAATGATTTTCAGGTTTGTATCTAAAATCTCAAAAAAAAAAATGATCAGGTTTAACGGGATGGAATTTGCTGTTTTTTTTTATTGTTCCTATATAATGGCTCCGGCCAATGTTTTGTTCATTGTAGGACGATGGGACGTAATATACATATGGCACAATAAACTACCTTCTTTCTCACTGATGTGTTTCTTGGGATTTTTTTATTTTTAACCTTTTTTAATAATATTTTTAAAACAATTGTGAAGTAATTTTTTAAAAAAACTAACCGTTTTTAAGGCGGCGCCGTCACCCACGACGCCACATTTCTACGCTGTGGCACCATACATGTCGACGCCACGGTCTGATGACGTGGCCAGCATATGGCGCCACACTGTGGCGCTGTGGCGCCGTGCATGGCGGCACCACAGGCTGTCGTGTTCTTCCGCACCGTGAGATTGAGTGAGTGGTGCCTAGTAGTACTGTTTGGTGCCGTGGCGCGTCAACACATGCAAATTAAAGGTACCAGCAGCGGACAGCTAGTGCTCTGCATGTCAATTTCCAACAGCCACGGCCCCCAGCCATAAATAGGCCATGTCACATCTATGCACGTAGTAGAGAAAACAGTGCATGCTCGCGTCTCTCCGATTGAAAAAGTTGAACACCACAAAGTTGAACACCATAGAGCTCTCCCATATGACACACTTACGACCACCTGTTTCCACCAAGCGTGGTAGGTGGCTAGTAGGGTCAAATCAACTAGCCCCTACTCCCACCGTTCCACAAATAAACGCAATTTTTTTAATTCTACGATTACTATTTGACCATTCGTTTTATTTAACTTTTTTATGCAAATAATAAAATAAATAAATTATTATGAAAATGTCTCTAATCACAAAATAAGTCATAATAAAATAAATAGCATTTATTAAATTTTTTTGAATAAGACAAACGGTCAAACAAGAATCGTCAAAGTCAAAACATTGCGTTTATTTGTGGGACGGAAGGAGTACGAAAAAACGCAATTCTTTGACTTCCAAGTATCGCGTTTGACCGTCCGTCTTATTTATACAAAATTTTTAAATAAGACGGACAGTCAAACGCGATACTTGAAAGTCAAAGAATTACGTTCTTTCGTGGGATGGAGGGAGTACTCTTCTTTTCTAAAAAGAATGCAATTTTCCCTTCTTAAGTCATTTTTTTTGACAACTTCATATATATTATATATTAAGGCAGCCAAATTACAAATAGGTCTTCCAAGGAAGACCAAGTTATATCATGGTCCTATGACCGAAAAAGAAGACAACAGCGTTGACTAAGGCGCGGTGTAGGACTAATCTGCCGGTGAGGGGTATTCGCAGGGGCGTCAAAGACGCATGCACCTAGATGGACTGACCGCGCATAGCGACGGTGAAAAGAGGGCAGGTGGCGCCGTCAAAGAAGAAATATGCCGGCAACCGAAGGATAGTTTTGTTGTCGTCGCCGGAGGTAGATGGAGCTCGTACCTAAAACCCAGGTGGAGGCAGATATGTCGAACCAAAGCCAAAGATATAGCTGACTAGTTGAAGTACTAGAAGTCATCAGGACGGTAGGCTGCACTGCATGACGATGTGTCCCTTTCGGAGTCAAAGGCCAATAATAGGCCACGTATAGGGCCTGCACACAAAGCCATGCCATTCTTTGCGGACTGCACGCGTCTTGATTTGGAGGATGGGAGAAGCAGTCAGCACAGGAGGCTTCTGTCCACCACACAGCACGGACAACGCTTCGACGCGAAGGAATGCCACATGTGCGGCCCCCACACAACAGCCGCTGGATCCCACCTTGAAGCACCCAGGCTCCTCTTTTTTTTTTACAGTGAAAACCAGAGAAATTCATTAGCAGCAAACTGCTGCAACAAGAGTACAAAGTTCTATGGATACATCATTTAGTAGTTCAATCAGAGGGCAAACATACCGATGGTTAGGATTGATACAGACTATTTGCATTGCCCTAGACGTGCTACCACAAAACCTGAAGGCTGAGGTTGCTAAGGAATGAGCAACTAGGTTTTTCTCTTTGTCTATCTTGAGGACCGAATAGTTGGCACCTTGAACATGGTTGAGGAATCTCTGGGAGAACGGTTTTATTCTATAATCTGGTGGGTGATCAGGATTCCCTTTGCTGAGATAACCTGCCATAACTTGGCTATTGTCGGGTACCTAGATTAGGGGGGTCCTAAACGAGGCGAATTAAAGACAAGCAAATCACCCTCACCCCTCTCGAAAAAACCGAAATACTAACTAAGCTGAAGAAATCCCAATCCTCCTCGTACTGGGCCGACGCGCAAATCAGGGCCATAAACCACAAGGCCCACCAACTCGAGCGGCGGCCGCCCGCCCGCTCGAGACAAAAAGTACGGAAACTGCTCGAGCGAGCGAGCCGCTCGATACGATGACGCAAACCGCTCGAGCGGGACGTAAACCGCTCGAGCAAGCGACCGCTCGAGCGGGACGGAGAACGCTCGAGCGGGCAGTTGCTCGAGCCCACTCTCAATCATTGCCTACCCAGAGCTCGCACGTGGCTACAGGACTCGAGCAGTGCCAACGTACGCTGACACCACCTAACCCCATGGCTACAGAACCCGCAGTGGTGGAGTATACACCGGTAGCATCACCATTACGCTGTCCATCTCCCGGATTCAGGGATGGCGACCGCTCTCGGCTATACCTTGCACTGTGCCACGTATGGCACCTCACTTCGAACCCCATCATCCACTCTCCGTACCACCAACTACATCGTCCCGTCCCGTCGCTCGGATCATTGCCCTCTCGAGGCGGCCTCCAACCACTCGAGAAGTGATGGCAGACGCGACCTAAGTATGGGACGCACGGCGCCCGTCTTTCCTACCCCGACGGCCATACAACGGAGTTCCCGGCGCACGTGCTCGACTACGACGGTGCCATACCCCAACTACGTCGCCCACGACCAAGGAGGTCAAGCGAGGCCATCATCAACCACGCTGCTACAGGCTCGAGCCAGACCAAGCGGAGCATCTACAGTCTCGACGACTTGACGTGGTGTATGTAGCTCGACGTCACACCTACGATAGCCCTATCAACTCTGTACTCCTGAGCCTCCTTTGGCCTATAAAAGGGGACGCCAGGACCAAGCCTAAGAGAGAGACACTCTCACGCGTTTACGCCTCTACTCACCCTCATTTGCTAAGTCCCAGGACTACCTTGTACTCACCCCTGTACAAGCACCCCGGTGCAAGATAATACAAATCTCCCCCCTCTGCTGGACGTAGGGCATTTTTTGCCTGAACCAAGATAAACGCTTGTGTCCATCTTGCATCACCATCCGGATTAGGGAGCACGCATTAGAAATTCACTCGTTGGTGTTATACCCCCCGGGGTACGAAACACTGACAGTTGGCGCGCCAGGTAGGGGTTCCGCGTGTTTCACCCGATTCCCGCCGTTTTCCGGATGGCATCACTTGATTCCTCACTTCCATTCGCCACGGTGATCTGGTTTGGGAGCCTAGAGTTCGTGTCACTCGGCCCGGGCACGATATGACTCTGCTCTCGATCGGGGAACCAGGTGGGGGACGCTCGTCACCTCCACACGCTGGTGGGGTCGCTCGACGACCACGCCACCACGGCTCGCCACCACGACGCCGTCACAACCAGCATCAGCATCACCGACAACAGGCACAGGGCCTTGTGCACCCTGCTCGTGCGCCCTCCCGGCCAGACACCGCAGTACGCCCGGCCAAGGGGCCAAGTGTGCGGCGGGGGGTGACGCATGGACAGGAGGTCCTCGACATGGACCCTGGCTTCACGTACGCCATGCGTTCGCCGAGAGAGCCCGGCATGGCGCCTCGAGCGCGCGCACGGCCAACGTCGCCCAACCTGTTGCCGCACGGGATCTACCGAGCCCGTCGCAGGCTCCCGTTCGGACTCACCAACGCCGCCACTACGTACGCCAACGAGGTCCGGGCAGCCTTGGGATCGCAAGAAGGGAGCCCCGGCCCCCTCCTGCGTGCCACCATGGACCTGGAGATCATGTGGCCGGCGTCGGTGGACTGCGGGTTCGACAGAGCGCCTGGCTCGCAACGTCGCAACACGGTCGGGGATATGCGCCGCTGGATCGAGGAGGAGAGCACAGGGAGGCCCTGGACGCCGTCCAGCGCTAACCCAGACTCTGATGACTCGGACTCAGGGTGCTATGACCCGGCTCGTGAGTGCTTTCACCTCAACAACGACGTCCCGTCGGATGAGGAGACCAGAGATGGCGCCGCCGCGGTAGTCCCTGCAGCCAACCGGGCGGACGTGACCCCAGCGATCGGGACATCGGCAGCTGGAGCCTTGCTGGTGATGGAGCCGCGTGGACCACCACCACCACAAGCACAAGACGACCCGCGACCTGAAGACGACGCTCGAGCGGCACAATGGGCCCAGCTCAGGGAGATTGAGGCCAAGATGAACGAGGAATCTCTCCGGGATTTTGCTCGACGCTTCTCCAAGCTGCGCACCGAGCTGCCGCACATCCCAGACCATGACGTCATCCTAGCGTTTGTCTCAGGCACCACCTGCAAAGAGCTCGTGCGGGAGCTCGGGCGCAACCGCCCAAAGACGGTCAACGAGCTCATGGATGTCGTCGCCGACTACGCTGCCGGCGACGAAGCCGTGGGGGCCTTCTTTGGCGGGACCGGGAACAAGGCCGCTCCTCCCCCGGGAGGCGGTGAGGGCTCGAGCAAGGCCCAGAAGAAGAACCAGAAGAAGAAGAAAGGCAACCTGCAAGGCAAGCGCGAGGGCACGGAGGACGAAGTGGCCGCTGCCGAACGCAAAAAGCCTAGACCCCCACCGGAGGGGGGCGTCTTCGACAAGATGCTAAAGCAGCCCTGCCCATACCACAAGGAACCGGCCAAACACAACCTCGAGGACTGCCGTATGCTTCGAGGCTACTTCAAGAAAATCGGCCTTGATAAGGACGACGGCAAGAAGGACAAGGGCAACGACGATCAAGCCAACGACAACGACGACAATGGGTACCCGCCCATCACCGAGTGCTACATGATCTATGGCGGTCCCTCCACCCAAATGACACGTCGATAGCGGAAGGCCGAGCGCAGGGAGGTCTTCTCTGTGAAGCCCGCCACGCCTCGATTCCCCGACTGGTCGGATGCTCCCATTACATTCGACCGTGATGATCATCCAGACCACGTCACCAACCCCGGCTCATACCCTCTCGTCGTCGCCCCGATCATCCTCAACGCCCGTTTTACCAAAGTCCTTATGGATGGAGGCAGCAGCCTCAACATCATCTACATGGAAACCCTCACCCTGCTCGGCCTCACAAGGGCTGACCTCCAACCGAGCACCGGGGGCTTCCACGGAGTGGTCCCTGGCAAGAAGGCACTCACGATCGATCGCATAGACCTCCCCGTCGTCTTTGGGACGCGCTCGAACTTCCGTCGAGAGGTCCTAACTTTTGACGTGCCCACTTTCGAGGGGTCATACCATGCCATCCTGGGCAGGCCATGCTACACAAAGTTCATGGCCATCCCCAACTATGCCTACCTCAAGCTCAAGATGCCGGGACCAAAGAGAGTCATCACTGTCGGCTCCACGTACGAACACGCCTATCACTGTGATGTGGAGTGCGTCGAGAACGGGGAGTCACTGGCGAACGTGATGGGAACCTCTGAAGACTTGGCCATGATGCTCGACCACATGGCGGCTGAGGCCTCTGCTCCAACACCCAAGCGACAGGCTGGCAACTTCGAGCCCGCTGAAGATACCAAGAAGATCCCGCTCGATCCAAGCTCCTCGGGGAGAAGACGCGATCATCGCCGCCTCCTCGACAAAAATAGGAAGCAGTGCTCGTCGACTTTCTCCGCGCAAACGCCGACATGTTTGCGTGGAGTCCTTCGGACATGCCTGGCATACCGAGGGATGTCGCCGAGCACGCCTTGGAGATCCGCCCTGGTTCAAGACCTGTCAAGCAACGCCTACGCCGCTTCGACGAGGAGAAGCGCAGAGTCATCCGCGAGGAGGTCGAGAAGCTCGAGAAGGCCGGATTCATCAAGGAGGTACATCATCCCGAGTGGCTAGCTAATCCTGTATTAGTAGAGAAGAAGAATGGGAAAATGAGGATGTGTGTAGATTACACTAGTTTAAATAAAGCTTGTCCCAAGGTCCCATTTCCTTTACCTCGAATAGATCAGATTGTTGATTCCACTGCGGGATGTGAAGTACTTTCCTTTCTCGACGCCTACTCTAGCTATCACCAAATCAAGATGAAGGAGTCCGACCAGCTCGCGACCTCTTTCATCACCCCTATCGGCATGTACTGTTATGTCACGATGCCTTTCGGTCTTCGAAACGCCGGGGCAACATATCAGCGTTGCTTGTTACATGTTTTTGGCAAACATATAGGAGAAACGGTTGAGGCATACGTAGATGACATCGTTGTCAAGACACGTAAGGTCGAAAACCTTGTCGAGGACCTCAAATTGACGTTCGAGTGCCTTAGGGCTAAGAACATCAAACTGAACCCCGAGAAGTGCGTCTTTGGAGTGCCTCGAGGCATGCTGCTAGGCTACATCGTTTCCCAGCGTGGGATCGAGGCCAACCCTGAGAAGGTCACGGCCATCATGCGGATGGGGCCGATTCGAGACCTGAAAGGGGTGCAGAAGATCACAGGATGTCTGGCCGCCCTTAGCCGATTCATCGCACGCTTGGGAGAAAAAGCTTTACCTCTGTACCGACTCCTCAAAAAATCCGAGCATTTCACATGGACACCCGAGGCGGAGGAAGCCCTCTCGAGGCTGAAAAGCACGCTTTCCTCCCCTCCCGTGCTCGTGCCGCCTCGACCAGCTACGCCAGACCAACCCACCGAGCCACTGCTCCTCTATATTGCCGCAACAACACAAGTGGTCAGCGCGGTTATAGTGGTCGAGAGGCAGGAGGAGGGACACGCGCTTCCCGTCCAACGGCCGGTGTATTTCATCAGTGAGGTGCTCTCAGATGCCAAAATTCGATACCCCCATATCCAGAAGTTGCTCTACGCAATCGTGCTCACCCGTCGAAAGCTCCAACACTATTTTCTTAGCCATCCGGTGACAGTGGTAACATCATTCCCGCTTGGGGAGATTATCCAAAACCGGGAAGTCGTGGGTCGAATCGCCAAGTGGTCGGTCGAGCTCATGGGCGAGACCATCACTTACGCCCCTCGAAAGGCTATCAAATCCCAAGTGCTGGCCAACTTTGTGGCTGAATGGACCGATGTCCAACTACCCCCAGTACAAATTCAAGCCGAACTGTGGACCATGTACTTCGACGGGTCGCTCATGAAAACAGGAGCGGGTGCGGGCCTGCTCTTCATCTCGCCCCTCGGAGAGCATATACGCTACGTGCTGCGGATCCACTTTGCCGCCTCAAACAACATGGCAGAATATGAGGCGCTTGTCACAGGGTTCGTATCGCCATCGAGCTCGGGATTCGACGCCTCGATGCTCGAGGTGACTCACAACTTGTCATCGACCAAGTAATGAAAGCCTCGAGCTACCATGATGAAAAGATGGAAGCATACTGCAACGAGGTGCGCAAACTAGAAGCAAACTTCCATGGCCTCGAGCTCAACCACATCCCGAGACGCTTCAATGAAGCTGCTGACGAGCTGGCCAAGATCGCGTCGACTCGAGCACCGCTCCCCCCAAATGTCTTCTCGAAAGATCTCCACGAGCCATCTGTGAAGTGGGACCCGGGGGCAGGGGCAGGACCAGCTGTCGAGCCCGCTCCTACGACCGAACCCCCCTCGACGGGGGCCACAGTCATGGAGATCGACCAAGTCACGAGCCCACCAGCTGACTGGCGTGCACCATTTCTCGAGTATCTCATCCGAGGGGAGTTGCCAGAGGATCGAACAGAGGCAAGACGACTGGCTCGACGAGCCAAGACTTACGTTCTTTACGGAGATGGCAGAGAGCTCTATCGCCGGTCGTAGGAGCGGGCTCGACAGCTCTATCGCCGGTCCTTGGCGTACTCCAGCGGTGCATCTCGATCGAGGAAGGCAGGAGACTGCTCAGAGATATGCACTCGGGGGCTTGTGGCCACCACGCTGCTCCAAGGACCCTTGTCGGGAACGCATTCCGTCAAGGCTTTTACTGGCCCACTGCTACTGCTGACGCCATCAAGCTTGTTCGAGCGTGTGAGGGATGCCAATTCTACGCCAGGCAAACACACCTTCTCGCACACGCACTCCAAATGATCCCCCTCACTTGGCCATTTGCGGTCTGGGGGCTCGATCTGGTCGGACCCCTCAAAAAGACGACAGGGGGCCACACCCACTTGCTCGTAGCCATCGATAAGTTCACTAAGTGGATCGAGGCCAAGCCCATCACCAACATCCGCTCGGAACGAGCGGTCGAGTTCTTCACCGACATTATCCATCGCTTCGGAGTCCCTAATGTCATCATTACGGACAATGGCACCCAGTTCACAGGCAAGAAGTTCCTAGACTTTTGCGATCGGAACCACATCCGTGTGAACTGGTCGGCAGTCGCCTACCCTCGAACTAACGGCCAAGTCGAGCGCGCAAATGGCATGATCCTGCAAGGTCTCAAACCAAGGATTTTCAGACGCTTGAACAAACACGGCAACAAGTGGGTAGCTGAACTCCCATCTGTCCTGTGGAGCCTGCGGACGACCGAGAGTTGAGCCACTGGGTTCACCCCGTTTTTCTTGGTCTATGGGTCTGAGGCCGTCCTCCCCACTGATCTCGAATACGGGTCCCCTCGACTCAAGGCCTACAACGAGCAGACTAATCAGGAGAGGCTGGCAAACACCATCGACCAAGCAGAAGAAGCTCGAGACATGGCGCTCTTACATTCTGCGCGCTATCAGCAAAAGCTACGGCAATATCACGAGAAGAGCGTGCGCAAGAGAGATTTCAAGGTCGGCGATCTCGTGCTCCGTCGACGACAAGACAGCAAGGGACGCCACAAGTTGACTCCTCCATGGGAAGGTCCTTTCATCGTGGTCAAGGTGCTGAAGCCGGGAACGTACAAGTTAGCAAAAGAGGACGGCTCGACCATCACCAACGCATGGAACATCGAACAGCTACGTCGCTTTTTCCCCTAGGCCTCGATACCTTGTACATATTCCATTTAAATTGTACCGCTAGTGTGAATAAATAAGTCAGTTTCTCACTTTTTGTTCATACGCAAGGTGGGCTCGACTTTGTTTTCACAAAGTCAAGCCCCCCTCGGTGGCTAGACCAGGGGGGGAACCCCCCTGAAGTCCTCGAAAAAATGCACCTAGTTTTTTCGAAAACGACGCTCGACGTAATTTTCCCCTCCTCGCCTCGAAATTTTTCGTAAGACTAAGTGTTTGCGTCACCTCGAGCTCACCGAGCCAGGGCGATCGAGCACAAGGCTTCCCACGCTTCCGAGCTACGGCACCCTAACTCATCCTCTCTCGAAGAAGTTCGAGCACAACGCCAACACTTGGCTAAAACAAAATAAAGGCAGGAAACGGGAAGTAAAATCGAGCACAAAGCTAAAACATGACGATCACAAAACTTCCGCGTGTCGTAATTTAAGGCCACTTAGGCCACTTCCATAATCAAAAGTACTTACAAGGGCCTTGCCGCCCGGATTTCGGCTCGCAGGCCGGATAAAATCTACTCTGCGTCAGGCGGAAGGACTTCCTGCAGCAGATCGCCTCCAAGACGTGCGCCCGGTTCCTCCGCCTCGGCCTTGAGCTGCTCGATCCGGGGGTTGACCCCTCCTTCCTGCTCGCCCTCAACGTAGGCGAAGCCGCCCGCGACGGCCTCCATCCCGGCCCGGGCCTCCTCCCTCGAGACGCTAAATCCCGAATAGAAGATCGCCATTGTCCGGCGCGCAGCAAAGACAAGGGCGTCCGGGACACGACCTCGCAGAGAGGCGCCGAACTCGAGGACCCGGCTAGCATAGCTCTGGCCAGCACCCGGCCCCTCGACATCCACCACCGCTGGGAAGCCCCACTTGGCGCTGAGAGTGTCGATGGCGCCAGTAATGCGGGCCTTTGCCGAGATCACGCCTTCAGCCAGCGCACGGGTGGAGTTGGCGAGCTCACGCGCGTCGGCCAGGCTCGCCTCCAAGCCTGAAAAAGGATGACAAGAACCAAATGCTCAATCGGATGCTCGAGCCACACGCATGAATCAGTGCACGAGAAAAGGACCAAAGGACTCGAGCACTTACCGGTGCAGCGTTCGAGCGCCCGCGCGAGCTCAGCCTCCTTTCCCCGGAGGGCGCGCTCGACGTCGCGTTTCTCCACGCTCAGCTCCTCATAAGCCTTGCCGGCGCCCTGGATAGCGAGGTCCTTCGTCGTCATCTCTAAACGGAGGTTCACCGCTTCCGTCTGGAGACCGTTGGCCCGCACTTTTTCTGCTTCAAGCGCGCTGGCAAGGGCTTCTTTCTCGGCGGCTTCCCGGGCAACCGATGCCTGGAGCTCCTTCACGTAGGCCTCGACGCTGGCCTTCTCCTTCTGAAGCTGCTCCATATCCTGGCACTTGGCCTTATAGCTCTGCAGCGCGACAGCCGCGTCCTTCTTGAGCTGCTCAAAGGCTGCGTGCAGCTGCGCGTACTTCTCGCCTGCCTCCTGCCGCGCCGCCCCGGCCTCCTGCGCCACCCGAGCGAGCTCATCTCGAGCTTTCTTGGCATCTTCCTTGGCGGTGTCCAGGGCCACGTTGGCCTCTCGAAGGAGCCGGGCAGACCGGTGCAGCTCCGCCTCAGCGTCTCGCCCCAGGCGCACGTATCGCCGGATCTCGTCCTCACTCTCACGGAGAGCATGGATGTGAACCGACTTGGCATATGAGCAGCTTTCCGCCGTCTGAGCCGCGAAAAAGAAAAAAAAATCATCATCAAACACGAACGACGACAAACCTGAACAAAAAATGGGGCTGTGCTCAAAAGTACTTACAGAGGAAATCCGGGGCAGGTCCTTAGAAACGAGCGACAGAGCGACCCTCAGAGCACGCTCGAGCCACTGCCGGCGCTCTTCGGCCTCCACGCGCGCCTCGAGCTCCTTTTGATCGTTCATCACGATCGCGGGAGCTTCATGGTCGAGGGGGTCGGGGAGCACCAGCGGCGGCCTTTCCCACAGAGGGAATTCCTCCCGCGCCTCCTTGTCGACGGAGGAGTGGAGCCTCCTCGCTGCCTCCAAATCAACGCCCGCCGTCACCACCCGCTCAGCCAAGGATATCGGGCGCCGCGGCTGGCTTTGGGAAGAAGACGCCTCCAAGGCGAGCACCCGTGCCTCGAGCCGCCTCCGTTCTTCGATAGAGGCAGTGGAGGGCTCAACAGGACCTAGACCAGCCGACCGCATATGGCCATCGACAAGGGCAGACGCCGTTTGCCTCCTCTGGGCCTCCTCCCACTGGTCGGCCTCGGACATAGTAGTGAACTCCACCTCGCCCGTCGTCGAGTCGGGCACGAGGTGAGGCACCACGACCTCCCCTAACCGCGGCACGAAGTGAGGCTCCTCCCTGTGCTCGCCCCCCTGGTACTTGTCGCCGCCTGCAGCGGCGGGCGACTCCGCTTGCCGCCCCACGTCCAGCTGCAGCTCCTCTTGCTCAACCCGCGGCTCTACTTGCGGCTGACTCTCCTCGACGCCTGTGGCGGCAGGCTGCACCACCGGTCCCACCTGCTCCTCCACCGACTCCTCCGTCAACTCCCCTTCCCGTATGACGGCAGGATGCTCCTCGAGTGCACCCACTCGAGCAGCAGCTTGGGCCTCCATGTCCCGAGGGAGAGTTGGGGCCTGGCTTGGTTGAGGCTCAGGCACCGGATCCGCCTCCTGCATCTCCACATCTCCCACCGGCCGATCAGTGGCAGCCGGTACCTCCTCCGCCTCCTTCTCTCTAAGCTCTTCCTCGAGCTGGCACAGACCGGGCGGCCAGGAAGACTTGGCGCCCGAGCTCGGACTCTCCTCGAGCACGATGGGCTGTAGCTCCGATCCGGCCCCCGTCGCCGGCCCTGGCATCATTGCCCCTTGGCCGCCTGCCGCCACGTCACCCAGCGCACCTGACGATATCGGGGTCTCGGGCGGGAGAGTGGCCGAGACCGTCATGGTGGTGGCGTCCTTCTCCTCCGCTGCTACCTTGGCCACATCCCCGGCACCTGCACGGGACGCAGCTGCCATCAGCCTACCGCGCTTAAGCGCATCCTTGGCCCGCTCTAGCCAATCTGGAGCAGAGGGG
The DNA here is from genome assembly GCA_018135685.1 of Themeda triandra. Taxonomy (NCBI): domain Eukaryota; kingdom Viridiplantae; phylum Streptophyta; class Magnoliopsida; order Poales; family Poaceae; genus Themeda; species Themeda triandra. The sequence continues at coordinate 248,802 of JAENPR010000330.1, read as the reverse complement.
GGGAGGGTCACTCCACCTGGCATCGACGGGGCGCCGCTCGATCCTCCCGCAGTCCTCAGCCTCTTAGTAGGCACCATGGAGGGGAGGGAAGGTAGAGTCTGCAGAAGGCGTTTAGTCCTGGAAGAAAGAGAAAAACAAAAACTCATTATGACCGAGCACTCACACACGGACGAAAAAGTGAATATAATAGGGAAGGCCGACCAGAAGACTTACCCTGCAGACGAGGCAGCGCCACTCGAGCCGGCCGGCTTGCTCGAAGCGCTCGGGGGCTTCCGAGCCTCAGATGCTCCCCTCGAGTCACTCGAGGACTTGGGGATCTCGAGCCCACCACCCGCGCCGCTCGGGGGCTTCGAGACCTGGGCAGCCACCCCCGTACTAGCCGACTCCTTGGACGGCGCAGGCACAGCGTCCCTCGCGGGGTCCTGGGACCTGCCGGTTGAGGATCGCTCAGCTCGACGGTCGCCAGTGGGATCCCGGCGCTGCTCGCCGGACTGTGCGGAAATTGAAGTGCGCACATACGCAGCCTCCTGCTGCCGGGTGTGCGCGCCCGTGGTAGACGAATGGTGACGGGAGGAAGATTCCCGCCGCGTCGGAGATGGCGCCCGCCCGCCGTGGTCAGGATGACGGGTCGATTCCTCTCGCCGTCCTCCTTGTACCGGCGATGGCGAGCGAGTGCGGTGGCTGGAGCATTTAGTCGCCCCTCCTCGTTGCCTCGATTGGGCCGGCGACGGCGCTCGAGCGCCGCGGCTCGACGACTCCTCCCGACGACCCGCCTGGACCAGCGACGAGTCGCCACGCAGAACGCCTGGCGCCAAAGGCGGCTCCTGCACGCGAGAGCGAGCAGGTGTCAGGGCTCGAGCGGCGGCGGCACCATCGCTGTCGGACGCTTCGTCATCTTCCTCATCATCGTCGCCCTCATACTCGTCGGTCGACTCGAGACTGGAACTCCAGTCGGTCGGATCCGCCGCCAGACGTATTTCGCGCGCCCGGCGGCGCCTAGCCCTACGCTTCTGAGTCTCCTCTAAAGTGAGAGCTTTCTTCGCTTTCTCTTCCTTTTTTGAGAGCACGGCAGCGTGAGCTCGTTCGCCCCTCAGGCGTCTTACCTCGCGGTCGGGCGCATCCTCCTTCACCGGGGGCCTCGACTCCGCGTGGTCGATGATGTTCTGGAAAAAAAGAACAGGTCTCGATAAAGGTTGCTCGAGCAAAAGATACGACGAAGAGACGGTCTCGAGAAAACTTACATAGCCCAGCAGGTTGTACTCCGGGCGCATGCGGAAGAGCCCTACTTGGTCCTCGCCAAAATTCCTCCCGGCGTCGATCGCATCGCGCACTCGAGCCACGATTGTGGCAACCGGGAGGGGCGTGTCCGACATCCTGCTGGCCTCGAGCGCCGCGGGATCGGCGTTCTCCGTCATCTGGTCGAGCCGCAACGGGCGCTCGGCGAGCGGAAGCACCCGGCGGCCGTGGAACTCTGCGACAACATGCGCGATGTTGAAGAAAAGATTGCCGGACCTCTTGTTGCGAGGCTCGGGATGGCGTCGAGCAGGGGGTTCATACGGGGCCGGCGCGCCGCCGGCCGTGCGCCCAGTTGAAGCCAGGCGCGGTAAGCACAGCGCCGGTGTACTCCGGGAAAAGGCCTCCCTCGTTGCGGAGATAGAACCACTCCCGGTCCCAGTTGGCGTTGTTCGACGACCACGTGCCGGATAGCCAACATTCCTTCCTCTTCAACCCAAGCGAGCAGGAGCCCGCTCGAACATAGCGGCGGATCTTTGGCTGCACCTCCTTCTCCTCCTCCTCTTCCTCGTCCTCCTCCTCGTTCTCCTCCTCCTCTTCCTCGTCATCATCATCACCATCGTCATCGGCGACCTTCTGGTTTTTCACCGCCTTGGTGAAAAGCGTCGCCTTGAAGACGTGGGTAAACAAGTCCCACTGCGGCGCCATCCCCAGATACCCCTCGCACACGGCAGCGTAAGTAGCCGCGAGCGAGATGGAATTGGGGTTGAAATGCTGGAGCTCGACCCCGAAATGGTGGGGGAGCGCCCGCATGAAGCGGCTCGGCCGCGCACCAAGTCCCCGCCGGTGGAACCTGATGAAGCTCAGAATGTAGCCCTGCGGAGGATTGGGCTCAAGGTCGCCGTCGTCCGGCACCCTCCACTCTGGTAACCCCTCCGCCGGATTGGGCGGAAGTAACCCGCCGTTCACCAAGTTGAGCAGCATCCCCTCGGTCACTGTAGACCAAGGCCACGGGAGCGCGTCCGCCATCACCACCGGCACGGAAGGCTTGGCGGCGCCCTTGCCCTTGCCCTTGCCCTTACCGCCGGCGCCCTGGCTGGAGCTCTGGCCCGTCTTCTTGGTTGACCTCCCCATGGCGGTGACGGGAGCGGAACAATGAGAGCAGCGGCGGCGGAACACTAGGAACGGTGGCGCCGGGAACGGTGGCGCGGAAGACGGATACGATCGCGGGTTAGAACAGCACCGGCGGTCACGGGCGGCGGTGGCGGCAGCGATTGCAGAGGGCGGCGGCGGCAGATTGGATCTACAGCAAAGCGCGACTGGAGCAAAAAGCAGCAGGGAAGGCAAGAATGCAGGGAAGAAGAGCCAGGAGCCTGCTCCCCCAAATTTATAGGGCCCGAGCCGATCCGCGTGAATCGCATCCGACGGCCCAGATCGCACCATCCAACGGCTGTGCACCCCCGGCGGACTCGGCTAAAACGGTAACCGCATTTATTGCCCTGACAAACCGCCACCTACCTCCACTTGCAGGGCGCACGCAACGCGAGACGGAGCGGAACCGTCGCCAAGCCGCGATCCCATGATGTGCTGGTTTTCGCCTAAAAAGGCGCGCCGCTGGCAACGGACAAATGCGACTCGAACGGACACAATGACGGGACGTCTCGACGGACGGTCCCTTGCACGGTAAGAAACCCAGGGACCCCGATCCCACCAGTAAGTCTCGAGGGAGCGGAGGCTGACCCACGAACGGGTTCGAACAGCCGCCTTCGAGCACCCGAGTTAGGGGCGCCTATGGGAAGGAACCCTCGAAAGGTTCCGCTCGAGAACGAACCCTCGAACCCAGATGGCGCGTCCAAGGCCGGGCACTAGGTATCTAAGAGATCCCACCGACGGGAGGCACTCGAGCCGCCGGCCCCCTCGAACGGGGCCGGTCCTCTGGATACTAAGAGCCCAGCTTTAATGAGAGCGCCCCCGGGCCACGAAGCCGTCTCCCCTCGAAAGGAGGCGAGCTCTCACTTGGACTACCCGCTATCAGCTCACAGGGAGGTATGGCGCTCGCTCGGTCACGAGTAGTGTCAGACCTCTCACTACTTGGATCTAATCCAAGAGATCCAGTGAGGAACTGGATCACAGCTCCAGCCCAGCCATTCGAGGCTCGGGGGCTCGGGTCACGTTAACAACCTCCCTCGACACGGGAGAAGCAGGAAATACTCGGGGGCTCGAACAAAGTTGACAGGAATCTCCCAAGATGCTACAACTCCAGTTAATAATGCTCTTGCCCAGAATCGTTCATCTCAAAAGCCCCCAGAGGAATGCCTCATTCCTCTGGGGCCTCGGGGGTCGCTCGCGCGCCCCCCACGGAGAAATCAAAGCAGCACCTCGAGGCGACATGACCCTATGTCTAGGTACTTCAACTCCACTTCATGATCCCTTGCTTGAAGTTTTTCACAATCAAGCAAGGGCTCGGGGGCTACTGTCGGGTACCTAGATTAGGGGGGGTCCTAAACGAGGCGAATTAAAGACAAGCAAATCACCCTCACCCCTCTCGAAAAACCGAAATACTAACTAAGCCAAGAAATCCCAATCCTCCTCATCTTGGGCCGACGCGCAAATCAGGGCCATAAACCACAAGGCCCACCAACTCGAGCGGCGGCCGCCCGCCCGCTCGAGACAAAAAGTACGGAAACTGCTCGAGCGAGCGAGCCGCTCGATACGATGACGCAAACCGCTCGAGCGGGACGTAAACCGCTCGAGCAAGCGACCGCTCGAGCGGGACGGAGAACGCTCGAGCGGGCAGTTGCTCGAGCCCACTCTCAATCATTGCCTACCCAGAGCTCGCACGTGGCTACAGGACTCGAGCAGTGCCAACGTACGCTGACACCACCTAACCCCATGGCTACAGAACCCGCAGTGGTGGAGCATACACCGGTCGCATCACCATTACGCTGTCCATCTCCCGGATTCAGGGATGGCAGGCACTGCTCTCTGGCTATACCTTGCACTGTGCCACGTATGGCACCTCACTTCGAACCCCATCATCCACTCTCCGTACCACCAACTACATCGTCCCGTCCCGTCGCTCGGATCATTGCCCTCTCGAGGCGGCCTCCAACCACTCGAGAAGTGATGGCAGACGCGACCTAAGTATGGGACGCACGGCGCCCTGTCTTTCCTACCCCGACGGCCATACAACGGAGTTCCCGGGCGCACGTGCTCGACTACGACAGTGCCATACCCCAACTACGTCAGCCCACGACCAAGGAGGTCAAGCAGGCCATCATCAACCACGCTGCTACAGGCTCGAGCCAGACCAAGCGGAGCATCTACAGTCTCGACGACTTGACGTGGTGTATGTAGCTCGACGTCACACCTACGATAGCCCTATCAACTCTGTACTCCTGAGCCTCCTTTGGCCTATAAAAGGGGACGCCAGGACCAAGCCTAAGAGAGAGACACCCTCACGCGTTTACGCCTCTACTCACCCTCATTTGCTAAGTCCCAGGACTACCTTGTACTCACCCCTGTACAAGCACCCCGGTGCAAGATAATACAAATCTCCCCCCTCTGCTGGACGTAGGGCATTTTTTGCCTGAACCAGGATAAACGCTTGTGTCCATCTTGCATCACCATCCGGATTAGGGAGCACGCATTAGAAATTCACTCGTTGGTGTTATACCCCCCGGGGTACGAAACACCGACAGCTATCTATTTTGAAAGTGATATCCACAGCCTGAAGCTTGTGAATCAGCATAGCTGATGCTGATAGCGCTGCAGCTTCAGCAGCAAGCACCGTCATACAGCTAGTAAGCTGTAGCTGAAATTGAAGTTCAAAGCCCCCATGGGGTCCTATGATCTGAATGCCAAGACCTGCTTTTCTTGGATTTGGGGAGCCATCGTCCGGCCGAATGGAGGCATCTGTGAAACAGATTACTCCTTGAGTATTGCTCGAGCCCCCTGCAAAAGAGGAAGTGGTAGGTGACTGTTGCTTCGCACCAATGTCAGCTGTATTCTCCAATTTGTCACAGGATTTTTCCCCTGTACCAGCTTCATGACCCTCAGGTGGGCTCGTATTTCGTTGTTAACCTGCAAAACAGACCACTTGTTTTTCCGAAAGCGTAGCTCATTTCGAGCTCTCCATATGAACCATAAGGTTACTAAAATTCTTTGCCAAACTTCTTCATTGGCACAACCTGCAAAAAGAGATTCAAGGCATTTTTGTATGCCATCTGGTTCATCGGGAAGACCGAGAAGCGCTTATGGAAAGATTGGAGGAGAACCAAACAACACGAGCAGAGTCACAGTGAAAAAAGAGATGAGCATCAGATTCGAATTTCCCGCACCTGCAGCAATGTTTGTCAATATGATTGGAAAAATTACCTCCACGTTGCCCTGTTGCAATAGCTCTTCGAATTAACCTCCAGGCGAAGGTTTTTATGTTAGGAGCAACATGTTTCATTTTCCACGTCTTTCGAAGGATATGCAAGGCTCCCGGAGAGAGACTTCTTGGGCCTGAGGAAGGAAGTTGAACCTGTGCACCTTTGTTAAGGAATTTGAAAGCTTCTTTGGTGGAACAGTCCCCTTTGGAAGAATGAATCCATCTAACAAGATCGTTATCATTGGAAGGGATTGTAGTTGTATTTTGGATGACAGAGGATGCTTGTTGATCAAAGACCTGGTTTATGATATTAGAATTCCAATGGTAGGATTGGGGACTCCATAGATCTGAGATAGTATCTGGGAGCTTATCAACAGTTATGGGCAGATTGAGATGGGAGTGGATTTCTTGCCAGATATGGCACCAAGGAGTGGACCAAATGCAAGAATTGCCTTTATGGATCTGAATGGTGCAATTGATTAGGATATGTTTGATTTTCAAAATCGAGGCCCAGAAAGCAGATTTGGTGTGGCAATCTTTTGCTTTCCAGAAGCTGGTATCCGAATGATATTTAGCTTTAAGCACCTGTGAGAGAAAGGGATTTTTACCTTTGTAATTTTCCATGCGGCATTCGAAGTAGACTCTTGTTCACAAAGAGAGAGATCCCTTATGCCTAAACCTCTTTCATTTTTGGGCCTGCAAATATCTTTCCAAGATCTGAATTGAATGCTTGAATTGTTGTTTTCGTCAGTGTTGCCTGACCACCAAAATCTTCTAATGATAGAAGCAATCTTTGCAAGAAACTTGTTAGAAAATAGTAAGGTAGTCATGTAATAAATAGGAATGAAAGCTAGCACAGAATTAATATAAGTAAGCCTACCAGCATGATTGAGATTTTGTGCTTTGAGCTTTGTTAACTTGGCCCTAAATTTATTCATGATGAAATTGTAAACTGTACCTTTGGCTCTATGATTGAAGAGAAGAGGGTGCCCAAGGTAGATAGTGTTGGGGGCAAGATCTTGAACAGGAAAAACATTTTTTACCTCTCTCTTGCTTTGCAGGTCCACATTTTTGCTGAAGATTATTGAAGATTTTTCTAAGTTTGGAGTTTGTCCAGAGGCCCTGCAGAAAGACATTAAAATGGAGTGGAGCTTGCTTGCCTCCTGCTTGTTTGCTTGACAACAAATAATCAAATCATCTGCAAAAAGAAGAGAATGTATCGGAGGGCAACTTGGTCCCATAGTTATGCCTTGAATTCCTTGGGAAGAGGCATTATTTTGCAAGCAAATAGATAGTCATTAATAGCAATAATAAATAAGTAAGGAGACAGGGGACAAACTTGCCTTATACCTCTTTGAGGATGGAAAGAAGGAGCAGGCTCACCATTTATAACAACTGCCATGGTAGTTGTTGAGATGCAGTTATAGACAAGATTTATGAAGTGCTCCTGAAAGCCTTGTCTTTTTAGAGCTGTAACTATGAAATCCCATTCTATTCTGTCAAAAGCTTTGGCCAGATCCACTTTCAAAAGAAAAGCTTTATGGCTCCAACTCCTGAGATGAAAGCTATGGATAATTTCCTGAATGAGGATAATATTAGTAGCAATATGTCTTCCTTGGATAAAAGCAGATTGGGAGGGGTGGATTATGTGGGGAAGATGGCTTTTTATTCTGTCAGCTAAGGATTTGGCAATGACTTTGTAAGCAACATTGCAAAGGCTTATAGGTCTGTAATCTTTGGGGCTGATGGGGTTATTGACCTTAGGGATCAGAGTTATATGGGTTTTGTTTAAATCAGGAGGCATAGTACCTATTTCGTAGAAATTAGAGACTAAATGAAGAATATCCTTACCTGTCCACTCCCAAGAGGTCTTATAAAAATAAGCATTGAGACCATCAGGACCAGGGGCAGCGTTATTTCTCATGTTCTTAAGGATGATTCTTACCTCATGTTCATCTGGGGTGGAGCAAGTGAAAATATCATTCAAGTCAGCTTGTACAGCCTCATAATCTGAGTTGAAAGGAGTGCCAGGTTTAATGAAATGAGTAATAGTATTACGTCTAGAGCGTTTCACAATGCTTTGATGAAAAAACTTAGTATTTCTATCACCTGAAATAGCCCAGTTCTTTTTATACCTTTGCTTGTCATATTCTTCCTCTCTAGCAAGAATTTCTTCATGTTGTTGTATAAGCATTCTCTGTAAACTTTGATTTTGCTTACCCGGGGGTTTACCTTGAAGGAAGGAAATCTTATCCTCAATGCCAGCTAGTATTTTCTTGTTGCTTGGTTTTCCTCTCCTCCACCTGTATAGATCAGCAGCTAGAAATCTGGTTTTCAAATGGAAGGGCCTTTGTTCTGATTTCTGCCAACTTTTTTTGGCAACCTGCTCATAATCTTTAGTTAACAGCCATCAGTTCTCAAACTTGAAAGGTTTTCGAGCTCTGCATCTAGAAGAGTTAGTGACTGCTAGAATAGGGCAGTGATCACTTTTGAGCATAGGCAAATGATAAACAACAATATTTGGAAATTGTGCACACCATTCGAATTTGCAAGAAATCTGTCAAGGCGCTCATAGGTCGGGTTGGAGTCAAAATGCTTATTCGTCCAAGTGTACGCCGGACCTTGAAAACCCAAATCAAACAAACCACAATCTTTTACAAGACAACAGAAATTAGAAATACGTTTACAATTTGCTGGACTAGAGCGTAACTTTTCTGATGAATGCATAATATTGTTCAAATCTCCATGCAAATAAAAGGAATACTAGAGTTCATTAAAATAAAATCACGTGCACTCTTCCATATCCATTTGGTCCTGTTGTGATGAGGATCTCCATAGATGCAGAGCAGACCAAATTTCTTGAAGGCTAGCTTATTGCAACAAATAGCGAAGAAGAAGTAGGGGCTTGAGTCAACAACATCTACATCAACATCACGACTAGAAAGTAACCAGAGACCACCCGACTGTCCGTCAGCTGGAACAGTGTAAGCTTTATCAAGGTGAAATCTATCTACTAACTGTCGGGAACTAATCCTAGAGTTACGAGTTTCAGAGATGAAAATTACCTGCGCTTTAGTAGATGTGACAAGCCTGGCGAGATGTCGCATTTTCGGACTGTCAAGGCTCCCGCCCATGCCCTGACAGTTCCATGCCAGGAGAGTCATGGCGCTGCCTTGTCTATGGAGCAGCACCACGACGCTACATGGGATGGAGCCGTCGTCCTCACAGCGCCAAAAGAAGGGGAGACCGCCCTGCACTCTAGTTCCTGACGGCATGGTCCGCGCGGAGGAGACGGCAGGCCGGGTGTCGACCTGCACTAGCCGCAACAGCGAACAGCTGCGGGTCGGCCGCAACTCAAGACGAGCAAGCCGCAAGGACAATGGCGAGAGGTGTCTGTCCTAGCACGGACGTGCTGCTTGACCAGGACCGGCAGTACCGTTGACCTCACCCGAAACAAAGAGACCAAACTCAATCGGGCCAAGGATGAGGAGATTGGCTTCAGTATAGAAGAAGAAAGAGACGGGTTGACAATGGAGTCAAGCAGGATGTGGATTGGACGGAGGATTTGGTGGACAGAGTAAGAGGGGAAAGAACTGACAGAATCCCTGAAAATTTGATCGATTCTTGGAAAGGGGATAGACTCAGGTAAATCTAACCGGATAGATCGGTAGATCAGGCAAGAGTTGTGCGATTACTAAAAAGGAAATAATACGGGAGTGGATCTGGATACGGTGAGTGGAGATCGGAGAGGAGGATAGAATTGCTACAGGAGCAAAAGAGCCGGCATCCGCCCAGAGCATCGTCCCACCCTGCTGCTTCATCTCTCCGTTGTCGAGTCTCTCTACTCTCTCCAGGCTCCTCGAGAAGCCTTCGCAGCGAAGCCTCTGGGCGACAGGACACGCAGCAGCCCTGCATGTGAGCCGAGTTGCCTTAGCTGGCCCCATGGCACAGGAGGTGGGCCCCTCTTCGCAGGAAATGGGCCCCACCTTGAAGTGAAGCACAAACCAGCCCTGGCCTGCCATTGCTGCTGCATGGTGCTAGTCGACGGCGACAGCACGCTGCCGGCTGCTCCCAAGCCCGCAGCGAGGACCGGCCCTGTCTCGCAGGCCTTGACGGCGAGCGCGGCCATGCCCTGCGCGAACAACAGCCGGCTGCCTGTGGCTAGGCAAAGCGCTGTCGAAGAAGGCAGTCGTCGGGCCTTCGTGTGATGCTGAAGCTGCGTGTACGCCCGCGGGAGGAGGCTCTCGATGTGGGAACCGCTCGCCGCCGTCTGGAGGACCGCCGTCGTGCTTGAATCGCGATGAGCTTGGAGAAGGCACCTTGTCGTCGCATTGTGCTGCTTGCTGTGGACGTAGAGGGTGTTGGCGGGGCAAATGCCCGCCGGAGCCGCACACTCGGCAGGAGCTGCCGAGCCGCCTGGAGCCGCCATGTGGTCGTTGCGCATCGAGCCACCAGCCCCGGCGGTTTCCGCATCTCCCACCGCCGCAGAGCGCAGGTTCCGGTCGACCATCCTCGTGCGCCACGCAGTCGACGCTGCGAGCCCGCGAAGGCCTGGAGGCGCCATGCTTGCTTTGGAAGGGAAGGAGGGAAACACCTCCATTATTTTGTAATGGTTCTCTAAATTTTCATGGGATCCAAGACACAAAAGAAGGAAAATGGCAAAGACGGTGGAAACCATGGCAAGAGAACCGTAGCTAAGATAACTATATCACTATGGAATAATACAAGGAGGAGGAGGGGAATAGGGGAAGGGAGGAGGGAGCCGGCTTTCCTGCCCCTGCCGCCGGCGAGCTCGCCGGGGAGAGGCAGGAGGCCGGCGGCGGATGGAGCTTGAAGAAGCTAGGAGGGAGGAGGAGGTTCTCTACTCTCGCACAGTGGCGACTCTTTCTCGCACGAAGGCGAACATGTGTTGGGCCGCTGGTTAAAGCCGATCCGTCTTCTTAAGTCATATGAACTTTAACTAAAACTATACAAATGACCATTAATATTTATAATACAAAATAACTATTGATAGATTAGTAATAGAATATATTTTTATAATAAATTTTAAATAAAATATAAATGTTAGTACTAATTACTATAAATTTGGTCAAACTTTAGTCAAGTTGACCAGCGTAAAATACATGTAATATTTATATCTTCAATAATTTGTTAAAATATGTATCACAATTTTTTTAGTGGTATTAATATTTTTTAAATACATATTTCCAAAGTTAAAGCAATCAATATGGTTCAAACCGGAGTACCAAAAGTCGCCCTATTAATCATATGCAGATGAACTGAAGTGTTGTAATTCCCTCTGTCTATAGATATTTAAATCTCGATTTAATTTCATACTTTAAATATATATATTTACTCAATAGACACGGTTTATGCATGTAATTTATTTTCCCCTTATTTTTTATTCCGTTGAATTTGTTTAACTTTTTCAATCGGAGAGACGCGAGCATGCACTGTTTTTCTACTCGGTGCATAGACGTGACACGGCCTATTTATGGGTGGGGGCGCGGCTGTTGGAAATTGACATGCTGAGCACCAAGGCACCAAGGCACTTTTAATTTGCATGTGTTGACGCACCAAGGCACCAAACAGTACTACTAGGCACCACTCACTCAAATCTCACATCACGGAAGAGCACGACAGCGCGGCGCCACAGGCTGGCCACGTCTTCAGGCCGTGGCGCTGGCATGCATGGTGCCATAGTTTAGAAATGTGCGCGCTGGCATGCATGGCGCCACAGTTTAGAAATGTGCGCGCTGGCATGCATGGCGCCACAGTTTAGAAATGTGGCGCCGTGGGTGACGGCACCGCCAAAACGGTTAGTTTTTTTTTAAAAAAAAAGTACTTCACGGTTGTTTTTAAAAGTATTATTAAAAAAGGTTAAAAATAAAAAAAATTCTAAAGTTCAGTTATAAAGTTGCAATACCTCAAGTTGCCAACTCCCATCAAATTTGGCAGAAAATAAATGACATCGGGAGTCCTCATTTTGATTTTAGATGATCGTATCTGCTGTGCTCATCACTTATTAAGCTATGCACAACATTTCAGGTTTAGTTATTTTTGAAGATTAATTCAAAAAGTGTGTACAGAATCATAATGCACAAAATTTCCTTAGAAAGTGAATATTTGTAATTTTGGAGTGAAGCTGACAATTTTTTTTTTTTTTTGCCAGATTTACATGCTCTTTTTACTGGACAAGATTGCCTTCTCTCTGATACAGGCCGTAAGCTAGGTAGCAACACAATCAGATGAAGTCGTGAATTTCCACCTTTTCAGTCCCCCAGTACATGGCCTTCACATGTAACATACCATACTGCTGTTTTTTAAAAACAAACTGAAATCTTTATATTTGCTCCAGTGTTCCCTGCTTATTTAGCAACTGGAACATGCTCAGAGCTGACCGCATCATCACAGATGGGGAGCCAAATACATTATATCCTACTGAACATATTATACAGAGTTAGCAAGGGCGAATTCTCTGCGGTACATACATGAAAATCACCATATCACATCTCAGTAGCCTAACATTTTGCTGCCTGAGAATTTTGTCATACCTGTACTTTTCATTCTCGGATTTCTTTACAGTTGAAGAACTAATAAACTATCTGTTCTCCAGGAGAACTCCTTTCTTACCACATCCAACACCAAAGCAGAGAGGTTACTCTATGAACAGATCAACGTCCGGGGAGTGTGTAGAGCTCTAGCGGCCTCCTCGAGCCACAAACCGAAAATAGACCAGCTTCATTCAAATTCTGATGGACCTCATCACCTGTTCCTATAGGGCTCCAGTCCACCCTCGACATAATGTCGTCCTGTCAAAAAACCTGTACGTCAGCCTGTTGTTTCTATATTAAGCAACCTGCGTAACTTCAGTTACAGTTAGTTAACTATGGGTATGTAATAAAAAAAATGCTTACTCCTGTTTGCTTTTGTTATCCATACTGATATACTATGTACTAAACTAATGCACTCTGATTGTCTTTTCAAACTTATTACACACATTTTTCTCCATATTTAAAATTGCACTATCACTGCACACGCGCGCGATGGCGCGCGCTCTACACTAGTGTAATTACTCATGCAAAAACATCCTAGTGCTACGCGAATACGCGATCGAGTGGTAGAAACGGTGTTGGTTTCAGGTTTTTTTCCCGTCTCTGTATGCGTGTCGAAGAATTGAAGGACGGCAAATAGGTCCTGACTCGTGAGGTGATCAGGATTCACGTAGGATTGCCCCCTTGCGTCGCGTGCGTGGTCCGCGCGTAACCGCCGCCGAGGCTGCACGACGCGCGCGTGCATGCAATGCAATGCGCCGTTGGCCGTTGCGGCGGGCATCACCGGTGTCGTGACGACGTGCATGCCGCGCGCCACCGTTCGGTTGCGAATTGCAATCGTTTCCAAGCCAAGAAGAGCCGGAGAACACGCGACGGATTCGTGACCCACTCGTGAGTGCTCCACTCTAGTCTACCGAGGGGCCGGACCGGCGACCACCAGGCGGCCAGGGCTCCAGGCCAGGCACGCGCGGGTCGCAGGGGGCTGAGATCTTCGTGGGGCCCCACGACCGACCCCTGCATGCCGCCGCGTGCGCACCACCTGGGGAGCAAGCACCGCGTCAATGGCCGGTGGGGGCCTCTCCGCAGCACCGTCCGCCGTGGCCTTTAATTTAGCGCGGCAGAAAAGGCACTTGCACTTGCCTGCTTCACAGCTGACTTGGACTATTACCTCTCCTTCCTCATGTCACCTTTTCTCTCTCTCTCTATCTCTACAACTGAAAAACATCGAAAGTTTTCGTGCACCCGGCAGTTTTCACCGCGTGCCTGCGATCCCTGTCTATCCGGCTTTCACCGCATGCCCTCGTGCATCTATACCACTCCCCGATTAAAATTCACGGCCCACTCTTTCTTTCTTTCCTAAAAAAGCAGTGCTAATTGCCTCATCCGCAAGGGGTGTCCCCGGGCAATTACCTCGCTCCCCCGCAGAGAAAGGAAACAAATCAACTCTTGCCCGGTCAGCCCACGTAATCAGAAATTGCAACTCCACGGTCAGCACTCCGCAATCAGCGAAAGTGCACCTGCATGATCAGCGCCGATCACCTGGGCCGCCCATCACGCATGCACGAGAACGATAACTCCTCTCCCACTGTCAACCACGGTGCCCATCTGCCATCTCCCCGCCGGACTCCATCGCCTGCGGCCGTCGTTAAGTCCCGTAGACGAAGCACACAAAGTGAGAATGAGACATCCATTATCCAGGTGAGAAAGACACATGCTGGCAAGAAGCCCGTGTGCAATGTATTAGTTTCTTAGTGCACAGCTAATGTATTGGTTAAAATATTGAAATATTATCTTCTTTTCATTTGCAGGTTGCTCGTCCATACCGTATCTCCACAAGAGAGTACGCACTGCCCAGGATTGCAAGTTCATCGCCCACACGCCACCCAGGATCTCCACTGCATCGTTGTGCCAAGTCACATAGGTAAATCTAAAACCATGTGAAATTATTATGGATGAACTGAGAATTCATCATAGCAGGAACAGGGAGCTCCCGACCGTTGGCGACTTCGCCCCGACCGCGCCGCCGCCGGTGATGGCCGGACGTCCGGCCTCCTCGGCGTAGATCCGGCCGGCCGCGGCCTTCCCCACCCCGCCTCCGTCCCCCTCCACCAACCAGCTCCTCGCCCCGTCCCCTGTGCAGGCCGCATATTTCGCCGCAAGATGTCGGTCGCGGGGGGCCCGCCCTAGCCACCCCTGGCTCCCTCCCTGCCGCCGTCGGCGGCGGCGCCGGCCTCGTCCCCGCCGTCGGCGCCCGCCAGTGCCTCCCCGCCTGGACCTGCCTCTTCTCCACCGCGCATCCTCGTCTTCTCCCCCCCGCCGCCACGGCGTCGCCCGAGGGCCGGCGGGCCGCCGCCGCTGCCGTCTGATGCGGTGGCCACCTCCGCGACTCCCCCCTCTCCCTGCTCCCCCGACGAGCCGGTCCGGGGCGCCGCCGCGGCGCTGGGCGCCAGGGCGGGGTCCTGGCCCTGCGCCGGGGAGGCCACGTCGCCGCCGCCGGGCGCCGGACCGGTTTCGCGGCCGGCCGCCGCTGGGGTGCCGGGGAGCCGTGGTGCCGCCCCCTCCCCTGTCATCGGGCCGGCAACGAGCTCCGCCGCAGCCCAGGGCCCCAATTCCGAGCCTGGGGGGTCGGAGGACCCTACCGACCCCGATCGGCTCCCGTCTGTCGTCGCCCCACCAAATCCCAGGTCCGCGCCTGAGCCGGCCTCCTGGGCACCCTCCGGGGAAGGGGACCCGCCAACGCCGTCGTCACCGCCCCCGGCCCCCTTCGTCTCCATCCCCTCGCTGCTGGACACGGGTGAGGACGCCGCTGCTTCGCCACCCTCAGTCGAACCCTCAGCCTCCGCTGGCTCCGGTGCTTCCTCGCCTCCGCGCGCGCCAGCGCCCTCACCCGCGCGGCCACCTCCCGATCCAGCCTTCTGGGTCACCCAGGTGGGGGGCCCACGCGCGGATGCGTCGCAGCTGCCTGAGGACAAGGTCCTTGTCGAGGACGTCTTCGACGAGGATGACGACGAGGAGGATGATGCGGGTCCAGCCTCCAACACCCTTGTCGTAGCGCGCCGGGCTCCGGTGCTGTCGCCGTCGACCCTGCATCTGGCTGGCTCAAAGTCTCTCTCTCCGCACGCTGCCCCCTTCCATCCTGGCGCCAGTTCTATGGGCCGCTCGAAGGCTATGCGGTGGGCGGACGAGGGCTCCAACGCCGGCGTCTCTGATGACGAGAACACGCCTAGTGCCAAGCGCCCGTCGTACCTGGACGCTGTTCGCATGGCTCCCCGAGCCACGCCGCCGCAGCCGCCTCCGCCGGCTTGCGATGTGAAGGTTGCACATCGCGCTGCTTCGGAGAGGCGGCGTCCGCGGCGGAGACGACGACCCAGGCTTGGCGCGCCTGCTGGCTGCGAGGCCCCTCCGATGCCAGGTGCCCCTCCTTCTGCCAGGAGGCGCCGCCACCGTCGCCGTCGCAAGATGACCTCCGCCATCGCCCCCGCCGCCCCTCCACCCCCGGAGCGTCGCCCGGTTCACCTGCGGCTTGGCTCCCATCGCCGCGCCTCTATGCCGGATGCCGATGGTTGGCAGCGGGTGCTCCCACAGCGGCCGCAGCAGCTGGACGCCCAGTCCGCGCCGGCCGGCATAGGGGGGCGCGTCCGCCGGCTGGGTAGGGGTGCACCCACGCGACGACGTCCTGTCCCACGGGGGTTGGTGGGCCTCTGCTTCAACTGTCTCGACCACGGCCACGTCGCTGCTCAGTGCCGCGCTCCGTCGCGTTGCCTTCGTTGCCGCTGTGCCGGACACCGGGCCAAGGTGTGCACGGCCGCCAGCCCACCTCAGCAGTCGCAGCTGTCGTCGTCGCCGTCTTCGTCGTCGACTGCGTCGCCGCCGCTTTGTCCATCTCCGGATGAAGTGTGCCGCCCCACGTCTGAAGTGTGCCGCCCCACGGCCGAGGTCTCCGTCGTCAACAATGTCGCAGCCCCGGCTGGTGAGACCGTTGCCCCTCTTGTTGTTCTCAAGCTTACTGATGAGGTCGCGGTGGATGAGCTCCTGGCGCACCTTGCTTCGAAATTTGAGATGTCTGTGTGGGTGGTCGGAGGTCGTAAGGGTCTGCACGGACCCCATTCTTGCTCGCAGGATGGTGGGATGCAGCCACAGGTGGTCTCCCAACCCACGGCGGATCCTTCGCCACGCATGGATTTCGTTCCCTTGGACGAAGAGGCGGAGGCAGGCAGGGCCGCGGCGGAGACCGCACCAGTTACCGCGACCTCCGCTGAGGACGTCCTCGGCGCAGCAGCTGCTGACACTTTGATCCACTCGGCGGGCAACGACGACGGCATGGACTCGGGTCCCTCTGACGGGGACGACTCCCCGCAGTCCCCTGCCGCGACGGAGCCCCCTACACCCGTCGATGTGGCCACTGCTCCATGCGTTGCTGATGCCGTAGTCGATGCCTTTGAGGCCCCGGCGGAGGGTGCCGCGGTGGGGCACGCCAACGATGGGATGGACTCGGCTCAGGTGCCCGACAACGTTGAGTCCGTCGACGACTTTATCAACTCCTTCAAGAAGCCTCTGCCGCCGTCGCTGCTCTCCACACCGACCTTGCGGGTCACTAAGGCGGGTCCTAGTGAAGACACGCTGGGATGGCTACCCAAGCGTAGTGCCCGCCTGCCCGCCAAGAATAAGCTCAACAAGCCGGACGCGCAGGCAAGGGCGGTCCTCATGAGGAAGCTCGGGTACGAGGTCGAGACACAGCGCCCCAATGAAGCAACGTTCGAAGAGTTTCACCGGGCCGCGTTCCGGTCGCGGCGCGGGTGAAACGAGACGAGGCCATGCGGGCTCTGCTTCATGGCAAGAGACTGCGGTCGGGAAGGGCCCGGGCTGGGTGCTAGGGGCTTCGCCTCGGTTGCTGCTGTCTTGGTTTCTTCTAGTCGCAGTATTTGTTCAATTTGTAGTCCTTTTTGTTGTATCCAGTAGCTAGGTTTAAAAACTTTTGTCTGCCATTCGATGTGTGCTCCTTGCTAACATCAATGGTTTGACGCCCTGTTGTTGTTCTCGTTTTTTCCTCTTAATGAAAAACGGGTGAAGGCCCGGTCGCGAAAAAAAAAAACTGAGAATTCTATGCAATTTTTATTTTCAACGCAAAAGGATATATTCACGAAGAATATCGTATATAAAAGAAGTTCTGACTTTGTAGGTAATGCATCGATACATTTTTTCAGTATATCAATTGGATTTTACCTTTAAAAATTAATAAATAACTTTTATATGCGGGATACTTGCAACTACAATTTCAACCATTTGTATGCTTTAGCTACAAGGAGTTAGACGTTGCATCTTGGACTTGAAATTTGGAGTTAAATTTTAGTTATCTTTCTTGAAGACTTATGTAATATTGTTGTTCAAAACATCACGATTACAGTATCTGTTTTATTAACAATACAACACACGCTAATACATATATGTTATCGTGGTATTATATTTCCCGTTGCAACGCATGGGTATTTATCTAGTTTAAAAGAAAGAAACAAAAAGTAGAGGGAAAAAAAACTTGCACTTGTCTGTTACTACCATTCGTGAACTCATTTTCACCCTTCTTCCTCCGCGATGAAAAAATTGTTCACTCACAGAGGAAAGAGTAAAGTAGCTGGAGACTCTGATCTCACGTCCACGCGCCAAGCGTGGTGAAAAGATCTACTGAAACTCCAGTCCACCGCAAAAGGCAAAACTTCAAACAGCGTGTCGGTTTCACGACCTCGGTTGTTTTGTTTTGTCGTCGCTGGAATTTACTTATATACTCCATATGCTAAAATAAACTTACACCAGCTAATCCCGCGATCTCAATAGCTTGATGGCTACCGCTACGGCATGCAGAGCGCGATATGGCAGTCACCATCCTGCAGGTCAATTTTGCTAGGCCATTTATTAGCCCTATTTTACCTGTCCTAGTTTTGGCCATCGATCACGCTATGTTTTTACACGCACGGTCAGTACGTCACCACTTTTAGTTTTTACCTGCTCTAAAGCGACCACTTTGTCCACACAACACCATGATTACTCACACAATCCCTCATGAACCACCTTTAATAATAATTAAATTCAAAGTTACAAAAAAAAAAAAACATACACACACAAGACCCTTCGAGAGAGAGCGCGAAGCAAGAAGTGACATTCACTAGGCTCGATCACTTGGGAAAGTTAAATATGCCCGGCCCGTTACTTGCCTTGTGTTGTGCCGGATAACAGACGTACGGATGGGTACAGCATCGACCGGAGGTGCGCCGGCCCGCGCTCGAGCCCACTTATCCTGTCTCGGCACGTTGTGGCCAAGACAAACCTTTCAATTCTCAGAAATTCGGGGAAGAAAGCGGCCTTGCTTGAGTTTTTCCGCGAGATATCCAGCGGGAGAAAGTGACTGGGCGAGGTCTATGTGCTGTCAAATGCTTCCGACTTTACACGTACGACAAACCACGGAAAATCTAGCTAGTGTTTGTTTTCCTTCTTACGAGGAGGACTACCCATATTATTTTATTTTTCATCACACTGTCAATTTTTACAAGATCACCATCATGCTTGACAGTTTTTAATATAAGATGATTGTAACATAGTATTATGGCTAACGAATACAATACTGTTAGCTACTAGCTCATGCCAACCTCTCCAATGGTCAGAGTCAAAGCCAAACATGAAACTTACCGGGGTTGGCACCACTGATCATATCACAAAATCTACTAGCAAACAGTGAATCAATATAGCCATATAGGGTTTTCTCAAATTTATATCGGTCAAGACCCCAATAACTACACATAGCTTCACCTCTGCCAATGATGTTAGCTTTAGAAATGACTCATAATATGATTAGGCCCACCGCCCACAAAACACTCACATGTTTTCGAAATATATGTATGAACCTAGCTCTTAATTAAGAGGAATTTATTTCCATCTTTTCTATTAAAATTTGAGAAAATGCTTGGAGATAGCTTTTTTCTAATACCTAGCTTGTAAAGCACCTATTGCGGGTGCACTGAGAGTGGAGGTCCCGCAAAGGATCGGTCCGTGTGTGGACTGGCCGGAGTGCAGCTGCATCCCGCCATGCTGCAAGCGCAAGCGCAACACGTGTCCTATCTTACAGTACGTACGTTGAGGGTCAACTGGTCAAAGGGTCTGGACGGAGAGCGCGAGGACGTACGACGATGACTTTTGAAACGAGGTGTCACGATGATGGTACATGCCATTAATGCGATTGGGTCGTCTCCCAGGGGGGGCAACCCGAGGGCCCCCACCCGCCGCCGCCGCGCACCAGCCAGCTCGCCCGGCCGGGCCGCCGCGCCGCCGCCCTCGCCGGCTGCGGTGGCCCGCCGGGGGGGGTGCGCCCAACAAGGCCCCCCCCGCACCCCGCCTCGCGGGCCCTTCTCCCGACGCTCTCCTTCTCCCCCTCCCCCTCTCCCCCGGTTCCGCGCCCTCCGGCCCGGTGGACGGCGGATCCGGCGCCCCAGTGTCCGGATCCGGCCGTCCCATGACAGGATCTACCCCCTCCGGGGCTGCGCGACCTGCTGGGCCGGTGGGCTGCCAGTCTAGGGTTCGATGGCGGCGGCGGCAAGGTCCGCCGTCCAGCCTCCCCTGGGCCACCCGCGGCGGCGCCATGGGCCCGCGCGGGCGCGAGCACCAGCCTCCGGGCTGCTGCGCCGCGGCCGGCCCCTGCACCACCAGCAGCAAGGGGAGGGGCAGCGCCGTCTAGGGTTTGGGCCGGTGGCGGGGTCCGGCCGGCCCGACCCTGCGCCTTGGCGGCCCCGCGACCGCGCGCCGGGGCTCGGGGCTGGCGGCAGTTGCCAGCCGGCCCGTTTTTGGCATTTCTTAACGCAATCACTAGAATTGTTACATCCCAGTGGTCACGCCAAGAAACGCCAGGGTTGATAGTTGTGTTCTAAAGATATTATCCGCAAGAGCACGGATCTATCATTGTAGCATTTCACCCGGAAGTATATCAGGGTATCGTTATTTATATTTTCCCAAAGGAAGGCATGGTGTAAAATAGCTCTAGCACATGGATATGGTACTTCATATCATCGAAATAAGCCTTAGTACTATGCAGAGGTAAGATAAACGGTAATTTGAGGATAATGGACACACACTTGGTCTTGACTCAAGGATAAAGAGAAATAAGGAATAAAAGAAATGGAAAGAATAAAGAATAAATCTACTGGAGCTGGTTGGTCGTATGTTGCTAAGCGAATGATTAGCTAAGTCACATGTTATACGGGGTTAGAGACAAGTCGAGCCTAAAGTAACGGGGAGACCCCGCAGGCGGGTGCACCCGGCCGATAGAGGCATTTACGAACTCCTACACGACATACGGACGTGGGGGATTACAAGGACGGACAGGCTGTCACCACTGCCGCCTACCCCTCAACCGTGGCATGCCGTCATATTCGAAGGCCCCCTCGTATCCGGACACCACGCCCGCATACTAAGGAACTACCTATGCTCCCCCAGGACTCCCACCCTACGGATGGACGAGCTAGAACACAGGCAAACCCGAAAGAACATCGAACCGTTACTCCACTCTCCTCAAAGACTCTAGTCCTATAGAACATATGAACGATGAAGAACAGGGATGAACACGCTATGAACTGATCATATGAACTAGGCTCTAGTTCATATGCACCAACATGAACATGATCAAGACTATGCTCTAGTTCATACACTAAGCAACATATAAAGTACAAGAACTTGAACAAGGAAGAACACTCCATAGAGATTTACCAAGATGTATCTCTTCTTCCTAGGAGACAAGCTCTCCTTGGTAGCTTTCCTAGCTCCAACTACTACTAGCTCTAGGCTAAAGAACAAGTGAAGGTGAGGAAGAGAGAGACCAAATAAATTGTGTGTGTAGAATGGATTTCTTCTCCCCTTTTATATGTGTGAGGAGGTCAGTTTGAGCCTGATATGGAAGGAACACCAGCGCACCGCCCTCCTCTGTCATCAATGTACCGACCTCCAACTGGCCGGTCCCACCTGGCAGCCTGGGTGGCGCGAGCGCGCCCCTGGCGCGGCCGCGCCAGGGTGCCGCCGCCCCCTGACCGCCTTCGGGTGGTCGGTTGCGGAGTGGGCCTGGGCCGTGGTGGTTTGGTGTTTCGGCCCATTCTGGTTCCCGAAGTGGCCCTTCTCCTCTTGGGGTGATTTGGCGCTTTCCAGAAAGCGCCTTTTCGATGTTTAATCCCTGCACTTTTATATGATTCCTGCAATGACAGTATATTTCCTAGTGCACGTGGATTTGGGTTAGTTGCAGATGTATATGCATATAGGAATATATAATTCACCCTTTTTCATGTCCAATTGGCGGTATAAAATCGTCGATAAGGACCGCCAACACCCGTCCCCATGGCCGGTGCCCCCTCCCTCCCCACCTCTGCTCTGTGGCGCCGGCTTCGGCGGCCAGGGGAGGGTGGGCACGGCAGCGGCGGGCTTGCGCTGACGTGGTCCGCCTCCACGAGGCGGCCCCCTCTCTGCCGGTGTGCGTGCTCGGCCTCCCCTCCTCTTCTTGGCGCCAGCGATGGCCGGTGCAGGGGGAGGCTGGGCCGGCACGGCGGAGGCAGGCGCGGGTCTGCTGTGGCGGCGACGCGGCCGGGGTCAAGTTCGCGTCTTCTGGCCGGTGGCCGAGGGGGCTGGCCCGGCGCGTGCGCGTGGTGCGTTCTGCACACCCCGGCCACCTCCCCGTGCCCGACATCCGTCCTTCCGAGTTGAGGTGGCCGGGTTGCTGCCGCCGCTAGTCGTCCTTCCCCGGTCTTGAGGCGCGGGGCGCCTCGGCCGGGGCGGCGCCGGACGCCGCTTTCTTCTCCCCCGCTTCGCCGCCTCCTGCGTCCTTCCTTGTTGCCAGCCGGCGCAGGATTTCTCCTCGCTCCATTCCCCGGCGTTGCCCGCCGGCCAGTGCTGGGCGATCAAGACTCCGATGTTCTCCCAATGCCCTTGGCAGGGTTGGGTGGAGCGGTGAGTGCAGGGGCTGTCTCCGGCGCCACCTGCCCTGCTGCGCCCTTCGCCCGCTGCACCCCGGCTATGCCTTGAGGCAGGGGCCTCGGCTAGGGTCGTTGCGGCGGGGATGCCCCCAGCCACAACTCCGGCGCAGCGGGGCAGTTCTTGGCGGCGGGATGGCCCTCGTGCGAGCCGCCCCGTCTCCCTCTGCCGTGTGGCGGAGGATGGGTTCGTCGACGCGTCGCGATCCGCTTGCGCTGTGCGGGTGGCAGGGTTGAGACTGGGGCCCATGACCGGCGGGGCCGGTCACCCAGCGTCTCCCCTGCGCGCCACGGCCGCAGCTTCCGACAGGCTGCTTCGCCGTGCGCCCCCCAGCCTCGCTATGCTTCCATGCCAATCCACCGGCGCATCTGGTGCTTGTCGAGGATCGGGGCTGGGCGGCCGGGCGGGCCAGCACCCGTGCCATCTCCTTCTACGGGGCCCATCCTCTCCACCGGGTGGTGGGTGGATGGACGGGCCGCCCCGCGGAGCGCTGCCCAACTACCTAGCGACGGCTTCCGCGGCCTCTCTTCGGGCGGCTGACCGCTCAGACGATGGCGATGGTGAAAACCATTCTCCTTGGGCTTGGCCGGGAGCACGACGGTGGCGTATCCGTCATTTCCTTCCTGAAGGCGTCGTCGACCCTCCGCCCGTCTGCGGCGCCGGCGGGCTCAGGAACGAAGGTTCCGGCGGGGCACCTCCGGAGTTGGCATCTGCGGGCGTCATTCCCTTCGTGAAGGCTCCGATGAGGCCGCCATGAGCTTCCGCCCAGGTGCCCCTAGTTGTTGCTGTGCAGGCTTGTTGTGGTGGTAGTGTTTTCGTGTGAGCTCCGCTCCGCAGGATGTTTGTTGGGCCGGAGGTGGCCTTCTTTCTTTTCTTTCGTGTGCGTCTTGACCGGAGGTGGCAGAGCGTGTTGCTAATCTTGTTTCCACCCCGGTCCCGTTATGTTGCATTACATTTTGTATTCTTCTTCTTAATGAAAAAGAAGCGCAAGTCTTTTGCGTTTTTGAGAAAAAAAAATGCGATTGGGTCACCAGGATTCATGTGCCGTTCATCGTTTGCGTTGCGTGCGTGGTCGTCGTCGCGCGGGATGAGGAGCCCGTAACCGTAAGTTCAATGCCTTCGATCGTTCCCAATACTTTTTTTTTTCTGAGCCTGGACTCACATCTCCATGCGTCCTTCTAGATATCGACGAAGTTCCACGTGCTCCGTAAGCAACGGGCACATTACACTACCACTGTAGCTCCACTTTTTCTGAGCCTGGACTCACATCTCCATGCGTCCTTCTAGATATCGACGAAGTTCCACGTGCTCCGTAAGCAACGGGCACATTACACTACCACTGTAGCTCCACGCATACGTCCAGAACCTGTAAATTTTATTCTGGGGAATAAATCTCCGGTGCGACACCCACAAATCGCCCAGACTGGGGAATCGATCGTGGGTGGGCAAGCTCGGCCACTGCCGGAGCTACCACTGAGCTACGAGCTCGTTCGCAATACAGGGAGTTTTATATGAATGCTCAATGCATGCGCTGACGAATTATATTTGCATCGGAGATTCGAAAGGAAAATACTCTCTGCGCTCCACTCACCAGGACCAAGAGTCCAGGAGACGCTGGCTGGACGCGCGCCGCGAGGGCCCAGATCTGCGCGGGCCCACGGACCCCGCAAGCCGCCACGTGCTCGCCACCTCGGGAGCACACGCCGCGTCGCTGGCCGCTGGGACCAGTCCGCCGCGGGCTTTTGGCAGTTGACTTTGTCTACACGCTCTGCTTCCTCGTGTAGTCTTTTTTTTTTTCTGTAAACAAACACTGAAAACAGAAGTACAGAAAACACTTCGGATCAACTCCTGTAGCAAATCCGTGATCTCGTTTTTACCACTCCACGATGAAAAAGAAAATCTGTGCGCTGGCTAACAATACAAATTTGGTCAAACTTTGACTTTTTAAAATGTTTACAATAATTTATAATTTAGGTTGGAGGGAGTATATGCTGAAATAAACTCACCTGGTCCTGCGATCACACCTGACGGGCTACGGCATTGCAGCGCGAGACGGCACTGATCACCATCCAGGTTATTTTAGCTTAGGCCAATTAGCCCCATATTAACCTTTCCTAGTTTTGGCCATCACACGCTATGCTTTTACACACACGTCAGTACGTACGTCACCTAGTATTTTCACCTGCTCAAAAGCGACCACTTTCGTATAACAACAACACCATTAGTACACCATGCAAGATTGATCACTCACTCACACATAGACACAATCCCAGATGAAGCAACCACCTTTAATAATAATTTAATTCAAAGTTTAAAATACAGACCCTTCGAGAGAGTGTGAAGCAAGAATAGCGACAGTGATTTGGCTTGCCGGTGATAAGACAGACGGTAGGCCCAGCATCTGGAATTCTGGCAACCGGATCGGACATTTGGAGGTTCGCCGGCGCGCCCGGGCCCTCGTATCCTGTCTTGGCCTGGGTTTTTTCTACCGCCCGGTTTACCGTGATTTACCGCGGTTACCGGACTTACGGACCGGTCCGGTTCCGGTTCGGACCGGTTCGGTAAGTTCCAAATTCAAATTTTAAATTTGAAAAAAAAATGCTGAAAAAATTCCTAAAATAGTTCATGATTTATAGAACCCAATGGTGTCAAAATTATTCAAATTTGAGTTCGTTTAGTATTTATTTAGACGTTTAGAAGTTTGAAAAAAAAAAGAAAAAATACACAGCCGGCCCGTTAAGGCCCATTAAATCATGAAGGTCGAAAAACATACTAAACACACTCAAATTTGAGTAATTTTGACATCATTGGATTCTACAGATCATGAAGTATTTTTAGGAATTTTTTTAGCATTTTTTTTTAAAAAATAAATTTAAATTTTGAAAAAACCGCTCAAATAGCTCAAACCGAGCGGTAAACCGCTCAAACCGGCCGGTAAACCGCTCAAACCGGGCGAAAACCGGCCGCCAAGCGAACTACACCGCACCTCAAATTCAAATTTGGATTTGAGCGGTAACCGGCGATTCTTGTACTTACCGCCCGGTTTACCGTTTCCGGAGGGCGGCGGTCGGTACGCTTCGGTCGGTACCCATCCCACCCAACAGATTTATTGTCTACCCAAATCTCCCCTCTCTCTACCCATTCCAGTTGGGCCAAGCACTCTACCCAAATCTTCTCTCTCCCACATACATGCCTCTTTCTCTCCCCCTTGTGCTCGCCCGTCCGCTCGAGCGGACCTCCGCGGCGCCCCTCCTTGGCAACAGGCCCCTCCGCGGCGGTGTTCCTCGGCGGTGAGCCCCTCCACAACGGCGGCGTTCTAAACCAGATCCGGCCATCTCAAGGCGCGGCAGGCTCCCAGGCCGCGTGAACCAGCAGCGCGATTCCCTTTCCCCGACGTGGTGGCAGGGCCTCAGCGTGGGCGGCATGGATCCTCGGCAGCCATGGATCCCGGCGCGGCGAGGCTCCCCCGGCGAGCCTTGCCCCAGCCCTGCCTTGCCCCGATGTGGCTCTGTTGGCGGTCCTTAACTCAGATTTTTACCCGCCAACTATAGGTCATTATGGGGGAAATAAATATTTTATTTCACATATATCTTTACTATTGACCTAGTTCCACCTGTGCTTGGAGAAAATATTATTTTGCAGAATGTATACCAAGTGCAGGAATTTTTAGAATAAAAAGGTGTTTTTCAGAAGGCGCAAAAGAGCAAGAGAATAAGGGCCAGCCACCTGGGGTCGAAATGGGCCAAAAGCACCAGCATGGACAAGACCCAGATGGCGGCCCAGGCCCACCTGCCAAAGGCGGTCAGGGGGTGGCGCCAACCAGGCGCGGGCGCGCCTCGGGCGCGCGCGCCCACCCTGCCGCCAGGTGGGCCCGGCCAAGGCGGTTCGCCTCCTTCCATCTGAGGGATAACGGTTTTGCTGGTGATTTTACACCACTACCCCCGAACCACCTTCTGGGTGCTATAAATGAAGAGGAGAGCCCCCCACCTTGACACACACCATTTGGAGCCATCTCTACACCTCACACTTGTTCTTTAGCATTAGTGTTAGTCATTTGGAGCTAGGCAAAGCTACTTGGAGAGCTTGTCTCCAGGAGGAAAAGCTACACCTTTGGTATAAATCTATGGAGCGTTCTTCCTTAGCCAAGTTTTCATTACATTTATATAGTCGTGCATATGAACTAGAGTATAGTCTAGTACATGATATATTCGATGATCAAGAACTAGGCCATAGTTCTTGTGAGAGTTGTTCATCGTGTTCTACACGGTTCTTCATCGTTCATATGTTTTACTTGTTTAGATTAGATTGTAGGAGAGGAATAGCGGTTCGATGTGCCTTCGGGCTTGCCTATGTCCTAGCTCGTCCATCCGTGGGGTGGAAGTCCTGGGGGGACGTAGGTAGCTCCTTAGTATGCGGACGTGGTGTCCGGGTGCGAGGGAACCTTCGGATATGTCGGCATGCCACGGTTGAGGTGGTAGGCTGCGGTGGTGACAGTACCGTCCGTCCTTTGTAATCCCCACGTTCGCATGTTGAGTAGGAGTTCGTAAATGCCGCCATCGACCGCGGACCGGTTGCCGCGGTCTCCCCATATTCCTAGTCTATAGTCGAGTCTTGACTTGTATAACATGTGGAATTAGCTTTGTTCTAGCATTGACTATATAGGACCCGCTTTTGCTCCGCGTAGATTATTCTTTATTCTTTATTTTACCTTTATTCCTTTGAGGTTGCTCTAAGTGTGTGTCCACTATCCAAACTACCATATGCTTACCCCTGTATAGCACATTGGTCGGTTTCTCCTCATGCTAGATATTATATTCATACCCATGCTAGATTACTTAACTACCCCATGTCTTCCTTTGAGAAATTATAAATAACGATACCCTGAATACTTCCGGGTGAAATGCTGCAACGATAGATCCGTGCGCTTGAGGATATTTATTCTAATAGGATGTGATCTATCTCTTGGCAACACTCGCGTAGTTGCTAGAACCAGTTTCTAGTAAATATGCCGAGTAAAGCCATTTAGCGTTTCTGGCGCTGTTATCAGAATTAGGCTCTAAGTCTATTTTGGTAATCGCGCTAAGAAATGCCAACAGGCTCCCCCAGCAAGCCCGCCCAGCCCTGCAAGCATGGCCAGCGCGGCGAGTCCGGCCGGCGCGGAGAGCGGGAGACTAGAGCGACTAGAGCGGGAGACTAGAGCGACTAGAGCGACATGCGCTTCTCCGGTCAGCCAGCTGGCGGCGGCAGAGCTCCCCTGACCGGGATCGAGTTCATCCATGGAGAAAGTTACAGATCGAGGATGACAGATGAGACCCGCCAGTTGGGTAGCCTGTTTTAGGTAGTATTGCTGGAATGAAGAACGAAGTATGGGTAGTTTGAAAGTTGGTAGCTACCCAAATAGACTTTTAGGTAGTCTCATTTGGGTAGCATTGCTGGAGATGCTCTTAGAGCTGCAGAGTGACAATGACTCGAAGTCGGTGCTTCATGGAGGATGTCATACACATTGAATGAGTTGACACGTCAGCAGATTTGATGTTTTTACATAAAATGAGAAGGAGAGAGAAGATAAAAGTTTCATCCAATGAAACGAGTGTGCGCAGTATCCAACCACTCGTTAACCGAGTGAAACCCCCATTGAGAGCCATTACTTCGTTTCATGCGTGCATGTGAAGAGAAAAATAGAGGGAAGACATACTGGTGGACCCACAGAAGACTATAAATAGCTCTATAAAATTGTGGAATGAAACTACCCATTAAGCGGGAGAGACCTGTTTCACGATAAATTTCACTATTTTAAAAATAAGGAGATAAAATCTTGCATTAAGACTAGCCTTATTCGATCGATCAGTCCAGCGTCCATCCAGGCAGAAAAATAGTACGTACAAGCGGACGTACACACACGTACGCGAGCAGAAACGGTGTTGCATGCATCAATGGGTTGCTTTGCTCCCGTCCCCGTCCGTCGCATCATGATGCATGTGTGGGTGTGGCGTCTGTCCACCTCTTCAATAACCTCTCGTCAGTCAGGTCGTCGTCCAATGCAAGGATGGCGATGTTGCACCGAGGTGCCACGACGATTATCAGCGAAAGGGTTCTGAGGTCACCAGGGTTCACGTGCGTTGTGTCACTATGTGAAAAAAGCAGTGTAAGAGCGCCCTCCTGCAGTGTAGGGGCGGTTCGAATTGGAGCCTCCCTTACAATGGATCGGGCCACTGTAAGGGTGGTCTACCATAAGGGCGGCTCCAATTTTTCGAGCCACCCTTACAGGTCAGGCTAGCCGCCCTTACAGTGGTTTTGGATAAAATTGGTCAAATAAGACACTAAATGACCTCAAATAAAAAAAAATTGAATACCAATATTGTACAACTCAGAAAGACCAACATTTGATACATAGGGCATTTTTGCATTTGAGAAGTTGTTAGTAAAATGTAGTCATATTTTGTCAAATCCAAGATTTGACTTGGTCAAACCTGGTCAAAATAAGAACTAGATGGCCTCAAATGAAAAAACTTTTGTATACCATGTTTATACAACTCACCAAGACCAACATTCATTATATAGATCATTTTTCATTTGAGAAAGTGATGGTAAACACTATTCATAAAATCTTCAATCTCACATACTTTATAAAACTAAGTGTTGGACTAGTGGATTTTGAACTACACTTTGCTAACACTTCCTCAAATGCAAAAACGGTATATATATCAAATGTACATCTTGATGAGGGGACCAATCTTGATATTCATGACTTTCCGAGTTATGGTCGTCTAGGGTTTCAAAAACCGGGTTTACGTTCAAATTTTTTGAAATTTGAAGTTTGAAATGTCGAAACCTCATCGAATGAAAACTTGACCCATGTAACAAATGTACAACTTGATGAGCTTGACATTCTTTGTATTCATGACTTTTGTATTTGAGACCATCTAGAGTTCGGTCAAAGCGCCTTTTGCTCAAAATCATAGAGTTGACTTGGTCAACCTTGGTCAAATTAGGGACAAAATGGTCTCAAATGAAAAAATTTTGAATACCAAGATTGTAAAACTCACTAAGATGTACATTTAACTTATAGGTTATTTTTGCATTTGAGAAGTTGCTAGTAAACTGTAGTCATATTTTGTCAAATCTAAGACTTGACTTGTCAAACCTGGTAAAAAAAGGCACTAGATGGCCTTAAATGAAAAACTTTTGAATACCATATTTTTACAACTCACAAAGACCAACATTTGTTATATAGGTCATTTTTTATTTGAGAAAGTGATGACAAACACTATTCTTAAATCTCACGCATACTTTATGAAACTAAGTATGAGACTAGTAGATTTTGAACTACACTTTGCTAACACCTCCTTAAATGCAAAAATGGTCTATATATCTGTCGGTGTAGAAATTTACCACTGACGGGACTCTCGCAAGCCAGACAGGCCGGAGCGCGTACGTCTCCAACCCCGTGGCTATCTCCAGCAGTCGATCCGGTCGAGCTAAGGCGTGCCTGTCAATTTGACCTGTTAATTGACAAGGAAGAAAAAGAGCACTAGTCAAATTATGGAACCTGCCGGTGTGATTCCAGACAGTTCCGTTATGTGTGGCTTAGATAGTCGATCTAATCGAGGACGATGACTAGAGAGCCAACATCGTCTTGCAGGCATAAATAATAACTGGAAAGTAAACATGCATTGGATAAAGAAAATAACCATGTCGTAATCAGGTAAATAATGGAAAAATGCTCCAGACACGATGTATGCTATAAATAGTAAAGAACAAGCTAAATCGGCTACTCGGATACACGTGACAATGCATAAGGCCATTAGCCGATCTGGTCTACTCGATACTTGTGAATAAAGGATGTGAAGTGTATGCTCTTGGTGAATCGGCTAGATTAGCCGATACCGACGTGAGAACGAACTAGGTGCATAAACAGATCTACAACAAAACCCACTAACCTAATCTACCTCAGTGAGATCGATGACTTAACCCGCTGCAGCCACCTAAGCAAACTAGGCTAACAAACTCTACCATACACCCATCTACACCCTAGAACGCACACACGTCACGAACAAGATTGATATAACCTGGCTAATGAAAGCGCTAGACCGATCGCCAGTCACTATAGATCTATATCGACGAGACAAAGGTGACGATCGAATCTAGAAAAAGATCTAAGCCAAACCTACCAATCTTGTCGGGCAAAAGATGTTGTTACAATAAATTAAACAAAAAAATCACCTAACAACATCGGTAACTTGATGAATCTACTAGATTTTGCCACATCTAGCAGAGCCAATAACTAGCCTACACCGACTCATACGACAGGAGGTCAAACCGGCCCTGTTAAGCGCTAACATAAACTATTGGCATGCGCGATACTAGGTAAGAGGTCGAACCGGCCAAACCTAGCGTGAACACGAACCCCTCAGCCATTGCATGTGCATCGAAAGGAGGTCGGACCGGCCTGATCTAGCACAAACAAGAGCCACCTTCACAGATGCATCAAAAGGAGGTCGAACCGGCCCGATCTAGCATAAGCGAAAGCTTTCATAACATACTAACAGAACAAGCGAGTGGTCGAACCAGCCAAGCCTGATGCAAATACGTCGAGAAATCCTAAAACTATTGGTTTGGGGTGGCGCTGAGGCCGAAAGTTGTATTGAATGTCGAGAGAGTTTACAATATGCCGGGGCTTACATATTTATACCTTAGGCTTGATTAAGTCCTAATCGAACACAACTCCAAAATAAGGAAATAACTAAAATAGCTGTCTATCTAGATAACTTGGGCCCTACTATTCCGTTCTGTAGTCTCGTGTCGTTGTCGCGCAGTCTGGTTCGGTCGATGTGAAGTCTTCATAGTTCACGTGTCTCTTCTAGTCGCCCGATCCTTTTCAGCCGATTTCTCTAGATATTAGTCGATTCTCCGTGGATCCGGCTATCTCTGAAGCTCAACCATTCTTCGGGTAGCGTTCTCCTGAAATTCTATTTTATGCAACTGCTAGTCCCAATTTTGGTGTTAACACATGCCCCTAAATTTTGAGATAAAGTATTTTATTCCAAAATTCTTCTTGGCTGTCTTCAAGTATCTTCATTTTTCAACGGAAAATTCCCTTGTATTCCTTGGAAATGTCACCCGTCATCCCTGGGAAACCGTGACCCACGATCGCCCTGCCCACATCGCGTAGTTCC
Source organism: Themeda triandra (assembly GCA_018135685.1). Classification (NCBI taxonomy): domain Eukaryota; kingdom Viridiplantae; phylum Streptophyta; class Magnoliopsida; order Poales; family Poaceae; genus Themeda; species Themeda triandra. The sequence continues at coordinate 217,471 of JAENPR010000330.1, read as the reverse complement.
TCCATCAATGATTCTCGCCGGTTCCTCTTCCAAGGCACCTCTCTAGGCCTATAAGTTGGGTCATTCTGCTCTGTTTTGCTTCACGCTTCCAAGTTTTCTTTGCCTCAGTCTCAAATCTTCAAAGCCAGAAAACCCTTGTCAGCCTTCTTCCCCTTCCAAGCAAACCAATGGCGGGCAGTAGTAAGCATTCAGTGGAGGCGGAGATGGAGGGAGTGTCTTCCCGCAGAAACCCTCCGGTGGTAGCCGGGGAAGGACCTGCACAGGATACGAGCGCGACTTCGCGCCGTGTCTTCCAGAAGAGATAATTTCTTCTCAAAGTTCTCTTCAAATTGGCTCTTTCTTGATTTTGTCGATCTCTGTAGGACGGCTAGTGATGGGACCCCCAAACCTTCTGAGGGGAGCGACCGCCCGATGGCTCTGGACGTGGTCCGAGCAAAAGGAGAACGAGCCCATATTGCGTCCACGAACATCGAACTGACATCCAAGGTCACGGATGCTCAGTTTGATTTGGAGGAGGTAGAGGCGGAGCTCATCAAGGTCTCCAACGAGCGTGATGCCGCTCAAGGTCGGGCTGTTGGTGAGTATCGATTTACTGATTACTTTAGAGACCCTATCCTCTTTATTCTGATCAGCTTCTCTTCCATTAGATTTAGCAGCAAGACTTGGAGCCCTCGAGGCCGCCATCGCTGAGCTCGCTCAGATTGCGTTCATCGCCGATGGGCCGCCTCTTGCGTAGGTGGAAGAGGTCAACCGGCGCATCCCCCTGATCTCCCAAGCTGCCATCGGGTATGGCGCAGTGCTCGCCCTCAATGCCGCTCGGATCAGGAATGGGGTTGACTTCCAGGGCTTCAACGTCTTCAAAGACAGCGACGAGGAGCTTGAGGAGAAGATCCAGGAGACTGCGAGGTCATGACGAATGCCGGAAAGGACATCGCACTCGTAGTTAACCACATGCTCCCGATTGCAGATGTACAGGGCTGGGTGAACCAACAGTAAAACTAGGATGTGGTTCCTCACCCTGGCTTTGTAAATAAATAATCTTATTAATGAAATGCCTTTGTCTCCATATTTTCTTGAGTTTGGTCCTTCGAGATCCACTTTTCATTCTGTACTTCCGGAATCCTTGCCAGTATAATTTGGTCTTTGCTGTTTGCCTTTGTGAGTGGCTGTCACTAATTCAGAAGATTCCTTGTGCATGCTTCTCGGATGCAAATCTTTAATCCCACTCGATTTTAATCTTCACACGATCAGAGAACCACATCTTTAGAAGCATTACCGACCAAACTCAGAATATTACCCCTTGGGGTGTTTTTTGCTCTAAAGGCAATGCAAGTAGCATTGGCTATTTACTGATAGCACTGTCAGTTATTTTTTGCGCTGAAGGCGATTATCACATCGGCTACTCCAAACTAGTGATTCAGATTCTTTTGATGATTCAGTCTTAATCTGCAACCACACTGGGGTAATAATTCTTGATTAATTTTCCGTTAACTGCTCTTCTGAAAACTTCTCCCTTTAAATCCCTCAAAATGTAAGCATTACCTGCGACCACTTGATCAATAAAATAAGGCCCTTCCCAGTTTGGAGACCATTTGCCAAACCTGTTATCCTTCACTCTAATCGGGAATTTGAGTTTCCATACAATCTCATCTTTCTCAAATTCCTTTAACTTGACCTTCTTGTTGTAGTGTTTGGCAATTCTTAATTTGTTAGCTTCGATTGTCTCCAAAGCTTTTAGCCGATGATAATGTAAATCCTCTAAATTATCAATCATAAGCTTGTTATAATCACCGGCTGTTAATTCTTTTTGCAATTCAACTCTTCTTGAACCGGACTGAATTTCCCATGGCATGACTGCATGATGGCCATAAACCAATTCATAGGGAGAGCACTTAGTCGATCCATGTGGAGCCATCCGATATGCCCATAGCGTTTTGTTCAATGTTAAGTACCATCTTCTAGGCTATTGATCGATTTTCTTCTTGATCAGTTTGATGAGAATCTGATTAGAAGCTTCAGCCTGTCCATTAGCTTAGGCATAATAGGGAGAAGAATTGATTAACTTGATACCCATTTCTTCAGCAAATTCTTCGAACTCCCCTGACGTAAACTAAGTGCCTTAATCAGTCGTGATTGTCTCTGGAATTCCAAATCGATAAATAATATGTTCGTTGACAAATTCCACCATGTTCTTAGAGGTGACTAACTTTAAAGAAACGGCTTCAACCCATTTAGTAAAGTAGTCTGTAGCCACCAATATAAACTTATGTCCTTTGCTCGAAGGTAGATAAATCTGACCGATCCAGTCTATTCCCCATCCTCTGAATGGCCATGGCTGCATGATAGGATTCAGTGCAGAAGCAGGTGTTTTCTGAATATTTCCAAATATCTAACACTCTGGCAACCTTTGTAAAACTTAAAACAATCCTCTAACATGGTAGGCCAAAAGTATCCAGCTCTCCTAATCACCCACTTCATCTTATGTGCAGACTGATGTGCTCCACAAATCCCTTCACGAACTTGTCGTACAATGAATTTGGCTTCTTCATGGCTAACACATCTCATCAGTACACCATCAGTTGTCTTGTAATAAAGTTGATCTCTAAGCAGAACAAACTTGATAGCCTTGTACCTAAGCTTCCTGGTGACCTTCTGTGATGGATTCTTTAGATAATTGATGATCTCTTCTCTCCAATCACTAGCCATATCATTTGCCAATATCTCTAGGATCAGTCTATATCCTGAGGCACTTTGAGCTAACCTGTTTGCTTCCTGATTCTGTGCCCGAGGGATATACTGCAACGATACGATGACAAACTTCTAAAGAATCTCTTTACACTGATCATAATATTTCTTCAGAGTTTCATCCTTGCACTCATATAGGCCGAGCAATTGATTAATTACCAATTGAGAGTTACCAAATACTTCAATTGACTCAGCCTTTACTTCTTGCAGAGGTTGAAGTCCTTTCAGAATTGCTTCATACTCAGCTTGATTATTGGTTGTCGTCGTTGCAATTTGAAAAGCAAACTCGAATGTTGCCCCCCGAGGGGAAATAAGAATGATGCCAATACCACCACCTTGCTTGCAGGTTGAACCATCAAAAAATAAGACCCAAGACATCACTTTTACAAATTCAATGTCCAACTTGCAATGCTGGGTAACAAAATCAGCCATTACTTGTCCCTTGACTGCTTTAGCCGATTGATACCTTAAATCAAACTCTGACAAGGCTAGCATCCATTTGCCGATTCCACCATTCAGAATAGGCATTGATAGCATGTGTTTGATAACATCTATCTTGAATCCCTTAAAAATACAAGCCGGTTGCCCTTAGGCATAATCACTTAAAATTTCCTTTTGTATCGGCTATCACAAGCTTCATCTTGTCTTTAGAAAATACTTTCAGAGCCGACGGTCTGAGCCAGCTGTTGATCATCATCGTTGATTGTGATGAAATCTCCATGGAACTCTTTTCCAGAAAAGCACTTGAAATTTTCTAGATCCCAATAAACGTGATCGACAGATGAAACATTGATGGAATCATCGGCAGGCATAATTTTGATATCATTGTCAATCCATTGAATCACGTGCTGGTGCATAGTTGAGGGTATGCAGCAATTGGCATGAATCCAATCCCTTCCGAGAAGTAGACTATAAAATCCCTTGCATCAATCACAAAGAATGTGGTGATCAATGTCTTACTACCACTTGTCAATTCAACGCTTATTGCCCCCCAGGTGTCAGATATGTTTCCTCCAAAATCTCTTAGCTGCATGAGTCTTGCCTAGTTTTTTGAATGTTGAATATGGCATAAGGTTGACTGCAGCACCTCCATCTATGAGCATCTTATTCATAGGTTTCACATTAATTAATCCTTTGACATATGAAGCTTTCAAGTGCTGATATCGCATAGGTTTATCAAACACTGCTTGAGAATTCAATACTAGATAAGTAGCAATTTCTTCATACTCTGATTCGTCAAAATCAAAATAAACCTCTTGACTCTCTGATGCTTTAAACTCAGCGGGCAAAATACACTGCATTCCAATATTAGCCGATTTTCTTGATCCGGCTGCTTGTTTGGCTTTCCAAACTTGTGCTCTCTTGGCCCTTAAGGCTTTGTCCAGCTTGATCTCAGTTTCCCTCAATCGCTGAACTTTTCTTTTCTGGCTCCTGGTAAGACCACTAGGACACCATTGGTTTTCCTGCCAAACATACTGCATATCTTCCACTTCTTTGTCATAGGCATCACAACGATCATGGTGTCTGCATTTATTAATGCACCGATCTTCCATAGGTTGTCCAAGTCTTTCATGGACAGAATGGCAGTTGGTTTGTGACCGATTCAGCTTGTTCCTTTTCATGTTTCTCTTCTTCAAGCTTCCTCAAGCGTTCATGCTCTTCGAACCATCTTCTTTGATCTTTCTCCTTTTGCCTCTGCCACTTGTTGAGAAGTATACGAGATGTCACACGAGGCTTTCTTTCAGCCGATGCAGATGACTCAGGATGGTCAAATCGGCTATTTTACTGCTCACGCTTTCTCTTGATCTCTCTGTACTCTTTATCAGTGAGCTGCAATCTGCTATCTACCGACCCTGATTCCTTAGCTCTAGCAGAGGTCAGCACTTTAGTCTTGCTTTTGGGGAGCACTGCACCAGCCATTGCAGTAGCGAAGGGATTTTGATCCACCTTCATCTTGCCAGTGCCAAAGATCAGCTTCTTAGCTTCGATGGCTTTCTGCACTTGCCTTCTGAACACATTGCACTCATTGGTGGAGTGGGTGGTGGAATTGTGAGCTTTGTAATACTTCTTCCCTTTCCTCTCCTCAGCACTGAGTGGCTCATGTAAGACTTTGATCAGGCCCTTGCTCATCAAGTAATCAAAAATCTTGTCGGCCTTCGATGTATCAAAGTCAAACTTCTCTTGTGTTCTGCCCCAGGGATGTTCAATGATGCACTCCTTCTTGAGATTCCATTTGATGGCGTCAGCTTCTTCAATCTCCTAGTCTGAATCATAGATTAGATCCCTGTAGTATTCAGACACATTGGCTGCCTTCTGGAATCGATTCTATTGACGCGGTGGTTGCACATATTTAGAGATTATAGCCACCCTTTGTGCAAGTTCTTCAAGATTATCAAAGTTAGCGCTAAGCAGCTTCTCCTTAAGGTACGACTACATTCCTTTAATCATCAATTTTACTAACTAGCGGTTGTGGCAGAACCTCCTAAGTAATATGGCCCACATGCACCAATCCTTGTCTCAAAAGACCTCAGATGGCTATGCATATGTTCCACATGACTTAACAAGCTCTGTCAGGTGTCCTCGGGAAACCCGAATCATCCACAAATCTTTCGAACATGATTGATCATTACCAGAGACATTGTAGTATACAATAGTTTTACAATAAATAATATACATCAGAGTGATAGGTGGAAGTCTTACAATAACATAAGTTACAAACCTTGAGTTTTAAAGTTTACAAACCATAAGTTAAGTTATTACAAACCATAAAGTAGTAGTAGATAGCAGTAGGATAACTTTATTACAACACTTCAAACGTGATGCTTGCCCAAGGCCAAACAAACTATTCATCGTCACTCTCCGGAACGACTGTCATGCAGCAGGGTGCAAAGCACACCTGAACATGAGACGCACCTTCAAAAAGGGTTTAACAAACCCTGAGTACAAAAGTACTCAACAAGACTTGACCCGACGAAAAAGATGGTGAAGACTCAGGAATACAGGCCAGATAGGAATCAAGGTAAGGTCCAAAGCAAGAATCAATTCTTTTGCAGAAAAGCTTCTAACAGTGCGTCCTTACCCTTTCATTTTATTAAACCATGAGGTGATATTAAGCTACACTACTTCAAGTTAAAGCAGCAGATCAAGATAATTCATACAACTCTCTTTTACTCCTACCATAAAGTAACCATCTTTTATCTACGATGCAGGTGCGAGGATCAAGTCTCCTTACTCGTGGAGCATACGACAGTTCGAACCGCTTTTCTACCCAGCTGGGGTTTCCCAAGTACACGATATACGTGGGACTCTAACCCACCAGTATATCAGTTCTGACTTCAGACTCTCTAGAACTAGGCTAAGCTTCCGTGCCACCCGAGAATACTTGTACACCTCCAATCCGGGTTACGTCCCACGAGGGTAACTAGTATCCCCGCCATCTCACCACTCCCAGTGCACGGGCTCACCGTACTAGTCCTTAGAAGATCTTAGGACAGAGCTTTCCTCGAAGGGTATGTGATTAGTACTATAGTTCACGATCCAAGGGCCAAAAACGAATGGTCCTTAATTGACAAGTCGGAAACACTACATCAATCACTTGCATTGATGCAAGTTCCTGACCGATCTTACTATCATTGTCTAACATCAGGATTCACATGTGATCATAGCGTAACCAATTTGAAACATCGTATTTGAAAAGCCTACTAATTAAGCAGGGCTAAGCATACTAAGCAATTTCAGAATAAAACAGGTGTCAAGGGTGGTATACGAATAACAAGGCAGGTGATGCATCAATTAGGTAGTCACACAACTCCTACACCTAATGCAGCATTTCAGAGCAAGTGATAAAACTTTGTAAAACAAGGAAGGGTTAATGAAACCGGGGCTTGCCTTCGAGAGAGTAGACAGACAACTCAGGTTCAGGATCCACACCACAGATATCAAACCCAAATTCCTGAATAGGTTCCTCCTTCGGACTCGGGTCAACGTTACTCTCCTCGTTCACGTGGTCTACACGAGAGTGATATGTTTCACTAATGATGGAATAGGAAACGTGATACAAGAACGATGCAAAACAAAGTTAAACAACTTGAGTACAACTTTCCTTCACAATAAAGTTGTACTCTAACAACATTAATCAAATAAGGCCTAAGGTTTCACTAGGGTTATCTAGGTCATTAGTGAAAGTGATTAAGTAGGAATTAAATATTAATTAAGTCCTAAGCAGGATTAAGAATTAAACTTAATCAACTTAATTAAATGCCAAAGGTCATTAGAGTTAATGATCCAAGGTCAACAATCAATGTCCAAAGTCAAACAACCTATAATTAACAGGGTTGATTAACGGGGTTAATTAATTAAGCTAATAATTAAGGAAAATTGAGCCAGAAATAAAATTTGGCAAATTAATTCCAAAAATTAATTTTATGTTGATTATTATATAAACAGTGCACAAATAAATTTTTAGAATTTTTGGACAAGTAAATAATTTATTAAAAATCAAACAAGGCTCTTTTTCTAATTAAAAGGGATAATTTTTACACTTACAAAATAACAGCAAAATTGGTATATTATATTTTTATTAAATCAAGCCCACTGAGAAAAATCTACCCATAAAATTTCATGATTTTTTGACCACTAGATAATTGGTTATGAATTTCTAAAGAAATCAGCATTTAAATGGATTTTCAGAAAAAGAAAAAGGAAAAAGGAACAGTGTCGTCCCCTTCCTCCCGACGCTGACCGACCGGCGGCGACGTTGACCGCGGCGGTTCCGACGCTGGTGATGGAGCTCAGGCGGCGCTGAGGGTACCTAGGTGATCTACGCGACGAAGCGGACTTCCTAGACCTACTAATGCGGCGGCGGAGTATTTAGGGCGAGCACACCGGCGACGATGGCGGAGCGACGGCGCTGCGGCATGGCGGCCGGACAAACTGGAGTGACCCTGGTGTGGTTAACGCGTGCATCATGGCCAGCACGGCAAGGCGAGCACGATGTACTATCAATTGAATGAAACTGACACCCTAAGCCACGGGGCATCGAGCGTGGCGGCGGCGACATGACTGAGCTCCGGCGAGCTCTATAACACCTTGCTACGGGACCTCTCCGGCGCGGACAAAGGCACCAATAGGAGCAGTGGCTCACTGCGGGAACGGTGCGCACAAAAATGAAGCGGCGGAGGGGTCGGAGATGTGAGCTTGGCGGCGGTGGTGAGCTCGGCGGTGAAGTTCCGGCGGCGCGGATGGCGTCCCGGATGCTCCTGTCCATCAAAATGCGAACGAAGGGAAGCATCATGAGCGTAAGATCATGGAGAACACGAATTGATAGACGAATTAGGATGAAAGCTGACAACGGAGGAGAATTGCGGCGGCAGGTCACGGCGAGTTCGGCGGTCGGCCGCGGAGAAGACGACGGTTTGCCGGCGATTTAGGCGAAATGGAAGGCCATCTTCTAGCTCTATGGATGCACGAGGATGTGGTGGGGCTAGCGGTGCAGTCTAATTGGCCGGAGATGGGACAGAGGCGAAGGTGGGCGGTGGCGGAGCTCGGGGTAGGGTAATGGCGGCGGCTAAAGATGAGGATGAGGCTATCCCTCTCAGCCTTATCCCAGGCTGTGAGCACGGAGAGGAGGGCACGCGAGGGCGGTGAGTCGACACGTTGAAGCGGTGAGTGCCACTGAGCTGCTCCCGGCGACAGCGCATCACGGCGGGGCGGTGAGGAAGGCCATGGAAGCTCGTCGACGTTGAAGGTGAGAAACAGACAAACTCGAGACCATATTTACCAAAATGCCACTAACTGAAATTTGAATTTTTCTCCAAAATTTTGAACTAAACTTGAAAAACTCCAAAAGAGACTTGGCTTAATTTTTCAAGAGCTACAATTTTCTCAACTGGAACATTTCCAAATTAGGCATAGAAATATGAATTTTGATCAAATTTTGAAAAGGGGACAAAAACCTCTCAAAAAAATTTATTGAATAACTTTTGATTTTTCAAAATAACTTGAAAATCTCCAAAACTATGAAATATTCCTCTTTTCAAACCAAACATTTTCTCCAAAGAAAGTTTTACCAAATTTTGGATAATTTTTGAAATATAGCTTTAAAATGAAAGGGGGACAGTTTCTGGAAATCTTTCTTTTCAAATTTATTTGAAATTTTCTTTTGAAACTTGAAAAACTTCCTTAATAAAGTTTGTAGAGCTCAACAAGAGCTACAAACTTGCTTTCTAGACTAACCCCCAAATTCTTGATAAATTTTGAACAATAGAAAAGGGGATAAAACCAGGGTTTCAGGAAATTAGGGTTTTGACAGGGATTTGGAGCTTGATTTAATTGGTAGATTAATTGGTTGATTATTAGTGATCACAAACATCACCCAAGGTCATTTTTAGGTCAAAGACCCAAAGACTCACTTGGTTGACCAAGTTGACTTTAGAAATCATTTTAAAAGGTTTCAAGTTTTAATTGTTTACTTGGATTTATAAACTATGCTTGACACTAGTGTAGCCACAGACCACACCTCAAGGTACATAGAGTACAACCCAAGTATTTGAGATGACACTCAAAAAATATTATTTTTGGTGAAGTCAAACATCATTTCAGAAACACAGTCAACCTAGGAATATAAACTTGTTTTAGTTGATGCACAGAAAGTTTGACCTAACATGAATGCTTTGCAATGCATATGATGACATGGCAAATTTTAGTTACGATAACATCAGAGATGTTACAACCCTTCCCCCTTAAAGAAATCTCGTCTCGAGATTTAAAGCCTTGAGTTAAGTAATGGAAAAGGAAATGTGCCAAGCAAACACATCTCGAATTAGGACATAAGGAAAGGGGGTTTTTACAACTCACACTAGACTCGCTACAACTCATAGAGGGAATTGTAGCTTAAATAGTAGCATAGAACTCTGGGAAATGTTCTGATAGATACTCCTCTGACTCCCAAGTAGCCTCTTCTTCTGAGTGATGATCCCACTGTATCTTGTACCACTTGGTTGTTTTACTGCGGGTAACACAATCTTTCTGATTCAGAACTCTAACAGGATACTCTGAATAAGTTAGATCAGGCTCAAGTTCAATTCCTTCAATATCAACAACTTTGTCTGGTGGTCGAAGACATTTCTTAAGTTGTGACACAAGGAACACATTGTGCACATTTGACAAATGCTCGGGTAACCTTAAACGGTATGCTACCTTCCCACACTGTTCAATAATCTGAAAAGGACCAATATAGCGGGGTGCTAACTTGCCCTTAACTCCGAAACGACTAACTCCCTTCATTGGTAACACCTTTAGGTACACATAATCTCCTTTAGTGAACACCAGAGGTCGACGCCTCTCATCAGCATAACTCTTTTGACGGGATTGAGTAATTCTCATATTCTGTTGTATCTACTTAACCTTTTCTTTGATCTCCCTTACAAGATCAACCTCAAAGAATCGCCTTTCTCCAGGTTCTGACCAATTCAACGGAGTCCTACATCTGTGACCATACAATGCTTCAAAAGGTGCCATCTTGATGCTTTCCTGATAACTGTTGTTGTAGGAGAACTCTGCTAATGGCAAACATTCATCCCACTTTTCTGGGAAATTAAGTACACACGACCTTAGCATATCTTCTAAAATCTGATTTAGTCTTTCAGTCTGACCTCCTGTCTGTGGATGATAGGCTGTACTATAAAGTAACTTACTCCCTATCGATTTCTAAAACTGTTTCCAGAGCTGCGAGACAAATTGTGTACCCCTGTCGAAAACAATAGTCTTGGGTATTCCATGTAGACACATAATCTGTTCAATATATATTTATGCGTAGGTAGGAGCTCTCCATTCTATCTTTGCAGGAATGAAATGAGCTGACTTAGTGAGACGATCCACAATAACCCAAATAGAATCAAACTTCCTAGAAGTCTTGGGTAAACCTACTATAAAGTCCATACTGATGTCTTCCCACTTCCATGCAGGAATAGGCAGTGGTTGTAGCTCTCCTGCAGATTTCAAATGAACTGCTTTTACTTTCTGACAAGTGTCACATCTTGCTATATATCTAGCAATTTCTATCTTCATCTTGGTCCACCAAAATCTCTGCTTCAAATCATGATACATCTTATTGCTTCCTAGATGAATAGAAAATTTAGTATTGTGTGCTTCATCAAGGATCTTCTGACGTAATTCAGGGACTTTTGGTACGATCAAACAAATCTTGAACCATACTACACCTTTGTAAGGTCGAGATGGCGAACTAGAGGGGGTGAATAGTCCTTTTTAAAACGAATCGCTCCAGCTAACCGATATAAGTGCGGAAATAAATCTATCGGCCTAGCCAAGACTTCACCCCTCTGACTATGACTCTAGAAGCACCTTGTATAAGATCCTAAATAAGTAATCAAGGTGTCGATCTAGCTAGTGCACACTAAACAAGTCTAGCCTGCAAGGTCACACAAACTTAAGCAACTAGTACTTTGGCAAGCGGGTGTGCACCTACATAATTCTAATGAGCAAAAGCACAAAGCCAACCTAAGCTCACTAGATGCTCAAGGACAAAGCTACACAAGCCAAACCCAAGAGCTCAATCTTACTTAACTACACAAGCTAAGCAAGGCAACTTACTCTACTTCTAGCTACACAAGCAAGAAGGTGATTAATAAGCTACACAAGCTAACTAATCACTAGAGCAACTACACAAGCTATATATGATAGTAAAGAATGTAAGTACAAAGCTTGTGAAAGAGATTGCAAACCACCGCAAAGTGCGCTACGTCCTGTTGTGTCGACCAACACCTTCGGTGGTTCCTCCGGTCTTTTCACCTAGATGGTTCTTCGGTGTGACCCTCAAGTCACTTGCCCCTCAAGGCACGCCTCGCAAGGCACCGTAAGACACCACTCTCAAATGAGCCCCTCAAGGCACCGAGCAAACCCACACATGCAAGGGTGGTAACTCAATGACACGCGCAATCCAATAAGGCTACTCTTCACGATCCCAGCGAGGTGAGCACCAACCTTTCACAATCTCTTCTCCGGAGCATCGTATCTCCACGCGTGCTACCACGGAGCCTCTTGCCACCAAGCCGTCTAGGAGGTGGCAACCTCCAAGAGTAACAAGCTCTCCTGCTTGCAACTCAAACACCTAGTCCCACTCAATGCAACCTCGTAAAGCAATGCACTAGAAATCGCTCTCTCACACTATCGGATGGTCACTACCAAGCATATGTGAGTAGAAGGGCTCCCAAGCACCACCACACAAGCTACCAAAGCCTGGGCGTGCTCAACCACCGGCCACAACCGGCCAAGACATCTATTTATAGCCCCACGGGCTAAACTAGCCGTTGCCCCCTCGGAGCCAGGAAAAGCACTGCGCCGGACGCACCAGATGCGAGCCGCCGGACGCGTCCGGCTCTCCATCTGCGCTTCGCTCCTGCCACGTGTCCCGACCGATCGAAGTCGACCGTTGATCCCCAACGGCTACTTTCTGATCGCGCTTAGAAACCCTGCGACGGACGCGTCCGGCGCCAGTGTCCTGCGCCCCTCAGCGTTGCGGCACGCACTGGACCGCGTCCGGCGCCCGCCGGACGCGGCCGGCCTAGCGTCCGGTGCCACGGCCCAGCCGGCCCACCGTGCGACCTGTCCGACCCGCCCCGCAACGCGCCATGCCGACGAGCGCCCGAGCCAAGTTTTGCTGCGTCTGGCGCATGTCCCGCGGACGCGTCCGACGCCGTGGCCTTGCCCGGTGTGTCGCCAAGTTCGAACCCGCCGGACGCGCTGTCCAGTGTCCGGCGCAAGCCATCAGCCACGTCCGGCGTACCACTGCGCAGCAGCCCCTGCTGGACCGCGTCCGGCGCTGAACCCGGCGTCCGGCGCCCAGTGTCGGCCGCGTCCGGCGCCTGTAGATCCTCGATTTATAGCCTGCCGAGAACGCCAACTACTCCAACAAGCTATCCAACAAGTATACCAACTTGATATCCATGGATAACAAGTTTTCAACAATATTTTGCATCCGGCGCAATAGAAAATATGCCTTCAATTTTCTCGAAAGCGCCAAATCCCACCGAGCAAGCTCGGCGGGAGGGAGAGAGGGACCCAAACCCAACTCAACCCTGCAAACCACAGCGCGAACAACACCACCTTTGTAAATGTGCCAACACCACCAAGTGTACAACCTCTTGTGCTTGTGTGTTAGCATTTTCACAATCATTTTCAAAGGATTTTTCACTTCAACTCACCACGCCACTCGATCCTAGCACATCGCAATGTTAGATCGCTCAAGTGGCACTAGATGACCGATATGCGAACAAGATTACCCCTATTGATAGTATGGCCATCTATCCTAAATCTGATCAAGCACTTCTCTACTCAACCTTAGACCGGTGAAATGAAATGCCCTAGATTATACCTTTGCCTTGTGCATTTCCATCTCCACCGTCTTCTATAATGTGCCAAGTGCACCGCATGCACCGACACGATCACCAAATGATATGATCCACTCCATATCGTCACATGACACTCTTGGTCCATCGATCTTGACCTCACTTTCTCTTCACCGTTGCGTCGATCCATCGGCGCCAAGTCTTGCCCAAGCTTCACCATCACATGGTCCTTCGCTTCGCAGCCTCAACTTGCCCTTCACACTTGCAATCGGTCCATCAAGCCAAGCCTCATCTTGATCTTCACCCTGTGGTCACATGACTCCATGTCATGTCTCATTTGCAATGAGCTCCTTCATCATCTTATGTGTTGAGCCTCACAACATTTCCAAGCCATCTCCACCATGGCATATGTTGGTGTACCTGTGAACTAACTCCTGTGTATCTCAACCATCACACATGTTAGTCCACCTAAAGTTGTCACTCAATTATCAAAACCAAACAAGGGCCTATCCCAACCAAGGGACCTTTCAACCTTCTTCATCAATTCTAAAACAAGAGTCTTCATGTTTACTAGCCTTTTCTTTCATCTTCTCTTTGATACACTTAATTCCCTTACTATTTTTGTGAGCAGCAATAATTTGATCTTTGATTGTTGTCTCAATAGTTAGATTAAACAAACTGCCTTGTTGAATTATCTCTATGCCAAGCTTCTCAAGTTCATGACACAATGAATTTTCCAGAGGCTTCACTGTCAAACAATTGCATTGATTCTTTCGACTAAGTGCATCGGCGACCACATTTGCCTTACTAGGATGGTAATGCACTTCTAGATCATAATCCTTGATTAACTCTAACCATCTTCTTTGTCTCATATTCAACTCATCTTGAGTAAAAATATATTTTAAACTCTTGTGATCTGTATAAATATGACAAGTGCTGCCTAGCAGATAGTGACGCCATATCTTCAATGCATGAACAACTGCTACTAGTTCTAGATCATGAGTCGGATAGTGCTCTTCATGTTGCTTAAGCTGTCTTGAAGCATAGGCAATAACTCAGCCTTCTTGCATCAATACACACCCAATACCAGTACCTGAAGCATCACAATAAACATCAAACGGCTTCTGGATATCTGGCTGTGCTATGATTGGTGCAGACGTTAACAACTTTTTCAGAGTTTGAAAGGCTTCCTCACATTTAGGTGACCATACAAACTTCACTTGATTTTTCAATAATTCGGTGATAGGCTTGGACACCTTCGAGAAATCCGGAATAAATCGACAATAATATCTTGCCATTCCTAGAAAACTGCGAACTTGATGAACTATTTTTGGAGGCTCCTAATCAAGTACATCTTTTACTTTACTAGGGTCTACAGCAACACCTTCAGCTGATAAAACATGCCCAAGAAACTGAACTTCTTTGAGCCAAAACTCACATTTGCTGAACTTAGCATACAACTAATGTTTCCTTAATCGCTCAAGAACAATGCGTAAATGTTTCGCATGTTCCGCTTCATTCTTGGAGTAGACCAGAATATCATCAATGAATACCACCACAAACTGATCAAGTTCTGGCATAAACACCGAGTTCATAAGATACGAGAAGTGAGCTGGTGCATTGGTAAGTCCAAAAGACATAACCAGGTAATCATATAACCCATATCTAGTAGTGAATGCAGTCTTTGGAATATCTTCGGGATGAATCTTTATCTGATGATACCCAGATCTGAGATCTATCTTGGAGAACACTTTTGCTCCAGCTAACTGATCAAAGAGCAAATCAATACGGAGCAAAGGATATTTATTCTTGATAGTCACTTCATTCAATGGACGATAGTCCACACATAACCTTAAAGTTTTATCCTTCTTCTTCACAAAGATAGCAGGACAACCCCAAGGTGAATTACTATGTCTAATAAAACCCTTATCTAGCAATTCTTGCAACTGAATCTTTAATTCTGCTAACTCTGGTGGTGCCATTCGATACGCTCTTCGGGATATTGGAGCTGTTCCAGGTTTCAACTCAATCACAAAATCAAAATCTCTATCAGGAGATAAACCAGGTAACTCATCTGAAAACACATCTTGAAACTCTCGGACAACTGGAATATACTCAATTTTCTTTACTGAAATGGCATTAACTGTCTCAACCTTCTTCTTAAGAATTAGAAAACGGATGAGAAGCTTAGACTTACTATTAGGTAAGTTGACTCTCACAGATCTATTGAAAACATCTATCACTGCCCCCATGCTGACTTAGCAATTCATTCCTACTATCACATCTATTGCCTGTTCTTTCAGGATTATCATATTGGTGGGAAAAATATGCCCACCCAAATCTATAGGCACCTCACGCACCATCTCCCTAGTACACATTCACCCCCCTGGCGATTGTATAAAGAACTCTTCCTTTGTTGTTGTTATAGATATGTCATACTGTTGGGAATATGCCCTAGAGGTAATCATAGAGATGATGATATTCCGCTTGTATCCATGATATGTAATATGTCCATTGAATATCCATTAAAGACAACTTGTATTGATTGGCAATTATGTGAATTGTTTGTGAAACTCTTTTACTTGAATGGTTATTCTATATTTGTCCCTGGTCAGAGTTCATGTGAGGACACACATGAATATTAAACTAGCACATTATTAGTTGATGACTATGTTTCACAAGTCATGGACATGGAGATGTCGAACTAATAATGTGGGCACATGTATGACATGTAGGCTGGACTGACCCACATGAGATTGTCTCAATATACATCATATACATTATGTCCTTCGACCTGAGATTATTGTATGTACTCGAGATGTGTATCGACTTACTTAGGGACTGACAAACGCTACTCCGTTACTGGGTAGTTATAAAGGATGTCTTCGGGTTTGTCGAGAAGCATGCTGCGAGACATAGACAATCAAGATAGGACTTGCCCCTCTCTAATGAGAGTGATATCACTGGATCACTCAAGTGATTGGATCAACAAATGCATGGCCGTGCTTGGGTTAAGTGTTAACCCACGAGTTGAACCAAATATCATGTGGCAAAGGAGTAACATGTATGTGGTCGTAGTGGTTCCTCTGATATGATCATTTGCGTGCACATAGGAGTTGTCACGCCTTGCTAGAGGCCGCTGTCAGCTATTGGGCGAATAGGAGTATTCGGCCCATGTCTATGTGTGCGTGAACCCATAGGGTCGCACGCTTAAGGGGCTGGAAGCCTAATTCGGGTTGGACCCGAATTAGACAAGGCTTAGGGTTTCTAATGGGCCTCCAACTCAGGAGCACATGAGAGATGCCTATATAAGAAGAGGGGAGGGGCGCGGCCAAACCTAATCCACGCCTTTGGCAGCCACCGTCGCCCTCCACGCTCTCACCTTCGCTCCTCGCGGACCTAGCAGACCGGAGGCGCATCGCTTCTCCCTCGTACGTGTGTGATACCTCGGAGGTGCTGCATCTGGAGCACGAGGACGAACCGCAAGTGGTGGGAGGAGTTGCTAGACGACCATGCAACTGCACGGCACTGCTGCGACGTGTTCGACTACATCGAGTCGTCTTCCGCTGTATCTGCGCGTCTAGTGGTAATCCCGTAACCTGTAACTAGCAGAAGATCCTGGGATATGAGGTAGAAAAGTTTTGTTTTCTGGATAGCGTAGCACCCTCATAACCCTACAGTGGTATCAGCTCTATACTGCATTGTTATAGGTTCTGGATGTTGCATATGTGATATGCACGGTTTTAGATTAGTCTCTGATCTTGGTTCATGGTCTTGCCGCGTTGGTATTGTAACGATCTACTCGTACCGGTCGGAATTCCGCCATCCGAGTTAATTGATACATGTAAATCCAATCACGGCGAGTTAGAGATCAATCGGATTGATCGAATTGAACCCTAGGTCAAGTGCCTAGCGCATGAGATGCGCAGCGGCGGCAGATTGGATCAGCCGTCGGGCGCCGAGTTGCCAAGAAAAGTTCTGTTCGTAAAACGGCCGTAACTTTTTAACCGTAACTCGGATTGAGACGATTCCTAAACGAAAGTTGTAGAGAAAAAAATTTTACATCCACCCCAAACTGGCCCGAGCCAGATTTGTGAAAAACGGCTTGGAAGGTAGAGTTTTTTCGCGATTTACTCTTAGTAGTCGAAATCGGTTAACTCTGTTTTGCAGGATTTCGTGAATGGTATAGCCCTTATGTGTATGTGATGCATGTATGTAATTAATTCATGGCTTGCACGTCATGAGGATGACAATATGGGCTGGAGCCATAAAGATATTGTCAAAATTATTGTAATGGCCTGCGTGCCAATCTGTGATGATACTATCCGCGACTATGTAATTTTAATTCACTAGCTTTCGCGTTAGTGGTAGATAGTCATGGCGGATTCATCACTGAAGGATGGCATACATGGATCGTGGAGATGGAGATCACCATGATGAATAGATTGACGACGAGATGGAGATCTCGAAAAGCACAATGGGCTATACCAAGTCATATATGTGTTTATGCCGTTCTTACTATGTTCTACTTTCACATGCTATAATGTTTTTGTCTACATTCGTGCGGTAGTGAAGTAGAACGATCCCTCAGTAATGTTTGAGTTCGTGCTCCCCCAAACCTTGCACTGTCACTGTCTTGTACAATTGGTGGTGGGTCTATGAAATTAGGGTGCCACCGATTTTCCTTGACTAGACAGGTTCGTATCGGATACTTACTGCAGAAGGTTTGGTTGTTTGAACAAGGTCATCCTAACAGTTAGGGACTTTGGAGCATAAGAAGTTGGTAACCCAAGCATAGAGATGCTATCCAACAACAAGAGTCATATGCGATATGATTAGCACAGAGTTGCTTATCGATCTATCATGTCTTCTAGCGGTGATGCTAAAGCTCACTAGTCGACTTGCTAGTTGTGGGTCTTGAATCACTAAGTTTCAATCGAGGGATATTGATTTTAGTGGGAGTAGATTATATTTGATATTATTTACTCCATCATGAATATTTTGTCTTAGTATTTTGCACTACTTTTGTTGTAGATTAAATGGCGTCTTCTAAACCATTTACTTTGCGTTCGATTCTTGAGAAAGATAAGTTGAATGGAACAAACTATGCGGATTGGATCCGCAATCTGAGAATTGTTCTCAGGGCTGAGAAAAAGGAGGAATATCTAGACACCCCTTTACCGGATGAGCCTGCGATAATGCATCTCTTCTTTGTGAAAAATGCTTACAAGAAAGCATGTGATGCCGATCTTGAGATAAGCTGCCTTATGCTTGCATGTATGGAACCCGATCTGCAGATGCAGTTCGATAATAATCACTCAGCGAACGATATGATCGTAGCGCTTGAGGAGATGTTCCAAACTGAAGCTAGGACTGAAAGGTTCAATGTCTCTAAGGCGCTTGCTGAAAGCAAGCTAGCAGAGGGTGCAGCTGTTGGGCCACACGTAATCAAGATGGTTGGTTACACTCAGAGGTTGGAGAAGCTAGGCTTCCCAATTGGCCAAGAGTTGGCTACTGATTTCATTCTCTCGTCTCTGCCACCCAGCTATGGAAACTTCATTGCGAACTACCATATGCATGGTGCGGAGAGGGGCTTGAATGAGTTGTGTGGCATGCTGAAAATAGCAGAGGCAGACATTAAGAAGCAAGTTGGTGGCCAAGTGTTGGCTGTCCAGAACAAGCCTAACTTTAAGAGAAAGAAGGGCTGGGGGAAGAAAAAGGGCAAGGCTAAAGATGTGATCTCCATGCCAGCTCCGCCCGCCCCCAATGCTGGACCACCGGCTGATGCTAAATGTTTTCATTGTGGTGGGGAAGGTCACTGGAAAAGAAACTGCAAGCAGTACTTGGCGTCCTTAAAGAAGGACGGTGGTAGTAAAGGTACTCCCGCTCATACGCTTGTTGTTTATGTTACAGACATTTTCCTCGCTAACTCTTATATCAATTCTTGGGTATTTGATACCGGATCGGTTGCTCATATTTGCAATTTGATGCAGGGAATGATAAGAAGTAGAAGCATGGAGAAGGGAGAGGTTGATTTCCGCATGGGCAACAATGCAAGAGTTGCTGCGTTGAACGTCGGACTATGCAACTTCACCTTCCGTCAGGATTTATCTTGGAATTGAATAATTGTTATTTTGTTCCTAGTCTAAGTCGAAACATTGTGTCACCTTCATGTTTGATGAAGGATGGTTATTCATTTGCGAGTAAAGACAATGGTTGTGTTATCTCAAAGAATGATATGTTTGTGGCTTTTGCATCCATTGTGAATGGATTATTTATTTTAAATCTTGATGATGCACCATGTCGTAATGTTAATGCTAAAAGGCCTCGACTTAATGAGTTAAGTCCTACATATATGTGGCATTGTCGTTTGGGTCATATAAGTGAAAATCGCATGAAGAGGCTCCATGATGATGGACTTCTAACTTCGTTTGATTTTGAATCTTACGAGACATGTGAGGCTTGCCTATTGGGCAAGATGACCAAGACGCCTTTCTCGGGTTTTCCCGAGAGAGCGTCGACTTATTGGAACTAGTACATAGTGATGTATGTGGACCAATGAGCACGACAAATAGAGGCGGTTTTCGCACTTCATAACTTTTACCGATAACTTTAGTAGATATGGCTATGTCTACCTAATGAAGCATAAGTCCGAAACATTTGAAAAGTTCAAAGAATTTCAGAATGAAGTAGAGAACCAACGTGGCAAGAAAATTAAGGCCTTGCGATCGATCGTGGAGGCGAATATTTGAGTCACGAGTTTAGCAATCATCTTAAGAGTTGTGGAATTGTTCCACGCTTACGCCACCTGGAACACCACGGAAATGGCGTGTCGAGCGGCGTAATCGGACTTTGTTGGACATGGTTCGGTCTATGATGAGCCGATCGGACCTACCTTTATCGTTTTGGGGATACGCTCTAGAAACGGCCGCTTTCACATTGAATAGAGTACCATCTAAGTCTATAGTTAAGACACCATATGAGATATGGACTGGGAAGAGTCCTAGTTTGTATTTCTAAAAATTTGGGGTTGTGAAGTTTATGTTAAACGGCTTATATCAGATAAGCTAACACCCAAATCGGACAAATGTTTTTTCGTGGGATATCCGAAGGAAACTTTAGGATATTACTTCTACAACCGCACAGAGGGCAAAGTGTTTGTTGCTCGAAATGGTGTCTTCTTAGAGAAAGAGTTTCTCAAAAGAGAGAAGAGTGGACAAAAGGTGTATCTTGAAGAAGTTCAAGATGAGGCAGTCGAGAAGGACTCTACGAGTGATGCTAATGTAGTAGAACAAGTTGAGATGCCCGTGGCCACTGAAACACCTCCACAACCACGAAGATCAGCAAGACTTTGCGAATTGCGTGGGGATCTGTTATTGTTGGACGATGACGAACCTGCAACATATGCAAAAGCTATGATGGACTTAGATTCCGAGCAATGGCAGAGTGCCATGAGATTCGAGATAGATTCCATGGGAAATAATCAAGTTTGGAACTTGGTTGACCCGCCTGATGGTGTTAGACCAATCGAGAGCATATGGATCTATAAAAAGAAGAAGGATATGGACGGAAATGTTCACATCTATAAAGCTCGACTTGTCGCAAAGGGTTTTCGGCAAGTTCAAGGAATTGACTACGATGAGACATTCTCTCCAGTAGCGATGCTTAAATCTATCCGGATCATTCTAGCAATAGCTGCCTATTTCGATTATGAGATTTGGCAGATGGATGTTAAAACAGCCTTTCTAAATGGAAATTTAGAGGAGGACGTGTATATGATACAGCCCGAAGGTTTTGTTGATCCAAATAATGCTGGAAAAATATGCAAGCTTAAGAAATCTATTATGGGTTAAAGCAAGCATCTCGGAGTTGGAACATTCGTTTTGATGAGGTTGTCAAAGGGTTTAGCTTCCGTTAGAATGAAGAAGAGCCTTGTGTTTACTAAAAGGCTAGTGGGAACGCTGTTGTGTTTCTAATCTTGTATGTGGATGACATACTATTGATTGGGAATGACATTCCTATGTTGCAATCTGTAAAGACTTCATTGAATAATAGTTTTTCTATGAAGGATTTAGGAGATGCAGCATACATCTTGGGCATTAAGATCTATAGAGATGGGTCAAAGGGGCTAATAGGATTATGCCAAGATACATACATTGACAAGGTGTTGAAATGGTTCAACATGGAGCAATCCAAGAAAGGGTTCTTGCCTATGTCACATGGTATGCGCTTTAGCGACAAGCAATGTCCTTCATCAGATGAAGAGCGCAAACGCATGAGTAAGGTTCCATATGCTTCGGCGATCGGTTCCATCATGTATGCCATGATATGTACTCGCCCGATGTCTCATATGCTCTAAGTGTTGCGAGCGGTACCAAGGCAATCCTGGTGAGTGTCACTGGGGCGGTTAAAAACATCCTTAAGTACTTGAGAAGGACTAAGGATGAGTTTCTGATCTATGGAGGTGAGGAAGAGCTCGTTGTAAATGGTTACACCGATGCTAGCTTCCAAACTAATGTAGATGATTCACAATCTCAATCAGGTTTCGTATTCACGGTAAATGGTGGTGCGAAGCTGAAAAGTTCCAAGCGGGAGACAGTGTCCGATTCTACAACGAAGCCGAGTACATTGCGGCTTCGGAAGCCGCAAAGGAAGGTGTTTGGATGAGGCATTTCCTCATTGATCTTGGTGTGTTTCCTAATGCGGCTAGCCCATTGAATCTACATTGTGACAACAATGGGGCGATAGCGCAGGCTAAGGAGCCAAGGAATCACCAGAAGAACAAACATGTACAGCGAAAATTTCACCTCATTCGACAGTTCATTAGTGAAGGCGAAATTAAGATGTGCAAAATACACACGGATTTGAATGTAGCAGATCCGTTGACAAAGTCCCTTCCACAGCCTAAGCATGAGGCGCACATGAGGTCTATGGGGATTAGACATCTTAGAGATTAACTCTAGTGCAAGTGGGAGACTGTTGGGAATATGCCCTAGAGGTAATCATAGAGATGATGATATTCCGCTTGTATCCATGATATGTAATATGTCCATTGAATATCCATTAAAGACAACTTGTATTGATTGGTAATTATATGAATTGTTTGTGGAACTCTTTTACTTGAATGGTTATTCTATATTTGTCCCTGGTCGGAGTTCATGTGAGGACACACATGAATATTAAACTAGCACATTATTAGTTGATGACTATGTTTCACAAGTCATGGACATGGAGATGTCGAACTAATAATGTGGGCACATGTATGACATGTAGGCTGGACTGACCCGACATGAGATTGTCTCAATATACATCATATACATTATGTCCTTCGACCTGAGATTGTTGTATGTGCTCGAGATGTGTATCGACTTACTTAGGGACTGACAAACGCTACTCCGTTACTGGGTAGCTATAAAGGATGTCTTCGGGTTTGTCGAGAAGCATGCTGCGAGACATAGACAATCAAGATGGGACTTGCCCCTCTCTAATGAGAGTGATATCACTGGATCACTCAAGTGATTGGATCAACAAATGCATGGCCGTGCTTGGGTTAAGTGTTAACCCACGAGTTGAACCAAATATCATGTGGCAAGGGAGTAACATGTATGTGGTCGTAGTGGTTCGTCTGATATGATCATTTGCGTGCACATAGGAGTTGTCACGCCTTGCTAGAGGCCGTCGGCTATTGGGCGAATAGGAGTATTCGGCCCATGTCTATGTGTGCGTGAACCCATAGGGTCGCACGCTTAAGGGGCTGGAAGCCTAATTCGGGTTGGACCCGAATTAGACAAGGCTTAGGGTTTCTAATGGGCCTCCAACTCGGGAGCACATGAGAGACGCCTATATAAGAAGAGGGGAGGGGCGCGGCCAAACCTAATCCACGCCTTTGGTAGCCGCCGTCGCCCTCCATGCTCTCGCCTTCGCTCCTCGCGGACCTAGCAGTCCGGAGGCGCATCGCTTCTCCCTCGTACGTGTGTGATACCTCGGAGGTGCTGCATCTGGAGCACGAGGACGAACCACAAGTGGTGGGAGGAGTTGCTGGACGATCACACAACTGCACGGCACTGGTGCGACGCGTTCGACTACATCGAGTTGTCTTCCGCTGCATCTGCGCATCTAGTGGTAATCCCGTAACCTGTAACTAGCAGTAGATCCTGGGATATGAGGTAGAAAAGTTTTGTTTTCCATCTAGCGTAGCACCCTCATAACCCTACACATACTTCTTAACAAAAATACCATTGATGAATGTATGTGATGCACCTGAATCAAAAAGCATAATTGCAGGATGATTGGCAACAAAAAACATACCCAACATGATAGGTTCGCCCTCAGGAATTTCTCCAGCTTGTGTAAAGAAAACTCGACCTGTCTTCTTGTCATTCTTGCCCTTCTGAGCATTCTGGTTACCACCACGATTTTGATTCTACTGCTGCTGTTGCTGTGAAGCAGGAGCTCTTGGAACACCGTAACCATACTGCCTCGGATATGGGTAGTCCCTCGAGAAATGGCCAGACTTGCTACAATTATAACATGGATAATTATAGTTCTGGGGAGCTGGCTTACGAATGCCAGGGACACTCGGCTGGCGTGGTGCTGGAAGAGCTGCAGCAGGACGGAAAAATGGATGCTGCCTAGGCTGGAACTGCGGTGGACGATAAGGGAAACGACCATGATTCTGAGGATGATAAATTATTTTCTGGCACTTTGGATTACCACCAAAAGAACCAAAGAAACCACTCTTCTTCTTTTTCAGCTCTTTATGCTTGCAAGTTTTCTCCTCAAACACGATAGCAATGTTAACAGTCTCTTGAAAAGTAGCATTGGGTGATCTAGTGAGCATTATCTGAATCTTGGTGTTCAAACCCCTGATAAAGCATTCCCTCTTCTTACGATCATTGTTCACATGCTCTGGGGCATACTGAGATAACTGATTGAACTTCCCGACATACTGTATAACAGAAGCATCACCTTGCTGCAGTGCCAGGAATTCCTCTAACTTGATCTTCATCAAACCTTCAGGAATATGATGAGCACGGAATGCTTCAACAAATTCATCCCAAGTCACACGATGACCAGCAGGCTATTCTGCAAGAAAATTTGCCCACCAGGCACCAGCACGACCCCTAAGCTGTTGGGCAGCAAACACAGGCTTCTGATAGATAGTGCAGTCAATCAAGCTAAACTTCTGCTCCATAGTGCGGAGCCAATCATCAGCCTCTATTGGGTCATCAGACTTGGAGAAAACTGGAGGATGAGTATCAGTGAAATCCACATAAGTAGTCTCATCCCTGTTATTGCGACCACGATTACCCTGTTGTGCATTCTGGGCCAATATAGTGGTTGCATTGACAAGAGCAGCAATAGCCTCAGCCAAGGTAGGCGGAATTGGTGGTGTATTATTAGCATGCTCCCCATCTCGGGAGGTTTCAGCACGATCCATGGAACGAGTGCTTGCAGGCATCTGTTGCATAAACAAACCAGCCTCATTTACATTGCTTTATTTAACTTCAAAGGCAGATGCATACTACAAGGGCACAACCATACTTATAATACATTATTTTTGTTACATCAGCAACCCAAAGGTACTACACCCAACCCATACTAAAGTTCAAAGAAAAGCAGAAGGAACTACTATATTACACAACAGCTGACAACCCTCAACTCACGCCTCTAACCCCTAACTCAGTCATCACCATCACTGACAACAGGTTCTACATCTTCCTCTTCTTCTGGATCTTCCTCAGACTCCTCCATCACCTCCTCAGGATCCTCTTCCTCTTCTTCCTCTTCACCAGGATTTTCAACATTTTCCACCTCCTGCTCATCTTCCTCATTCACTTCCTCTACCTCAACTTCTGCTGGATCCTTATCAGTATAGCACTCATCTTCGTCAAGATCTGCCACAATACCTAGATCGTCCTGTGCCGCCTCACGATGATATTCAGGATCTAACAGATCAGCCATGTGATTACGATCAACATTGATGTCATTGATATAATCCTGTGTAGCCTGTAGGTAAGCTTCTAGCTGAAGAACATTATCCCTCTCTTCCTCTACACGCTGCCATGCTTCATTCCTCATATCCCTCATATGTTGACTGTCCTGTTAGCCTCATTAAGCTTAATCGTAACAGCATCCCGCTCTCTGGTGACTTCTGCAAGCTGCCTAGTCATCCTCTCCATCTCTGACTGGGGATCAAGATTTGGATTACTGCTACTGGCTCCATCATTTACTGCCGGAGGAATGGGACTAGGATTACTGCTGCTAGCACCATTAGTTCTAGGAGCGAGTTGATGAGTAGGAACACCCTTAGGACCAACCCTCTTCATTGGAGCAGAGGTAGTCTTAACCATCCTGTAGCAATAGGTAGAAGGGTAGGATTAGATGGGTGGGATCAGAAGGTTAGCATGAATAGGATTGATACTACTTGACCCAAACCACTTTAAGAAGGAAGGTGATTATCAACAAGTTAATTAAGAATGATGCATGAATGAACTTACGATCTAAGCGTAAAAACCTTTAAACTTAACACATACATAAAGTAAACTTTTATAATTAGGGCAATATTATTATGCTATCCACCACTTAACCTTTTAAACATGAATAAAGAACTAGAGAATAGAATATAGGTAGATCATAAGCAATTTGGACCCAAAATAGTCAAGTTAAGTTTTTGTAGATCCAAAACCTTTTGAAGTTTTGCAAAGATACTACAATAGCTCTAGAATAACGATCCGGCTCTGATACTAGCTGTGGCAGAACCTCCAAAGTAATATGGCCCACATGCACCAATCCTTGTCTCAAAAGACCTCAGATGGCTATGCATGTGTTCCACATGACTTAACAAGCTCTGTCGGGTGTCCTCGGGAAACCCGAATCATCCACGAATCTTTCAAACAGGATCGATCATTACCAGAGACATTGCAGTATACAACGGTTTTATAATAAATAATATACATCGAGTGATAGGCGGCAGTCTTACAATAACATAAGTTACAAACCATGAGTTTTAAAGTTTACAAACCATAAGTTAAGTTATTACCAACCAAGTAGTAGTAGTAGATAGCAGTAGGATAACTTTATTACAACACTTCAAACGTGATGCTTGCCCAAGGCCAAACAAACTATTCGTCGTCACTCTCCGGAACGACTGTCATGCAGCAGGGTGCAAAGCACACCTGAGCATGAGACTCACCTTCAACACGGGTTTAACAAACCCTGAGTACAAAAGTACTCAACAAGACTGACCCGGTGAAAAAGGTGGTGAAGACTCAGGAATGCAGGCTAGATAGGAATCAAGGTAAGGTCCAAAGCAAGAATCAATTCTTTTGCGGAAAAGCTTCTAACAGTGCGTCCTTACCCTTTCGTTTTATTAAAGCATGAGGTGATATTAAGCTACACTACTTCAAGTTCAAGCAGCAAATCAAGATAATTCATACAACTCTCTTTTACTCCTACCATAAAGTAACCATCTTTTATCTATGATGCAGGTGCGAGGATCAAGTCTCCTTACTCGTGGAGCATACGACAGTTCGAACCGCTTTTCTACCCAACTGGGGTTTCCCAAGCACATGATATACGTGGGACTCTAACCCACCAGTATATCAGTTCTGACTTCAGACTTTCTAGAACTAGGCTCAGCTTTTGTGGCACCCGAGAATACTTGTACACCTCCAATCCGGGTTATGTCCCACGAGGGTAACTAGTATCCCTGCCATCTCGCCACTCCTAGTGCACGGGCTCACCGTACTAGTCCTTAGAAGATCTTAGGACAGAGCTTTCCCCGAAGGGTATGTGATTAGTACTATAGTTCATGATCCAAGGGCCAACAATGAACGTTCCTTAATTGACTAGTTGGAAACACTACATCAATCACTTGCATTGATGCAAGTTCCCGACCGATCTTACTATCATTGTCTAACATCAGGATTCACATGTGATCATAGCGTAACCAATTTGAAACATCGTATTTGAAAAGCCTACTAATTAAGCAGGGCTAAGCATACTAAGCAATTTCAGAATAAAACAGGTGTCAAGGGTGGTATACGAATAACAAGGCAGGTGATGCATCAATTAGGTAGTCACACAACTCCTACACCTAATGCAGCATTTCAGAGCAAGTGATAAAATGTAAAACAAGGAAGGGTTAATGAAACCGGGGCTTGCCTTCGAGAGAGTAGACAGACGACTCAGGTTCAGGATCCACACCACATATATCAAACCCAGATTCCTAAACAGGTTCCTCTTTCGGACTCGGGTCAACGTTATTCTCCTCGTTCACGTGGTCTACACGAGAGTGATATGTTTCACTAATGATGGAATAGGAAACATGATACAAGAACGATGCAAAACAAAGTTAAACAACTTGAGTACAACTTTCCTTCGTGATAAAGTTGTACTCTAACAACATTAATCAAATAAGGCCTAAGGTTTCACTAGGGTTATCTAGGTCATTAGTGAAAGTGATTAAACATGAATTAAATATTAATTAAGTCCTAAGCAGGATTAAGAATTAAACTCAATCAACTTAATTAAATGCCAAAGGTCATTAGGGTTAATGACCCAAGGTCAACAATCAATGTCCAAAGTCAAACAACCTATAATTAACAGGGTTGACTAACAGGGTTAATTAATTAAGCTAATAATTAAGGAAAATTGAGCCAGAAATAAAAAGTTGGCAAATTAATTCCAAAAATTAATTTTAAGTTGATTGTTATATAAACAGTGCACAAATAAATTTTTAGAATTTTTGGACAAGTAAATAATTTATTAAAAATCAAACAAGGCTATTTTTCTAATTAAAAGTGATAATTTTTACACTAATAAATTACTGCAAAATTCGCATTTTATATTTTTATTAAATCAAGCCCACTGAGAAAAATCTACCCATAAAATTTCATGATTTTTGACTGCTAGATAATTAGTTATGAATTTCTAAAGAAATCGCATTTAAATGGATTTTCGAGAAAAGAAAAAGGAAAAAGGAACAGTGTCGTCCCCTTCCTCCCGACGCTGACCGAACGGCGGCGACGTTGACCGCGGCGGTTCCGGCGCCGGTGATGGAGCTCAGGCGGCGCTGAGGGTACCTAGGTGACCTACGCGACGAAGCGGACTTCCTAGACCTACTAATGCGGCGGCGGAGTAGCTAGGGCGAGCACATCGGCGACGATGGCGGAGCGGCGGCGCTGCGGCACGGCGGCCGGACAAACTGGAGCGACCAGGTGTGGTTAACGCGCGCATCATGGCCAGCACGACAAGGCGAGCACGATGTACCTATCAATTGAATGAAACTGACACCCTAAGCCACGGGGCATCGAGCGCGATGGCGGCGACATGACTGAGCTCCGGCGAGCTCTATAACACCTAGCTACGGGACCTCTCCGGTGCGGACAAAGGCACCAATAGGAGCAGTGGCTCACCGCGGGAACGGTGCGCACGAAAATGAAGCGGCGGAGGGGTCGAAGATGTGAGCTTGGCGGCGGTGGTGAGCTCGGCGGTGAAGTTCCGGCGGCGTGGACGGCGTCCCTGATGCTCCTGTCCATCAAAACACGAACGGAGGGAAGCATCATGAGCGTAAGATCATGGAGAACATGGATTGACAGACGAATTAGGACGAAAGCCGACAACGGTGGAGAATTGC
Source organism: Themeda triandra (assembly GCA_018135685.1). NCBI lineage: Eukaryota > Viridiplantae > Streptophyta > Magnoliopsida > Poales > Poaceae > Themeda > Themeda triandra. The sequence goes on along the minus strand of JAENPR010000330.1, from coordinate 188,722 downwards.
GGCGCAGGTCATGGCGAGCTCGGTGGCCGGCCGCGGAGAAGACGATGGTTTGCCGGCGATTTAGGCGGAATGGAAGGCCATCTTCTAGCTCTATGGATGCACGAGGATGTGGCGGAGCTAGCGGTGCAGTCTAATTGGTCGAAGACGGGACAGAGGCGAAGGTGGGAGGTGGCGGAGCTCGGGGCAGGGTAATGGCGGTGGCTAAAGATGAGGACGAGGCTATCCCTCTCGGCCTTATCCCGGGCTGTGAGCTCGGAGAGGAGGACACGCGAGGGCGGCGAGTCGACACGTCGAAGCTGTGAGTGCCACTGAGCTACTCCCGGCGACAGCTCATCGCGGCGGGGCGGTGAGGAAGGCCATGGAAGCTCGTCGACGTTGAAGCTGAGAAATAGACAAACTTGAGACCATATTTACCAAAATGCCACCGACCGAAATTTGAATTTTTCTCCAAAATTTTGAACTAAACTTAAAAACTCCAAAAAGAGACTTGGCCTAATGTTTCAAGAGCTACAACTTTCTCAACTGGAACATTTTCAAATTCGGCCTAGAAATATGAATTTTGATCAAATTTTAAAAAGGGGACAAAAACCTCTCAAAAAAATATATTGAATAACTTTTGATTGTTCAAAATAACTTAAAAATCTCCAAAACTATGAAATATTCCTATTTTCAAACCAAACATTTTCTCCAAAGAAAGTTTTACCAAATTTTGGATAATTTTTGAAATATAGCTTCAAAATGAAAGGGGGACAGTTTCTAGAAATCTGTCTTTTCAAATTTATTTGAAATTTTCTTTTAAAACTTGAAAAACTTCCTTAATAAAGTTTGTAGAGCTCAACAAGAGCTACAAACGTGCTTTCTAGACCAACCCCAAATTCTTGATAAATTTTGAACAATGGAAAAGGGGATAAAACTAGGGTTTTAGGAAATTAGGGTTTTGACAGGGATTTGGGGTAGATTAATTGGTTGATTATTAGTGATCACAAACATCACCCAAGGTCATTTTTAGGTCAAAGACCCAAAGACTCACTTGGTTGACTAAGTTGACTTTAGAAATCATTTTAAAAGGTTTCAAGTTTTAATTATTGACTTGGATTTATAAACTATGCCTGACACTAGTGTAGCCACAGACCGCACCTCAAGGTACATAGAGTACAACCCAAGTATTTGAGATGACACTCAAAAAATATTATTTTTGGTGAAGTTAAACATCATTTCAGAAACACAGTCAACCTAGGAATATAAACTTGTTTTAGTTGATGCACAGAAAGGTTGACCTAACATGAATGCTTTGCAATGCATATGATGACATGGCAAATTTTAGTTACCATAACATCAGAGATGTTACAGCGGTCAGATAGGTTGAGAGTGAAGCACAAATTCTTCATTTGCCTGAATCTCTGAAGGTAGTCAAGGCCTGACTCATTGATCTTCATCTTGACACTGGTCAGATCATCGATATCTTTCTCTATCATCCCATTGTAGAAGAAGGCATGGAACTTGCTTTCCAGGTCATCCCAAGTCTTGATTGAATCTTTGGGCAAGGATGACTACCAGGTGAAAGCAGGTCCTGACAATGACAGAGCAAAGAACCTGACTCTATGAATCTCTTCAGTTGAAGCATCGCCTAACTGAGCCAGATATCTGCTAATATGCTCCATCGTGCTCGTGCTGTCTTCTCCAGTGAACTTGGAGAATTCTAGAACCTTGTAATTGCGTAGGAGCTCCAAACGATTGTACCACTCAGGATATGGCATACTGTATGATCTGGAGTGGCTTCTCTTCATGCCGAAGTCTTTCTCCATCACTTCGGCAAGCCTCCTGATCAGTTGATCATTAGGATCGGCAGATGCTCTGATGTTTGGGCAAGGAATCATTCCCCAGTGATTGTAATTTGAAACATTGGCAAAGCCTTCTGGTGGCTCACCATCATCTTCTAGAACAACTTTCCCCATAGCCTGATCCACATGATAATCAATACTTCTTCTGATTCGATCAACTAAAGGAGCTGTTTTTCCAGCCAAAGGTGGTACATTTGAAGTTGTACCAAAGTTGGGCGTAGAACCACCCTTCGGCTGTTGTACACGAGCTGCACTGCCACCTGAGCCTCTGTTGATATCATATTTGCCTTGGTGGTGTCTTGATCATCACCATCTTTTGCGTCTGGCTTCAGGTTGAAATATGCAGGACCAAACTGTTCAACAGGATGACCAACGAATACTTCCTTCATGATGTTTCTGAATGTGTTCAGGAAGTATGCTTGGTGATTGGTGATGGCTTCATGTACGATCTTGTTCAACTCATCAACCAAAACCTTCTTGTCAGCATCCTCTCCTGCAATGGTCTCTCCTGCCATCAAGATTCTTGGCATTGATTGCTTCAGGATGACCTTGCCACTACGAACTCTTCCATAGCAAGCAAGACACTTCTGCATCAGCTGTTGAGTAGCTGTGTCAAGCACCTTCTTCTGTTCTTCATCAAGCTCTTCTATGGTGATGTCGTGGATGTTGCTTGTATCGAGATCAGATGAATTAGACGGCATTGTTGATGATTGTGGTCCCACCGGAGAGCCAAAAAGAGTGTCGATGTAGAAATTCACCACCGACGGGACTCTCACAAGCTAGATAGGCCGGAGCGCGTACGTCTCCAACCCCCGCGGCTATCTCTAGCAGTCGATCCGGTCGAGCTACGGCGTGCCAGTCAATTTGACCTGTTAATTGACAAGGAAGAAAAAGAGCACTAGTCAAATTATGGAACCTGCCGGTGTGATTCCAGACAGTTCCATTATGTGTGGCTTAGATAGCCAATCTGATCGAGGACGACGACTAGAGAGTCAACATCCGTCATGCATGCATAAATAATAACTGGAAAAGTAAACATGCATTGGATAAAGCAAATAATCATGTCGTAATCAGGTAAATAATAGGAAAAAGCTCCAGACATGATGTATGCTATAAATAGTAAAGAACAAGCTAAATCGGCTACTCGGATACACGTGACAATGCATAAGGCCATTAGCCTATCTGGTCTAGTCGATACTTGTGAATAAAGGATGTGAAGTGTAAGCTCTTGGTGAATCAGCTAGATTAGCCGATATCGACGTGAGAACGAACTAGGTGCATAAACAAATCTACAACAAAACCCACTAACCTAATCTACCTCAGTGAGATCAATGACTTAACCCGCTGCAGCCACCTAAGCAAACTAGGCTAACAAACTCTACCATAAACCCATCTAGTTCACAATACTTGTGGAGAATTTAGACGGCTCACAACGACCGATCCGACGGCCAGAAAGCCCAAAGGCGATGGGAGGCGATGGGAGGGAGGCGATGGGAGGCGATTGCTGTGTCTATGACGGTGGGCCATATGCGTTAAATCGCTCCCCATTGCCTCCAAAAGTGAGGGGGGAGGCGATGCCAAATAAAGGATGGTTAATTGTGTTTTTATAGTTCTTTTTTTTAATCAAGGGTATCAAGGTAATTTTATAATTGCGTTTATTTAGCTCCGCCTTCTAATTGCCGAACACCTATACCACCGTCATCCGCCGCCGTCGGTCCGTCTCGGCCACCCCATCGATGAGACCAAGGAGTCCAAGTCGCCGCTGGACACTAGGGCCATGGCACGCACACCGCCTCCACGGCGGCTGGCTCGCCAGTGCCCGGAGCCGGGTTGTATGACTACGCCAAGGGGCTGGCCGTGGGCATGGACCCTGGCGCGCGCATCACCGCGTACAAGATCTGCGGGGCACGCGCACACACCAGCCATGGCGCATGGTGGCGGAGGCTGCTGCTGCCCGCAGTTGGATCTGATGCGGTCGGAGGAGGAGTCGCGTGGTGGTGGCGGCGGGGCGTCCGAGCGCGGTGGTGGCGGCGCGGGGCATCCGGGCACGGTGTGGCGGCGCGCTGGGGCGGCCCGGAAGTGGCAGCACGTGGCAGCGCTGTGGTCAGGCGGAGCGGGAGGCGGGGCGGCGCAGCTCGGGCCCGGTCCCGGTCGGCCGCCGCCGCCTGCAGCTCCAGCGCGTCCGCGCGGCCGCGGTCGCGGTCGCCGACGAGCCCATGCTAAACAAGTACGGGACACAGGCGTTGGACAGCGGCGAAGGCGGGACGGCTACTACGGAGGTGCGTGCGAGCAGGGGCAGCACGGCCGGTGTGGGTGAGCCATGGTGGACCGCTGGCACCATGTCCGTCGCGGTGGGCACTTGAGGCAAGTGTCGCGGCCGGCGCGGGCGAGCGGACACGGCGGCACAGACGAGCAAGGCGGGTGCGAGCAGACGCAGTGGCACGGCCGAGTTTGGCTGGCGTGAGCGGACACGACCGGCAACGGCAACGGCTTCTCCGGCCGGTTCCCCGAGTACGTCCTGCGCCTGCGCCACCTGCGCCGTCTCGACCTCTCGGGAAACCACCTCGCGGACACGATCCCACCGGAGATCGGGTACTGCCTCCGTGCCCTCCTCACGCTGAACATCCAGCAGAATTCGTTCGTTGGGTTCTTGCCGGACTCGTTGGGCGCAATGCCCAAGCTCGCGGAGCTCAATGTCTCCGGCAACCACCTCGAGGGGCGGATCCCGAACTGCCTCGCCGCTGCCTTTCCCGCGTCGGCGTTCGACGGCAATCCGCGGCGGTTGCGTCGTTGGTCGCGGCGGCACTGTGCGCCGTGCTTTTACTGAAGAACAGGAAGCCGGCGAGACGGACGCGCCGGCTCTGCGTCCGCCAACTCGACGGTGGCACGGGAGAAGACGGTGTTAGCAATTTAGAATCGATCTGTACAATTTGAAGAAAGCAAAACAAATAAGAAAAACTGATAATTCATTTGCAATCCATGACAGTACTAATTCATGGCACTAGCAACCTATCACACATAGAAATCTGAACATTATTAAATTTGTTCAGCGCCAAAAGAATAGGAACATACTGCCTCAAATATTCAGAACTAGCACTTGTCGAGTACTTCCATCGATGGAATTCTTATTGCATAGTACAACTACAGAAAGACATTAAAAGTGCTCAGTTTCCTTTACTGCTTGTTCCTAGTTGGAGTACTGCTCTATTTCTTCTCTAGACTAGATATCATGCTAACTGATGCGTGGACATCACACACACAGATTGCTATTTCCTACAAATACCACACAGATATCAACTCTGCATTAGAGCCATCAGTTGGGCTGAACTGAAGAGGAAAACTAAGGTGTGCCTGTGGTTCCTGTATTTACTTCTTATTAGTTCTTCACAGATTGCAAATTCTAATAGAGTAGAGAATTGTATGCCCCCGGGGCTGGAACAAATGACTTAAAGATTAGATGCTAATTGAACATACTAGCTCTGCTACTTCACTAGTCAAGCTGACCGCTACTGGAAACAAGAATCTGTTATACTCTAGACCAATGACATTCTAGGTTATATGTTGATTAATCAACTGTGATAGTACGACTGCTTCAATCCCTTTTTTTAAGAATGTGTTGACGAAGAAATCCATCAACGCACCGGTAGTGGGCCTTGGACACCCTAGAGGTGCCTTGAAGCGACCTGCAAACGCAACGACGACGCGGCGTTACCGGCAAACCGATCTAGAGGTCGATAAGCCGATGTAGAGCCCGTCGATGGAGGGGTAAACCCTAGAACAACCTCCGGGAAGACCCGTCAGGAGGATGCACGTAGGGGATCTCCGAGGAACCAGCGGATGGCGCCTAGGATTGCCGGAGAACTCGCGGAGAGAAGCACCGAACAACAACTAGAAAATTAGGGCAGGAGTAGACGAAGAAGAAGAGGGTAGATTGATCGTCTCGATCGATCGGTGTAGGTTTTTGTGTCGATTGATTGGATGGGTTCAATCGGCCATAATCCCCTCAATTATATAGGGGGGTGGTCTTATCCTAGTAGGAAACTCTCCCAAAACTCGTCCATCAAGTTTCCCACGAGTAGGGTTTTCCAAAAGTCCGATTCGTAAACGAATCGGACTTCCCGACAAGGCGCCGGACGCGTCCGACGCCCCAGGGCGTGCGTCCGGCGCCCGCGTCCGTCGGTCTGCCCGCGCGTAGAGGCCACTGGACCGCGTCCGACGCTCCCCAGGGCCGCGTCCGATGCTCCCCAGGGCCGCGTCCGGCGCCGTGTTGGTCGCCGAAAACTGGCCGCTTTCGCCGTGCGTCGATGTGTTGATCTCTTTTGACTCTATTGCCATTTTTGGTCGTCAACAGAATGGTTCAGTCCTGCTATGGTATCATAGATTCCAGATTGTTTGCGTGGTGTTGCAGTGGCGAGAAGGAAGGTAGAGTTACTCACACGAACGTGCGGACGAAGGACTTGCCCTTGCTGTCGCCGGAGACGACGATGCGCAGGCTGCCGGGGGACCAGCGGAGGTCATCGACGCGTCCGAAGAGGGGCTGGAACTCGCCCTTGAGCGCGCGGTCGCCGTAGCGGCCCCAGACGCGGATGCAGCCGGAGGCACGGCGGACGAGGGCTTGCCGGCGGCGGCGCAAAGGCAGATGAGGGCAGCGAAGGAGGCGACGACCGCGGCCCTAGTGCTTCGGGCGGGGCGGCGGCGGGCGGGGCCGCCGCGGGGGGGCGATGGCGGGGGGCGATGTGCGATGGGCGACGGCGGCGGCGCCCGTGCGATGGGCGACGGCGGCGACTGCGTTCCAAGTGTGGAGCGTGAGATTGGGGAGGGGGATCGGGTGGGGGCTGGGTAGGGGAGGGGTTTCACCAAGTGTTATTTACACAAAAACTAAAATACCCTTTAGTAATAAAATTAGTAATTTGAGGAAGCGATGGGAAGCGATTACAAGTACTGTAAAACGACTCTTTTGATTTTCATCACATTTTCAAATGTTACAAGATCATCGGCACCTTAAAAAGAGTATTTTTGGATGCTTGGTCATCTAGTGTTATAATTAACACTCCTTTTGTACCTTGGGGGTCAGTCAGCTGCTGGGGTTGAGAGCTACGTACGAGTATGGTCACACACCAAACCATCCAGGTTTAAGTTCTTTCTCGGTTTGAATTTGAGTATCTATTTTTTTCTTCTAATGGAAAAACACCCTAGTTACTCGATCGTAGTCGTAGGTGGATCATGTTTTCTCTTATCATCGGTCAAGTTTATTGAGGTTCAACTTTCCTTTTTGAGGAACTATTAAATTACACCATGCCTTTTTTTTTCTACGATTAAAATACATCTTGCCTAGTTTTTTTTTTTTCAAACAACATCACCCATTCTGAATGGATGCAAGAGAGGAAAGAGTAGCTGACTTGTAGGAATGGTGTATTGTAGCAAGACTAGTTGTTAGCATTTCACTTAAAACACTAGTATAGTGCCCGTGCGTTGCCACGGTTCATCTAAGGGGCGTACTTAAAAACAACCGACAACTTAGACTTTTTCTTAGTTTGTCTCACACAATTGTATATCAATAGCACACATCTTGTAGTGAACTTAATTGCATTATCTCCAAGTTTCATAATTCAGAGCATATCAAAAATTTAAGTGCAAACAATGTAGTGCTCACAAATTAGTACATCACTGACTTTAGGAGTACAACAATGCCGAACAATGATCCTATGTGTGACGGTCTCAGTTGAGGAGCTGCCTGGGACATTCACCGAAAGAACCTCCATATCTCTGGTGGCTTCACACCACCAGTTTTGTTGTACTCCGTCGACAAATTCTTCATGTGTGAAGAAGTCTTCATGATGCACAACAACTTCCATTTGTTTCCCATGGTTCGACAATGCAATACAATAACTTTGAAGGGGATTATCTTTGAAGTATGCAATACAATATCTGAATATGGAATGACTCGTTATAGACTTGTTAAGCGACTTTTATAAATTTGTGTGCCTTTGCCCAATAGCATATCTATGCAAAACAGCTATATAAAATGTTAGGATTAGCCAAATCTAGCATCTTGATAATTGATAAAAAGTTTTGGTACAAGTGGATATAATTTGTGATTGATCAGATTTTGATTCTCAGAATTAGGAAACCAGTAGTTCCCAAAGAGAGTATCTGCTAAGATGAATTTGCAAAATCTAACTATGCACGCCAGCACCATCACAAAAGAAAAATGCTTTCCATATTTTGTATATCCATGCTTATCAGATATACAAAAGAAACTTTGTATATCTAACTATAGTCAATTTGCTCTGGCATGCATCAAAATCTAGTTCAAGACATGATTTTAAAAAAGTCAAGGAACAGTGGAAGTCTTTGGGGTTTCTAACCTGATAAGCATGTATTAAGAGAAGGTGAGCCACCTAATTATCATTTAGATAATCATGTATTAAGATAAGCACGTATTATCATTTAGGTAAGGCAAAATTACCTCAGGGATTCTCGTGCTTCCAGCAGCTCCATTGGATAGAACCAAAGGCCAGCAGAAGGGGTATTTAGATATTTTTCTGCACGTACATGACGGAGATAGGCAGACAACACTAACCTTCCTCAGATCACATACCCAACTTGGCATTGCCTAAACATTGTGCAAAACAAGGTGACGCTGATATAAAAAAATGAGCATCTAAAACTAATAGCATGAGCTCTAGCTGATCTGTTCACATACGTTCATCTTGCTGGAGTTCAATATTTAAAGTCTAGTTCACTCTAGAGCCTCTTTTCCAAATAATCTAAACTGCTTGTATTTCCATTACTACGGGGTTATATATCCTCACTTAAAAAGATAGCTAAATCATCGGCAATTGAAGATACACTACTTTTATCTGAATTCTAAAACAAATCAACGAATAGTAATGATTCCATGGACGTGTTGTACCTTGCTTGCTTGGAACATTAAGAATATCGTCACAGTATATTTGCGTGATGCCATCGGCTTCTTGATTACCATGTCATTCACCTGGGCGCTGTAGTGACGATGATGTAGGCGAAGATCTCCAGCATCAGCTTTGGCCTCGACTTCCTGAAATTCAAACCAATCTGATCCAAAACTTGCAGAGTTGCAAACTTGCCGCCACCAAGGCATGATGGGAGTAACAGCTATGTGCAGCTTGAATTCCAGTGTGTGCACTATAATAAAAGTTGCCTAAATTGAAATCCCAATTAAATAGAGGATGGGCCTTTTTCTGGTACTCACATGAGGCTCAATTTTTATTTCTCTCTGCTCCAATCTTTGTATTCTAGAAATAAGTGCAGCTTGAACAACCTGAACACATGGAAATCGTAATGAAAGATCAATGCATAGGACATATAATAAAATATCACATTGTGCTACAAATATTTTAAACCAAAATCATTCCAACGTAGTTTTGGAATGCTTGTAAACAAACAGGTATACAAGAAGCTTTGGCATCACCATAGCACCAAGTAATGCGATAGCAAGACCTGTAGCTCCATTTCCTTTAAGTTCAGGAACAAAAGGACCATCACAACTTCTGAAGCATTTGCTTTAGAATACCCAAGTTTAACTCAGGAACAAGTTGTTATTAGGAAGACCAGAAATTCTGGTTTGCGGTAATGAGGATGTTTTTTATTGCATTGAAACTCTTAGCAAAGAATAACTGATCAAGCATGCTTGGAAATGTAATAGGAAATTGTCTTACCCCATATTCATGTAGTAATAAGGGCACCCCGAGTGGTCAGTCCAGTTATTAGAGAACACCACACCATTCTAGGAATCTTTTTTCTCGAATACGCAAAAGACTTGCGCATCATTTTCATTAAGTAGAAGAATGCAAATGCAAATGCAATACAACTAAGCCGGGGTGGAAACAAGATTTGCAACAAGCTCTGCCACCACCGGCTAGACAAACACGAAAAGAAAAGAGAGAAAAACCACCAACACCACAGGGCCTCCTCGCCCGAAAACACGCGGAGCAAAACATCCATGGGGGACTCAACCCTAGAGAGCTAGCAAGCCGACGGCGGTGGAGACGAAGCGTCGTGGCGGAGACGAAGCGGTTGCTCGTAGCGGCCTCACCGGAGCCTTCAAGAAGGGGATGACGTCCTCGGACGCCAACTCATAGAGGTACCCGCCGGAACCTTCGTTCCTGAGCTCGCGACTCGCCGCAGATGAACGGAAACCGACGACGCCTTCAGGAAGGGGATGACGAGAACGCCACCGTCGCCGCTCCCGGGCAAGTCCAAGAAGATCTGGTTTTCACCATTGCCGTCGTCTGAGGGGTCCTCCGAAGGCCCACCACCCGGTGGGCAGGAGGAGCCCAGCCGCCCGCAGAGGAGCCGCGAATGCCGTCACAGGTAGTCTGGCCAGCGCGCGTCGTGGCGGCCTGTCCGTCCACCCACCACCCCGGTGGGGAGGACCGGCCCCATTGAAGGAGTTGGCGCTGCGCGCTGACCTGCCCAGCCACCCAGTCCGTGTCTGTGGCCTGCACCCCCTGGCCCCGGCCGAAGTCCTCAGACCTCAAGGTCGGGCCAGAGCGGCGCTCCAGAGAAGTAGAGTTGACGCATGGCGGGACTGGGTGTGGCGCGCGGTGGAGCTGCCTGTCGGCGATCTAGCACGGAGGGCACGCGAGACCCGCCCACCAACGCGTACTGCCCTGACGCACCAGAGTTTGGAACGGTGGCCTCCCCGCTGCAACAACCCCGGCCGAGCACTCTCGAGGCCAAGGGTGCGGCGGGCGTGTGGTGTGTTGGAGCAGCTGTTGTCGGTGGTGGTCGTAGCGTTGTCCAGGTCGACGTGATAGGCCTCGGCCGAGGCACACGGGGGAGTCACTGGGTGGCCGGCCGCGCCGGTCAAAGGCCCCAGGCTCGACCCCGTCGTCCGCATAGCGCAGGCGGACCGCGGCGAGTCGGCCAGCCCCACCGCCGCCGCACGGCGTAGGGCGGAGGGGCGGATTGCGCGAGGCCCGTCCCGCCGCCAAGAACTGCCCCGCTGCGCCGGAGTTGTGGTTGGGGGCATCCCCGCCGCAACGACCCTAGCCGAGGCCCCGCCTCAAGGTCGGGGGTGCAGCGGGCGCGGGGTGCAGCAAGGCAGGAGGCATCGGAGACAGGCCGGGCACGAGCGTCGGAGCTGGGTTCACGCAGCACCGACCGGCGAACATCGCCGGGAGGATGGAGGAGGCGGGGAAGTGGAGGTGAAAGGTGGTGGGGGAGCGGCATCCGGCCCCGGCCCGGCCGAGGTGCCCCGCGCCGCAAGACCGGGGCAGCTGCGCTAAGCGGTGGTATCGACCCGGCCACCCCAACCCAAAAGGATGGGCGTCGAGCAAGGGGAGGTGGCCGTGGGGGGCGCGCCGCGCGCGCCCAGGCGTAGACGTCGCGGCCCGGGCGGGTCTAGGGGAGGGCCAGGCCGGCGATGCCTGCCACCGCAAACCCTAGGCCGCCCGGCCCGGCCCCCCGACCTCCGGCCCCCGCCGGCGTCGCAGAAGGTACTTGGGGGGTGGGGGGGCTCCGATCGGGGCCCGGTCCGACCCCGGCTGTGCTGGCCTGCCCCCGGGCCACCGGCACCCCGCCGGCGTCGTAGAATGTGGGGGGAGGGGTAGGGCCCTGCCGCCGTCGAAAGCCGCCGAAAATGGCGCGTGGGCGGTGGATCCGGCGGAGGGGCCGGATCCGGCCCGGCCGTGCCCCGGCCCCCTCTCGGCCCGCGGTCGCCGCCGGCGTCCACGAAGAAGGGGGGGGGGGGGGGCGCCCGCGAGGGGGCGCGGGTCCGGCAACCCACGCCTCGCCCGGCCCGGCGCCGACGCCGCGCGACGCGAGCCACGGCCGCCGCCGCTGGATCCCGCCCAAGCGCCGCCCCGGGAGAGGGGGACCACCGCGGGGGTGGCGGATCCGGCCGCCGTCCGCCGCCGCAAAGAGGGGGAGGGAGAGGGGAGGCGCGGGAGACGGCGGGAGGGGGTGCCTAACAAGGCACCCCCCCCCCCAGGGCCGCCGCCGGCGCCGACGGCGGCCCGACACCGGGAGGAGGGCGGTGCGGGAGGCGGCGGCTGGGGGCCCCCAGGTCGCCTCCCGTAGGGGAGACGACGCGAGGGAGATGTGGCCTCTAAACTTTCATAGCAAAGGTGACATTGAGAAGACATTCTAGGAATCTGAACAGCATGTTCAAAGTAAAAGCAGTTCCAATTACTACAAAGAATAAACAACCACTTTAGTTGATAAGAAATTCTAGGAGAATTGAAAATTAAGCTAAAAGAATCAGTTGTGTGATCTGCCAGTTTGATAAACAATTTGTAACAATGAGTTCTCTGCTACATAAACAATTTGTTGATTAGGCCAGCCACATATTCCAACCAGAAAAATCTAATAATCTGTTGTATACACTTGCACATGCATGGATTGGCGTCATCAACATAATATGCAGGATAATATGTAAACAAAACCATTTATGTTACTATAGAGGGAAAAATGTAATAACCAGATAGCTTAGATCACTTATGTGAGCAAGTGCTATGGGGAATCCAGCACAGCTGCTGTCAATCTTTAAGCTTACGATGTACCATAATTCACAAGAAAGAAATGACCTGGATTCTGGAGAAGGCCATATAGGCAAGTGCCGATCTTGAGAAGACTATATGCAGGATTGTTCATGACGCCAACCGGACAAGATCGTGTTATGGATGGCTGGGCGAGATCAACTTTTGGCTGGAAACTTCCAGAAGGCCAGCGGCCATGGATGGCGCACAGGCGAGCTCGATCTCCGGCTGCGGTTCAGGAGAGCACAAATTTGTGACAAGGTCACAAACTCAATGGGTTCAATCTCTGTAAATTTGAGTCCGGATTGATCTGGTGAACCAGAACCACAGTACCAATTTTTTATGCGACAAATTATAAGGAACAATAAGATGATACCTGAAGGCTACAAACTGAGGGAGATCCTTGGCAGCGTGAAGGGCGGCCTGCAACTGCTCGATGTCTGAGCGTGAGAGACGGTGCGAGATGGCCACATCCTGCACGCCCACCAACACAATTGAAGGCGTTCATGTTAATCTGCAAAAGAAAAATGCAAACAAGTATACTTATTGGACCTGGTGATGCACGTCGCGGCGTTCGTGTTCTGGACCAGCGGTTCTGGCCGAGTGTCAACGTGGCGAGCGTGGCGACGTCGCCGGCTCGTCATGGTGGTGACGGCGTACGCGCTTCCGTCCTGGTGGTGACGGGGGGTCGTCTGGCGTCGTGCTCTAGTCCTGGGGTCGTCCGGCGTCGCGCTCCTGTACTGGGGTCGTCCGGCGTCGCGCTCCCGTACTGGGGTCATCCGGCGTCACGCTCCCGTGGCGGCACACGACCGTCCTGGGGTCGGCCGGCGGCGCGCGGCCGTCCGGGGGCGCGGCCGGCGGAGGGCGACCGCCCGCCCTGGGGCGCCGCCGACGGAGGGCGTCCGCGTACTGGCTGCTTGGGGCCATCCGGCGGAGGGCGTCAGCGTCCGGCGAGGAACCGGCTTGCTGGGCGAGTTGCAAGGCTTTGGGGAGAGGAAGCATATTGTTGCGAGGCTTCGGGGAGAGTAGCTGACCGCGGCGCGCGAGATGGTGGGCGCGTGGGACCCGAGGCGGGATTAGATGAGTGATGATGTAGTTTGATTCCAGCAATTCTAGCCATAGGATTCGAGCGAGTGAGAGAAAGAGAAGATTAAAGTTAATCTGATCGTTTCATTTAAAAAAAATAGATGTTGTTGTGTGTATTTTTATTTGGTGCACTTAGCATAGTTCATGACTGTTGGGGGTGGGGGTTGGGGGGGGGGGGGGTTGAATTATATAGTAGTGGAGATACTACTTTCTTTCCAAATTATAAGCCTTTTTGGGTTTTTTCATCTATTTTACTATGTGTAGTCAATTTTATTTCATAAGTTTTTGTTTTATATAAGCTGATTATAAACTTGCACCATGTTTTCTTCTCTTCTCTTTTCTTTTTTTTACCTTAGCATTTAGCCCATCTACAATCCACTAAGCCCTCCATTCCAAATTAAAGTCAAATATTTTATAATTTGGGATGGAGTTAGTATTACACATGCTGTTAGCAGTTCCAAATGGAATAAATAAAAGCACAAAGAGAGGAGGTAGCATTAACTCAGTAACCGTCAGCTAACTGATGTTGCTCTCTCGTCGGGCACAGTAACCGTCAGCTAACTGATGTTGCTCTCTCGTCGGGCACAGTAACCGTCAGCTAACTGATGTTGCTCTCTCGTCAGTTCCCTTTCGTTCTGTGCTGGACGCCCCGGATTTGCCTGCCCCTGACCGACCGACCCTCCCTCCACTCCTTGGGGAGTTGCTTTCCCATCTGATCGCCGCACACGAAACGAAAATATCCGTCACTTTCCACCAACAAGATTAGCGACAAGATTGACCCCTGAATGACTGAATCCCATCGCTGCGTGGCCGTCAACAAAATCAAAGTACCAACTGAAAACTCACTATAAGAGAGGAGAGAAATCGGCAGAAAGAAACAAAGCGGAAGCCGGTGGAGTGCGAAAAAGCAGCCACACACTCGGTTTTTTTTTTTACCGACCGGGACGAAAAAACCGGCCGCCTCCGGACGCGGTTTACCGGCCGGTAAGGGGCTCAGAACCGGCCGGATACCGCTCGAATTCAAATTTGAGTACCTATAACCTCGGTTTTTTAAGTCCGGTTTACCGCCCGGTAAGTCCGGTTTACCGCCCGATTTGAGCGGTTTGTGCGGTTTTTTTAAAATTTAAATTTATTTTTTAAAAAAAATCCTAAAAATACTTCATGACCGGTTTACCGCCCGGTTAGTTCGGTTTACCGCTCGGTTTTGAGTGGTTTTTTTAAAATTTGAATTTTTTCAGCATTTTTTTTTCAAAATTGAAATTTAAATTTGGGACTTACCGGGCCGGTCCAAACCAACCAGACCGGCCCGGTAAGTCCGGTAACCGCGAACCCAGGCGGTAAAAAAACCCAGGCCACACATGGGGGTGTGAACACCGGGCTTATCCTGGCCGTTGGTTCGATTGACCGGGTCGCAGCTGCAGCAGTTTTGGTCCTTTCTATTTTGTCGCTTGCCTGAAGGGTATTTTGGTCCGCCAATCCTTTCTCAGCACCCCGCTCTGCCTTTTCAAATTGCAGTGGACCACACCGACCAAGAGAGAGAAACATTTCTTCTGCTTCCAATCGAGCGACAGAGAGAGACACTTTTTGCCTGGCCATGGCGACGCCGCCCATGGCTCCGGCTCCGCCTCCATCAGTGCCGACAGCAGCTCCGCCTCCACCAGTGCCCGTAGCAGCTCCGCCTCCCATGGCTCCGTCTCCACCAATGCCGGCAGCAGCTCCGCCGCCCATGGCTCCGCCGGCCATGGTTCCGCCCATGGCTCCCCCAGCCACGGTGCTGCGGGCTGCGGCTTCCTCGGCAATGGCTCCGCCGTCCATGGCTCCACCGGCACCATGGATACAAGCGGAGCCCTCACCTGTGTCATTGACGCTGGGTGCTCAGATCTACTCCCAACATACTCCAACAGCTAGGGTTCCACTAATCAGTTCCACAGGAGATTTAGTCCCCAAAGGGATATCATTTCATCAGGAGAAGGTAATAATCGAAGACCAAGCTTGTCATTTCTTTAGAATTGATAGTTCAATTTACTAACATAGTATATGAAATGCCATCAGTTAGCATCACAATCAGATTTGGGGTCAATTCTACAACCAGGACAAGATCTTTCTATAGACAAGATAGAAAATTTTCACATGTATTCTAGAGATTTTACATCTGCAGAAAAGAATGGAGCTACATTCCAAGAACCTGCAGGTATGTACCTTCTTTTGTTTGTTCTGAGAACATCGATACCTATATTTCGTTTATAACTAAAAATAACCATTGCTTCATTGAGTATTGGAAGTCGAGAAAAAGACTGAATATTGAGTCTAAAAATAGCCATACCTTTCTCCATATTAGATATTTTATATCCTTACAATGGAAACAACCACCACAATTCTGTCTTGTCCTGACAGCATGCCAATCGACCAGATTCAACTACTTTGTACCACTGCTGCACAACCAGCACTGCATTCTGTAGACTCTATTATTTACACATATAAGAGCTAAATGTCAATTAACTTTTAACTCCAACTCGCTGTGCACAGCAGTACAGCGCAAGCATAATTTCAGTAACTAGTACATTGAAAGGTCATGCATCGAAGCATGATCTGGTAGACACTTATTGTTCAAGAGCTGTAGTTTCTACCAAAGGTGATACAGCCAAGTGTATTGGCCAGATTAGTACCCTCACAAAAAAAGCCTGAAACTTTCAACAGCTAGTGTCATAATCAATTTGGTACAATTCTCATGTGATGTTAGAAAAGTTGGCGTAAACCTACAATGTTCCATTTAAGAGTGCCTGTACTTATATGTTGACCCAGAATTTGTTATTTTATTCAACAAGTTTCCATAGTAGTATATGTCAGGCATTGGTTGGGTCATAGTAGCTTTGGGATGATGCTGGACCTTCTTCCACTATCTAATGACAATATGCGATGGACTAACCTAGTAACTGTGTCATTGACCTTGAATACTGAACATTTAGTTTTTATCTGCAATTGACCGGATCTAGTAGTCACTTAATGTTCAGCTTAGTTTGTACTTTGTACCAAAAGATGTAATATTTTCACATGTACTCTACAAACTTTATATCTGCAGATGACAATGGCGCTACATACCAAGAACCTGCAGGTACGGACCTCCATTTTTTTTAACTGAGAACTTTCATACATGTAATCTATTTCCTTTCATACATGTAATTCCATTGAGTATTGGCTGCAAAAATTGAGTGTATATATTTCACCAGATTAGATGTGTTTATTCCTTTGGTCCTAGTGTACCATATTTATTTGTCCATACATATTAACATCTGATGAACCATTCCCCACTATCGTGGATGATGCCGATGCTAATAGTGTACCAAGAAACTTCTATCTGCTTTCTCCTTTCACACTCAAACAAGTGCAAACTGCTAAGTACTAAATAGTCTTCACGACAACAGGCTTCCAGGTCAATTTCTCCAATGCCAAAATGTGTAGGCCACAGGCAGCAAGACCGTCCGACATCCTCTAGCTGGTAGAGCAGAGACAGTAAGCTTCAATCTGACCCTCAAAAATTCACCTGAATACAACAAAATGACATGAACGGATTACTATACTGAACCCATTGTTACATCGCAATAACTTATCATCATATTACAAGTGCAAAGAAGATGGATTAGAATCACAAATTCCAGCAAGATTCATACATCTCCGTTGGTGCACTCAAAATGGAAAAATCTATCTTTCCTGTAACTACAAAATGGCTTAGTAGGTAAGGATAGTGTACCCAACAGGGAAGAAACTAATGAGAACGTAACTCCTCTCTTATAGAGGAAGGGAGCAACTTCTTGTTGATATTTGTAGTACTATTAGTAGCAAAGAAATCTGAATCATATCTTTCTATTGTTTATACTGTAAGAGACATTGAAGGGATATATATGTTCCAGAATCCAAATGCTAAATTTTCAGTGATCAAACTGAGAGGACACACGAACTTGATTGCCTGGAATGCTTTTGGCTATAAGAAATTTGAAGAAAATATTAGCAAATAGAATAAAGCTAAATTAGAGGCGAGGTAGCGAAATCCACTTTAAATTAAAGCAAACTGAGTAAACACATATTTGTAGACCACCTAGAGTGCATTTGGCTACTAGTGCAGTTCTACAACCTAGATCAACTAATCTACTTTGTATTTTATAAAGTCTCACTATAAAATAAAAAATGAATAACCTAGGAAATGAGCAGTAGTGCCCTGAAAAGCAGCATTCAGATGCAAAAATAGAAGCAGAGGTACAACATAGAAAATGTTATTTAATCTGTAATAGTGTGTTTATAAATTAACATTAATACTGAATATTTCCTCTCATTTTGTAAGAAGTCAGTAATAACTTTGTGCTTCGATATTTACTAAAACTGAACAGCTTAGTGAAAATTCATGCACTATGATTTAGTCAATAAATTTTGGAATCAGTTAATATTGCCAAGTGTTCAATATCTGCAAGAACATCATCACACTAGCAGTTGAGCTACTAGGGTCAAGAATAACTAACAATTTGATCAAAAGCTGATTCATTTTTATAGAACTTTTGGATTACTATGGAGAATTCAAGTGATCAAGTCTCTATTATCATCTGAAAACAATTGATTTTAAAAATTTAACAAACTGAAAAAAATATTACTAGTTAAATTTGCAAGGAACTTGTTCTAACACAAAAAATAGGAAATGCCTAGCTAACAAATGGAAGGTTCATGATTACTTAGCAACTAAAAGCAATGAGTTAGTCAACAAAATTAATTGTAGTATCCTTGGGGAAAAACTCAAATACAGTGCTATTAAAAGTGAAGTACTAAATACAGAGTTCAAAACTCAGAAGTGGAAGTCATACAAGCCATAGTTAAAATGCAGATAAGGTTTATATATTAATTTATTTTGGACCCCAACTTGGTTCAAGTACTACTGAAAAATGGATTGTGGTTCCAACAGGGAGGTCTAACCTTACAAGTGCTTAGAACTCCTCTGAATGCAGAAGATACAAGAATAGTGTAAGCAGATCGAAGTAGTTTAACTTCTTAATGACGACAGGAATATCTGAAACACATAATAAAACACAATGTGTAAGACGAATTACCTAAAGGTACTCCCAGTGCTATTATAACATTGAAAATTAAAAAAAAGGAAACTAAGAGATATTGCGATAAAGAGAAATACATCCGAGCGCTTGTAAATACATTAGTGTTGTCTCAGGACAAATTTTTACATCGAAAATGAACATATTTAAATTTTATTTCTCAGTTACACACTGTGGAATTAATATAAGTGGTTATCAAAGCCTTCAAGAAGCGCCTAATGAGCAATTAGGTGAAACATGACGTAACACCTAATAATAAAAAGAAGCCAGAGAGTATCCGCCTATATGGCAATAATCTTTGGTTTTGCAGAGGCTATTCACAGTTTCTATGTGATCAATTGGTATGACCAGGTAGTGCCTACAAATATCACACAACATAATAGTCCCTCTGTTTCAAATTATAAGTCACTTTGATTTTGTTGGTACAACTGTTTTTGCTATGCATCTAGATATAATATATATGTCTAGATGCATAGCAAAATGTATTAATGAAAAGTCAAAGCGACTTATAATTTAGAACGGAGGGAGTACAATACAAAAGAAATATTGAGGCAAATAAATTGGGCATGTATAAGTAAAAGTAGAAGTACAAGCACTCAGAATAATAATATAACAACAAAGCCTTATAGTCCCATTTATATGGGCTAGATGAAGCTGAACATTAAGAAAAATAAGCACCAACTACCTACTAAAAATAGTAATAATGAATTGATATCTTGATAGTGGATGGGAGAAATGATCTAACCTCTAGTCCTATGGGACACTCGAGCAAAAAATATAACTGTGCATGATTGACTTCCCTGTTAAAAAAAAAATTATGTGCAGTTGCATAACACTCTTCTTTGTATTTATTGGAATTTCTCAAAACTTAAATAACAAAGAAACAGTCGAGTAAATATATTCAACCAAACACCACAATAGGTACACTTGACACAACTATATGGTGGAACCAAACAAACTTTGTTAAAGAGAATCTAGAGTCTTTGCATTTCTTACAACAGACTATATTACGGTTAGTTGCACTTGATGGGACTGTATGGAGAAAATAACTTAGTTGTACTGGAACAGCCTAGTGTAACAAATATGTACAGAAAGAATTATTATGCAATGAATAATTACCCTTTTTCAGTAATATCTTATGCTTTATTAAAAAAGGATACCTTTGTAAGCAGCTCAACAAAGACTGCACCAATTGCAGGAGATTAAGGAGCAGCAGCGGAGGGGAGCTGCCAAGCTGAACCTAACAAGACGAAAAACTTAGTCTCTATAAAAAGAACAATAGGATAAGCAACATTGGAACTAATCTGGAGCAGTGGATCTATAATGGCATATGAAGAACCTTAAATTAGAGAAGCAACAGCTCTGTCATGCTCTTCCGCGCCAGCATGGTCTTCATGCAGAGAAAAGTAGAATGAAGCATAGAAGACAGCACGGAACTTCAAATCAAAAGGCTAAAAATAGATCTATTAGCATGCATATAACAAAGAAAAAGAAAAATATCCAAGGAACAAAACCAGGAAGAATTACAAACCTCGACGCAAGAACAAGTGCCCATGCCGCCAGAGAGAGGCGACGCCGGAGAGAGAGAGGGTGACGCCGGAGAGATGAAAGAGAAAACTGCGACGGGTAGAGAGGGAGAGAGAGGACCGGCAGCGAGGTAGACAGAGATGAGAGAGGAGCCGCGGCGGCGAGGGAGAGAGAGCAGGAGAGGAATGGCGGCGAGGGAGAGAGATGCGGAGAGAGCGGCGGCGGGGCTGCGGGGGAGAGTGAAAGGAGCAGACCGGATAGGGTTGAACAGGGATGGAGAGAAAAATTGTGATGACTAAATTACCCTTACGTGCTGGAATTGACTGGGAGAGAGAAGAAGGTAAAGGGGTACAGATCTCAAAGCAGGCTGAAGGTTTGGATGGTGGAGATAACCCTGGTGTCCGCCGGGGCATGTGAAAATTTCGCTTTGGGGTGGAGTGGAGCTGTAACAATTCGCCACAGCTTGCCTCCTCCCTCTCAGCTTCTCAGCTCAGGCTAGCTCTCACTCTCCCCTCCCCCGGCCTTCTTGCATGCCGATTGCCTCCAAGCTCGTCTACTTCCAGCGCCGCCCCTCGCCGCCGACCCGGGCCCCGAGCCGCCAGATCCCCGGCGCCGCCCCTCCCTCGACCACCGTCGCCGCCGCAGCTCCGTCTCCTCCCACCACAAGCTGCAGGTGCGTGCCCAAGAACAACGCTGCCGTTTCGTTTCCTCTGACTTTGCTGCCGTTTACGTTTTTTCCGAGTGATGAAGAAACCGGGGGGTTCTTCCAGTTTTCCTCTAGATTCGGACTTCGGGCTTCCAGCTGCAGCATAGCTAGAGCTTGGAGGATGGTGTGGATTAGGATTAGTGCTGTCCTTGGATTGCTTGAGCCCGAAAGTTGTGATTTTTGACACAGGAAAATGGTGAGTTAGCAGGGTGCAGAGGGTATGCGTAACGAAGAGGGAAAAAAAAAAGGTTTCTTGGAGGGTAACCTGGGTGGAGATTTGTTCTTCTGAGCAGAGCTGCTGAAGCTAGATGTAGATGCTTACCGTGCACCCCGCGGCTAAATAGGACTGTTATGAAATCCCAGGTTGAAATCATGCGGTCGATTTGGTTAGGATTAGTTGACATCAGAGATGGACGATGGTGTGTAGCTATATGGAATATGGATCATATGTGCTTTGCAGCATGACCTTCGTTCTCCTTTGCCTAAATGACTGGATCACAAAATCGAGAAATTGTTACACGGTAGTAATTCGGTTCCAATGAAGGTCTACTAGTCTCCTTGTTCTTTAGGAATATTGATTATTGAGGAGCACATGAGCACCCTGGAATACTCGGCAGTGCTTGAAAGTTACTTCAGCTAATTGTCTTTCTCGAACTAGGCAGAGTATTTTAGTAGTAAATCTAGTAGACAGAGCATACCAGAATAGTTTCCCTGAAAGAGGATATTCCAAGATAGAAAATGACTTTTGAAAATTAATTTATCCCCAAGAGATAATAATCTCTAGCATGGATGGTTTGTAGGCTCAAAATATTAGGCCGAAATAATTATGTGGGCCTGTACTATTGGCAACTTCAATATGCAAATTTGCTTATATATATGTTCCCTTCATCTACATTTGTGAACAGAGCGACCATTTGTTTAGTTAGTGTCATGATGGCAGGCATTTGTTTTGTCCCATCCTTTTCTTTTGAAAGCAGTAGTCATATTGAATCTAGCTCCAGGCATTACCAAATTAATTGCTGGTCCCTATATCAGCCTATCGCAAACATGTTATCAGCTTATTTATGTGTAGTCTTCTATTTATTGTAATCAGGTGACTGGTGGCTACTATTCCTTATGCATGGATCCCTATTTTCTTTGCAATGAGCTAGTTTCTTGGTGACATTAAGTCACCAATTTATCACACATGGACACTCTGTCTGCAGGAGATTAAGTACCCTGCCTTGGCTACAATCTTGCAAACATGCAACATGATCAATTTCAAGGCACAAAATAGAGAAAACTTTGCATTTTTTCCATTTCCTTTTAAAAACAGTTTAAAATCATATTCAGTGATTACACATGTTTTCTAATACCTACTATATAAAACCAGGGTCAGGAACATGTCCCAGGACACCAACGAGATGCTGCTGCTAAGCCTCTGGTATCAGTTGGAAACATAGCTCAGCATGCAGTGGGCATGGCCTCCAGCACAAGACTTCACCACAGCATATCGGACCATGGCCGGCTTCCTGATGCCATTCAGCAGGCTAGGGAAAGGCTCCTTCAGAGGCTAACAGTGTGGACCTGTCAGGAAGAAGGTCCGCGTAATCGATTGTTAGCATTTCGTGTTTCCTGCACATATTCTGACAATATACAGAAATACTTAATCCACATTTACACATGGTATCCTTTCTTCATTGCAGGCAAAAGACATGGCCCTCGGAATCATTCAGGGCTGGACTAACTTGCCCTGCCGACGCCAGTGTGTCCACCTCTTCGGACAGCATACTGGGCAGCCTAACCAATTGCTTCCAGCCCAGTGAACCCGTCGCAGCCAGCAAGGTTGAAGAAGGCGTGGCGGAGCCTGTCCCTGCCATCGCTAACGCAGATGAGAGTGTGCCCATCACAGTGCTCCCCAAACCCTTCTCCGAGCAGCAGGAAGCAGAAGACAGTGAAGCCCCAGAAGCTTCTTCTCCAGCTGAGTGCTCCATATGCCTGGAGAGGTGCAGCGGTGGCTCGGGCGACGGGCTCATCCAGCTGCCCTGCAGGCACATCTTCCACTCCGCCTGCCTGGACCGGTGGCTGCGGTCCTGCGCCGACTGCCCCTACGGCCGGGCCACCGTGCGAGTTTGCTCCTGACAGCAGGAGGATGGAACTGAATGACAGCATGAGAATGACAACTTGCCCAAGGCTGCAGACTACGTTTACTGAACCTCCTGTCTGTGGCCTAACCCTGTCGCTGCTCACCCCTTGTTGTAACTACTAGTATATGGTTTTCCCTTACCCGTTGAGGTAGTACTGAACTTTGCGGCAGCAATTTCGCGTGGTATGGTATATGTGTGTGTCTAATCTATGCTCACTGGCTGCTGTAACTGGATAGTATTTTGCATCTGTGGATACCATCAGAGAAGCAATAAGCTGGCTAATGTTACGCTGCATAGTTGTGTTCCATGGAAGCTCACTTTGTGCCTTGTGCAGTGCAGTTGTTGTGCACTACAACATTGAACATTGTCATGCAGTTCTGTCATTCTGTGGCGACGCCAATTTTGCAGGCGACTCTAGCTGCAAGTTGCTTTGTGTAGCGCAACGTTTTCCGTTCCGTTCAACTGCAGAGAAGCCTCATCGCACCTATGCAGTATATGTGTGCCTGCAAGTTGATGCAGGATCTGGTTATGGAGAAGATGCCTGCATGCAGTTTGCTCCGGAAAAGGCAGAAACGGTTTCAGCAACCGAATCGATGCCCGAGGAGCATCGGTGAGCGAAGCACGGCCGTGGTGGTTCACCTGTGCTGATCTTCTCTTGTAGTCTTTGTTGCACTGCTACATGACCTCACCACCAGGCCGACACAGTTGGAGCTGCCGTTCTGAGGACAAGCATTGGAAGCATGGACATGGACGGAGAGCTCAGAGCTCCCCTTTGGACTGGACTGGAGTGGCCGGCCGTTGCGCTTCACCGCCGTCCGCCGCGCCGGCCAGGCGCCAATGGAATGGAAGAACGCCGGCGGCAAGGCGAGCGGGGGAGTCGTATGGGCCAAGCACTAGAATCGGGCCGAATTGAATGTGGCCCGGGGAGTCCCAGAGACGAAGAAGGAGACATGGAAGGCCCAAGCCCACAGACTAAAGCTCGGCGGCTGTGAGCTAGGTCAGCATTAAGCCCGATCTGCCGAGGACTTTTTTTACTAGACGGCCTGATTGGCCCAGTTGTAGAAAGAAGTCCACGTTCCGGCCTTGCAGCGTGTTTATACCCAGAATTTCGGCTTATTGTCATTTGTCACCCCTTTACCACAACAGTCTTTTTCTACCAAAACTCCGGCCATGGAATTCTATGCGAGAACGAGAATGCTGTGAAAACTTGAAGGTTTGTGGGAAGTTTGAATGGACTGCTTGAGTTGGGTTCATAAACCTACCAAGTTTATGTTGTCAAAATTAATGGTACCTTCAAAATGATCTGCAGTTTCCCTCTTAATAACCATATACTATCGGATCAATGGAATTATAAAAATTTGTCCAAATTTTCTCTGCTAAAAGTGCTATTTATTCAAAAAGAAGTACGCATCATATCATAAGATAAAAAAAATTAATTGATGTGGTCAATTGGGAAAACTTTGTAAATCGGCATATATGCATCATAATCATAATCATAACATAAAAAGCTACAAATTAATTTTGTCAATTAAGAAATTAAGAAAACTTATTAATTTCATTGGTAGGGGCCGCGCGAACGCGTACCCCCTCTCCCACAAATTATGACGTCCACTCTCCCACTTGGGGAGACGGTAAGCCAGCGCACCCTCCGAGTGCAATGAGGGCCACTGACCTAGGCCACAGGCCTTTAAGATCGCCCGTCGACCCCGTCCAGGTAAGTATGTTTCAAAGTTGCTCCTCCATCTACCTTTATTGCTTCCCCGCTAAGTTCCTCGGCCTTGATTAAGCGATGTGGCACTATTGTGCTTCTAATAATCAGGTGATTTGAGCCTGACACAGTGAGATGGGCTTCATTGTGGTTAGGAGTCCAATACAGGCCTGCCCTGGCCCACCTAAGCCATCCGGCCCTACATTGCACCTGGGCCGCTCCTTCCATTCGCGTCGCGGTTCCCGTTCACATCTCCGGCGCCGCGCCGCTTTTCCGCCGCCGTGGACGAGGATGCGACGACGGCGGGCGACTCGGCCGCCGCCGAGACATTCGATCCGGTGAGTTTATCGCCCGGACCACGCCCGACCTCTCTGTCCTCCCGATTTTGTCCCTGGGCTCAAACTCTTCTTGTCCGGGCAAGTTTTGTTGATTTTGATTTATCTGATGATGACACGCTGCTGGGGTTTGACATTTGAGCAGGACCTGATTCACGCCATCTTCAAGCTGGTGTCGCGGCGGCGGGCGGAGAAGGGCGGCGGCGGCAACGAGGTCACCGACGTGGAGGTGATTCATTTTCTCAGACTGTTTTTTTTACCGCCCCTTTCCCCTTGTACTGACATGTGTGCTTTATTTTTTCTAATAAAATAATCGTCAGCCGGCTCCAGAGACCTGGAGGAGAAATCGGAGTACAACTGGTAAGCGAGACATTTTCTTCTTTACTAGAGCTAGTGGCATGAATGGCTTACAGGAAGTGCATGTGTATGTGTTGGTGCAGTCAAGTAGCATCAGTTTGCAAAGGCCTGTTAGCCAATGTTTCCCCACTCTCTAATGTGTAAGTATAAACGCTAATAAAGCAAAATTAGTTCTTAAACTCTTATCTTCGTACATAGGGATGTGCATAGCTATTATAGTATTGAGAGCCATTAAGAAAGTACCATATGCCCATCAGACAAATTTTGTGGTTAAAAAAGTTCTTTCCATAATTACTTTGGTGTCAGCATAATCATATTGTCGCGGTTTTTTTTATGGCAAGCTAGACACTTAACAGGTTTGATCACATATTCATCAACCAGTCTTAAATATTCTATGATTAGTAGTTGTAACAGGAAGCACTTATCTTGATCACCTAGCACACACAAATTATTTCAGCTTAGCGCCCGTTTTCTGTCCTAGTGGATCACCTCTACACCTTCAAGTGCGAGTTTCTTTGCTAGGATTGGAACTTGGTTTGGCAGACAAGCACAAAACCATGTCGTTTGTTGGCTTGGATAGATTATAATAAGCAGCTCTATATGTGAGGAATGCCACTTTTCCTCCTCTTGTCAAAAGATGGCAAAGGTAGCGGCGACTACCAGTCCGGTGCACACGCACCATGCCGCACTAATTTGTAGTGAGCCAGTGAGACTTTGAAACACGATGCAAGGGTCAACAAATACTAGACTTGTTCCACCACCGGTACAAACACCATAAATCGAGATCGAGCATGCGTGCTCGCCAACCTATTTCCCCTTAGCCCGGACAAAGAACACTGAACATTTTCAGTTCGCAGGTGCCACAAGAAACATTACAATCTACAAATGACCAGGCTAAATATTCCCCTGCATCTGCATCTGCTTCTACTCCAAACAACATGGTTTCTTTTGTTCCTCCAAATTCAGTCCACCGCTGTTGCGGACGCTGTTCCGGTTTCTAGCAATCTCCGCTGCATCCCTCGCGAGCGGGATGCTCTTCTTGCCTTCAGGGCCGGTGTTATCGATCCTGAAAACTATCTGTCATCATGGCAAGGCGAAGATTGCTGCCTGTGGAACGGCATCCGCTGCAGCAACCGTACCGGCCATGTCATGGAGCTCTCCTTGAGCTTCACGGATGTCGGCTTTCGGGATGGTCAGATGAGCTCATCCTTACTGGGTTTAAAGAACCTGAAGAATCTAGAGCTTAGCAGCGACAAATTCACTGGAACTCCTATCCCGGAGTTCATCGGCGGCCTCAAGAACCTGAGGTATCTCTCCCTCTCTTCTGGAATGTTTGGTGGACGGGTGCCGCCCCAGCTTGGTAACCTCTCCAAGTTGCTCCACCTTGATCTGAACAGCTTATCTTGGGATTCTAATATTTACTCAAGTGATCTTGCATGGTTGTCACGCCTCACAACATTACAGTACCTTGATTTGACATCGGTGAACCTTAGCAAGGTGATTGACTGGGCTCATGTAGTCAACAAGCTTCCTTCCCTTGTCACTCTTAGTCTGTCAGGCTGTGGGCTCCGAAATGCCATTCCATCACCAGTTCATATTAACCTGACATCACTTGAGTACCTCGAGCTCTCCGGCAATAATTTCAGTAGCTCTTCTGTTGGAACCAAAAACTTATTTTGGGAGCTACCTAGTCTCCTTCACCTTGGCATGGAAGCGTGCGGCCTCCAAGGCTCAATTCCTCAAAATGTGGGAAATATGACATCAATCACAAGATTAGACCTCAGTGACAACAACCTAACCAGTACCTTACCCACAACCTTCAAGAACCTGCACAATTTAAAGGAATTGTGGCTTAATGAAAATAGCATCAATGGCCCAATTTCAGTGTTACTGGAGAGATTGCCTGCTGAGAATAGGCTACAAGAGTTAATTTTATTTGAGAATAAACTTACTGGGAATCTGCCTTCTCAGCTCGGACATCTCAGAAATTTGACCACTCTTTGGCTTAGTTATAACTTGCTTTCAGGAGAGCTACCTACTGGCATATCAGCGCTCAAAAAGTTGACAGGCTTATGGCTTGATTCTAACAACCTGGAAGGTACAATCACTGAAACCCATTTTGCAGAAATGACTAGCCTGACTCATCTAATGTTATCTGGCAACTCATTGTCTATGGTGTTCCAACTTGGCTGGATTCCTCCATTTAAACTAGTTGATGCTGAATTACATTCTTGTGTGCTAGGGCCTAGTTTTCCAGAGTGGCTAAGATCCCAGAATAATATGCATGTTCTTGATATATCAAATACAAGTATAGTTGGTCCAATACCTCATTGGTTTTGGGTCACGTTCTCTGGGACTGAAAATTTGGTTTTATCAAGAAATCAGATCAGCGGCATTCTTTCACCAAGAATGTTTAGGAATATGGAGGCAGAAACTATGGATTTCAGTGACAACTGTTTGGTTGGTCCCATTCCAACGTTACCCCAAGATTTAAAATCCTTGGACCTCTCCAGAAACAATTTGTCAGGGAAGCTTCCATCATATTTAGGAGCTCCACTTTTAACAGCGCTTATGCTTTACAAAAATTCTATCTCTGGTAGAATACCTCGCTACTTTTGCCACTTGGAAAATTTAGTTTTGTTAGACTTGTCGGAAAACCAACTGCATGGGCCATTTCCCAACTGCGTGGAGCAACAAAAGGCAGGGAGTTCATCTACAAAAAGGAATAATGGCTCATCAAGTATTGCAATCTTGAACCTGAACACAAACTATCTGTCTGGAAAATTCCCAACATTTCTGCGCAAGTGTCCGGAACTGATTTTTCTTGACCTTTCGTACAATCAATTTTCTGGAATGTTACCCACATGGATAGGGGATAAATTACCCTCATTGTCATTTCTAAGTTTGCGCTCAAATTTGTTTTCTGGCCACATGCCACAACAAATTTCCAAGATGAAGCAGCTACAGTATTTAGACTTGGCTGGTAACAAAATATCTGGGATAATACCAGAATCAGTTGCAGAGATGATAGCTATGGCTGTTCCTCCTCAAGAGGATGGCCCACTTTCAGACATGGTTGATTATGGCCTTGAAAGTGATACAATTGATGTGGTTTCTTATACTGATAGTTCATTGGTGGTCTTGAAAGGGCAACAACTTGAATTCACGAGTGGAATTGTGTACATGGTAAATATTGATTTCTCATGCAATAGTTTGACAGGACAGATTCCTGAAGAAATTGGTAGGCTTCCTGCTTTGAAGAACTTAAACCTATCATGGAATCATCTTAGTGGGATAATCCCTAGCAATATTGGTGAAATACACTCATTGGAATCACTTGACCTATCACATAATAACTTTTTCGGGGAAATCCCAGCAAGCATATCAGTTCTAACATCATTGACCTTCTTGAACCTGTCCTACAATAATCTTACAGGAAGGATACCATCCGGCAATCAACTGCAAACCCTTAGTGACCAAGCATCCATTTACATTGGCAACCCCGGTCTCTGTGGTCCTCCTCTGTCCAAAAATTGTTTAGATCAAGGTTTAAGTCCAGCTACTCCAGAAGAGCACAAAGATGAAGGTGATTCTGTTTTCAATTTCCTGGCTATTGGTTGTGGATATGTAATGGGTCTCTGGATAGTCTTCTGTCTCTTCCTATTTAAAAAGAACTGGAGAGTTGTTTGTTTCTCATTCTCTGATGGCTTGTATGATTGGGTTTATGAGAAAGTGGCTCTGAGCAAGTGAGCAGGGCTTTGAAGATATGGAGAAAAGTATTGCAGAGATCAAAAGCACATGGTGGCTCTTAGCTCCACATCTTATGTAGATGTGAAAAGTTCATTTACCAGTTGTACCTAGGAATTTAGATCAACTTAAGTTTGCTATCTGCTATGTATGTAGAACCTATGTTACCCAACTAAGTAAAAGAATGTCATTATTGTGTTTTTGGGTTCATCATATTCTCCAACTACCTCGTCATTAACAATCATGGCCAGGAATTCAAACAAAAATGGAATTTAAAACCAACCCTAACAAGGCTTGAAGATCAACTTAAACTTAACCTAACTTCACGAACCAAATGGATAATACTCATCAACAAATTAAGGAATCAAACAGAAAGATATAGAACTGAGAAGAGCAAATGAAAATTGGATAACACAGGCGTCATTCTCAAAGCATGTTGGAATATCATCAAAGAGGACGTTGCCAATGCAGCTAATGCCTTCCACTTGCTGAGCATATAAAGCCTGATGCTTATCAACAGAGTTAACCTTGTTCTCATCCCGAACGAGGGTGCAAACTCCACTGATTTTCAACCCATTAGCCTAATCCACTCTTTCGCCAAAATCTTTACATAGTGCTGGCACTATGCTTGGTCCCACATATTGAATAGCATCATCTCCCCATATCAGAGCTCCTTCATTAAGAGGCAAAAAACATTCATGACAAATTTATGTCTGTCTGCAATGCGGCGAGGCAATTCCATAGGAACAGATCTCCTACTCTGTTCATAAAACTGGATATACCAAAGCTTTTTGACTCTGTTAAATGGAATTAGATGGTTTAAGGTCCCCAGATAGTATGTTAAAACCTTGTTTTTAACTCTGGTATTTCTGTGTTTTTTTATGTCTAAGTGGCTAATTCTGCTGGTGACTGGGTAACAGTACCAGTAAGATGAAACTTGGTGAACAAATGGTTTTCTTTAACGAAAAATGCAGTGGTTTTCTGTCTCTGTGAGAGATGAAGTATTGCCAGTGGAAAGAGTTTGAAAAATTATTTGACTCAATTGTTGTCACCCTTTGGTGGTTTATAGTGGACAATATACAGTTGAAAGTAACCTCTCTTGAGTGCATTGTTTATGATATGCTGACATGCTATGTTCACCTGACAGCCAACGCAAATGCTCTGAAAGTCAGCTGCGAACTTCTGCACACATTTGTTACAGGTTTGCACCTCTGAAAATTGATGCACCACTGCAAGCTCAAAATTATGTTGGGGGAATCATGTCCATTTCTGCAGTTTAACTGAAATTTCTGTTGCAGATGCTATTCAACGCTCTGCTTTTATTGCTGAAGCAGAGAATGTTACTGTCATTGAGCCCACCCACTTAGAGCGTGTGTTGCCACAACTGCTCTTGGATTTTTGAGTACCCTGTAGATGTCCAGATGCATCAGCAGAATGCATAGCTAACTCATTATCATTGATACAAGCACTGCACAACAATTCTAAACTTGTTTGAACTACTCTGGCTTGTAGTTTTCTTATGCAGAAAAATTAAAATCGTGGTGTCTTCTTGATCCAAGCATGAAAGAACAGATATATCTCATATTTATTTATATCATACATCAAGAAACACCACCGCTGTTTTTTATTTCTTTATGATAAATAACAGGATTCACCGTTTCCTAGATTTAGGGGGCACACGTAGTTTTGCTGAGCTTTCACGCAATCCTCGCTCGTCGCATAACAATTGTCGTGTGAACAACAGTAGCAGACAGCTTCAGGTATTGCTCCCTTATTGCAGGTCGTTTTCTGGCATGGGCACACATGAACAACATTCCGAGCTGCATCCACATATGGGCATTCAGTTAAACAATTAGGTAAAGTAAACCTAACTTTACAGTACTTTAAGGTTGTTTCTCTGTTTCTCGAACTATGGGAACCATTTCTATATTTACTGAAAACTACTATTCCCTTCATGTATAGATGTACAACAAATGTAACATATTTAGAAAATAGAGGGAGTAATAATAAGTATTTTTTTTCTTCGCCTGGTTGTATGATGTGTACTTACAGTGTGTAGGAATCATGAAAGATCCTAGGATCAACATGAAGAACAGGACTGCCTTGCTTCCTTCCATTGTAATTTTCACCATCTGATATAAGGAGTTTCTACAGATCAGAGATTTTATGTATGTGTATATGTTTGACTACCGAATGCTTGCAGCAAGGATCATATATACGCCTATATATATATATCTGAAAGATAACTATCTATGTCTAGCAAGAAGTGATGAACCTGTACAGTACAATATTACCTATTTGCTAATAGTTAGCTGCTAATAGGTCATAGCTAATATTAGCTAGATGGTTTGGACCATCCAACTAGTAAGACAGCTATTAGCGAGACCCGCTTTGATCTACAGGAGCTAACTATTATTACAGCTAACTATTAGTTACTTGGATCCAAATAGGACCTATATTGGTCAAATTAAGATTCTATTGGGATTTGTTAGGTCCTATAGTTAGCTAGGTAAATAATTCACAACTAATATTAGCTGCTGTTATTTGGGTATTCAGCTAACAATTAGCTAAATATTAACTAGCTTAGACCTGTTTGGTCAAAAACTCCTCCCTCAACAACTACATTCCAGGGATATTCGTTGACTATGCTGGGCCCGGGTATTCTCTCCTCAGGGAAATCGCCTAACCAAAAAGGTGGTCTAGTTGGTGAGGACGTGAGGTTCTTGTTGCCTAGCTCAACATGTCGATGAGTTTTGTCTAAATTGGAATTAGATGGTGTAAGGTTCCCAGATAGTATGTTAAAACCTGCTTTTTAATTTTGGTATTTCTGTGTTTTTTATGTTTACAAGTGACTTAATTATGCTGGTAACTGGGAAGAGTATTAAGATGAATCTTGATGAACATATGGTTTTCTTTAACGAAAATTGTGGACTGGCTTTCAGTTCCTATGAGAGTTCTAAAGATGTATTTGACTCAATTGTTGTCACCTTTTGGTTCAAAGTAACTTCTCTGAGTGCATTGTTCATGATATGCTGACAAGTTATGTTCACTTGGGCCTTGTTTAGTTCCCAAAATTTGCCCCGAATTCCACTATGCAAAAAGATAATTCCCTGTCACATCAAAATGTTGGCACATGCATGGAGTACTAAATGTAGATGAAATTAAAAACTAATTTTGCAGTTTAGTTGTACTTTACGAGACGAATCTTTTGAGTCTAATTAGTCAATATTTGGACAATATTTGACAAATAAAAACGAAATGCTACAGTGCGCTACAGTACCAAACGCCAAATTTGGCGTACCCAACTTGGGGGAACTAAACAAGGCCTTGCTCGGAAAGTCAGCTGCGAAATTCTGCGCACATTTGTTAAAGGTTTGCACCTCTGAAAATCGATGCATCTCTGCAGGCTCTAAATTATGTTGGGGAATCATATCCGTTTCTATAGTTTAACTGAAACTTCTCGCTGAAGCGGAGGATATGTGTAAGGTCCTAGATGGCTAGAGGGGGGGTGAATAGCCTATAAAAATTTCTACAAACTCACTAAGCAAACTTCGTTAGATACACAAACGGCGGAAAGCAAGTTTTGCTTAGCCTACTAGATGTTGCAAGCCTCCTATCCAGACAATTCTAGTAGGTGATCACTAGCACAAACAATAGCTAGCACTAGTGATCAAGAGTTCTACCCACGGGATTTAATCTACACAAGGAGTGGTTCCCGACCGACCACACAAGCAATTCTACCCACGGGATTTAGTCTACACAAGTTGTGGTTCCCGACCGACCACGCAAGCAATTCTACTTTGCAAGAAAGTAATCAAAGTAATACAAGAGAGGGTAGGAACGTTTATACCAACGCGTAGAGTCGAGGTTGCCAATCACCAATAAGATGAACAATCAATCACAATCGGCAACACACAAAGGATGATGACCAATCACCGGGAGACAAGATGAACACAATGATTTATCCCCGGATGTTCACTTGGGCACCGCCAAGCTACGTCACCCGTTGTGTCGACCAACACCTAGATGGTTCCTCGTTGTGACCCTCAAGTCACTAGCCCCTCAAGGCTCGCCCCGCAAGGCACCGCAAGACACCACTCTCAAGCGAGGTACTCAACGACACGCGCAATCCACTAGGATGCTCTTCGTGATCCCCACGAGGTGAGCTCAAACCTCTCACAAGCAACCGGAGGTGGCCAAGAACAATCACCTTCTCTTGCCAATGCCTCCAACAATCTCCAAGCCGGCTAGGAGCGGTACTCTCCAAGAGTAACAAGAAATCCACCGGCGAAACCACCCACAAGTGCCACTAGATGCCCTCAAGCAATGCAATACACTAGGTGATTCACTCAATCTCTCTTAGGATGAACAACCAAGCAAGGGAGAAGAGTGGGAGAGAGTCTCTTAGCTCAAAGAATGCACAAGGGATGAGAAATGGCCAAGAGAGCTCCCTAAGGGTCGGCCACCTTCTATTTATAAGCCCACAAGCAAATATGGCCGTTACCCCCTCGGGGAGCCAAAACGCCCGCGCCGGACGCGTCCGCCGCAGACCGCCGGACGCGTCCGGCGCTTCCTCCTCGTGCGCGGCCCAATCCGACCGTTGCCGCTCCATTCAAGCTCGTCCTGCCACGTGTGCGTCCGGCGCCGCGTCCGGCGGTCCAGCCCCGCGTCCGCCGCCCCGCGTCCGAACGATTTGCTGCGCCACAGAACTTTCTGGTCCGCGTCCGGCCCGCGCCGGACGCGACCAGCCAGCGTCCGCCGCCTTCGACGAACCAGCCAGCAGCACGCCAGGGACCAACACGCGCCGGACGCAGAACAGTAAACCGTCCGCGTCCGCCGCGTGCGTCCGGCGCGCGTCCGGTGCGCGTCACTCGCTCGCGCCAAGTCACAATGCGCCGGACGCGTCCGGCGCCTGCCCAAGGCGCGTCCGGCGCCTCTTCCAGGTGCTGACTTCATCGTTTTGTCGCCGTGTCGTGACACCAACTTCTCCAACATGCTATCCAACAAGTATACCAACTTGATCAACAGAGATAGCATGATTTCAACCAAATTTTGCATCCGGCGCAATAGAAAATATGCATCCATTTTTCCCGAAAGCGCCGAAACGCACCCAAACCCTAACCCATCTCTACCCCGCAAACCACGGCGCACCCAAACGCCACCTTTGTAAATGTGCCAACACCACCAAGTGTACATCTCCATGTGCTTGTGTGTTAGCTTTTCACAACCATTTCCCAAAGGTTAGGTTAGCTCACTAGGCCCTACATGCAATGCACTTCATGAATTCACCTAGTGGCACCCGTGCGTCGAATAGCCGATAAGACTTCCCCTCTTAATAGTGCGGCTATCGATCCTAAACCACTCACACCCTCTATGGTGTCTTGAGTGCAAAACAAAATGGCCCTATCGGTTATACCTTTGCCTTGAGCCCATTTTGTTCCTCCAAATGACATGAACACTTCACACCATCATGTGACCGTCTCGATCCATCGACCTCGACTTCACTTGCCCTTCACCGTGCATCGGTCCATCGGCGCCTAGTCTTGCCCGAGCTTCACCATCGCATGGTCCTTCACTCCGAAGCCTCGACTAGCCCTTCACCTTCAACACCGGTCCATGGAGCCAAGCATCGTCTTGATCTTCATCTTTGATCACATGACATGTGTCATGCTTCATATGCACTAAGCTCATCATGTGGACAACCTTTCTCTAAATCAACCACTTAGATAAACAAGGTTAGTCCTAGGTTTCATCAATTAGCCAAAACTAAACTAGGGACTTTCAATCTCCCCCTTTTTGGTAATTGATGACAACCTCAATAAAGATGATTTTATAATAAAGATTTTGAACTTGTCATACTTGTCCAATCATTAAGCTCATAGGAAAGATTTGGACAACTATAGCAAGTTCGGTTTTGGTAGTATTGCTCCCCCTACATATGTGCATAGAGTTTAGATTTGAAGCTTTGCACATATGCATGGATAGAAGTGTGGGGAGAGTAATTCTACCAAAATGATGCTAAGGTGTAAGAAATGGACCTTTGAAGCGTGATACCACTCGGAGTTGCAATTTACACCATCCTTAGCACCATGAGGTAACTAGACATCCATCAAAAAACTCAAGAACCCCGTGAGATCAACATTATAAGCAAAGTTCTTGAACACTTGTAAGGTAAGGAGAGTCTAGTTACAACCTATGCATGCTAGTAGATCATTTCACCATTCAAGTCCTATACTAGCATTGCACCACACAAGCAAGGAGACACCACTTGTATAAAACTTTGAAACTAAGTGCCATGAGCAAATCATATGAGAATGCACAAACAAATGCAACAACTTTGTTCATGAGCTTGCTCCCCCTTCTTGTGTGCATCAAAATTTTATTTACCCCTTTATCATGTTCAATCATCTTTTTCTCTCCCCTTTGTCAATAATTGCCCAAAAATGGGATCAAATTGTGGAGAGAAAATGACTTTGATGGAGTAAACAAAACTTTAGTCAAATTTGGTTCAATCTAGACCACTTGCCAAAGACATTTAATTCGGTTTGAACCAAAGACAAGCTTCTTCACACCTCATGACAAGGGTTATCTTGCCTATGTTGAATTAAACACTTGTAGCAAATATTCTAGATTCAACACTAGGATTGCAAGCCCACAAACATGTCATATGCCACCACTAGATCAAACAAAGCATAGAAGCAATAGT
Source organism: Themeda triandra (assembly GCA_018135685.1). NCBI lineage: Eukaryota > Viridiplantae > Streptophyta > Magnoliopsida > Poales > Poaceae > Themeda > Themeda triandra. The sequence continues at coordinate 152,970 of JAENPR010000330.1, read as the reverse complement.
GGCAACATATATACATCAAACACATTTGATTTATCATGAATGCTCCAAATGCACCTTGTATGTCTACATGTGCTACCACAAGTATAATCCTAAGCATGAATGACATGTCAACCAATTGTACCTTGCTTTGTCGAAGGAGAGGCATGTCAATAAGTGGTGGGGTGCATTCAACACATGTTTGAGAAATCAAGAATGTTCAACTCATTCCTTAGCTTGCAAAACCTTCTTTCATCAAGTGGCTTGGTGAGGATGTCGGCAAGTTAATCATCGGTGCCCACACTTTCAATGGAAATGTCACCCTTTTGTTGATGATCTCTAATGAAATGATGCCTTATGTCAATGTGCTTTGTTCTTCCATGTTGAACCGGGTTTTGTGTCATCTTGATTGCACTCTCATTATCACAAAATAATGGCACATTCTTGAAATTGATGCCATAATCCTTCAAAGTTGACTTCATCCAAAGCAATTGTGCACAACAACTCCCCGCACTAACATATTCGGCTTCGGCGGTAGAGATTGCCACACTATTTTGTTTCTTTGAGGACCATGACACAAGTGACCTTCCAAGAAGTTGACATGTACCACTTGTGCTCTTTCTATTGATCTTGCAACCACCATAGTCGGAGTCCGAATATCCAATCAATTCAAACTTTGACCCCTTGGGATACCACAATCCAACATCTCTTGTTTGCTTCAAGTACCTCAATATTCTCTTTGCGGCCGTGAGATGACTCTCTCTAGGTGAGGCTTGATATCTAGCACACATGCAAACACTAAACATGACATCCGGCCTTGATGCGGTGACATAAAGTAGGCTTCCAATCAATGACCGATAATCCTTTTGATTCACCATATTGCCATCATAATCACTATCAAGATTCCCATTGGTGCCCATTGGAGTTGAGATTGGCTTTGCATCTTGCATCCCAAACTTCTTCAACATGTCCCTTATGTATTTCCCTTGACTCACAAATGTCCCATTCTTCAATTGCTTGACTTGAAGACCAAGGAAATAGCTAAATTCACCAATCATGGACATCTCAAATTCTTTTGCCATCATTTTACCAAATTCTTCACAATATGCTTGATTGGTTGATCCAAAGATGATATCATCAACATAGATTTGCACAATGAAGAGATCATTACCAATCTTCTTGGTGAATAGAGTAGTATCAACCTTGCCCATAATGAACCCCTTGGAGTGAAGAAAAGTCTTCAATCTCTCATACCATGCTCTAGGTGCTTGCTTCAAGCCATACAATGCTTTCTTCAACTTGTACACATGGTTGGGCTTCTTCTCATTTTCAAAACCGGGAGGTTGCTCAACATATACTAGCTCATTGATGATCCCATTGAGAAACACACTCTTGACATCCATTTGATATAACTTGATGTTGTGGGCACATGCATAAGCCAATAGTATCCTTATTGCCTCCAATCTTGCCACGGGAGCATATGTTTCATCATAGTCAAGACCTTCAACTTGAGTGTAGCCTTGTGCAACTAGTCTTGCTTTGTTTCTAATCACAACACCATCTTGATCTTGCTTGTTCTTGAAAACTCATTTGGTTCCAATGACATTGTGATCCTCCGGCCTCTCAACTAACTCCCACACATCATTTCTTGTGAAGTTATTGAGCTCTTCTTGCATTGCCATGATCCAATCGGCATCATCCAAGGCTTCCTCAATTTTCTTTGGCTCTTTGGTTGACACAAATGATGCATACTCACAAATCATAGCCACTCTTGATCTTGTTTGCACACCACTTCTAATATCACCAATAACACTATCGATTGGGTGATCTCTTGCAACATGTTGTGGTTGTAGCACTTGCACTTGATTGCTTGAGCTTGGTTGATCACTTGACTTGTCCTCATTGGATGAGCTAGCACCATGATCTTGCACTTGAGCATTGCTAGCTTGCTTCAATGGAGAATTGAGCATTTCATCTTTATCATCTTGCACATCAACCACTTGCTTTGCTATTATGTCACCAATGTCCATGTTCTTCATAGCTTCAACCAATTGAGTTCCACCAACATCTTCTAGATTCTCATCTTCATCTTGTGACCCATTGGTTTCATCAAATTGCACATCATGGACTTCCTCTAGAATGCCACTTGAGTTGTTCCAAACTCTATAAGCCTTGCTTGTAGTTGAATAACCGAGTAGGAACCCTTCATCACATCTCTTTTCAAACTTCCCCAATCTAGTGCCCTTTCTCAAGATGTAGCATTTGCAACCAAACACTCTAAAATAACCAATATTGGGCTTTCTTCCATGAAGTAACTCATATGGGGTCTTCTCTAGCAAAGTATGATAATAGAGCCTATTGATGTAGTAACATGCCGTGTTGATTGCTTCATCCCAAAATGATTGACTAACATTGTACTCATGAAGCATTGATCTAGCCATATCAAGCAATGTTCTATTCTTCCTCTCAACTAGACCATTTGATTGTGGAGTGTACTTGGCCGAGAATTGATGGCCAATGCCATAGTGATCACACAATTCTTCCATTCTTGTATTCTTGAACTCACTCCCATTGTCACTTCTCACTTTCTTGATTCTCATGTCAAACTCATTGTGAACTCTAGTGAGAAAGGTCTTGAAGGTGTCATACACTTCACTCTTGTCACTAAGAAAGAATACCCATGTGAATCTTGTGAAGTCATCCACTATGACAAACCCATATTTGTTGCCACCAATGCTTGTGTATGTAGTTGGGCCAAATAGATCCATGTGCAACAACTCAAATGCCTTGCATGTGCTCATTATATTCTTCTTTGGATGTGAGCTACCAACTTGCTTCCCGGCTTGACATGCACTACACAACTTGTCCTTCTCAAATACAACATCTTTCAAGCCTTCAACAAGATTGTGTTGTGTGAGCTTCTTCAATTGTTTCATGCCAACATGCCCAAGCCTTCTATGCCAAAGCCAACCCAAACTTGATTTTGATATCAAACATGTTGTCAAAGAAGCTTCACTAGTGTTGAAATCAACAAGATAGAGATTTTCATATCTAAAGCCATTGAACACCAAGTTGGAGCCATCAAGAGAAACTACCTCAACATCATTTGCACCAAATATGCACTTGTAGCCTCTATCACAAATTTATGCCACCGAGAGAAGATTGAAATCCAAGCTTTCAACTAGCATTACATTGGAGATACTCATGTCATTTGATATTGCAATCTTGCCCAAGCCAACTACCTTGCCTTTCTTATTATTACCAAAAGTGATTGCCTCAATGCCACTATCATTCTTCTCAATTGAATCAAACATTCTTGATGTGCCGGTCATGTGTTGAGAACACCCACTATCAATAATCCAATGCCTTCCTCCGGCTTTATAGTTCACCTACAAGTAAATCAATGAAGCTTAGGTACCCATCTTTGCTTGGGTCCTTGTAGGTTAGTGACTAAGCTCTTTGGTACCCAAATAGCCTTCTTCTTTGGGCCAACAATGGGTGTACCAACAAACTTAGCTTGCACACCTTTCACACCCTTGGTAAGTACATAACAAGAATTAAAAGGTATAGCATTGTCAAGTTTCTTGTTTTGTTGCTTCTTGTTGCAATTTTGCTCTAGGTGCCCAACTTGCTTGCATCTATAGCAAAACCGACCATTGCTCTTTACAAAGCTAGGCTTTGGAGTTGCAAAGGCCGACTTGCCCTTCTTGGGGTTATAGCCCAATCCCTCTTTGTTAAGAGAGAACCTTTGGCTACCCAAGCACTTTAGCAAGCGGGCCTCACCACCATAGGCTTTGCCTAAGGCATGAGTGAGCTCATCCACCTCCTTCTTGAGAGTCTCATTCTCAACCATAAGTGTAGCATCACAAGTGAAGCCATCACTAGTAGTAGAGATAGAGTCGGTGGTGGTGGTGGATGATGTGCTACAAGAAGGGTTAGCATTTGTCATGATGATAGGTTGATAAAATGACTCATCAATGATATCACAAGTAAGGCCTATATCACATGATGCAACCACCACTTTCTTTGCTTGTTGCTCAAGTAGAAGTGAGTGAGCCTTTTCAAGCTTAGAATGAGCATCACCAAGTTTCTCATGGTCTTCCACTAGACACTCATGAGTGGTCATAAGCTCACCTAGGGCTTTCTCAAGTATTGCTACTTTCATTGAAAGCTTCTTGCACTCCTTTTCCTTGGCAATAGCTATATCTCTAGTTTCTTGCATCAAGTCATATAATTGATCTTTAGTCGGTTCATCATCATCATCAACATTATCAACATCGTGAGCATATTCCATCTCACTATCATCATCACTATCATCATATTGTACCTTTGTTTCCTTGGCCATGAAGCATGATGGTGATGTAGAGAATAATGAAGACTTCTTGTTGATGGCAATGGAAGCCATAGCCTTGTTGCTTGAATCTTCATCTTCATCATCATTGTCACTTTCCCAAGTGACCACAAATGCACCATTCTTGCCCTTCTTGAGTGTCATCTTGGCCTCATGCTTCTTCTTCTCAAACTTGCCCTTGTTATAGTTCTTCTTCTCATATGGGCATTCGGCTTGTAGATGCTCGGTGCTATCACAATTGAAGCACTTTCTTGGTTGCTCTTGCTTCTTGAAGTTGTTCCTCTTGAAGCCTCTTCTCTTGATGAACATGTGTCCCATCTTCTTTACTACAAGAGCAAGTGCCTCATCATCAATCTCAAAGTCACCATCTTCCTCATTGTTTTCTTCTTCTTCAAAGATTGGTGCTTTGCCCTTGGAGGATGTGGCTTGGAATGCCACGGTCTTCTTTTTCTTCTCCTCTTCCACCTTCTCATCATCTTGATCAAATTTGTCATATGTCAAGACTTCACCAAGCAAATCATTTAGCTTTTTATCTGTCACACCCCAAAATTTGTGTTTTGGGATGTGACTTAGACAACACTAAATAATATTAAATGATTTTATTATTTTTCTAAAATTCCCAACTTTAGTTCAGTTGTTGATATTCTAGATAGTGGAAAATGTGAGTTCCTAAATTTTTTTGCAATTCAATTTAATGGTTTGTTGCATTCATGCCATTGCATAGTGTTTATGTTTGAAAAATGATTTTAAATGTTTTTGCCATCTTCGTCTCCCCAAATATCGAATCAATATCTAAAAATCCAATCAAGTCTTGTGCCTACATCCTATAAAACCCTTGCATTATATCCACCTCTTTTTCTCTCCTTTCTTTTCTTTCTTGACCACCCAACAATTTGGCGTCAATTAATTCTTTAGGCCAATATTTTATCATCTCTCATCTGTTCATACAAATGAATCCTAATTTGGGTTTAGCTCGCCTTCACTCTGTCCATCATGGGTCAAGTCTAAACCAACCCAGACCACCTCTCATTGTCCCACGCCACTCCCCTTCCCTCATGCAAACATATATAATTCCTCTCTTAATTCCCTTGACTCAAATGCATGCAATGGCAGCCGTGTGTCCTTCTTGCTCTCTCTCTCTCTTTCTCATGCAAAAATAGCAACATCTAATGCCCACTCTCTTAATTCCATAGCCACATCTTCTCTCCCTCACGCACAGATACATGCATGCCTCCTGTCTACTCTTCGTGTCTTTTCCATGGCGCCTCATCTCTTCCTCATCTAAAATAACAGCCGCCCATAATTCATCCCTTAATTCCCTTGGCCACACCTCACTTAAATTCTATCTTAACATCACTCTATCACCTCATCGGTTTCTCCTTTTCTTTTCAACAACATGCATGCACAATACCGCCAGCCACATCTCATCTTCCTTCATGCTATATTCTCTCATGGCGCATATTCCTTTCCATCCATGCAGAAAACGCAGCAAATGCTCCTTCCTTAAGTCCCTTTACAAACCCTCTTTATTCTTCTATATTTAGCACTCTCTAACTGCATTGAAAGGCTCATGAAAATGCAAGGATCATTCCCCTCTCCAATACACTGCACCTGGACACATCTTCTCCCTCCTCTAATCTCACGCACCCACTCTCCTTTCCCATTCTGCATGCTCATCACAGAAAGACGCCACATCTCTTCCTCTTCCACCTCCATGGACGCCCCACCTTCTTCCTTTCCCTTCTCTCCACGAAAATGGAGCCACCATGTAGCAGCGACTCAGTCTTGCTGCTGCATGTTTAACCTTGCCACTGGAATCCTTCACACCATGCTGGGGTAAGGAGATTCTCCTTCTATGTTCTTCATCACGAAATTGACCTTGAAGTGCCTCCTCTCTGTTGTGATGATGTCCAACGCTTGAATGGTACATGGGAGTCTGCCCTAGTGTGCATGATCGACATCTTCCCTAACATGCAGAACCACTCCACCACTACTGTCATTATCGCTGCTGTACATTAAGTGGTGAGGTCATCGCCCCTGCCTATTTCCCTCTCTGATCTTGCTGCTCTTGCAACTCTCATCCACTCTTAATCTCTCATGTTGTGTAGAATCATCACCCAAAGTGTAATTGACGCAGCCTAGTTGATTGCAGGCCCTATTGTCACCGTCGTCAATGCCGGGCTGGTATCACCATCATCTCCATCTCCTCCCAATTCCATTGTGAGAACCTGCTTTACCTCTCAATATTGTTGCCATGTTCCTTGTAGCGAAGAACGTGCTGATATTTTAGTCTTGATCTAACTCCACAGTGAAGTATTTCCAAAATCATGTCTCTGTCCTATTGCGGACAGCAGTGCTGTTGCCGATTGAATGGCATGTTCCTGCTAATCCAGCACTCTAGTTGTCAATTCCATTGGTCCACAAATGTATCATATATTTGTACATGCCTCTGCAAAGTATCATGGCTATATAGAATACAAGATGAAAGAGAAATCATCTTTTCCGTGCTCACTGTCTCTGCTGTTTCAGCAGCGATGCACCTCTGCATTTCAGTTCAGATCCCCATTAACCATTTGTCAAATAATCAAACCCTTTTACCACAGTGTATATATCATGCTTGCACATCACTCTGCAAGTTTTGGTAGCCTTTCGTGCCACGATGGCAGAGATATCGAGTCTGTAGTGGTTGCTACCCCTGCTGTCCAGAAATCAGCCAGTGCCACCCATTTTATATTCGCATTCCCCAACTAACCTTGGTCAAACAACCATATCCTTTCACCACAACATACTTCATATAGTACCTAGCTACCCCACAAAAATCCATCTCTGATTTGTTCTATTAAAACCATGCAATCCATCATGTTTATTCCATTCCTATCATTTATCAAAATCTCCTAGCCTCTACCTTTGATCTTGCATATTTTAAATTGTGTCTCTTGTTTTAGTTGTTTTTACGCTCATCGATCGTAGTTGCAAGCCCTACGTGTTTTAAAACCTTATGTCTAGTTTTACAAATAATGACTGGTGTATTGCTTCTAGGTTTTGTCTATGATGCTCGTGATGGTTGTTGCTATCGTTAGAAGTGGAGCTATGCACGGATGATACAGATGAGTTGGAAAGTTGGATGGCAAGCTTTCGGAAGGCAAGTATAGCTTGAGTTTTATTTCTATGATCATGATCTTGTAACTTGATTAATGTTTATGCAACAAACGTTAAATATGACTTTTTAGCAACTTAAGAATTTATCTCGTAAGAGAACCTCCGGGACTTACGGTACAACCACAAGAACTACATGGCTCGGTCTTAGCCCGGATCTTGATCTGTTCTAGTTCGTTAGCGGCTTACCGAAAGGGCAAGAGGGGGTGCCAAGTGAGGTATAGCTCTTGTCCCGCCGTGATGTGTCTTTGGGCTGCGGTCATGGGTGTGCCACTCTCGGAGGAGAGCATCTATATCTACTTGGTCAATCGAAACCTTAGCGGCCGCTACTTATTAGAACGACTAGTGAAAAGCTTCGTAGTGACCCCCGCCAACCTACCTTGGAAGTGGGTCAAGAGGCTGATCACCTCGGGCAAAAGGGCAATCACGACTTGTGGTGAAAGTGTACACCTCTGCGCAGAGTTTAATAAACTGGTATACTAGCCTTGCTCAAGGACACGAGCGGCCCTTGGAATCCTTACATAGATGATGACTTCCGATTGTTAACATGTTCATTGTTTACCGTTTTATGCTATACATTATTTATGTTACATTGATCTTGCAGTCATGGGATTATGCTTATTGTTATACTTGCGGAGTTCAACATGAACTCACTCTTGCTATTCCCCACACCTCGGGAGAAGTTTAGGCTTGTGATCAACCGGTCGTTGGATCCAAGGGAGTCTACACCCGGAGATCGAGATTCGTCTTTCCGTTGTTTGCTACCTAAGGTTATGTCTTTTATTTTAAATACGTTATACATATTAAGCATTGTTTACTGATACTACCTTTCATTTGTGGCTATATGTGAGATTTGACTTTTAAGGCTCACATATGGTGTATATCTGGTTTTGTTCTTAAAACCGGGTGTTACATTATCTTCAAGCCCATCTCTTTGTAGCATTAGCTTCAACATCTTGAAGCTCTTTGGCAAACATATCAAGAACTTGTGACAAAAATCTTCATCTTTTGTCTTGTGCCCCAAACTCTTGAGATCATTCACAATTACTTGTAAGCGATGAAACATTTCAATGATTGTTTCATCCTCTTTCTTCTTGAAGTTCTCAAACTCACTCTTGAGTCCATATAGCTTGGCACTCTTCACATCCTTGGTGCCCTCATAGGTCTCACCCAACCTTGTCCACACTTCAATAGCAAGCTCCAAATCCTTTATCCCCTCAAACACCTTTGTATCAATGCCATTGTATAGGGTGTTGAGAGCCATTCTATTGCATGTGATGTTGGCTCTATCTTCATCGGTGAGGTGATCATGATCAAGTATAGCATAGTCATGCAAAGTGACTTGCAAGACTCTCTCTTGAATTGAACCAAGATACATGATCATCTTTCTCTTCCAATGATCAAAAGAACTAACTCCATCGAACATAGGCGGTTTGCCCCCAACATGGTTGAACACAATTTGAGCCATCTTAACACCGTAGGATGTTAAGCCTTGCACAAAAACGGTGACCTCGGCTCTGATACCACTTGTAAGGTCCTAGATGGCTAGAGGGGGGTGAATAGCCTATAAAAATTTTTACAAACTCACTAAGCAAACTTCATTACATACACAAACGGTGGAAAGCAAGTTTTGCTTAGCCTACTAGATGTTGCAAGCCTCCTATCCAGACAATTCTAGTAGGTGATCACTAGCACAAACAATAGCTACCACTAGTGATCAAGAGTTCTACCCACGGGATTTAATCTACACAAGGAGTGGTTCCCGACCGAACACACAAGCAATTCTACCCACGGGATTTAGTCTACACAAGTTGTGGTTCCCGACCGATCACGCAAGCAATTCTACTTTGCAAGAAAGTAATCAAAGTAATACAAGAGAGGGTAGGAACGTGTTATACCAACGCGTAGAGTCGAGGTTGCCAATCACCAATAAGATGAACAATCAATCACAATCGGCAACACACAAAGGATGATGACCAATCACCGGGAGACAAGATGAACACAATGATTTATCCGCGGATGTTCACTTGGGCACCGCCAAGCTACGTCACCCGTTGTGTCGACCAACACCTAGATGGTTCCTCGGTGTGACCCTCAAGTCACTAGCCCCTCAAGGCTCGCCCCGCAAGGCACCGCAAGACACCACTCTCAAGCGAGGTACTCAACGACACGCGCAATCCACTAGGATGCTCTTCGTGATCCCCATGAGGTGAGCTCAAACCTCTCACAAGCAACCGGAGGTGGCCAAGAACAATCACCTTCTCTTGCCAACGCCTCCAACAATCTCCAAGCCGGCTAGGAGCGGTACTCTCCAAGAGTAACAAGAAATCCACCGGCGAAACCACCCACAAGTGCCACTAGATGCCCTCAAGCAATGCAATACACTAGGTGATTCACTCAATCTCTCTTAGGATGAACAACCAAGCAAGGGAGAAGAGTGGGAGAGAGTCTCTTAGCTCAAAGAATGCACAAGGGATGAGAAATGGCCAAGAGAGCTCCCCAAGGGCCGGCCACCTTCTATTTATAAGCCCACAAGCAAATATGGCCGTTACCCCTCGGGAGCCAAACGCCCGCGCCGGACGCGTCCGCGCCGGGACCGCCGGACGTCCGCGCTTCCTCCTCGTGCGCGGCCCAATCCGACCGTTGCCGCTCCATTCAAGCTCGTCTGCCACGTGTGCGTCCGGCGCCGCGTCCGGCGGTCCAGCCCCGCGTCCGCCGCCCCGCGTCCGAACGATTTGCTGCGCCCGCGTAACTTTTCGGTCCACGTCCGGCCCACGCCGGACGCGACCAGCCAACGTCCGCCGCCTTCGACGAACCAGCCAGCAGCACCCCAGGGACCAACACGCGCCGGACGCAGAACAGTAAACCGTCCGCGTCCGCCGCGTGCGTCCGGCGCGCGTCCGGTGCGCGTCCTTCGCTTCGCGCCAAGTCACAATGCGCCGGACGCGTCCGCGCCACGCCCTAAGGCGTCCGGCGCCTCTTCCAGTCGACTTCATCGTTTTGTTGCCGTGTCGTGACACCAACTTCTCCAACATGCTATCCAACAAGTATACCAACTTGATCAACAGAGATAGCATGATTTCAACCAAATTTTGCATCCGGCGCAATAGAAAATATGCATCCATTTTTCCCGAAAGCGCCGAAACGCACCCAAACCCTAACCCATCTCTACCCTGCAAACCACAGCGCACCCAAACGCCACCTTTGTAAATGTGCCAACACCACCAAGTGTACATCTCCATGTGCTTGTGTGTTAGCTTTTCACAACCATTTCCCAAAGGTTAGGTTAGCTCACTAGGCCCTACATGCAATGCACTTCATGAATTCACCTAGTGGCACCCGTGCGTCGAATAGCCGATAAAACTTCCCCTCTTAATAGTGCGGCTATCGATCCTAAACCACTCACACCCTCTATGGTGTCTTGAGTGCAAAACAAAATGGCCCTATCGGTTATACCTTTGCCTTGAGCCCATTTTGTTCCTCCAAATGACATGAACACTTCACACCATCATGTGACCGTCTCGATCCATCGACCTCGACTTCACTTGCCCTTCACCGTGCATCGGTCCATCGGCGCCTAGTCTTGCCCGAGCTTCACCATCGCATGGTCCTTCACTCCGAAGCCTCGACTAGCCCTTCACCTTCAACACCGGTCCATGGAGCCAAGCATCGTCTTGATCTTCATCTTCGATCACATGACATGTGTCATGCTTCATATGCACTAAGCTCATCATGTGGACAACCTTTCTCTAAATCAACCACTTAGATAAACAAGGTTAGTCTTAGGTTTCATCAATTAGCCAAAACCAAACTAGGGACTTTCAATATGGTACTGTCATCGAGCCCACCCACCTAGAGTAGTGTTGCCACAACAGCTCTTGGATTTGTTTAGTACCTCGTAGATGTCCAGATGCATCAGCAGAATCACATAACTGCCCAATGTCTTGTAAACACACGCATACCATAGTCTTGTTTATGCAGAAGCTGGAATATCAATATATATTCTCTTTTCTAAAAAAAATCATAGTCTTGTTTGCTGTAACATGGGCTCTGAACTGGTGACTGTTTATACTGGCAACTGGCATAGCGCTGTTCATCGGTTCGCCAAAATCGGCTCCCTTGGCTGCACCTAAACCTCGATGGAACCATCATCCGGTGCTTGATACGGATTGGATTGCTTCGCGCGTCCAAACCGAGTCAACATGGGTAGATCCGTTGGTTTGCGGTTTTTGCCATTTCGACTTAAGAAACCCAGAATCAGATGAAAGGAATGATTGAGAAGGAAAAAGAAGAAGAGGCAATGGCTGCAAAAAATGCCATGTGGCCTTGTTCGCTTGAGTTTATTAGCCTGTCTTATTTATTATATTAGGAGCTACAAAGCTTTCATCGACGTGATACCACTAGTGTCATGGTACATCATAGCCCTTGCTCTCACCTTTATTGCTTTAAATTTGGTTTCACATCAGTGGTATCATGGCTTTTTTTAATAGGCATTGGTGTCATGGCTTGGTCACACATGAGCTGTGGCTCTCAACCATATTACTCAAGTTTAGAGCAGCAAAACCTTTGCATACCATCCGTGTCGTGGCTTGGTTACTTGAACATTTACATTTTGTGGCGCGTGTATGCACATGTGGCTCGTCTTTCATTTTTCTTAAACTTACAAAAGATGCACACAATAGCTACCTATGTAACTAATTAATTAAAGTCAGTCTCCTGTCAATTTCTCATACAAGATTATGAATGCTTAAATATATTTGACTTAAATTTAGGCCAAACTTAATTAAATGTAGCAAAAAATAATTATTGGTGTAAAGACAACATAACATATTATATGTCCCATTGCAACGTATGGGTGCATTTGCTAGTAGTACTAATTGTTATCGTCGTTGTAATTCTAAACTTGCCAAGCGCCAACAGTCGAAAAGAGAGGCCACGTTGGTTTTTGTCGACAGCACAGCACTGATCCAAGCATGAATGAATAGATATATCTCATATTTATTTATATCACAAGAACGCAACCTATTTTTTATTTTATTTCTGATAAATAACAGGATTCACGGCCCCTTAGATTTAGGGGGGCAGCGGCAATCGCTCCGGCAAACATCCATCGTCGGAAAACAATTGTCTTCTGAACAGCAGTAGCAGAGACCTTCAGATGATCCCTTTGAGCAGGTCGCGACCTGGCATGGGCACACATGAACAACATTCCGAGCTGCATGTACATAAGGGCATCCACTAAAACAATTAGAGCATCTCCAAGGGTTTTGCATTTTCAGTTTTGCATTTGAGGGTATTTGCAAAATCCTAAATGAATTTGCAAAGTTTCCAAATGGGTGATTTACAACCGTTTTTTGATCAAGTCCCCACATTCTTTTTTTCCGAAATTTTTTCCTCGCGCGCCATTCCTTCGGTGACCGCCAAAAATAGATTTCCTACGTATTGGCCAAAAATAGATTTCCTCGCGCGCGGGAGTCCTACGTGGCCGGCCGAAATCTTCGCGAGGCCCAGATGCAAAGCGCTGAGGAGGTTTGCATATATGCAAAGCCTCAACCTCTATTTGCAAAGTTTATCAAATTGCAAACCTCATTTGCAAAACCATTGGAGTGGTGTTTTCTAGTCTTTTTGCAAATTGGGCAATGCAAAGTCTATTTGCAAAGCCCTTGGAGATGCTCTTATAGGTAAATATAAGAGGTTGGGAACAAAAAAAAAAGATGTACAGTGAAAGTGATATATTTAGAAAAGGTAAAACTCTTATAATTTAGAATAAAGAGGTTAATAAGTAATTTTATCCGAATGAGTGCCTGGTTGTATGATGTGTACTTACAGTGTGTAGGAATCATAGAACATCCCAGGATCAACATCAAGAGTAGGACCGCCTTGCTTCCTTCCATTGTAGTTTTCACGAGTTCCTCCAGATCAGAGATCAATGTATATATGTTTGAATACCGAATGCTCAAGGTTCATATATACCCCTAGTCCCTACATATGTGAAAGATAACTATCTATATCTAGCAAGAAGTGATGCAGTACAGTACAGTACAGTACAATAATTACCTATTTGCTAATAGTTACATGCTAATATTAGCTAGCTGGTTTGGTCCAACTAGTAAGATATTAGCTAACAATTTGCTAGATCCATTTTGATCTAGAGGAGCTAGTTAGGTATTAGCTAACAATTTGATAGACCTGTTTTGATTTAGAGAAGCTAATTGTTACAGCTAATATTGTTGATTGCTTGGATTCAAATAGGACCAATATTGGGTCAAATTAAGATTGTACTTGGATCTATTAGCTACTAATAGTTAGTTAGCTAGCTAATAATTACCTATTTGCTAATGTTTATCTAACAGTTAGATAAACATTAGCTGGACCGGTTTGGATCTAGGCAGCTAGTTCCTAGCAGCAAACTATTAGCTCTTGGGGTCCAAATAGTTAGATGAAATTAGCTCTATTCAGTCCAAACACCATAGCTAATAGTTCAACTAGTAGCTCAAGATGAACTATTAGTTCAACTATTAGCTGAGCAATAAATTATTTGCTGCCATTACTTAATTAAATACTACTCCCTTCATTTTAAATTAGCTGGTTTTCTCCCAAGTAGCAGCTAGTAATATTTTAACTTTCTGAATCAAATAGATGAGCCATTTTTTTATTCCATAACTGGAAGCATTCGAGTAATAATGTAGATATAAAATTCAGATGAAATGTCTTGAAGCATTCTTTGCATGGGTTTGGCACTTAGGCCTCCTCATCTCAAATAAAATAAGCTTAGCAGCAGGCAGAGCAGGCAGCAGCAGCGGCTTCCAATGCCGCGAGGCCGAGCGCTGGGTTTTGCATGTGTACAGCCAGGCCCCCAAAGGCTGGTCCAGCAATCCAAACAGCCGAAGGCACATCCTACGAGCCAGGATGGGGCGCTGGGCCATATTCAAGCAACCAAACAGGCCCATAGGCTGGTTGGTCGTTGGACAATGAAGGTGGGTTAGGCCCACTAGTCCGTGAATTTGATGAGAGAAATAATTTAGGACTTTTTTGGCCACTCTGACTCCCGAAAAACATCCATTGCTCTAGTTTCTTTTGAAAAGTAAAATCCTCTCACTCGATGTTGTTTGGTATGTTTCCTTCACCAGCTAGAATCGGAGTCCTCTTTCAGGCTTCTTTGACATTCAATAAATTCACTTTAATCTATACAGGGATGATTATTTGGATGCACTCAAAATCATTCTAATCGACGTAGAGGCTTATCTGGATACACTCAGCAACAATTCAAAATCTGTTGACTGGATTTACATGAAAATTAATTAATTTTACACGCTTCAATCCACTGGATTTGAACTCATCTAAATAAGGTCTAGGTTAATTAGGAGGGATTAATAAGGTGTAGAGTAAATAAACTTCAAATCTCAATTTTACTAGAAATGTGCGCGGCGTTGCCGCTTATGGCCAGTGGTTAGCTATACGTCGTACGTGTATCTATGTGTTTTTATTTTTTCTTTGTACGACGTATATTTTAAGTGTCATTTTGTTTGTTTACATGCGTGACATGATGTACTCATATATGCGAGTGTATGGAATGTCATATATATAGTGAAGTATTTGGCTTTGTATATGTGGATTATTTTGTATTACGAGTTAGTAAAAAATTAAAGAATTAGGAAACAAAGATTATGAAAAAAATGTATGAATTAATTTAGAGCTAAAGTGGGGAGAATTAGAAATCGAAGATTACTAAAAAGGGTATGAATTGATTTAGAGTTAATTCTGGGGAGATATTTTTAGTTCGTATGTGATATGAGCCAAAAATTAATCACGACACAAAATTATAGATGTATATATGTATCAAATAAAATACACTAAATCATATGATTTTTTGAGTTGAATGCATAGATCTAGTTATAAGAAACTCAACAAAACTGGTTTGGTATTTTTATGATTTTTCTGTAATTTTTTACAAATTTTGGAAGATCTCTAATTTGAAAAGAAAAGATTAAAGATTATTAGAAAAGAAAAATAGCTTCGGACCGTATTCGGCCCACTAAGGCCCAGCAAGCGTGAGAACGGCCCAGGTGGGGAGGCAGGCCGGGCCGGCGCTACCTGTTGCAAGGCAGGCTTGAAAGTGGCATGCTCTTTTTATTTTTTTTTCTTATTCTGCCTTATCTTCTTCCAAACCTTATCTTCTTCCCAGCCTGCTCCCCATGCTCGCAAGCAAGCAAGCAAGAAGCACGCGCCGCTGGACGGTCCTTCGTCCTTGCACGCTCGCCTACGCGCCATGCGATGGCCTCCCCCACGCTCGCACGCGCCATGGCTGCGGCTCGTCAGACCTCGCCCACGCATGCTGGGGCTGCGCCAGAGCGCCGTTACCCGTGGGTTTCCCGTCGCCGCGCCCACCGCCGACCCCGCGCAGAGCCCGCCGCAGCTGGGGCCGCGCCGTGCCTCCACGAGTTGGGGCCGAGCCCGCCGGAGCTGGGGCTGCGCCATGCCTCTGCGAGTTGGGGCCGAGCTCGCGGCGAGAGCCGGAGCTCGGAGGTGGCTCTGCGGGAGCAAGACTGCAGCTCGCCCGCGGCGGAGGAGGGCGCAGCAGAGAGCTCCCAGTGGAGGAAGCTCGCGCGGACGACGCAGCTCCATGGCTGGCGGCGGCCGGCATCCCTGCTCCGCCTCGCTCGTCCGCTCTCCCCTCTCTCTCTATATCTGACGGAGCAGCGATACGAGGTTGGCGCCGGCGACCCGTGGGGCCCCTCTCCGACCGTGGCAGCTGTGGCGCGCGGCCGGTGGGGGCGGCGCCGGGCGCTTGCCGCGGCGCGCCTCCGTAGCTCCTCCAGGCGCGGCGGCCTGGCGAAGTGGTAGCTTCCCGCGCGGACGCGCCGGCCGGCGAACCCGCGCCTTTCCACGCGAATGAGACGCCGGCGCGGTTGCTGCTGGGTGGGCCCGTGCAGCCAGCGCCGGCGGTGAGCGGCCAGCGAGCAGCGACGGCGAGGAGGTGACGCGGTCGGCTCGGGCGAAGGAGGACGGAGGAAGGAAGAGGTAAGTTATATTTGTGCAAAGTTCGAGGGCTTTTTCATAAGTTTTTCTGAGAGAGGAGGATGGACTTCGGGTTGTATTTCGCCAAAGTGCGAGGGCCTTTTTGTAAAATGACCGGGACTGGCCTGATCTGAGCCGTCCGGCCGGCCGATCGGACGGCCGTGATTTGGAGGTGACGTGGCCACGCTGGTTGGGCCTCTTTTGTTGCAGGATTCGTACGGGGAGATTTGACCAATGTAGATTTTTTTAGAAAAGGGAATATATGAATACCCCAACTTATGCATCGACCAAGTAGGTTGATATAGATCAGCCAAACAAGCCCTTCTTGTTCTGGAGCCGCACCAAACAACTTGCTACTATGTTATAAAAAAAGAGTAAAGCCCATTACCGGTTGGAACCACTTGCTACTATGTAATAATAATAATTGATATTGTTTTCTAAACTTGTACTACGTTGGAACCATGAAGCATCAACGGATACTTAGTTTTCTTCTTATATAAAAAATTAAAAGTCACGCTAGTTTCTGTTGATAGCACAACACTGATCGATCCAAGTATGGATGAACATGTATACCTCATATATATTTATATCATATGAACGCCACCGCTTTTTTATTTCTTATGATAAATAATAGAATTTTCGGTCATTTAGATATATAAGGGACATGCGCAACTTTGGGGCAGCGGCAATCTCTCCAGCAGTGCTCCATCGTCCCATAACAATTGTCTTCTGAACAGCAGTAGCAGAGACCTTCAGATGACCCCTTTCCGCAGGTCCCGACCACGCATGGGCACACATGAACAACATTCCGAGCTGCAGGCATATAAGAGTATTCACTTATTAACCAATTAGTTAATGTAAACCTAATTTTTTTACAGTACTTTAAATTAAAGTCGTTTATTTGTTTCTACCTCGAATTGGATATTACAGAAACAATTTATATTTACTAAAAACTAATAAGTAACTTCATCCAAATGCACCTGGATGTCTGATGTGCACTTACAGTGTGTAGGAATCATGAAACATCCCAGGATCACCATCAAGAGTATGACCGCCTTGCTTCCTTCCATTGTAATTTTCACCATACAAGGAGTTTCTCCAGATCAGAGATTCTATATGTTTGGCCAGTGGCCACCGAATGTTTGCTGCAAGGTTCATATGTACCCCTGTATATATGTGTGTGAAAGATAATCTATATCAAGCAAGAAGTGATGAAACGTAAGGCTACTAGTGTGGCTTATCTTCCCAAGTTACGTAGAGAATGGAGTGTAAATCAATGTCTGGGTAGAGAAATAGTCTACTTTCTATTAGCAATTAATTATTTCCAAGTTTGTGGTAACCAGAACAACCTATGTTTCTATAGAACCATTTTGATGACAATCTATGTTTGCTCCCTTTACAACGTCCACCACTTGCATGTTTGGTTTGGGTGACTAAACTTTAATCACCTGGTTGTAGTCATTTTTTTGCCACTAAAAACATGATGTAAGCAGTCTATTTTTTCTAGAACGCCTCTCGGCAATTCGAAAAACGACATCATAAACATTAGTAAACTAGACATCACCGAGTTTATTAGAACCAATCGTCCCCCTACTGACAACATTTTACATTTCCAACCACTCAATCTTTTTTTGGTTATATCCTCAATTGTTTTCTAGTCTTTATTGTTTAGTTTCTTAGTGTGCATTGGTAGACCAAGGTAACGAAATGGATATATGCCTACAACACATCCAAACAGCTGTGAATAAAACTCTTCATGGTCTTTTGCTTCGCCAAAGCAAAAATCTCACTCTTGTGAAAGTTTATCTTCAGGCCCGATAATTGTTCAAAGTACTAAGCAATAGCTTTGTGTTTACTTCTTTTGGACATCGTGGCTCATGAAGATTACTGTGTCATCTGCATACTGAAGGATAGACAATCCATCCTGAACTAGGCTCGGAATAACCCCCTCGACCTGCCTAGCCTGCATCTTTTGCTCTGGCAATTAGTATGGCCAACATGTCGGCCACTATGTTGAATAGTATGGGCGACAAGGGATCATCTTGCCTTAAAACATTTTTAGTTTGGAAGTAGGACCCTAATTGATCATTCACCTTAATAATAACATTATCCCCTTTTGTAAAACATTATACCCATTGACACCATTATTGTGAGAACCCTTTCATTCTCAATATTTGTTGTAAGAAACTCCGTTAACCTTATCATATGCTTTCTCAAAACCGATCTTAAAAATGACACCATCTTTCTTCTTTGAGTGGAGCTCATGTATTGTTTCATGGAGAATTGCCGCACCCTCCATATTATATTCCTACCTGGCAAAAAGGTCATTTGGGTAGGTCTAATTATTTTCTGTGCTATGGTAGTCGATCTGTTGGTTGCGACTTTAGTAAAGATTTTGAAAGACACATTCAGTAAACAGATTGGTCTGTATTGTCAAATTACTTTCGCATCCTTGTTTTTTGGTAAAAGAATTATGTTTCCAAAATTAAGGCGATTTAGCGGCAAGTCTCCCTGATGGAACTCCATGAACAGAGCCATCATATCTCCTTTTATTACATTCCAAAAGACCTGATAAAACTCTGGAGGGAAACTATCCGACCCTAGTGCCTTATTATGTTCCATTTGAAAAATCGCATCCCTTACCTCCTCGTGTGAGAAAGGAGCTGTCAAATACTCATTTTCCAGCTGTGATACCTCTGGAATGTCCTCAGATTGTGACTCATCAAGCGTGATGTGAGAGGTCTTTGAGCGGCCAAACAGACTTTATAATAATTGGTGATATACCCTTTAAGTTGGGCATCACCATTTATTATATTATTATCATCATCTGACTGAAAAATACGAGTCTTACAATGTCTACCATTAGCTAACAAGTGATAATATTTTGTGTTCACATCTCCTTCCAACATATGTTTAACTTTGGCCCTTTGATACGATTTAATTTCCTCTTCCCTTAATAACTTCACTAGTCTCTCATTTAATACATGTTTTAAATCCAGCTCAGATTAGGTTAGCGAAATATTTTCTATTTTTTATCTAGTTCGTCCAGCTTATTCAGAATATTAATTGTATTGGTATTGTCATTTAGTATTTTATAAACTGTCCGAACTGTATGAAGTATCATCAGAGACTTGGCTTTCTTCTTTAGGGCGTCCGCAATGGTAATAGATAGCACTAGCTATTTAGTGAGCTGATGTGCAGATGAGAGGCAAGGGAAAAGATTATTTTATACCAATGGGACCACATGCTCATCTCACATATTCTTGGCTCACGTGAAATAGATAGACTATTTGCTTATAGCCAGTGAGCACTCTCTCTCCTACTTTTTGCTTGTCATGTCACATCTAGATAGCTAAATAGCTAGCCATTGTGGACGCCCTTACTAGATACATGCCCGGCCTTGCAATTGCTCCGGGACCTCGAACTTTGCACGCATTCAGTTTTAGCAAGTAATCATTCAAAGCTAATAACCGATAGCCCTTGTTTTTTTGTTGGCATTTTTTTTTCATTTTTTTTCTCTCAGTTAGGACGCTGGTTTATTTTACAGCATACCTCATATATCAGATGTGTCCAGCACAACAGAGAAAATTTCAGATGTGTTAATAGATCTACAAATTGACAGAGATTATGACATCTGAAAATGTCAGGTAGACCATGGCAGGGAAAAGCGTGTGCGTATCAGATGTGTGGTAGTAGATACTAAAAAAAATGAAGAAGAAGTCATCACACGCTGGTTTTTGTTGACAGCACAGCACTAATCGATCCAAGTATGGATAAACAAGTATACCTCTGTATCATACATAATGTAAACGCGCGCCTCCGCTTTTTTTTTATTATTTCTTATGATCAAGAATAGGATTCACGGTCATTTATATATAGGCCGGAAAAAAGGAACTTTTGGGGCAGGGGCAACGTTCCAAGCATTCGAGCTCCTCAAACCAACAACATTTGGGCACCTGTTTCGAGCAGTAGCATTCACCCCCACCACAGCCGAATTCGTTCGCCACGCATGAGCACGCATGAACAACATTCCGAGCTGCATTCACAAAAGGGCATTCACTTAAACAATTAGTTAATTAAAGTACTCCTAATTTTTAAAGTACTGCCTGGATGTCTGATGTGCACTTACAGTGTGTAGGAATCATGAAACATCCCAGGATCACCATCAAGAGGACGATCGTCTTGCTTCCTTCCATTGTAATTTTCACCATACAAAGAGTTTCTCCAGATCAGAGATTCTAAATGTTTGGCCACGGTGAATGCTTGCTGAAAGGTTCATATGTACCCCTATATATATATGTGAAAGATAACTATCTATATCAAGCATGAAGTGATGAAAGCAAGGCTACTGATAACTATCTTCCCATGTTCAGTACAGATTGGAGTATAAATCAATGTCTTGTAGAAGAAATGGTCTACTTTCTAGTAGCAACTAACTACTTCCAAGTTTGTGGTAACCAAAACAATGCAACCTATGTTCCCATAGACCCATTTTGATGACAATACATGTTTGCTCCGGTTACGACGTCCAGCGTATTCAAGTTGGCCAGTTTGGTTTAGGGTGACTAAACTTTAGTCACCTAGTTTAGTCAATTTTAGTTCTTAAAATGCCAAACATTACAACTAAAAGGTGACGAGTAGTTTAGTCTCTAGGGATTATTAAAGAATTTGTTTAGATCCGAGGAGCTATAGTTAGTTGAAATGAGTTCTGTTGGATTGAAACATATATTTCAGCTAGTAGTTCAACTAAAAGCTCAAGGTGAACTATAAAAAAATAAGCCGACATAAATTACCTAGTTACTGCTACTTACGTTCCAAATTGCAATATGTTTTGACTTTTCTAAATAAAATACATTTGTTGTGTATCTATAGACATAGTCATAGCAAAGCTAAAATTATAATTTTAAATGGCGGGAGTTGTAACTATCAGATAATAGCTCTTCTAGCAAACACCTACTAGCTGGTTTTCTTTCAACGAGCAGTTAGCATTTAGCTTTGACCCAAATAGAACCTAAATCTTAAAGGATGTAAGGACAGGGGCGCCATCTGGATTCAGGAGGCAAGCACGACCGTGTTCCGTGTACGCTTGATTTATCTCTGGACAAGAATACTAGACAAGTATTACCGTTTTTTTTTTTTTTTTTTGAGTCGATATATAGTTAGTACAGTCATACAGAGTCATACAGAATTGAAATGGAACATCTCGAAACATTCTTTGCATGGGGGATGGTGTAGTTTGATCTTTTTCTCCATCTGGAATAAAATAAGCAAAGAGTTTTCCTACTGTGAGTCTATGACCATCGGCAGCAGCTTCCAAGACTGTAGCTGCAACACACTACACAGGACGACAAGTCTCGATCACGGAGAACAGAGCACTGCAGTCAAGTTAATTACAGAAGTCTCGATCACGGAGAACAGAGCACTGCAGTCAAGTTAATTGCAGAGGCTGGTTTGGCACTGGTGGTTGTCTTCACTGCACAATTTTAACTCCCTAGTTCTTCCGTAGGTTAGGTACAAGATTGGTGAATCAGTGCAAGGGTACAAGTTTTCATCCGAACCATTTGGTGGTTGATCAACAAATAGCCAATTTTAAGGATGATTTTGTGGTTGGGACACGATAGATTGTGCTATTGTGCCTATTGTGCTATGATGCAGTACACGATAGATTGTGTGCCCAAGAATATCCTTAATAACTAAAAGAAAAAGAAGCAAAGCCATGACCATCATCATACCGCAATAGGCACCAGTAGAACCGTAGTAGTAGTCAAACATGAAAATGTTCTGCAATAACACAAAATACAGTGGTACTACTACTGTATTCCGAGCCTCAAGTCCATGCAGAGAATAACGTGCTGCCGTAGCACAAAATACAGTGGCCAATGTACTCCAACTCCATGCAGACACCAGACACGTACATACTACTCCACTCACTCGACCCTGACAGGTGGGGTATCACCACTCCTCACGCCACCACCGGACCCACCGTCAGCGACACGACCAGACCCAGCACCGCCGCCGTCGTCCACCCGCCGCGAACCCGCGCCGCTCCGCTCTGCAAAACAAAAGCCGGGCCCACAAGCCAGTCAGTCAGAGAGCCGCAGCCGAGTCAAAAGTGCATTGACCGCGCAAGCCGACGAGCGGCTACACGTCCCGCGGCGGAAATTATTGGTGCACCTACACGCGCCGCCGTACCCACGGACGGCTACTGCCTCTGCCAGGTCGGGCCCACGCAGCAGCGAGTGGGGGTGCCCTCCGCCCGGGTGCGCGTGCGCGCGGGTCCGGACCCCGGCGGGTTCGGCACGGCGGCCGGTGCTTTGACCCGACACGACAGACATGCGCCTCGCTGACGCGTGGGTCCCTGTGCGGCAGCGTGCCTCGGACTCCGCGCCCCGGAGCCCGTGCCGCCTCCGCCTGTGTGGCTGTGCCGTGGCCGGTGGTGGTGGGATCGAATGCGGCCGGGGTCGGAGTGCCCGGCGGCTGCGGCCGTGACACGTGTGCGGGTGCAGTGCAGTGCCCGCTGCCCGCTGTCGCTACGCTACTTTGGAGGAGGTGCAGTGGTGACGTACCATCATGTCGGCGGTGGAGGGCCCGGGGCCGGGGGCGAGCCCGGCGGCGCCGGTGGTGGTGGCCGGGGACGCGGCGGCGAGCGGGGCGGCCGCTGGCGCGTGCTTCTTCTTCGTCGGCTTCGTCGTCTTGCTGGGCGCGGGCGCCTCCGCGGTGACGGCCGGCGCGGGCGCGGCGAGGATGACGGGCGCCGGGGCCGGAGGCGACGACGACGACAACGGCGCGGGAGCGAGCGCCGGGGGAGGGAGCGTCGGCGCGGGGACCGGCGGGGAGAGCGCGGCGGGAGGAGGAGCGCTCGCGCTCATGGGTGCCGGTGCCGTGGCCAAGGGCGGCAATGCCGGCGGCTGGGAGGAGGTGATGGGGGCTGGGGTGGGCGGAGGAGGTGGGGATGGGGAGTGGGTGGGCGCGGGAGAGGCGGCCGGGGAGGTGAGCTTGGCGCCGGAGCGGGAGTGGGACGGGGACGCCGCGGGCGAGGTGGAGATGGGGCTGGTGTTCTTGGAGGAGGGGCTTGGGGCGTTGGTCGCGGTGGTAGGGGAGGAGGATGAGGTGGGGGAAGGGGAATGCGCGGCGGCGCCGGAGCGGGAGACGGACGGCGCGGCCGCCGGGGACTGGGAGCAGGCGGTGGTGATGGCGGCGGCGAGGAGGAGGAGATGGAGGAGGCGGCGAGGGGCCATGGGGAGGACGGGCCGGAGGAAGCTGCTCGGCTGCGCTCCCCGGTCTGCAGTGTGAGTGAGAGAGAGAATAGCAGCAGCTCACGAGCTGGTTTACCACTGAGCTACTGGCCTCTTGAAGGCAGCAGTAGGCAGCACTGCAGCAATGCTGTGTGTGTGTGGGCATGTGAAAGGGGGCTCTGTGTAGTGATGTCTGAACAAAGGCTGATTCACTGCAACGCGATGGACTGCATGAGAGAGAGAGAGAGAGAGATTCTTGGGCAATTTTTTTTTAAAACTCAAATGCCCGGCGCTCAAATGCATGACGGTGATTAGGAGTACATTTTTTAGATGATGGGTGATTAGGAGTACATGATTAGCACAAAGATGACATAGCTAGTGACCCCTCACAAAGTCCCAAAGAGATTCACCATAATAATGAGGCTGCTCTACTTTGACTCTAACCTTTACCTGTTCTTCCATCTCTGTTTTGTCATCTTTCGATTTTGAGAGGACCTTTGATGTTCGTCTTTTAGGAAGAAAATGGAACTTTTGATTTTCTTAAGTGGCAAGCAATGCCAAGATGCTCACGAGGTAGCAGTACAAAAAAGAGGAAAAAAGGCTTTACAATTGCATATTGATGGCCTTATGGGCCCATATAACAGTTAGAGCTGTCCTACTGCGGCCCAGAAAAAGCATGCATGTGGAACATTTCTTCGCCGAAAAAGTAGAACTCCCATCAGATTTTCTCCTCATTTATAAAACCAGAGTTTTTCCTCTCTTTAACTTTTTATTTAAAACCACATTTTTTTACCATGGATGGTTTAGACAACGTTTTTTTTTTTTTGAAATAAGAGACAACGTTTTTTTATCTAACGTGGGGCTAGTTAGCCTATGGGGCGCCGCATCAACCGCCAAAAAGGATAGAACATGCTACATTGATTTTCAAGTGTAAATTGGGCAACAAACAGCTTTTCTTTGTATACAAAGTTATCCAATTTTTTTCCTACAAAACTACATGGTAAAAAGATCCTAAAATCTCATAATGTTAGAAAAATCATAGAATTTTTGTTTTAGCATGGCAAAGTTATGTAAGTACATGATACTTGATTATATTTAGTATGTATACTAGTGCCATTTCATCTTGTTAGCACCACCTGATTCTATGAGTACTCCTATGATCACGTTAGTGTAGATAACATGGGGGTGATACTTCTGTTCATATTAAGTAGAATCAAGTTTGATATAGTTACCATACTCATTTGGTGTTGTCTTAGTTACTTAAACTTTTTGTATTGTTTGGACTGTCAATGTACATATAAATAATTATAATACATAGTGAAAGGATTCCCTTGCAAATGAACACAAAAGTAGTCTATGGAACAAATAATTCCAAACTAGATAAGCTTGATCTTAGGGAGATGCGAAACTAGTTTAAGTTTTTTAGTTAAAAAGCATTTTAAATGATTTCTCTAAGATAAAAAAAGGTTGTAAGGAGTTTTAATTGCATAATGATGTTTCTAGAAAAATTTTGAATATCTTTCTGAAAATAATATTTTTTTTACCTAATTTACCTCCCAAACTATCAATGTAGTTTGATTACCCCACTCGCAACTCACGTGTCGTAATGTAGTACAGACTACATCACTTCATGTCATACAAAATCGCCATGTAAACCACCTAAGCTGCAAGACAAATGGTAGCTGAAAGTGGAGGAAGAGGAACAAATATCTTGTTTATAGGTGGTCTCGGAGTTTTGGAGTACTTGAGGGGTAAAAGGACCATTTCCTTTCTACGCACCCCACAACTGAGCCAAAGACAACAAGTGCACAAATTTCTTTATTTTTCCCTTTCAAAACTTTTAAATAATAACAGCCTGCTAACATTTATCAATATTGCGATCAAAATTTCCACATTGGATGTACTTCAAGATTTGTGGCTGAACTGAACTTCGTATCTCCACGTAGCTCTTTGTTTGTGTTATTATGTGGGCTCTATTTTATGTTTCAGCCCATCTTATTGTCTAGGAACAAACTTGCCCTTCTGGCCCTCTGTCATATGTTTTGCCTGTCAGCCTTGACTTTGTTTTCAGCCCAGTTATGCAGGCCATGACTTTGTTTTCAGCCCATTTATTTCTTCTCCTTTCTTGTTTCCGTTTTCATTTTCCTTACTTGGGCTTTGTTCTTTTTTTCTTTAGGCCCAGTCTGTATCCTGTCGTTTCTATGTTTCCTGCTCTTTCCATTTTTTTATTTCACATATATTGTTGTCTTATTTCATTTCATTTCATTTTTTTTCATACTTTCTTCTCTTTAGGTGCGACTTATAAATTCACACTTCGCAAAAAAAGTATTATAAATTTACACTAATCATGTTGTGGCCATAGATGTTTTTTCCAGTTTCACCATTTTATATTAAAATTGTTGATTCGAATCTGAATTTCTTTTCTTACTTTGCTGTTCATGTAAATGGCAGTGGGGTCTTCTCTTGGCCGTTGGGTATAAACTTGCACTCCTATTTTATCATCAAATCTACGGTTGGCACTATGTTTTCGCAAGCGCTGACCAACGCTGACCATGTAGTGAGCAAAACAGTCCTTTACGCGCTTCAGGAACCTCCTCTTCGACTCCCCGCCCAGTGATCATCATCCTTCAAGTGTTCATGCGCAGAACAGCATAGCACTACTTGGTTATGATGCACACAAAGGGCAGCCGTGCCGGTGCTCGTTTTTTATTGATACAGTTGCAGCAGAAAATAGAATAAAATTGCGGTCCTAGTAGCAGGAGGCTAAATTGGGGAAAGAAATGAACTAACGCTCATGCAAGAAGAGAAATCTACCGCCGGCCACCGTACCACCGCACCATACGCCGTGAACAACGCTCAAGTACAGATTGAGTGAACGGGATCCAATTCCCAGACCAGACACTCATGAGTCATCTGTATGCAGAAGTGGCACTACTGCTCAGCTGAACAGCAAGCTAACGCGGCATCTCATGCAAGAGCAGTAGGTAGGCGAGACTGAGCCCGATCTTTCCTGACGTAGACACCAGTAGCTGCATCTGCATATAGCATAGGATGCTGCTACGCAGTGCTGCTCTACGTCGGTGGTGCTACTTGCTAGTGCTATCCAGTTGCCAAAGAACCTGTTCTCTCCGTTCTTCCGGTCTTCCCACACTGCATGCGTTTGGTGCGTGTGTAGAGAGTAGACCAGCTGCAGCACCGAGTGCCCTGTCCAGTTCCACTCACCAACCACCTCGACCCCTCCCTCCTCACTGAAAGTCTGAAACGGTGATAGATTTGCAGTAAACCGTAAACAGAGAAGACGGCCGACCTCTTGTGTCTTGGCTACCACTACCAGTAACAGTGAAAAAGACGGGCTTGCTTCCAGTTCCAGACTCCTCGCCCCCACATGTTAATCCCACACACAACTACCAGAAAAGGCAGGCACGAGCAGGATAAGATTCTTCTGCATCTTTCCACTAATAAAAACTGCCGAGACATTCTCGCTCGTCAGAGGAGATTAGACCGACCTTTTTCTCCGCTGCTGCATCATCACTCTTACCTGCATTCCTGCACTTTACAGTCGAGCTAGTGCCTGCACAGCACAATGCTTCAGGCTTACTCACTCTGTCACTCGCTCGCTTTGATTTGTTTGTTACAATGTACCAGACCACCTTTAGCTGGTGCTTAAGTGGTAACCACTCTTTACTTTACCCCGGAGGGCAGAGGCTGGTGGAGGCATCTCTTGATCAGATCTCTGACTAACTGTCCGTCAAGGTCACTTTGATTCACAGTGACCTCAGAAAGATCACTCTGCTGTCAGCTCACCCTCTGCCCAGGTAATTTCTTTCTGTTCCCGCCATGCCACCACCTCACGGTCACGCACCCTCACTACGAACGACCTGAACAGAGAACTCTGTTCTCAGTCGTGGCATGCAGAGACGCCATGGAATGGAATATCAGGTCTGAACAAAGCGCCCTACAATTGCACTACAGCACCAGCAGACCAGAGGGGAGGGAGGACCGGCGCCTAAAGGTGGCGCCTCTATGCCGGAGGGACCTTTCCAACTTTTTCCATCGGGACCTTTACGAGCAAGACTTTGCATTGCCATTGCCATGGCATGCCGGTGCCACTGCCACACCCAAGTCAAAAGGGTGAGCAATGCGGTGCGTGCCCTACCCTTGCCCCTCAACTGCATGATTGATCGATCCGGATTTCTGCCGTCCTGTGCATTCCAAGTGTCTGAAAGAGAGGGATTAGTGGCCGTCTTCCTAATAACACTTTGATTGTCTGCTCCTGTGTCCTGTGACCCCATTCGTCCCTTCGCTCGGTCGCGGCGCGTGGTCCCTTGAGCGGTTGAGAGCTCTTTACCCTTGGAAACGCAGCGAAACCGTTTCCCGGATGGAAAGCTGCGGAATCTATCTTTGCTGGATTCATGTGAGAGTCAGTGTGGTGGATTTTGGCGAGGCATGGCGTGGCGTCTCACTGATTTGGGCCTTGGTTTCTTGCGTTCTCACCACTCACATTTGGATGGGTGATAGATCGTCCTATGCCTTGTGTGTTTCCCGTGTGTGGAAATGGATGATATTAGGAACAATAAGAGTTTAGGGCCTCCATGGCTTGAGCTTCTTCACATTTTTACTACAATATATAGCACCAGCTTCCATGGTGAAGGCCAAGAAACTAGCTCCAATCACCGGCTTCCCGTTGTTTTTTGAGACAAGAAATAGAAAAATAGGTGCGGGAAACATCATATCGTGAAGATAAGCTGAAGGAGATACGCACGGCCGTGCCAAACAGGGTCTTGGCTGTTGGCTCCCCTGTTTTCTGCAATGCTTGTTAAAGCGAGTAGTACATTTGATTGACATTGCTCTTGGGTGCTTTCTTGTTGCAACCTTTTGTAGCCTTTGCGCGTAGTAGGAGTTAGGACGGCGGGCTTCATTGTCAAACTTGTAGGATCCTGGTTCCTCTGATATCCATGAGGGCAAGTTATGCTCTGTTCCATCCTGTTGTAGCATGGAAGTCCACAGTCTCGAGTTCAACGATCTGGACTTTGTATCAAATAGTTCATTTCCGTTAATATGATTCAGAAAACAAAGAAACTTCACAAGAAATACGTTTAGAAGTGGTCCACTACAACAATTTGGAGAAAATCTATTCCAAATTGGACCTGCACAAAACATGGCGTTGGACGGTCTTGATCCGAGAGAAGGGATCCATTTGCAACTGATCCTACGGTCATTATGCAAGCTAACACACTCAGCATATCTTCTAGGGAAAAAAGAATAAAAACAAAATAAAAGAAGTTCTGCAAGTATTGATGACCAGCTCCAATCTTCAAGAATTTGACTGAACAAGGAGCCAGGGAGGTGACAGTGCTCACTCGTACAGCTACTTTATTTAGTTTATTAGACAATGGTCCCTTCCTCCCAAGTAGAACACACAGCCCTAAGCATAAAACTATTGCTTCCAAGAAGACAGATGGGCTCACAGGCAAGGCAAGGCCATCAATGCAAACGACTGCATTAGGGTGAGGTGATAGTGATAGCAATGGACATGCATGGTGCTGCTGGAGCTGGAAGCCTGAAGCTTCTCAGGGAATGCAGCCACAAAGCAAAGTGGCAAAGCTAGCTAGCTAATCACAGCTCATATGGAAAGATACATACTTGTATATATGTATGCACCACAGCACCAGAGATGAAGCACATGGGGGACCACATGCCATCATACTAATGAATCATACTCCCCCCAGCACACTCCAGACCAAAGTTGAATGAATGCAAGCTGTGGGGAGGAAAATGATGCATTGATACCACATTATGATGCTGATGACAATATAACATTTCACAAAAGCTCATATCACTCACTGGCTTTAGTGTGAAACAGCAAATGGCAGAAAGAAAAGGTGGACAGGCAAAAAAGATAAACAAAATCAAGCCATGATATTCATAGAAGTTTTGGCTTACATCAAACTTCTGTAGAATACAACCACCATCTCATACTAAATAAGAGAGATGTGAAGGAAAAGGGTACACAGCCTGACCGGACCCCGGATCAGGACCACCCACAGCTTACAT
The DNA here is from genome assembly GCA_018135685.1 of Themeda triandra. Taxonomy (NCBI): domain Eukaryota; kingdom Viridiplantae; phylum Streptophyta; class Magnoliopsida; order Poales; family Poaceae; genus Themeda; species Themeda triandra. Next base: position 123,180 of record JAENPR010000330.1, on the reverse strand, counting down.
AATTTACCTCCCCTCTAAAAGTTAGTTTGACCACAAGACTACTATCACCAACCAAAGCATACTGGACTGCAGCTAATCAGACTCAACCACGACGACGACGGTGAAAATCACTCTCAATTGCCCGCGAAGAAATCCTTCTTCCTCGCTGGCCTCTGATGATTAGTTTTGGCTATTATGACAGAAAGAAGCACCGCCCACTATGATCCATATCATGTGGCTGGACAGAGAAGAACGCAAACCTGGTTCTTCCGTCCATGAGGTACCGACAGAAGAAAGACACAAAGTTACAGACAAGACTACCTACTACCAAATCTCCCGATGAGATCAGACAGGATTCTTCACACAGGGCCTCCTCTGGGATATGGAAGGCCATGTGAGTGCCCTTAAGCAGCTTCCTATTTACAGAGGAAATTTGGAATGGTAAAGCTCCAAATCCTCCTTAGCTCTCTTGTCTCTCTACCCTACATCCATCAAAATCAGTCAGTTGGAATGCAAGAAGGCGAGTGAGTATGAGCGGGCTACCAATCACTTGCAATCTAGCTGTAGGGCTCCGCTCCACGCGACGTTATCATCTGCCTTCTCTAGAGCTGCAACCTTAGCACGATGACATGGGAGAAGGCCGACCTTGCTCTTCTCACCCTGTGGAAGCTCAACGGTCTCACTGATAGATCCAGACTTGATATCAGTGGGCGGGATGAAGCAATCCATGGAGAGGCCGGGGACATTGAACGCAACCTCCTCGATGCTCCACGCCTCCTCCATACGGGTCTTGGTGTGGCTCATGGCCGCCTCCCCGAAACGGAAGAGGGTCACAGCTGAGCGCCCAGAATGTGCAATCATAATACCCTCCACCGGACGGTAGTCCTCGATGAACGAATTGATGGTAGTCTCCCAGTAAACTGCATCTCCGCCGGTTGTCGACTGGATTCGGGTGAGGTGTGAGTCCTCAAGATGGACAAGAAGCCCACTCTTCTGGCTGAAGTACCCAAAGAGGACATGCCGGATGATCTCCGCAAGCCCCTCACTGCGTGCTCTCAGCGTCTCAGGATCAGCACAAAGCTTCAGGATGAAGCAATCCTCCCCATTCACCTTCCTCTCGCCAATGCACCTTGCACCAGCAAACATGCTTGCTGCAGTCAATGGATCCAGACCCTACAAACACAAGAACAAAGTTTAAGTCAGATTTACATTCTTTCCAAACAGAGAACACAGCAACAGACATGATGGTGACCAATCCGGTTAACACGGCCGCTATAGTACCTGAAGAGCACGGCGGAGCGGGCGAACAGGGCCCTTGGCGGAATGCGCGCCGAGCCACGGGGTGTGGCGCCACACAAGCTTTCCATTGCAGCCGGCGTGCACCTTGCTCCCACCGACAGCCAGCTCAATGTACCACATCTCCGGCGCCATCTGCCACAGCACGAAGCGGCCAGGCTCGGCGCGCTGCGCCGCCATGCGGTTCCTCACGACACGGCCACCGGTCTCAAACTCGGTAGCCACCACCTCACCTTGCCCATGGCATACGAGTTCCGGATGGAGGAAAGCAGCCTCTGCCCGCCGGAGGCAGCCAGGTACTGCTGCAGGATGTACTGCGCCGACGAGGTCTCCTGCGTAGAGCACATCAAACACCTCACTGTTACACAGCTGTAATCGGTCCACTAGTAATAATAAACAACCATCCAAGATTTACAGCGAATAGCCCAGCTAGCTAATCATTCTTTACAGCAAATAATTTCCCAAGAAAAAAACAGACGCTGAAAACGGCCGTTGCCTGTCATATCACAACAGGTAAGGAAAGCCGGCCTTTACAGCCGCAATGTGCTCAGATGGCAAATATTTTAGGAAACGCAAGAACTCTCCAAAACACATCACATCAAGAGCCCCCATTTTTTGCAGCAAATGTTTCCCCTAGAGAGCCAAACCAACAAGGTTTGCCCTCGCCGAGCAAAATGGCAGAGGAAAGAAACATGGGACAAAAGCTTCGGACGGCAAACTGGAGCAGGGAGCTCAGAAACACAGTACTACAGAAGAAGCCAGTAATCGAGCCACAAGGAGGCGCATTTAGCAGCTACCAAGAACTCAAATCTTGACGCCGTGACCACAAAATGGACAATTTTTTCGGCTCAGGAATTTCACCGAGCACCCACCCGGCTGGGTCCAATCTAGAGCGAGGAGCACACAAGCGAAAGCATGGAGTGGGCATGGTGCTTGGTTCTTACAATGGGGGTGTCCTTGATGCTGAGGTGCGGCAGCGGCTCGGCGGCGCAGACGTGGACGGGCGCGAGCGGCGCGCCCATGACGCCGAGCAGCAGCCTGAGGTCGTTCCGCCTGGCAGCAGCGGCGGGCCCGGTCGCCGCGTCCGCCCCGTTCGCCGCGCCCCGGCGCGCGCGCGAGCTGGAGCTGGCCGCGCACCCACTGCCCCCACCCCTCCCTACTCCGCGCGCCGGCGTTCGCGCCGGGACAGGCCTCCGGATCCGGGCCCTCCATGAGCGGCGCGAGCGCCTCCCCGGCCCCGCCGAGGCGGCGCAGCGCGGCCGCCACCTCCGCGGCGTTGGACGCGGACCGCCGCCGCGGCGCGCGCGGCCGGGGGAGAGCCCCCGCGCCACCTCCTCCCGCAGCGCGGAGAAGAAGCCCTGCTTCTTGCCCGTGTCCATGGCTGGCAGGGACCTGTTGGTGAATTCGTGGAACCTCGAGCCCCTCCTAGCGAAGGAGCCCCAGGCGTTTGCGGTGTGGAGCGGGCAGGGGGAGTGGAGCTGTGCGCAATATATGGGAAGGCGAGGGGGCTAAGGGGAAGAAGACGGGCGGGGAGCAGAGTGGAGGCGGGCGCCGACTGCGTGAAGCAGCGGGAGTGAGGACTGCGAGCGCGGGTTATACGGGTACCAGTGGACTGCCAGGGTTCCCGTCACCCAAGCCGGTGAGGCTACCACCACCTCCCCTGCACACTAGTACTGCCAGACTGGTAGTGGTAGTAGTGAAGTAGTGCTGGCTTTTTGGGCTTTTTGGCATGTGTGAGGCTGTTGCACACTTCCTAGTTGTAACTAGGGTTGCAATCTGCTTTAGCTCTCTTTTTCTCTTTTTTTATGTGGCTTTGGGTTGGTTATGATACTTTGATGTGGATTTAGGGTTTATTTGGTTAGAGCGTAGTATTATTAGGCGCGAGGCGTAATAAGGAGAACGGATTATGGAATGGAAGCTATGATATGTTTGTATATAGAATGTGTTGCTTGGATGCTCTGTGGGGACAAAGGTGGAAAGCATGATAACGACACTTTTGTAATGTTGTGTATAAAATAGCTGTAGTAATCTAGACCTTTATTTGTCTGCTACAATCCTATCCTCATAAAACTCGAGAGGCGACGAAATAGCATGCTTGCATGAAATCTTTAGTGACTCAGCTTTAAATTTGTTGATGACGACCATTATCGATGGCCGCGGACAACTTCATCGCTGTTGTAATCCACGGTTCGCCGCCTTCTTGGCAATGCAACAAAAACGGGCTGATCTACGTCGATTTTGTCCACGTATCCTTCGTCACCCCAATCTAGATGATACACAAAACAAAAATAGCATGAGGTCTCCCCAATCTAGATGATACACAAAACAAAATAGCACGAGTAGTCGAATGGCTCTCTTTGCAACGAATAGCTTTGCTCGGATTTTTCCTAACACAAGTGGCAGTAGCAGGCAACCATCCATGGCTAAAAAGAAGGAAGAAAAAAATGTCCTGGTCTAGGCCTAAGTACAGTACAGTATCTCTGTCCCTGGCTGCGGTGAGCACACTGTACACAGCAGTAGTACAACCACTAGCCGGCCCTGGCACGTGGGCCCGCGCCGCACCTGACGGCGCCGTTAGCTAGCGAAGCTTCGGACTCCCTGACGGCGGCTCGCGCGGGAGAGCCAGCACGCCGGCCGTTAGCGCACGTGATGGCCCTTTGCTCCGTCCGTTCCCATTGGCCACTGGATGGAGATGGAGACATGGAGTAGACACCACTTCTAATCAGCTTAGATTAGATTCACACACAGTTCTGGTTAGCTTTATGAAACAAGTGCTCCTAATCACCTTTGTTCCTCTTTAATCACCGCCAAAGCTCAAAGAGGTCCATATGCCATCATGCATGCCCTTTAGTTTCACGGAATTATGCCGTCTCATCCAGAAAATATAAAGAAAATCCATGTTAAGTTCCTTTTTCTTTTTCCTCTTATGAAGCTAGTTTAGGCTAATTTAATGGGCACACAAGCAAGAACATGAGATGGCAAGGTTGAATTTGCTGCTAATCACTGTACCTAATGCTCTTGGACTGTAGTGTTAGTAGTAGTAATATTGTATAATCACTGTAGTACTAGTTTACACACAGTAGAGAACTTGCAAGAGAGACGTGCGTGCTTCTTGGAACTTCACTTCCGACCGTTAGAGGGGAACCAAATCTATTTTTCAGCGACCTCGATGCGCACACTGCACATCAATTAGCGTCAAAACTATCTCTTGGTCGTCGTCGTGGTCGGCGGCGGCTGGCATGTGGGGCCGGTAGCTAAACGACATTGGCCGACACACATCTGACAATCGCAATTACTTATGATTCAGTCAGATTATGTTCGTATGCGCTGGATCAGTTTAGAACTGGCGACTTGCACGGGTGGCCGTGTCTGGATTTGCGTATTTTCAGGGTCATTGCCGAAATGTATTCTTGATCGTGAGCACAAATCAGTCTGTTTAGTCGTTGACGTCAAGTAATTGCACTTGACAACGTGATGAAGCTCGTGGATCTTAGTTCCGCAGGAAGACTGATCGATATAGTTTAGTGCAACTGTGCAAGGGACTAATAGGGTGCATATTTTTTTAATTCGAAATTAGTAGACATGGTTCGATCGAAGTACGATTAGATTTGCACAAACATAATTAATTAAGTTCTTTAGTTGACTAACTAAAATAAAGAATTTAAAATTACCAATTCATAATTATACACTGTACTTTCATGTGTTCTTATTTTTGTTGCCATATGGTAATAATATGTATTTGTTTTAGCAATTGTACATTGATTGACTTAAGTTAATTTATTCCTATTTGGATCCACCTCAGTTAAACTTTAACTACTTTGACTAGCAGAAGTTTAGCTGGGCCTATTTGGATCCTCTAGCTAATGGGAGATATTGACCTTATTGTCCCTTACTTCCTCCCTACATCCCAATTGCTCTCACTACCTGCGGACCACGTCAAAGCAAGCCGTGGCCCTCAACGAGCCCCGCTGTGCCCTAACTCCACCATGGGCAGCTACCCCAACGCTAGCGAGCCTAGTCAAAATTGGTGAGCTCCCACGACTCCTCTGTTCCTGTGCTTGGTCGTGGTCATGGCGCAGGAGGAGGTCGAAAGGAATTATGAGAGGCAATTCCGTCATTTCCCTTGTGCATACCTTCGTGGTCTACTACTGGTATAGGGGTCCTCCCCTCTTCACCATACAGGTAGGGGGTAGCACGAGACTAGCGGCATCCACCACCTCCTCTCCTTCCCCATGGTCCACCGTGTGGCATCCTTGTCCCCTCCGCTATCCTCTTTGCCCCCTTCACTCTTGTTTGTGCAGCACCATGGACGACTCTCAGTCGTCACGCATGTTCTCTCCTTGCTCACAATTGCCTCCACGCCTGTGACTGCCAACACTATTGCCTATGATTGAGGCAAGTGAGTTGGTGAACAGGAGGTGCAGTGCACGATCGACGAGCGCACACATGGCACATGTGAGGTATCAGGGCACAAGCCTAACAATGTTAGCTCGGCCAGTGACGCATGCAGCACAGGTGTGGTAAGGTGAGCACGATGGGGGCAACAATGACGAGGAGGATGTAGGCAACCTTCTCAATGTCGTCGGTGTGGGTGGTGGTGTCTATATGGGTGGCATTGCCGTGCTAGAAGCACGGGTGACGTGACAAAGCTCGTGGACGTGGGTAGCAAGCATGGCTCCTACAATGTGGATGGGTGACAATGGCAAGCATATGCCCTTGAGCACTTCCATGGTCTACAATAGGAAGGGGAGAGGTTCCCTTGATATGTGAGCCCCACCTGTCAAATCCACATTAGTTTTGAATCAGCATGCCATGTAAGGTAACGGGTCAAACGAGCATATGTTTGGATTAGTGATAGGCCATGGCGAGCATGGCCCTTGAGCTCTTCGATGGACTGCGCCAGAGAGGGGAGAGGCTCTGCAACATGTGGTCCCTTAGGTCCATGTCAACTCTGAATCAGCAACATGCCAAGTAGGATGCATGTCAGGCAAACGTCCATTTACAACGTGTTTGGTTCTCGGAGTCACAACATGTGGAGCAATCTGATCCTACGTGTGAGCCTACGCTTTGTTTTGGTTTGATGCATGGAACTAGTCCATCCGTCACCAGAGCCTACATTCCACTCCCTCCGTCTCAAATTGTAAGTAATTTCAAAAATTTTGGAGAGTCAAAGCATCTCAAGTTTGACCAAAATTTATACGATAAGATAAAAACATTTCTGATGCCACCTAAGCATCATTAGATTATTTGTTAACTATATTTTCATAGTATACGTAGTTAATGTCATAAATCTTTATAATTCTTTCTATAATTTTAGTCAAACTTGAAATGTTTTGACTTTCTAAGATTTTTTAAAATGACTTATAATTTGAGAGAGAGGGAGTAGCTACTTGCATAAAAGCGCCATCCATTGATGCCAGACAGGGTTGCTCCTCGAACCAAACAAGCTATTAGAGTTTCTATGTGGAAGACGAGTACGTGTGTACCAAAAACTACCATGACATCATCATATAACGAATTTAGGGACAACCACCTGATTTTACTCTGTAGAATTTGAGTTTCACGGCGAAAACAAAATTCGTGCTAGCTGACAAGTGGGTCCCCTAGCAGAGCAGACTTGGACACCATGTCTGACAAAGAGGGCCAGAGCTACTTATAAATTCAATAAGATCGTATTCGTACGTACTCTTAGAATCAATTCAGAATTATTTAGGCGAACTGTCGTACGGGCTGGTTTTGGGTGTGCGTGACCAACATGTATACACACGTATAATTACTTTCTTTATTACTGTATTTCACTAGGCATTACCTATGCATGCATGAGAACGATCGACATATAGATATAATCTCTTAGAAGCATGCGTACGGCTGGTTAATCAATTGGTTTGGTTATTGCGCTGACTAAATCACGCTCAAGAGCATGATGACACATGACAGCAGTGGGGTCGCAATGCAAGTAGCAGGATCGAGAGCTAGCGCAGTTCGTGGATCTAATCTTCCAACAGGCCTATATATAATTATATATAACATATAGCCACACTCTGTTTTTTGGCCTCACTGAGTGCAGAATTTGATTAACAGCACACACATGGTGGTCTATAAATATGGAAAAGAGTATAGTAGTACTAGTGAATAATAGAGTCGGTTTAGCTAGTTGACTACTGAACTAATAAATTATTGTGCCACAATGTATTTAATTTCCATGTGCTTAATAATCATGAGAATATAACGTATTGCAATATATAACCATAATTCAACAATTGCAACGTTCACTGTAGGTCCTCCAATCAAATAGTATCTCTGTTTCGAGATCATTTTAAAATATAATCCGGTTTCGACTGTTTTTATTTGAATATTTTATTTTGGCTATAAATAAGGATATGATGAGATGGTAGAATTGCAAGTACAACCAACACTTGATGAGATTTTCAAATCTATATTTATGGTAGAGTTCCTAAATGTAGTAATCTAATGAGGACACAGACTTTGATTAATAATAATCAAATATGGCTACAACAGTCTGATTTGATAGGATCATATATATACAATTTAATTAATCTGGTGTGTATAGTTGACTCTACAAATATGTTAATGACAACTAATTTAGCAGCTTAATGTATACACATCTGTACCCTTTGTTTATACGAATGTCTCACTGTATTTTTCATGTGCTCTCTTCTAGAATCGACAATCTTCGAGTACATAAATTTTGCATCAAGATTGGGCTTAGCCTAAGGTGCGCCCGGTAAATTTGCAAATCAATTGGATTAGACTTATTTTAACTAGGTGAACTATAGTTGACTGAGTTCCTTTGTGCCTATCCACCTACGTTTAAGTTCTCGGCATGATGTATGTGCTCGCCTTTTGAGATGCTCATAGTGATAAGAATGTCACTACTACACTGAGGCACTGTAGGGGCGGCTGAAATGCCACTATAAGGGCGGCTAGGCGGCTGGGCGAGCCGCCCCTACGCCCCCGATCTTACAGTGGGGGGGCCTGTAGGGGCGGCTCAACACCAGCCGCCCTTACAACACGAGCACCGTAAGGGCGGCTGGTGTTCCAGCCGCCCTTACTGTGCTTTCCACTGTAAGGGCGGCTGGAACACCAGCCGCCCCTACTGTGCTCGTGTTGTAAGGGCGGCTCAATCAAGAGCCTCCCCTACAGTGAATTTTCAGAAAAAAAAATAATAAATTGCAATAATCACAATTACAAGACAAAGACAAAGATATATATATATATATATATATATATATATATATATATATATATATATATAACATATATATATATATATATATATATATATATATATATATATATATATATATATATATATATACATATATAATCTCTATCACAGCCAAATTCAGCATATTACATCAACAAGTCCGTCAACAAGTTCAAAGGGACATCAACAAGTTCAAAGGTCCATCAACATAATACAACCAAATCGAAAGTCCAACTTTTCAAGTCCATCAAAAGTAACACAAGTCCATTACCACAAGTGCACAAGCACTCAACGACCTAGACATAGCAAATCGGTCCGACGGAGGAACTCGTACTCCGGAACGGTACCTAACTCTGAGAGTAGGTTATGGTAACGACCGTTGACATATACCATTTGGTCCATTATGAAGCCGCATAGGTCACCTACCATCTCTATTAGCTCATCATCCTTGTAGACATCCCTTTGCACTCTGTGCTCTTCTTCCCACTACATTGGTCACAAAAGCCAAGTTTAGTTCTAGAGAGATTACAAAGCTAAGTTTAGTTCTAGAGAGATTGCATGCATCATACTACGGCCTACTAAGGGATTCGAACTTACCAATTCAGGGTGTCTCCTGTAGCCCCTGCAGCTACTGTTGAAGTTACATACATAATATCCACAATGGAGACTCCCTGGCTTCTGCTTGGGGTACTGTGTGTGTTTCAATTCGCATATGAAAATGTCAAGTACAAGTATTGAAAACCACGCAATCTAGTGCCAAACTATAATGCACTTACCGAACACATAGTTTTGTAAGTCAAGTGGGTCCCCTTCTCTGGATCATGTATGCCATCGTATTTTATGACATATGTCCTGAATGCCCTGTACAAAAGAAACTTAGTGTGTAGAATTCAACATCAAAGTGAATCATATAATGTCAATAGGATTACAAATTTACTTACGTCGCGAGAATCGCTGTGAAGTCCTGTGGAGGTATAAACTCCATATACCCTCACGGCCTAGTTCGGGCCGACATGCTATCTCCAGCCGGCCCATCAAGCTCCAAGGCCGATCACCAGTCGGCTCTGACAAAATGCTAAAACGGGCAATAATATCGAAGACCGACAAGGAGGACAAGACCTAGCCGAGATAGAAAAGTTTAGACTTGTAAAGTATGTAAACTTAGTACCGTATAGGCTAGTTCCGACTTGTAACCTTGCTCCCGTAATATATAAGGAGAGCAAGGACCCCCATGCTGGGGACAATGCGGCATAACGCACGGACTCATACATCCACATCATAATCGAAACAGAGCAGACGTAGGGTATTACGCTTCATAGCGGCCCGAACCTGGGTAAACCTTGTGTGATTGCCCTCGTTTACATCTTGCTCGCAACCTCGGTGCGCCTTCCGCCAATCCATTACCGGTCGTGGCATACCCCCAGGCGGACTATCGCCGATATTTCGCCGACAAAGTGGCGCGCCGAGGTAGGGTGCGCACCGAGATTTTACGTCGATCAAGATGGTTTCCTTCCGGCTTCCATGACTTTCGAAGCCGGCCTCACCTTCAACTTCGGAACGTTCACCCGGACTTCCAACTCAAGAACCGCTACTACGACTCTTACGCCTCCGGCTATCACGCCGACAATGGCACCAACAATGGTGGCCGCGCCAAATCAGATCCAATTCATCCCGGTGACCACCATTGCAAATCCCAACCAATCCACCACCGATAGTTGATGGCACGTTGTCAACACCTCCGGCCGGTCCCAACCAAAGGAGACATGTCGCAACACGGATCTACTCCATTTGATCCATCAACAAGACATGAGGTTGACCGAAACCCATGCCAACTTCGAGTCGCTCCGACGACGCGTTAGGCGCGATCTACAACTCGCGCGACAACAAATCCCTAAATCCGTTGACACGAAGGCAGAACAACCATCGTAGAGTCACTTTCGGACGCCCCGAGCGGCCATGTTTGCAGCCAGTGAATCTACAACGACGAGTTCCAACAAATCCTCGTGGCAACCATACACGGCCGATGGCGGTAAACTCACAGCAAGCCACCACGGTCGATCATCATACATGGTGGTCGGAGAAGCCAGCCGAGCAACATACGGCAGAGAATCCTGGCCGATATACAAGATCTGAGAGAGAGGACTTCACAGCAAGCCTCACGGGACAAGACAGCACTTCAGAAAAGACTACGTCAGCTTCATCGTAGCTGACTTCGAAGGCGTCTACCATGCCATACTCGGTCGACCAGGGATCGCGAAGTTCATGGCCGTCCCTCACTATGGATATCTAGTATTGAAAATGCCAACATCAAAAGGCATTCTTTCTCTTAGAGGCAATGTGCTTATGGCCCATGATTGCGAAACAAACGCCTATGCAGCAGCCGAATTAGCCGACCTCAAAGCTCACATGGAGCAAACATACCTTGAAGCAAAAAAGATACCAGAAGCCGATCTCCAGATCCCAGTCAAGCAGTCTAAAAGATCGCCTAACAAAAGCAACGACACAAAGAAGATCGAGCTCATCCCCGCGATAAAGAAAAAACCGCTCTTATAGGAGCCCATCTAGACAAAGAATAGGAAGACGCGCTCGTCCAATTCCTAAGGGACAACATAAGCATATTTGCTTGGAAACCACAGACATGCCAGGTGTCCCAAGGGAAAAGGCCGAGCACTTCCTTAATGTCTCAGAAACCGCCAAACCAATCAAGCAAAGATTACGACGGTTTGCTCGCGACAGGAAGGAGGTGATTAGGGTAGAAGTGTTAAAGCTATTAGCAGCTGGTTTTATAAAAGAAGTGTATCATCCCGACCAAGGCTATCCAATCCAGTTCTTGTACAAAAGAAAATGGCGAATGGAGAATGTGTGTTGATTATACCGACCTCAACAAACACTTTGCCCTAAAGACCCCTTTAAACTACCTCGCATCGACGAAGTAGTTGATTCAACCGTTGTGCTACGAACTCGTTGTCCTTTTTAGATTGCTATTCAGGGTATCACCAAATAGCCTTAGCAACTCACGATCAAATAAAAACATCATTCATCACGCCTTTCGGCGCATACTGCTATACGACCATGTCGTTTGGCCTCAAAAATGCTGGTGCAACATACCAACGCGCCATCCAAGAGTGTCTTCAAAAGAAATTTCCGACCGCTGGTCGAAGCATACGTGACGACGTAGTCGTAAAAACAAAGGAGAATGGATCCTTAGTTTCAAACCTAGAGCGAACCTTTGCCGCCTTAAACAAATTTCAAAGTGGAAGTTAAACCCACAAAATGCATATTCGGAGTACCATCGTGGATACTACTTGGCAACGTAGTTAGCCAAGACTCGCATCAAGCCAAATCCGAGAAAAGGTTAATGCGGTCTTAAAATGACGCAACCGAAAGGCATAAAAGATATCCAGAAACTTATTGGATGCATGGCGGCTTTAAGCCGCTTCATATCAAGACTTGGAGAAAAAGGCCTCCCCTTTTTCAAATTATTAAAAGCCAAGCAAAAATTTGAATGGACAAGCGAAGGCATTAAAGCCTTCTTCGAACTCAAGACATATTTAACATCGCCACGGCACTAACAAAGCACCTAAAGATGACGAAGAGTTATTGCTATACATTGCAGCTACCGATCGCGTGGTCGGACAAAGAATAGTCGTCGAACGACAAGAAGAGGGACACACATATGGTGTACAGAGACCAAATACTACATTAGCGAAGTTTTAAACGACTCCAAATCAGAGATACCCACATGTACAAAAACTTTTGTACGGGATCCTAATAACAAAACGAAAATTGCTACACTACTTTGACACATATCCGATCACAATAGTAACAACACGCCGTTGGTGACATACCGCGCAATAAAGATGCCAGTGGTCGGATCATCAAATGGGCAATAGAGCTTAGCCCATACACATTGAAATTTCAAAGTAGAACAACCATCAAATCCCAAGCTTTGGCTGATTTTCTAGTAGAATGGACGGACATGTCCTTACCTCCATTTCAGAACGACGCCGAACGATGGGAAATGTTCTTCGATGGCTCCCTTAAAATAAAAGGAGCAGAGCGGGCGTCGTGTTCAAAGCACCAAGCGGCGATACCCTAAGATACGTACTGCGTATCCATTTCAAAGCTTCAAATAATGCGGCCGAATACGAAGCTGCACTTCACGGCCTCAAGCTAGCTATAGAGTTGGGCATAAAAAGGCTCCTCGTCTTTGGAGATTCCAATTTAGTCGTCCAGCAAATCAACAAAGAATGGGACTGTACTAATGAGAAAATGGAAGCATACGTGGCAGAGATAAGGAAGCTGGAAAATAAATTCTATGGTCTGGAATTCACCTATATACCAAGAGAAAAGAACAAGCTCGCCGACCAATTATCTAAATTGGGATCTGATAGAGCAAAAATGCCACCTGACGTATTTGTTCAAGATTTACTATTACCTTCTGTCACACAAGAAGTAGCACAGAGCCACCACAAAAGGAAACAGATTCATCGACGACAAAACCAAAATGATGATATCCAAAGCAGAGCATACTTCTAGCTCATCTCCGACCAGCGGCAAACAATATCATCGCCGCAATCCGACCAAAGCACCTTTCGAATAAATACTCCAAGAACAAGGTCGGCAAAAAATCTATAGATAACTCCAAAGTTATTTATCCAAAGAAAAGAAAGCGACAAGATCCCTCAACCACAAAGGGATGTAACGAGCAAATACCATCGAGAACCTTTGGAAAAAACAAAGGAGACAAAGCCAGATCGAGAATTCCTTTTATTCGGTATCTTATTGACGAGGATACACCGACCGATAAAACAAAAAAAACAAATAGTCTCATAAGACGCAAAGAAACATTATGTCCTAGTCGATGGGCAACTCATGCGCAAAAATGCAAGCGCGAAGTCTTGCAAAAATGCATTTCTTTCGAAGAAGGAGCAGAATTACTACTACGTATACACGAAGGGATGTGTGGAAATCATGCAAAGCATCAAAAACACCGTCGGAAAGGTATTCCGAGCGGGCTTTCTTATTAACCGCACTCACCGATGCTAAGAAACTAGTTCAAGATTGTAAAGGTTGCCAATTCTTCGCTAAACAAATTCATGTCCCCGCACATGAGCTTCAAACAATACCCCGGCCGCATGGCCCTTTTCATGCTTTGGGGACTAGACATGATAGGACCATTCAAAAAAGCCCCAAGCGGCTATCAATTTGTCTATGTACTTATAGACAAATTTTCAAAATGGATAGAATATAAGCCCTTAGTCAAGGCAAATGCTCAAAAGGCTGTCGAATTCCTAACAGACGTCGTACATCGTTTCGGCGTACCCAATACCATTATAACAGATTTAGGATCCACATTCACAGGTGGCGAATTTTGGGATTTTTGCGAAGACTTAGGAACAAAAGTGAAATATGTATCAGTGGCTCACCCTCGAGCCAATGGTCAAGTCGAAAGAGCAAATGGGATGATTATAGACGCCCTACGAAAAAGGCTATATCGAGACAACGATACCCATCCAGGGAGATGGTATCACGAATTACCCGCTGTGATATGGGGACTTCGAACTCAACCAAGCGAAATACCTATGTCTCGCCTTATTTCATGATATTTGGTCTTTGAAGCGGTTCTACCGAGATGAAGTGGCATTTGGCTCACCAAGAACAAAAAACTATGACGAGGAAGCCACAAATGAAGTCAGAAAAACTATGATCGATTCAGGAGAAGAGCGCAACTTGGAAACACTCCCAAGAACGGCTAAATATCTAGCGTCTCTACGGCGCTATTACAACGAGAATGTAAAAGAAAGGCGGTTGTGGTCGGAGACCTCGTCCTCAAAAGAATTCGAAATCGACGACCTTCACAAATTGTCATCTCATTGGGAAGGACCTTTCCTAGTCAAAGCGATCACAAGACCAACAACTTATAAACTGTACTCTAGAAGATCCACCTAGAGATTTGCCAAACTCTTGGCACATAGAACACTTAATTAAATTCTATGCTTAAGGCAATTGTAATTTAACGATACATGCCATCCGTACCAAAGCACACGAGATATTCTTACAAAGACGGTGCCAAGCACCACAAAACTTGTTACCACAGGAAAAGTTTTACATTATTGCTCAGGCACAAGATCTATCTTGTCGGCAATAACACGAGGCGGTGCCCCAACAAGCTTTTTGCAAGTCCTTGAGCTTCTCCGGAGAAGTGTCCGCAGCCGTCCGGACTCCAAACGCTTGAAATGCACCCGAGGAAAGTGAGATTGCGCAAGAGCTAGAACACTCGACGCAACAAAGCGGCTCCCCTTCCCGACAAATTCCTTTAATAAGCGCCATGAACGGCGGCATTGATCCACAACAAATTCGGGAACAAGAAGGGGATTTGCCGCCTCACTTCACCTCGCGCAAGCACGTAAAACAATGAGGCTGAAGGCTCCACCCGCCCCGCCATGGAAAGATAACGTTCACAATTCTGGTTATCATCCTTCACACGCCAAATTGAGCCATATGACGCTCATGCGTTTCTACACAAACACAATTTATAACATACAATCGAGATCAAGACCTCAAAACACTGAGAACATAACAAAGGAGAAAACGCACCTCGTGCCTCCCTTTCCAAGCGTTCAATTTCTACGCAGGCCTTATTGCCTACTTCGTTCGACGAGCAATTTCAGCAGCCATTAAGGCTTTTCACTCTCCAATTCCGCAAAATACTCAATCGGTTACTTGTAACTTCTATTAAAATAATAAGTAACAAGAGCAAAGTAAAACAAACCTTTATGTTGCTCCTGAAGGACTGCAACCTTTTTCACCAGGGAATCTTTCTCAAGTTCCCAAAGCTTTTCACGACCTTCATACACTCGGATTTGCCGACCCAAAACCTCGTTTTGCTTCCGCAAAAGACCGTTTTCACACATGGTCGGTTTAAACTGCTCTATGCAGAGGCGACGTTTTTCAGCAACGTCTTCAACAGCCTGCATAAAGGATCTTTTATAAATACCACAAGATGGGCAAAATAGAAAAGTCACTAAAAGACAAGTTCTAACCTTGACACGAGCCCGCAAATCAGCAAACACTTGCTCAAAACCATCAGAGATGGTACCCCTGGCAACATCTTCAAAAATGTGCCACTCTCCATCCTCATCCCGACGGCAACGTAGGCTGCAGCCGCCAGGGAACATGGGCACCGAAGAAGTTCCTCCTCTAATCTCTTCCATTATCTCGTGGCGATCTTTGTTGATACACCGGGCCTAAAACTACCCAAGCGCATATTCGAGATATTGATCCCCTTCAGCGAGAAAAAGCCGGGGAAGAATCCGGCGCCAAACTTGGCACGATGGTCATGCATCCCCGAGAGGAGGCCATAATGTTGATACCCGTAGTAACCACCACGGGTTCGAATAAAGATTTGCAACAACTATCCCCGGATCCCCAACAACATCGGCGGCAAGTGGAACAGTTTCTTGATCCACGACTACATTGGCGGCGGGGTTACAACCGGAACGGCTTCTTGGCCCACCAAAGCGGTTCCGGCTTCCACCAAGGGCTCTCTCGCCCAAATCTTCAACAATAGGAACCCCGGCAACAAATGAAATTTTTGCACAATAATCAAAACAATTCAAGGCATAGCAAAGATACGAGCCAAGAAATTTATATACTCACGGTTCGATTGTTCAAAGTGAGTGTTGAACCAATCAAGCATATCGGTCTCCACGTTCGAACAGTAGAAGATCCAATAACAACATCAGCCTCGGTATCACAAGGCAATACAAAGAGCGAAGCATTCGATCCTCTAAAACCTCGGCCAAGTTATCGAAATCAATATCGCGATCAAAAGCCCGGCCCTTGTAATTGGCATAACAGGTTGATTCCCAGAATCAACAGCTGAGTGAGGAAGTACACGGGGAGGAGTATGACTCCGACCACCACTACGCCCAGCGCGCAAACGTTTGCGCCGAGCAATTTCAGCAAGCGATAACTTATCGTCAGAATCAGATTCAGAATCTGATGACTCTACAATCCGACGATAACGACGCTTCGACCGCCCTGAAGCACGGGTGAAGAGATAAAGAGCCACCTGTCGGGACACCGAGAATGTTTCTTTTTCTTCATACACAACCTTCTCGCTTCCCGGCGGCTTTAGATTGATCATCGATGAGGCTCCAAGGCGGCATCATCGAGCACCTTTGTCATCCTGTCAATACCCCGATCAAAACCGGTGCGTTGGTACGAAGAGCTTCCCAGGTGCGATCATCTAAAGGCACTCGGGACACGTAAATATGACGGCCTGTAAGCATATACAGTCGATATAATTAACCAAAAGCATTGATATATAAAGAAAACAAACAAAGTGAACATGACAAAGACGCGGTGGAGGTGGCATCCTCCAGTCATAAGGTTTAATAGTTGGCCGAGGGATATGAGTATCCTCCCCGTTTGAACATCTTCATAAGCCTCAAGTTAATATCATCAAGAGAAATTTCCTCTGAAGATTCACGAGAAGGGTCATCCTTCAGACGATATTCCCACAGGAAATTAATTCTCTCCCTCAAAGGTTGGATACGGCGAGAGATGAAAACAGCTGCCACTGTAAAACCGTTCGTGCCCTTAAAATTCATCATTGCCGATCTCGTTCACTTCAATCATCTCGCAGCGTTTGGCTTATCCGACCAACGATGATTTGGTTCGGAATCGAGTAATATCACAAGGGACAGGCCTCCTTGCCGATTATCATTCACATAGAACCATTTTTTGAACCAATCTTTCACATTGTCGAGTATGAGTGAAAGACAACCCGGCGTGAACGCATTCCATCACGAAGAGAGAGGTAGCACGCTCCGCTACGGGCTACCTCCTAAATTTCCCCTCTTTTTCAATTCATAAAAATGACGAAACACATTGAAGTTTGGGGGAATTGCAAGATACATTTCACAATATGCAACAAAGAGAGCAACTGTCATAATTGAGTTCGGTTGCGGATTGCGGATAGAAATCCTCCAAAAATGCGAGTTCCACCGAGGAAAGTATGAAGCGGAATACCCAAGCCTACGATGAAATAATCTTCAAAAACAACTATTTCACCATCATAAGGGCGGGGAACGCCTCACCTCGTGGCGGCACAAGCCACACTTCAAAGGATGCCGGCGGAATCATGCCCCCATCCGCCAAAGAATTCAGCGACGCCGCCGTCGGCTAACGTCGCGACCAAAGAAGCTTCATTTGTTTCTCATACTCCTTCCGTTCCTTTCCCTTCTTCTTCTCTCGCCGATTGACGCTTCTTCGCCATGATTTTCGGACGGGAAGGATGCGGTTGCTCGAGCTAACCCTAGACACGAGCGCACGGGAGCGAAGGGACGATTGCAAGAACGGCGAGGCAAAATGAAACCAAGCGGTCCAAATGACGGCGGCACCAAGAGTTTTTAACCGCACTAGGGTTTTTACTTCGATGGGCCGGAGAAATCGGGCCGCCCCTAGCGGAAAAAGGCTTTTTCGGTTCGTTTCTTTTTCCCCGTTTAAAATTCATTTTTTTCGCGAGACGCACGGCTTACCGGACAACCCGAAAGCCGGGCTCGCAAGCAAAGCTACGATGGCCATTTAAGTCTGCCTTCTAGCTATAGTCTTAAAAAACGACCTCGCTAAAAAGACGGGTTCACGGCGAAGGCGTTTCCAACCCGCCGTAACAAAGTTACAAGTATAGCAAAAAGATATATCATCAACATTTCAACCCACACAATCCGACAAAGCTGGGATTCTTTGGCCAATGATACCGGTTATTCCGGCGCACAAATAGCTAAGCTATTTTTATGGGTTTAGATTCAAAACCATGGTCTCACGGCCACGGCTGACCGAGTTAAGTAGCAAAGCTATCTTAGCTTAATCATGACAAAGTCATGGCATGGTTCAAACCGACCAGCCCAAATGAAATTTGGCCTGCTCGGTCTCACTCAAAGAGTGGTCGGAAACACATAGAGCACGACACAATGATCGGTTTGTCTTCTTTCTTAAGACCACGACATAACGTGTTCCACCTCATCTCGAGGCTCGGGGACTACGTGGGCACACGTCACCTGAGAGGTGACATGGGCTAGATCCTTCTTTTTAAGAGCTTGCTGCAACATATACTATCTTACAGCAACCTCGGGGACTACGTGGGCCCACGTCATTTTGCATGACTCGGCCTGATCCTTTCTCTTCGAGTTTAGTTTCAAAACTGAGCTAAGGCACTAACCAATCACGACAGATACCATGTGATGGCATGCATCACACACTAACGTGGGCCCACGTCTCCAGATTTGGGACCCTTCCAAAATTCTTTTTTCTTTTTTCAGGAGCATCATAAATCTTTCGGTCAAAACCGACAACGTCAACCAAGTGCAAGCAAAGTCCGGTCGGAAGCACTAGACGGTCCTCCACTGCTCGGACCACATGTCGAACGTGTGTCCGACCACCCTTTCTCACTCGGCCAAGCAAGACGGCGTTTTCTCTCAAGATCCATGATGCTCGGGGACTAGCCGTGGAGGTATAAACTCCATATACCCTCACGGCCTAGTTTGGGCCGACATGCTATCTCCCGGCAGCCGGCCCATCAAGCTCCAGGCCGATCACCTCGGGCTGGTGACACTAAAATGGGCAATAATATCGAAGACCGACAAGGAGGACAAGACCTAGGCCGAGATAGGAAAGTTTAGACTTGTAAAGTATGTAAACTTAGTACCGATAGGCTAGTTCCGACTTGTAACCTTCCCCGTAATATATAAGGAGAGCAAGGACCCCCATGCTACGAGAATCGGCATAACGCACGGACTCATACATCCACATCATAATCGAAACACAGAGCGGACGTAGGGTATTACGCTTCATAGCGGCCCGAACTGGGTAAACCTTGTGTGATTGCTCCTGTTTACATCTTGCTCGCAACCTCGGTGCGCCTTCCGCCAATCCATTACCGGTCGGGGCATACGCGGACTATCGATATAAGTCCATATATGTATCAGGGTCAAAATCTGCAGAATCACAGATGTATGCCATGTTTCTCCTGAGGCTGAGGCCTATGACTATCCAGTGGTTACTGCATGAGTTTTAAATATAGAATAAACACATAAGTTTGTTTGCATCGAAATGAGATATACCGAACAATGTTTAAGTATACAGCCGAACTCACCCGAAGTGGTATGGTACCCATATTGTTTTGAAGTTTTCGAGATACTTTATATATACGGCCATCCACGACGCAACCCTAAAGCCCTCATCCTTTATTTTCTTTAATGAAGTGTGCTTGCATTCTACATATCACGATGTAAGTTAGTTACAACAAAATCCAAACGGATCTTCTCTTTCTCCTCAACCGTCTCCCCATCGAAGGAAATGGTAGCTCCAAATGTGCCCATCTAACTTCCCATCAGCATGCAAGTAGTACCAATCATGGAACCTTTTCATTCCAAGTGGCATCTTTTTGATATACCGGTTTGGTAGGAAAGGTTTGCCTCTTTCATATTCTCTCGGGCAATCCTTGGACCACCTAATGCTTTCCAAATTTGGATACTTCTTTGCCGCTTTGTATTCTGAGGGTGAAACCGTTTTCCTATAGGCAAAATTGTTGGTGCCTGTGTTCTCAGGCTTCTTTCGGTCAGCAGCATACCACTTGAGCAAATTGGTCTTCGGCAGCTCCACAAAAGTTGTCGACTTTGTGTCCTTTCTTATCATGATGGGGATCTTCTTTCGAGCTTCAGATTGTGACACGTCCTCTCCATCTCGTGCATGTCCTTGTTCATGTGTCTGTGGCGCTTGTTTAGAAGACTGTGCCATCTCTTCATGGCCTTGCTCGGGGCGAGCTGGACATGGTTGTGGCTCGGCATGAGCTGCAGCTTGTTGTGGCTCGGGAGGCACTTGTGGCACCTCGGCATGAGCTGCAGGAGGTTGTTGCGGCGGTTACTCATATGTGGGATCTCATCATGCTCTAGTGGTGCCCCCTCATCATGCTCTAGTGGTGGCCCCTCACCATGCTCTGGCGGTGCCCCCTCATCATGCTCTGGCCGTGCCGCCTCATCATGCTCTGGCAGGGTCGCCTCATACATCAAGTTCTCCTCACGAGACGGTGAATAGCCGATCTCTCCATCCTCAAGGCGGACTGTCTCCAGATGTGCATCACTCAGAGTTGGCGATGTAACATTCAACACAATGTCCTTTTTGTACCAGAGGATGAACTGTTTCATGAGTAGTCCGAGCTCACGTACCCCCTCGCTATTTGGAAAATCAACATTATGCCTCGGCATGAGCTGCAGGAGGTTGTGTGGGTATAGAATGTGTACCCGTTGATCTCATACGAACTCCAAGATGTCACCTGTCTCGATGGCCCCGCTGCTAGCTTACTGATGGTAATGGAATCTTTGGTTTCTCCAGGCTGTATGTTCTTGTCCTTCAACCATGAAGTTACGCGTTGCATGTGTTGTTTCATGACCCAGTCACCTCTACGGCCATGTGACTCCGACGAGATGATCTCCAAGTGTTCACTAATGTATGGATCCATCAGTTTTGAGCCCACCAAGATAGCGTAGTGCGCCCGACTCACTTCTTGGTAATCTTCATCGATGAAGACTTTCCTACCATTTGTGCCCTTCCCGGCCAGCCTATTCTTGTAGCGAGAATCAGGAATACCAATCCCTCTCTGTACTTTTAGGTACTCTTGACAGCACTCAATGACTTCTTCATTAGTGTAGCCCTCTATCATGGAGCCCTCTGGGTATGCACGATTATGCACGTATCGGCTTAGAACCGACATGAACCGCTCGTACGCCCACATTTCATGCAAGTAGAAAGGGCCCAACGCCTGTATCTGATGAACCATGTGAATCATGAGATGTACCATTGTGTCGAAGAAAGCTGGAGGTAAACACATCTCTAGTTGGGCCTGGGTCTCCACGACGAAATCATGTAGGTCATTCAGCTCGTTCCTGTTAATCTTCTTCTGCGTTATCTTGGACCAGAAGTAGCACATGCGGGTGATAGCCATATTCAAGAACTCTGGCTTGATAGCCCTGATTGCGATTGGTAGGAACACCGTCAGCATCATATGACAATCGTGAACCTTGCAGTTTTCGAATGACAGGTCCTTCATCGACACTAGCTTCTTTGGGTTTGCCGAAAACCCAGTCGGGACTTTGGTCCCCTTCACAGAAGTGCATATACCTCTCCTCTCTTCCCGTTCTAGGTTGAAGCTAGCCTGATTGATGGTGTATTTTCCGGTTTTTAGGTCATGTATCGGGTGAAGCTCTGGCATAACCTTTAGCTGCTCCATGTCCCTCCGTGCTCTGAGACTATCCTTTGACTTGGCTGTGTCCATCAAGGTAGCGATGAGACTCTCAAAGACATTCTTCTGCATGTGCATAGCATCAATGGCATAGAGGACCTCCAATTCAGGCCAGTATTTAAGATACTGAAAGAAGATTGACTTTTTCTTAAAAGGAACGCCTTCGATAGGAGGTATGCTTCTATCTCTGGGTGTTCTATATATTTTCTTCTTTCCATAGACGACGCTTATGTTTTTCACCATTTGGAACACATATTTTCCATCATGACGTCTCACCGAGGCCGGTCTTCATCCTCTTCGATGTCGCCGAAGTACTTTAAGTACAGCTTTTTTGTGGTACTTGTGACCTTGCTTTAGGAAGCGACGGTTCCCGATGTAAACAACCTTCTTGGATCCATCTAGGAACACCCATTTAGTATCATCCGAGACAGACTAGGCATCCCGTCTTGCCTTTGAACGGTCCGAGACAAGGCATACAACGTAGGGTGGTCGTTGATGGTCACAAATATTATTGCTCTTAATGTGAAGGTCTCCTTTTGGAACGCATCGTACATCAGCTCCCCGGTCCTCCATAGTTTCTCGAATTCTTCCATCACGGGCTCGAGGAACACGTCCATATCAAAGCCTGGTTCTTGTGGGCCAGAAACAAGAACGGTAAGGAAAAGGTACTTTCTCTTCATACACAACCACGTCGGGATGTTGTACATCGTCAGGATCACTGGCCAGGTACTGTGTTTGCTAGTCCTCTCGTTGAAGGGATTCATTCCATCCGTGCTCAAGGCGAACCGTACATTCCTTGGGTCATCACTGAAATGCGGGTTGTTTTTATCGAAGTCCTGCCACTGACTGCCATCGGCCGGGTGTGCAATCACATCGTCATCGATCGGGCGCTCATCGTACCACCATGTCATGAGCGCGGCTTCCTTAGGGTTTAGGAAGATACGCCTCAACCGGTCGGTCACCGGCAGGTACCACATTACCAAGGCAGGAATTTTCCTCTTCCTTGCGTCATTGCCTAATGGGGTGTCCTCTGGAGGTTGAGATTGTGGTACCACCTTTTTGGAACCCTTCTTACTCCTCTTGTTCCCGGTGATGGCTTCTCCGCCACTGTAAACGTCATTGTCCTTGTACCGACTTGCCCCACAACGAGGACATTTATCCAGGCCTCCGAATGTTTTACCGCGAAAAAGGATACAATGGTTGGGGCATGCATCAATCTTTTCAACACCCATTGTCAATGGATTTATGACCTTCTTCGCATGGTATGTGTTGGAGGGAACTAGGTTTGGCGTGTGCGGCACGGATGACGAAGATGCAACGGATCGTTGAAGCTGCGGTCCGACCAGGCCGTACTTAGCCTTCAGGAGTAGTAGCTCGAGCACAAAATGGAGCAGTGTCCACTGTTTTGAGCAGCCCTTATCAACACCATACACAGTCGCCCTCGATGACGCTTTCACCCGCTCATAATTTTCTAGACCCTTCTTCTGCTGTAGTATTTCTGGTCCAAGGTCCCGAAGCATTTGCTCTAAGTGGTCAAAGTTTTCTGCATCACCCTCATCACCTGCTCCGCCATCATTATTGTCGACACCGCGAGCATCAACATCATCATTGTCGACACCATCGCCATCATCACCACGTGCCTGTTCATTGGCCAAATCATCTTGCATCCGCACGTTAAACCCACACTGATCGTCGACGGCGGGCAACTGGCCGTCAACGGCATCGTGCCATTCGTTGCCGTCATCCACCATTACTTCGCCATGGTGAACCCATACCGTGTAGTCCGAAACAAATCCTCGCCTAACCAGATGTGATCTGATCACGTCCCCATCATAAGTTGCCATTTCGTTGTTGCCCTGTCCAAGTAGCCCTGTCCTCCATCCTTGGCAAACAATACATCCAAGTAGCCCTGTCCTCCATCCTTAAAAAGAATTATGAACGTAGATTAAATAATTATTAGTAAAGTTGAGAACGATTATTAGTAACACAATTATTAGCTACTATTATTAGTAACACACTTATTAGTAACATTCCAATAATTCCAAATAGTGCCAAATAATTTCAAATAGTACCAAATAATTCCAAATAGTGCCAAATAATTATTAGTAACACAATTATTACCTACTATTATTAGCAACAATTATTAGCATCAACTGTGTTGGGAAATATTTGCAGGGACAATTATTAGGCACAATTATTAGTAACAATAATTATTATTAGCAACAATTTTAATTAGCAATAATTATTATCTACCATTATTAGCTAACAATTAGCAACAACTATTAGTTTACCAACAAGTACTCATATGCCAACCACACATTCCAATAATGTCAAGATATAAAAAAAAAGACCACCTTAGATCTAGAACATGCACACATCAAACTACAATTAATCACCACTAAAATCAAGCTATATCATCAAATAGAGGGTGCAAGGTCATGTCTCTACCTAATCAACACTAGTACCATCAAAGATAAGCTCCAATTTGGGCAATACATGGCTCAAGCACCATTGAAGAGAGAGAAAACAAGAATGCAAATTGCTCACTAATCAACCAATGAAACTTGGATTAGCATGGGCGGCTGGTGATCTGGCCGGCCTGCTCCCCGCGCCAGCCACTGTAGGGGCGGCTGCATCACGAGCCGCCCCTACAACAAATTGCCAAGTGCTCCCTTTGAAGGATTTTCACGTAGTGTGTATACGTACGTAAGTACATTTATATATAGGGGTACTCCTCGATAATGAGGTGCACATTTTCAGTTGCTCAAAGGGTCATGGTGTGTGTATGCTTGCATTTCACACAGTGGTACTCCTTAATCAATAGCAAGTTGCATACTTTGATATGCTCATAGAGATAGGGTGTCCATATGTGCATTTCATACGGGTATATCCCTCGATGACAAGGATCATGTGTGTCTTTGTTAATCTCAAGATATGTTGGCTTAGTCTTACGGAAATACTAATGGGGTAAAGTGTGAGTGCGTGGGGATAGAGCGGTGATGCGTGACTATGTGGATGTATGAGTGCTTACATCTGGACTATGTAGTTTGTAAAAATAAATATACATACTCTAACTTGTGGATGAGTCGTTTTCTACGTCTTTAGTTTATTGTCCAACAAATTTTACAATCCACCATATTTATTGTTTTTTCTTGCCAAAACATTTATTGATTTATTGACAAAGGGAACCATTTAACCATGGGTAAGATGTCGATTATTGGGACACTGCTTCACAAAGGAAAACAGATAATCCTCCTATAATTTCTTCAAATAATATAATCTCTCTGTGCCGATTATTTGTGAAAAAAATAGATAAGTATCTCGCTACCATGTAGAAATACTGACAAGCCATGCAATATGTTATAGAAGAAGAAAAATGGCCGATTATTTGTGAAAAAAGCATGATGTATCTACCTACTACCATCTAGAAACAGTGACAAGCCATAGATAGTATAGTTAACATCTGAAAGATTCTTTGAATATTAATAGAGAAGATAGCTTGATTAATGAGCAATTATTGTAATGAGCGGATAACTTTCCTTGTGGTTAGTCTAAGCATTTCAATTAATTCTTTCTATTTCACTATGACTTGTCAAATTACAGGAATGAACATTTTGTTTTGCGACTGAGGATATGAACATGAATGAACATCTAACCAAAAATCATACAAAAACCATGTGTAATAAATGAAAAAAATATCATGGGTACACCAACTATGACACGCGTTCAAACCATTTTTCTCGTTAGCCTTGTTTTCATTTCAGACTCTTTTCTTATGTGTCACAATTCTTGCACATTGTATCAAGTGATGAGCTACAATTGAACCGAAGAAGCTAGTTAAAATTTTAACGGTTCTCATACATTCATATATATGTAACCCACTCTAAAAATCTTACTACTTGTTTTGCATAAACAACATTGAGCCAACACAACATAAAACCTTTTAAAACTTTCCACGCGAAAATTACCAATCATTTGACATCAGCAGTGACAGATGGGTCGACAACGATCCATCATGTGAAGTTTGTGTGGGTGTGCGTGCTCATGGCCGGCCATCATTGAGAGGTTAGGTTTCTTTCAGCGCCAACTGTATCAGATTTTGGTCGCCCTCAGGCCATCAAGTAGCAACAGTGACACCTCGGGGTGTAATGCTCTCAAGAGTGTTGGGAGGCCACTATCAAGCTAGCTAACCGGGATCGTGCTACAAGATGATCGAGTAATTAAGCAGGCCATAATGACGACGGTCTTAGCATGCATGACACAGCTCCATCAACCCTACACAGGAAACATGTATGCATATATACTGTTGCGTGAGCCAAATTTGTATAGGTATACCAAAAGGTAGTGTGGACCATATCATTATATACATGCATGCATATGCAACTAACCAATATAATGGACGTGCGACTGTTGTATATATGTTGTAGAGGTAACTAAGGACTTAGGTAATCAATTTGGAAATCTAATTTGAATATGTAGTGTCACCATTCGTGCATGGACAACACACATACATATATCCTCTCTTCACGCCGACAATCATGGCATCAACACTTTTTGTTTCTACATGTTGGTCTTCCCAATATTGTCATTCCAAACAAACTGAATTCAACAAACCAATGATAAATGAGCCTTCCCTTTTTTTTATATGTGAATAAGGATTGGCCTTCTCTGAGTTGAGCATACATAGCTTAGCTAATTATGTTACTCGCCGTGGAATCTGCCCACGAGGGGTTCAAGTGACCGATATGGCATATATATATGCTCATATTTTTCTTAGATGTATTCTAGAATTTAAATACACTATTGTTCTAGTGATAGGTGACATGCTTCTTGATAGCGAAACATTTAGAATCGTAAGTATATGCCATAAGTTTATAGTTTTGAATTCCAAAATTTGGAATTCCTTAACGACCTTGAATGTTCACATGGTTAATACTAAAGTTGTAGTTGCCGACTTGATCTACATTCTTTCTATGGATAATTTTTTATTTGAACTTATTTAGTATCTTGAATATTTGTTTTTAATTCACATATTTTGAGATTCAATTTCTTTATTTTTTTCAAATAATCTTAAATGTAGACACATCCTATACCGAAGTTGTAGTGCTTGATAAGATTGAAAACTTTGATTTGAAACTTTTTATTTGATTTTATTTAATAGTAAAAATATCCAATACAAGTTTGTAGAATACTTATACATAAAGCAAGAATCATTTATAGGTTGGTAAGGTGGTGTAAGTGTTGAGTTGTAGGTTGTGAGTTTGAGTCGTGGGAAGCACTATGTTAACCGATTTATGACCTTCATTAGTGATTTTCAGTGGCGGACGTCTGCCTATGTAAATAACAACTAACAGTGACATTTGGTTAATTAGAATTAGATGGCCTATTCGTCTCTAAAAATATTTTTGTAGTAATGAGTCACCAGGGCCGTCCCTGCAATGGCTATTGGCAGTGCCCATCCTAGCCCCCACCGTGTTAGTCTGCCACATGTGATGGTGCTAGTGTTGAACCTTCATCCACGGCCACACTCATGCTCATTGGAGGATCCAAGGGGGGTAGGGGTGGGGGGAGTGCAGCCCCCCTTGGCCCAGAAATATGAGGTACATTTTATCCCAACTTATCTTTAAATCAGCCAAAAAACATCCGTGAGCCAGAAATATAAGGAAGATTTCAGCCCAGTTCTCTTTTAAATATGTCCAAAAGCTCTCACGGGCTAGAAATACAAAGGAAATTTCAGCCCAAATCGCCTCTATGTATATTTAGCCCCCTGCATGGGCCGATTGTGGATCCGCCACTGCTCGTGCTTGTCCGCTGCCCACGTGGGTTCGCCGCAAGCCGAGGTTAGATGAGGAGGAGAGGGGAGCGGAGAGGAGAAGTGGGAGATCTAGGAGTCGGAGAGAGAGAGAGATAAGAACAGGGCGTGATCGACATATATAGAGATTTAAACACACTAAATAGAAATGTTGGGTTTTTTTAGATCTATGTATCTTTGCCGGTTGGTTAATATAACTCGATAGTGATACTTATCATTGTTGGCATTAGCTAATGTATAATGCCAACTGGTATGTGATAATTATCTATCGTTGTTGGTTGATTTTAAACCCTAAGCGAATGGTCTGTTACCTACGAATTAGCACTGATACACAGTTACTATCGGTTTAAAATTATCCAGCAACAATTGCTCGTTCTACATTAACAAAATAACATATGACAAGGCAACAAGACCATATTATCAGTTTGTGGAAGATCCGGAGAGGATTAATTGGGAGAGAAAAAATCACATATGTTCTCTAACCCCAGTGAGGAATAATACGCTAGATAGAGCTAAATTGCAGTTAGTCAATGCTAGCAGGACGTGCTAGTTACTAGCAGTAGTACGTACGCAGGCAGGCTTGTACAAATCTATCAATATGCATAGTGAACCAACAATGGCTGTGCATGTACGCAGAGCAACGGCATGTTACTGTAGAGGAAACACTGAAACAGTAGTAGGGAGATCCAATCGATCTAACCAACTTGGTACGCTCGATTAATTACTCAAGTTACCGGCGCTTATTAGTGTGATGCTTGGCTAGCTGTTCGGTAAGTACGGCCAACTCATAATGCAGAGAGCTGAAAAGTAGCTAGTACTCCTGGTAACTAATTGGACCGACAGAGACCTATTTTCTGTTGCACCCTTGCCAATCACACATGAAACAAGAATGACACCTTAACGAGCGAGTGTTTCCTCTGCCATTGAGCAGAGAGCTCAACTGTCTTGTTCGGTTGATTGTTTCTATGGTTGCCAGCTAGTGTAGTTTTCTTGTGAGAGAAAAAATATTGTACCATGGAAGATAAGCTCAAGCGAGAAACAAAACCGTTAAGAGGTGGTAAATAGTAAAAGTATAAACCCAAAGGATATGGTACTACGGTACTCTGAATAATAATGCAATGCACAGAAAAGGCCTCACGCACGCAGCTGATGAATGGATTAATGCAAGTGATTTCCACCTCGGCCCTATAAGTATGTACGGCAGCGTAAGAGTCACTTTAATCACTGTGTGCGTACGTATGTGGTAGGCGCATCAAGATCATGCACGCGCACTACGTGTTCATTTATATATCGTAAGAGGACGACGACGTACACGTGTACGTACGCCAGGTACTTACCTGGTACTGGTGCCCTCAACAGTTGAGCCAACTAACTAGCTCATAGTTTGCCACCTCAGATAAGAGATAGCACACTAAAAGCTAGCAAACCTGTACACTGTCTCTTAAGTTGGCTTATGGTGATTTAATACTCGCATGTATCTGACTAGAGTAAGGATCAGCTACAGACCCATCTTTGTAGTTCTTTGTGTGCCAACGTCCATCTCAATAGAATGAAATATTCTAGAATACAATATGGTAATAAAAAATAGCAGATCTACTAGCAAATACTCATCATATTATCTCTGAGATTCAAACTAAATTGAGGACAGTAATGCATTTCTGAAAACGATAAAAAAGTACAGAGTCCAGATCATAAATCAACCAGTAAACATGATGGCCATGCAAGGCCGCACACAAGGGTGTCTTTTTCAAATACTTATTTTAGCAAAATAATTGCATCCATGCATCTTCCATGAAGGACACAAAACATAGAGAAACACTAGCTGCAATGATTGACGAAGAAACACCGAAGTTCTTGAACATTGCCTCCACCTGATTATCGCACTCTTGGTCACCAAACAGCCAACATTCCCCTGAAAGAAACAGATCCAGTTGTAAATAAGGGTGATCAATAATGTAACAAAGCATTTCAAAAGAATATATGATGCTACTGCTTACATGAAAATGTGATAAGAACAACGACTAATTATTATTATTATTCCTTCTATTTTGAAACTGTTGCCAAATATGTTCAATCAAGTCCCCTTTTAGTTGGGTATGGATTGGTTGAGAACGGATAGCGGAATTTCGACGCCGCACATCAGCAAAGCATGGATGATCATTACTACCAGTTTGGACTTCCGGTGGAAGAGCAATTGATGCCCCTGGGACATCATTCAAGTCAATAGGACGTTGAGCCATTTCAGGTCCCTCATCTTCCACAATCATATTATGGAGAATAACACAAGCTTTCATGATATTTCTAATGATCTTGAGGCTCCATGATCTAGCTGGGCGACGCACGATGTTGAAACGAGCTTGCAGCACCCCAAATGCACGCTCCACATCTTTCCTTGCCCCTTCCTGCTCACTTGCATACACCTTGTGCTTATCTAGTTGAGGAGCCTTTATGGACTTCACTAGAGCTGCCCATTCAGGATAAATTCCATCGGCAAGATAATATCCTGTGTTATATTGCCTCCCGTTCACAGAGAACTGAACTCGGGGAGCTTTACCTTTTATTGCTTCAATAAACAGAGGAGACTGGTTGAGCACATTGATGTCATTATTCGACCCAGCAACACCAAAGAATGCATGCCAAATGCGAAGGTCATGTGATGCCACTGCTTCAAGGATCATGGTTGGAACTCCATAGCGACCAGTGGTGTATTGCCCCTTCCATGCTTTGTTGGGCAATTTTCCCACCGCCAATGCATGCAGTCAATGCTTCCTAGCATTCCGGGAATCCACGAGATTCACCAACTTGCAGCAAATGCTCAACTTCTTCAACTGTGGGGCCTCGCAAGTACTCGCCACCAAATACCTCCACCACCCCTTGCACAAAGTTTTCCAAGCACTCTAATGCAGTGGTCTCAAGCAACCTTCAAGTACTCATCAAGCGTGTCAGCTGCAGTCCCATATGCAAGCATACGGATTGCTGCAAGTACACTTTTGCAACTGTGAAAGCCCTAGGCGATTAGTACAATCTGCCCTCTGAGTGAAATAGGGAGACCAATTGCCTAGGGCGTCCACGATGCGTACAAAAACATGCCTTCTCATCCGGAATCTTCTACAAAAACATGTCCTGATGAGGGCGGTTCTGGCTAGACCTTGCCAGTGGAGATGGAGGCCAGCCTTGCGGACCTGGTCGTGGTGGAGGACCTTCTCGCACGCCCCGACGTGGGCGGATC
This sequence comes from Themeda triandra, assembly GCA_018135685.1. NCBI lineage: Eukaryota > Viridiplantae > Streptophyta > Magnoliopsida > Poales > Poaceae > Themeda > Themeda triandra. The sequence goes on along the minus strand of JAENPR010000330.1, from coordinate 92,330 downwards.
AGGCCAAGCCTCGCCAAGGCCCCTTGAGCCACCCACGATCCAGGTCAACCTCGAGGGACCAGCTGCTTCCGCTACGGTCCAAGAGGAGTTGGAGACCGCTACGGTTCAAGAAGCCACGCCTGCGCTGCTCTAGGACACCGGTCTCCCTACGGCACAGTGGCTGCATCGCCGCCAGGCTGCGTGCAGCGGATGCCACTAGGTAGGCCCAAAACGTGCTGTTGAGTAAGCTGGGCATTGTCGTCGCGGAGGATGCCCCCGACGAGGAGATCAAAAGCAAGTTCAAGGCCGTCTTCTACAATCCGTCGGAGCGCAAGCGGTCTCGCTTAGAGACCCTCTTCAACGGCACGCTCAACTTTTCTGCCTTGGATCTCGGACTTGTCCGGGCTGTCCGTCGACGAGGCGTAGACTCTAGTCCGCTAGTTTTTGTAATCAGAATCTCGTGTTTTCTTAGGGTGTGGAAGGTCTTGGTAACCTTGGGGTTACCATTCCTTCGGTTGTTGTAACAAAATTTTTTACTGCTTAATGAAAAATGCGTCTATTGCTGGGCGTGATTGAAAAAAAAAAGGAGTACGTTCCTTCGAATACTGTTTCTTGAATTTTCCAAAAAAAGAATATTTATTCATGAAAACATAACATATCTGTATGTCTATATTTTATACATGCTTCCAAGATTTTAGTCGATCGATAGCTTTAGGGCGATGGCCAACACGGCCGCTCCCACTGGCGTGAGCTTTGATCCCATCGCTTCCCAGGGAAAAAAGTTAGGTATGGACCATGCTTACGTGGATCCGGTGCGGATTGTGTGGCTGTGATGTGGACCTGTTTTAATTCTCTCTCCTTCCATATTAAAATATGGGTCACATGTCATACATTTTGTCCGCACAGTGCTCCGTGCGGATGGTCCGCACCAGATTTGTTTCCCTTCCTAGCGCCCATGAATGGTTAAGATTGATCGCCTGAATTTTTTTGGTAAAGTCAGGCGTCTGAAATATAGCATCAATACAGAAGCACAATATTGTGGAAGTGCATTCCAAAAGAGATCGATACATTTTGTTCTTGTTAAAGTTTTGCATGTTTGGCCACACGCCCATCTTGAGCAACGTCATGTTTCTCTGACACCAGGGAGTAATGCTCGAGCCCCTCGTAGAACAGCTCCTTGAACCTGGACAGTGCCTGTGGATCCAAAGAAACGGTGACGTTGAGTCGTCCATCCCCGTCTGGGTTAGGCACAAGGTACAGGAGGTTGCTCTGATTGAGTATGGCCCGGCCGACGAATGATGGCCGGCCCCAGCCGAAGTCCACGTCAATGAGGGGCAACCCAATCCAGCTCACGACAAGCAAGTCAGTGTCTGGGACGGCCCACTGCCCAAGGTGCAGTCCCGGCCCGTCGTTCGTGGCGAGCTCCAAGTAGTCTACCAGGGACCGTATTCGCTCGTCGGTCATTCGAGCAACGGCGGCGGAGACCATGTCCGCGACGGCGTCGAGTGGGCTCGAGACGATGTCCTTCACCTTGGTGGCCGTCGTCCTTGTGCGGGCGATGGCGTTGCCGAGGTAGCCCACCGGGAGAGGTGGACGCATGCGCGAGCGCACGCAACCCGCCCCATACATTCGAGAGTCCGTGGTTCCACTGAGACCCTTGGCGATGCACGAGCACCGCCACACATGCGCCACCATAGCGCTGTAAGTGGAGACCTTCTTGCCGGCGGCGCTAGCGCCGGCGGCAGCGATTTTAAGCGCGTCGATTTGGTTCTTGGGAACGGGGAAGACGGCAGTGTCGAAAGGGACCTTCGTCGCCGACGGTACGCTGCCACGCAGCGGGTACTCGCCGTGCTGGAACCGCACTGCTGGCGGCGAACGTCCACGGAGCAGCGTGCGGTCGACGCATGGCTGCAGCAGCTTGGCTGCCTCGCTGTCGCCCCTCGCGATGGCAGCCCACATCTTCAAGAAGTGGCCAAACGCACGGCCGTCACACACCGTGTGGTGGATGGCCGTGCCGACGCACACGCCGCCGCAATTGAACAACGTCATCTGGAACATGGCCAAGGCGCCGGTGTGGCCTGCCGACGGGACAAGCATCCGCCTCAGCTCATCCGACGGGGCAGGGTTGTTTTCTAGCTCGTCGAGGGTGGCGTCCGCACGGGCGGTGACGAAGAGCACCCCGTCGCCAGTGCAGTCGATCTCGAGGCGGCCAGAGGTGTCGGATGCGAGACGGCCGGCGATGGGGTAGAAGGGGACGAGCGCCTTGGACAGGGCTGCCTTGAGCATGTCCGGCGAGGCGGCAGCTGTGCCGGGGCAGAGGTGGTAGAAGTAAACTTGGGGAGTGTGGGTCCTGCCCTGGACGAGGTCGAAGATGGAGAGCCAAAGCCGGTGCTTGGGCGTCACCTCGCCGGGCGGCACCATGCACGACTCGACTATCTGCACTGCCATTTGGCAAAGCTGCGATAGGTCGATTGATGAGTGCAGCCGTGGAGGGGGCTAGATCTATGCTCCGGATTTTATAGCACAGCTGCAATGTGTATTCATGGAAGAAAATTCCGTACGGACCATTCATTTGGAAGCAGCGTGCGGATGTGTGGATGAAACATGGGCCCATGAGAAGATTTGATTAGTGTAATTATGTTTAAACAGTTACCGTGGTCCACACACCGTAACATGACAGCGTACGGATGATTTAAAGTTATATTCCGAGCAGAGGCTTTGCAATAACTGCTTGGTTCACGCATGCAAACAGAGGAGGTCCGGCTGGAAATATTTCCATCCCGAGCTGGATATTTCGGTTGGGCGCTGGGCTTGGGCATGCACGAGCTGAGCACCATTGCCGCTGTGCCATTTTTGCATGCGTGGCATGTGGCCATTCGTCGTGGTGTAGCACGGGGGAAGCCTCGTCTATTTTTAGCGCATGCAAGAGTGGTTCTGCTGGCCGGCCAAGGAGGGAAAAAAATTACGTGATCCCGGGTCTATTCAACCGACGTGCACCCCTATGCTGGATTCACGACGCGTGGCAGAGGGATACATCGATGCCACCGGCATATACGGAGCCGGCGTGGCTTGCTTTTAGGGCACCCTCAACAGTTGAGCCAACTAACTAGCTCATAGTTTGCCACCTCAGATAAGAGATAGCACACTAAAAGCTAGCAAACCTGTACACTGTCTCTTAAGTTGGCTTATGGTGATTTAATACTCGCATGTATCTGACTAGAGTAAGGATCAGCTACAGACCCATCTTTGTAGTTCTTTGTGTGCCAACGTCCATCTCAATAGAATGAAATATTCTAGAATACAATATGGTAATAAAAAATAGCAGATCTACTAGCAAATACTCATCATATTATCTCTGAGATTCAAACTAAATTGAGGACAGTAATGCATTTCTGAAAACGATAAAAAAGTACAGAGTCCAGATCCTAAATCAACCAGTAAACATGATGGCCATGCAAGGCCGCACACAAGGGTGTCTTTTTCAAATACTTATTTTAGCAAAATAATTGCATCCATGCATCTTCCATGAAGGACACAAAACATAGAGAAACACTAGCTGCAATGATTGACGAAGAAACACCGAAGTTCTTGAACATTGCCTCCACCTGATTATCGCACTCTTGGTCACCAAACAGCCAACATTCCCCTGAAAGAAACAGATCCAATTGTAAATAAGGGTGATCAATAATGTAACAAAGCATTTCAAAAGAATATATGATGCTACTGCTTACATGAAAATGTGATAAGAACAACGACTAATTATTATTATTATTCCTTCTATTTTGAAACTGTTGCCAAATATGTTCAATCAAGTCCCCTTTTAGTTGGGTATGGATTGGTTGAGAACGGATAGCGGAATTTCGACGCCGCACATCAGCAAAGCATGGATGATCATTACTACCAGTTTGGACTTCCGGTGGAAGAGCAATTGATGCCCCTGGGACATCATTCAAGTCAATAGGACGTTGAGCCATTTCAGGTCCCTCATCTTCCACAATCATATTATGGAGAATAACACAAGCTTTCATGATATTTCTAATGATCTTGAGGCTCCATGATCTAGCTGGGCGACGCACGATGTTGAAACGAGCTTGCAGCACCCCAAATGCACGCTCCACATCTTTCCTTGCCCCTTCCTGCTCACTTGCATACACCTTGTGCTTATCTAGTTGAGGAGCCTTTATGGACTTCACTAGAGCTGCCCATTCAGGATAAATTCCATCGGCAAGATAATATCCTGTGTTATATTGCCTCCCGTTCACAGAGAACTGAACTCGGGAGCTTTACCTTTTATTGCTTCAATAAACAGAGGAGACTGGTTGAGCACATTGATGTCATTATTCGACCCAGCAACACCAAAGAATGCATGCCAAATGCGAAGGTCATGTGATGCCACTGCTTCAAGGATCATGGTTGGAACTCCATAGCGACCAGTGGTGTATTGCCCCTTCCATGCTGTTGGGCAATTTTCCCACCGCCAATGCATGCAGTCAATGCTTCCTAGCATTCCAGGGAATCCACGAGATTCACCAACTTGCAGCAAATGCTCAACTTCTTCAACTGTGGGGCCTCGCAAGTACTCGCCACCAAATACCTCCACCACCCCTTGCACAAAGTTTTCCAAGCACTCTAATGCAGTGGTCTCAGCAACCTTCAAGTACTCATCAAGCGTGTCAGCTGCAGTCCCATATGCAAGCATACGGATTGCTGCAGTACACTTTTGCAACTGTGAAAGCCCTAGGCGATTAGTACAATCTGCCCTCTGAGTGAAATAGGGAGACCAATTGCCTAGGGCGTCCACGATGCGTACAAAAACATGCCTTCTCATCCGGAATCTTCTACAAAAACATGTCCTGATGAGGGCGGTTCTGGCTAGACCTTGCCAGTGGAGATGGAGGCCAGCCTTGCGGACCTGGTCGTGGTGGAGGACCTTCTCGCATGCCCCGACGTGGGCGGATCAGGCCAAGCCTCGCCAAGGCCCCTTGAGCCACCCACGATCCAGGTCAACCTCGAGGGACCAGCTGCTTCCGCTACGGTCCAAGAGGAGTTGGAGACCGCTACGGTTCAAGAAGCCACGCCTGCGCTGCTCTAGGACACCGGTCTCCCTACGGCACAGTGGCTGCATCGCCGCCAGGCTGCGTGCAGCGGATGCCACTAGGTAGGCCCAAAACGTGCTGTTGAGTAAGCTGGGCATTGTCGTCGCGGAGGATGCCCCCGACGAGGAGATCAAAAGCAAGTTCAAGGCCGTCTTCTACAATCCGTCGGAGCGCAAGCGGTCTCGCTTAGAGACCCTCTTCAACGGCACGCTCAACTTTTCTGCCTTGGATCTGGACTTGTCTGGGCTGTCCGTCGACGAGGCGTAGACTCTAGTCCGCTAGTTTTTGTAATCAGAATCTCGTGTTTTCTTAGGGTGTGGAAGGTCTTGGTAACCTTGGGGTTACCAATCCTTCGGTTGTTGTAACAAAATTTTTTACTGCTTAATGAAAAATGCGTCTATTGCTGGGCGTGATTGAAAAAAAAGGAGTACGTTCCTTCGAATACTGTTTCTTGAATTTTCCAAAAAAAAGAATATTTATTCATGAAAACATAACATATCTGTATGTCTATATTTTATACATGCTTCCAAGATTTTAGTCGATTGATAGCTTTAGGGCGATGGCCAACACGGCCGCTCCCACTGGCGTGAGCTTTGATCCCATCGCTTCCCAGGGAAAAAAGTTAGGTATGGACCATGCTTACGTGGATCCGGTGCGGATTGTGGCTGTGATGTGGACCTGTTTTAATTCTCTCTCCTTCCATATTAAAATATGGGTCACATGTCATACATTTTGTCCGCACAGTGCTCCGTGCGGATGGTCCGCACAAGATTTGTTTCCCTTCCTAGCGCCCATGAATGGTTAAGATTGATCGCCTGAATTTTTTTGGTAAAGTCAGGCGTCTGAAATATAGCATCAATACAGAAGCACAATATTGTGGAAGTGCATTCCAAAAGAGATCGATACATTTTGTTCTTGTTAAAGTTTTGCATGTTTGGCCACACGCCCATCTTGAGCAACGTCATGTTTCTCTGACACCAGGGAGTAATGCTCGAGCCCCTCGTAGAACAGCTCCTTGAACCTGGACAGTGCCTGTGGATCCAAAGAAACGGTGACGTTGAGTCGTCCATCCCCGTCTGGGTTAGGCACAAGGTACAGGAGGTTGCTCTGATTGAGTATGGCCCGGCCGACGAATGATGGCCGGCCCCAGCCGAAGTCCACGTCAATGAGGGGCAACCCAATCCAGCTCACGACAAGCAAGTCAGTGTCTGGGACGGCCCACTGCCCAAGGTGCAGTCCCGGCCCGTCGTTCGTGGCGAGCTCCAAGTAGTCTACCAGGGACCGTATTCGCTCGTCGGTCATTCGAGCAACGGCGGCGGAGACCATGTCCGCGACGGCGTCGAGTGGGCTCGAGACGATGTCCTTCACCTTGGTGGCCGTCGTCCTTGTGCGGGCGATGGCGTTGCCGAGGTAGCCCACCGGGAGAGGTGGACGCATGCGCGAGCGCACGCAACCCGCCCCATACATTCGAGAGTCCGTGGTTCCACTGAGACCCTTGGCGATGCACGAGCACCGCCACACATGCGCCACCATAGCGCTGTAAGTGGAGACCTTCTTGCCGGCGGCGCTAGCGCCGGCGGCAGCGATTTTAAGCGCGTCGATTTGGTTCTTGGGAACGGGGAAGACGGCAGTGTCGAAAGGGACCTTCGTCGCCGACGGTACGCTGCCACGCAGCGGGTACTCGCCGTGCTGGAACCGCACTGCTGGCGGCGAACGTCCACGGAGCAGCGTGCGGTCGACGCATGGCTGCAGCAGCTTGGCTGCCTCGCTGTCGCCCCTCGCGATGGCAGCCCACATCTTCAAGAAGTGGCCAAACGCACGGCCGTCACACACCGTGTGGTGGATGGCCGTGCCGACGCACACGCCGCCGCAATTGAACAACGTCATCTGGAACATGGCCAAGGCGCCGGTGTGGCCTGCCGACGGGACAAGCATCCGCCTCAGCTCATCCGACGGGGCAGGGTTGTTTTCTAGCTCGTCGAGGGTGGCGTCCGCACGGGCGGTGACGAAGAGCACCCCGTCGCCAGTGCAGTCGATCTCGAGGCGGCCAGAGGTGTCGGATGCGAGACGGCCGGCGATGGGGTAGAAGGGGACGAGCGCCTTGGACAGGGCTGCCTTGAGCATGTCCGGCGAGGCGGCAGCTGTGCCGGGGCAGAGGTGGTAGAAGTAAACTTGGGGAGTGTGGGTCCTGCCCTGGACGAGGTCGAAGATGGAGAGCCAAAGCCGGTGCTTGGGCGTCACCTCGCCGGGCGGCACCATGCACGACTCGACTATCTGCACTGCCATTTGGCAAAGCTGCGATAGGTCGATTGATGAGTGCAGCCGTGGAGGGGGCTAGATCTATGCTCCGGATTTTATAGCACAGCTGCAATGTGTATTCATGGAAGAAAATTCCGTACGGACCATTCATTTGGAAGCAGCGTGCGGATGTGTGGATGAAACATGGGCCCATGAGAAGATTTGATTAGTGTAATTATGTTTAAACAGTTACCGTGGTCCACACACCGTAACATGACAGCGTACGGATGATTTAAAGTTATATTCCGAGCAGAGGCTTTGCAATAACTGCTTGGTTCACGCATGCAAACAGAGGAGGTCCGGCTGGAAATATTTCCATCCCGAGCTGGATATTTCGGTTGGGCGCTGGGCTTGGGCATGCACGAGCTGAGCACCATTGCCGCTGTGCCATTTTTGCATGCGTGGCATGTGGCCATTCGTCGTGGTGTAGCACGGGGGAAGCCTCGTCTATTTTTAGCGCATGCAAGAGTGGTTCTGCTGGCCGGCCAAGGAGGGAAAAAAATTACGTGATCCCGGGTCTATTCAACCGACGTGCACCCCTATGCTGGATTCACGACGCGTGGCAGAGGGATACATCGATGCCACCGGCATATACGGAGCCGGCGTGGCTTGCTTTTAGGGCACCCTCAACAGTTGAGCCAACTAACTAGCTCATAGTTTGCCACCTCAGATAAGAGATAGCACACTAAAAGCTAGCAAACCTGTACACTGTCTCTTAAGTTGGCTTATGGTGATTTAATACTCGCATGTATCTGACTAGAGTAAGGATCAGCTACAGACCCATCTTTGTAGTTCTTTGTGTGCCAACGTCCATCTCAATAGAATGAAATATTCTAGAATACAATATGGTAATAAAAAATAGCAGATCTACTAGCAAATACTCATCATATTATCTCTGAGATTCAAACTAAATTGAGGACAGTAATGCATTTCTGAAAACGATAAAAAAGTACAGAGTCCAGATCCTAAATCAACCAGTAAACATGATGGCCATGCAAGGCCGCACACAAGGGTGTCTTTTTCAAATACTTATTTTAGCAAAATAATTGCATCCATGCATCTTCCATGAAGGACACAAAACATAGAGAAACACTAGCTGCAATGATTGACGAAGAAACACCGAAGTTCTTGAACATTGCCTCCACCTGATTATCGCACTCTTGGTCACCAAACAGCCAACATTCCCCTGAAAGAAACAGATCCAATTGTAAATAAGGGTGATCAATAATGTAACAAAGCATTTCAAAAGAATATATGATGCTACTGCTTACATGAAAATGTGATAAGAACAACGACTAATTATTATTATTATTCCTTCTATTTTGAAACTGTTGCCAAATATGTTCAATCAAGTCCCCTTTTAGTTGGGTATGGATTGGTTGAGAACGGATAGCGGAATTTCGACGCCGCACATCAGCAAAGCATGGATGATCATTACTACCAGTTTGGACTTCCGGTGGAAGAGCAATTGATGCCCCTGGGACATCATTCAAGTCAATAGGACGTTGAGCCATTTCAGGTCCCTCATCTTCCACAATCATATTATGGAGAATAACACAAGCTTTCATGATATTTCTAATGATCTTGAGGCTCCATGATCTAGCTGGGCGACGCACGATGTTGAAACGAGCTTGCAGCACCCCAAATGCACGCTCCACATCTTTCCTTGCCCCTTCCTGCTCACTTGCATACACCTTGTGCTTATCTAGTTGAGGAGCCTTTATGAACTTCACTAGAGCTGCCCATTCAGGATAAATTCCATCGGCAAGATAATATCCTGTGTTATATTGCCTCCCGTTCACAGAGAACTGAACTCGGGAGCTTTACCTTTTATTGCTTCAATAAACAGAGGAGACTGGTTGAGCACATTGATGTCATTATTCGACCCAGCAACACCAAAGAATGCATGCCAAATGCGAAGGTCATGTGATGCCACTGCTTCAAGGATCATGGTTGGAACTCCATAGCGACCAGTGGTGTATTGCCCCTTCCATGCTGTTGGACAATTTTCCCACCGCCAATGCATGCAGTCAATGCTTCCTAGCATTCCAGGGAATCCACGAGATTCACCAACTTGCAGCAAATGCTCAACTTCTTCAACTGTGGGGCCTCGCAAGTACTCGCCACCAAATACCTCCACCACCCCTTGCACAAAGTTTTCCAAGCACTCTAATGCAGTGGTCTCAGCAACCTTCAAGTACTCATCAAGCGTGTCAGCTGCAGTCCCATATGCAAGCATACGGATTGCTGCAGTACACTTTTGCTGTGAAAGCCCTAGGCGATTAGTACAATCTGCCCTCTGAGTGAAATAGGGAGACCAATTGCCTAGGGCGTCCACGATGCGTACAAAAACATGCCTTCTCATCCGGAATCTTCTACAAAAACATGTCCTGATGAGGGCGGTTCTGGCTAGACCTTGCCAGTGGAGATGGAGGCCAGCCTTGCGGACCTGGTCGTGGTGGAGGACCTTCTCGCACGCCCCGACGTGGGCGGATCAGGCCAAGCCTCGCCAAGGCCCCTTGAGCCACCCACGATCCAGGTCAACCTCGAGGGACCAGCTGCTTCCGCTACGGTCCAAGAGGAGTTGGAGACCGCTACGGTTCAAGAAGCCACGCCTGCGCTGCTCTAGGACACCGGTCTCCCTACGGCACGACTGGCTCATGCCGCCAAGGCTGCGGGCACGGATGCCACTAGGTAGGCCCAAAACGTGCTGTTGAGTAAGCCGGGCATTGTCGTCGCGGAGGATGCCCCCGACGAGGAGATCAAAAGCAAGTTCAAGGCCGTCTTCTACAATCTGTCGGAGCGCAAGCGGTCTCGCTTAGAGACCCTCTTCAACGGCACGCTCAACTTTTCTCGCCTTGGATCTCGACTTGTCTGGGCTGTCCATCGACGAGGCGTAGACTCTAGTCCGCTAGTTTTTGTAATCAGAATCTCGTGTTTTCTTAGGGTGTGGAAGGTCTTGGTAACCTTGGGGTTACCATTCCTTCGGTTGTTGTAACAAAATTTTTTACCGCTTAATGAAAAATGCGTCTATTCTTTGGCGTGATTGAAAAAAAAGGAGTACGTTCCTTCGAATACTGTTTCTTGAATTTTCCAAAAAAAGAATATTTATTCTTGAAATGTCGATGGCGACGGTGATGGCGACGGAGCCACCTCTCGCTTGGACCTGCTGGAGCTCATCTTGGGAGGGATTGGGCTCGATCTGGATCTGGGCAGCAAGAAGTGGAAGGGAATAGAGGGAAAAGAGATTATTGCCTTGCGTTTTCGCGCGCAAAGGAGAAGAAAATTGGATTATTGGCGCGCAGCAGGAGGGATTGAGGAGATTTGCGCGCGAATGCAGTGCGGGAGGGAGGCGGCGCGCGCGCCATCGAGGGAGGTGGGCCGACGCGCAATGGATCCGAGTTTCGGGGAAGAGCTAGCAGAAGAGCTAGCATCTAGCGTTTAAGGCTGGCTCTTCCGTTCTCGATTTCTGAGCGAGACTATCTCAAGATCCAGCGCTAGCTGCTTCTGTTTTCACGTTTCTCTTTCTTCCACCTAGGATTATTGCTGATGTGTACTGCTATGAGCTAGCTGACTTGTCACTGTTGAGGGTGCCCTAAGCTTGAGCAGTGCATCATCGTGCGGGCAATAAAGCCAAAGCCAGCTAGCTACTACTCCTACTTACTCCAGCTGATAGATGGACCGGCCGGTCAAATTAAGGTCATTCATTAGACTGCCAGAGGTGCAGGAGAGGTCGGTGCAGGAAAAATAAATCCAGAGGACGGTCGTCGTTAATGGATCATCGGTCACTAGCTCTTGGATGTAGCGTTTAATTATATAGCGAATCAGAGTGGAGCTCTTTGCTAAACTGATCCATCCCATTTGCTAGTTCTATTGGTGCTTATCAGCCAGTCATTCAGCAGTGTTTTCCTCTCATAATAAATCAACATCAGCCAGAATCAGTCAGCAAGAAACGATCCAGCGAACAGAGCAACCATGCATGGTATGTGAAACATGCTTGGTTTCAATGAAAAATCAAACCATGGTAGATATATATAGATATAGATATACATATATAGAAAGGACGTACAGTTGTTATGCTTACTTAGCTTTGGGGGCTGTAGTACGTGCTTAATTAAGAGCAAAGCAGAAATGAAATCAGCTAGCACAGCGAGACATGTACATATATATGGAGCAGCGGTGCACAGCTCGTCCGTCCTTTGTTGATCATAGGATTCACGTAGGTACATCCAACACACTCATCACCGCCTGTGGAGTACATATGTTCTACGTGCCCACGACCTTTATTTGTTGGCTTTTGCAGGCCGGGAGAAACTAAATCTTCAATCTGCATGGTGGTGAGCTTTCAATTCCAGCATACTCCCTCCACTGCAAATCATAAGTCAAAAGCCACTTATATAATTTAGAACGAGAGCCGGAAGTATATTCAATAAGCCTAAGTTAAGGTTTTCTGGAATATCAAATCATTCAGTCGACCTATATTTTTTATTTTTTTAGGTTCCGAGGAGAGGTATTTTTGTTTGTACAGCAGCTTGTTTTCCCTTGGCTTACATATATAGTCACATAGGGATTCATTCGCCAGGTACAACTCTATCTTGACATCACAACGGGCGATGGCGGAGCCAGGAATTATACATAGGGAGGGCCAACTACAAAATCCAACTTGTAATAATCAAACACATCTCAATTGGTCAGGTTTCTCATGGTTGCTGACTGGGCTAATTCATCGACTTGACACAGGGTGCTCGTATTTTCCTTTATATGTACTCTAGGATTTAAGGTGCTATTTTTTCATTGTTAGGCGACATGCCCATTGGCAGCAAGGATCTACGATGATTTCAAAAATCTCAAGGTCTAGCGGGCAGTCTTGCCAATGTGCTTATAGGGATAATTTTATTATCTAGTGTCTTTTAGATCTGCTCATATTAGTTTTTGTAATTTAATATATAGTTGTGCTTCGTATGATTTTATAATCTAGAGGACACTAATAGGTATACTTGATAAGAGTTTTGTCATATTTCTCCCGTAATGTAAGTCGAAACAATGGGTCTACATCATATGGTCACAAATCTAGATATTCTTTTCCTCTCGAATTTAGAGTCAAATCCGAAAAGTGTGAGGACTTAACCTCTGACCGCACCCAAGTGATCCCATGTGTCATTCACTTGACCAACGCGCTGCGAGGGTCCCTAGAGTTGCTATGTGCGAGCTCCATTAGCGTGGTCAACTAGGGTTGACCAAGGACTTATAGGTAGTCCATGGGTCATTCATGAATAGTCCGTGGATCCACTTTAGTTTGCATTCTGGTTTGATGTAAACTTGAGAGAAAAATTGAGCTCTAGGGTTCTTTTCCAATTGAGGGCCTTTGGGTCCTTAGTGGGACTTCTCCTTCCATGCCCGTGTTGTGCCCGATGTCGAGTGGTTACACCTTAATTTAGGGTTGAGCATTGCTAGGAAGCTTCTTCATTCCGTGGCGATTAGGAGTAGGAAATTGGTGGGTTACTTAGAGACCAAGAGAGTTCTTGCAATCAAAGCTTGATTAGGGATAGTGTGAAAGACTGAGCACAACACCATGTTATGTCCTTCTAGATCTAGGATGCATTGAAAGGGAGATGTCCTTAGGGATGAAACTAGAGAGCAGATGAGACAAGGAGGGATGGTCAATGGGACATACTCATGATAGATCGAACAACATTCTCACCTTGTCGAGCGAACCCTCCAACCCTGTCCCAACCGTAAGATTACATAGAAATTCTTACTCCGACCGTGTGAAAACCACTTATTATTATATATTAACGCGAACGAGGTTAGCTCCATCTATTCATCTGTATATATTTAGATTTGATATACACGCTGATAGATGATGAGATCGAGAGATCGCTAGCTATATATGTCGGTCCATTAATAGGTAGGAGGCGTGGTGACGTTCTCTCTTTAGCAAAAGCATGGCGCTTTGCAACCAAGTTAATATGTACTCCGTACGTGCTTGCCCATGACCTTTCACTAGACTAGCTAGGCTCTCTACACCGTGTGGGCGGGCCCAACTAGAATGGGCGCGCATGCATCATGCATGCATGCAACGTACACGTACATCACGTACCCATCGTGTGTGCCTCCACATTTCCACACACACATATAACCATCTACTACTGATTTGACGTGCAGTACATGTACTGATGTATGTACAGTTAGGTACGTGCACCCCTGTCTTGGTAGCTCTCTCGATCGATCGGGCATGCATATATGGTCCTGCATAGGTTGGTGCATGCGAGCGATACACACGTACGTATGTGCACGGGCCGGGCCGTTCGTGCATATGTGGTGGTTTAGCATGTGGTCCTGGTCCTCTCCGTGCATGGAAAACGAAGACCGATCGATATATCGAAGGGACCATTCTATAGTGGACACAGAAAGATAGGGACACGGAGGAGAGAGCTGGTACACGTACACGTACGTACTGGTCACTCTCATAGAGATAAGAGATGCACAGTGACAGTAGCTAGCGCATGCAACCGACAGATTTATCCAGCACAAACATCTAATCTAAGCAATTAATGTGTTACGCTAGCTGTTGCTTTGTACCTTGTATATGTCCGTGAAAACATATGGAGCTGAGATGGAGATCGATCGACGACCACAGATCCATCGTCGATCCAACAGCATGTATGCATGCCTGGCGATTTGTCATGTTCGATAGGATTTGTTTGATCCCAACTCGTGAACGAACGAATGAATGGATTAAGCATCTAGTTAACAACCTCTTTGAGAAATACAAATACCCCTTGCATGCATATATTGGTCTTTTGTGCGTACTTTTGTACGTCCCAGGCCCCAGCTACTGGTAGTGTTACCTACTAATAACAGGTAAAATGTAGTTAACTCAAGCCTAAAACCACAGTTTTGTCGGACAAATGTTTTTTTTTCCTTGTGATTTCGGTGTACTAAAGTTCTGAATCCAAGTGCGTGAACATATACAAGAGGGGGAAAACACACGAATTTTTTTTGAGTCGCTGACATGCGGGACCCACACACCTCCTCTCTCCGCCTTCTTCTTCCTCCGTACCTCGACTCTCCTCGACAAGCCCAATGTGCGCTGGCGACAAACCACCGTGCCCACCCGCGCGCCTGGGCGCGCGCTACCGCGTCACCGTGCCACTCTTTGTACGTGTTGCTCCTCCCCATCTCTTATGATTGTGCTAGGTTGAGGAAAAAATGTATATTGTCCTTCCATTGATCTGTGATCTATGATCTTTGATTGTGGTGGAGGTAGAAGAAGAGGGGGACTAGAGATAGAAGAAGAGGTGTATGAGCTGTTGGATCTTCATCCTATGGCTAAAAACAATTATATATTGGAATATAAAAAACACACAGGTGTTGAGTAGACAAGCCTACACAAAACAACCTTTATATAGTTTTGATGCATGAGTGGGATCAATGTGGAAAACACGAGTCGGGTTACCTGCACATGTGTTTTCTTCATTCAAACATGGCTCATCTCTCTGTTGTCATCCTTTACAATTTATTATATAATACTATAAGCAAATAAACCGGGATGCAATTTTGTTTCAATTGGGGACCATCGTTTTAGCTTTACATGCATATATAGATCCTCGAGGAAAGGAGAAAAAAAAAACATACACCAGTTGGTCTAATAACATGCACAGTCGCCGGTCTGTCGTTAGATTTGGCGCTATTCATGCACGTGCAGCTGGCAACAATGCCGCGCCCGGGAATATAACACAGACAGGATATGATTACAAAAAGACGTTAGAGCATCTCCAACAGTTTGGCATATCCCTTTGCCATCCATTTGATTTTGGAAAAATGAGAAAAACTACCCTCCAACAGTTTGGCATATACGTTTGCTATTTTGAGGCACTTGGCAAAACTCCCTCCTCTGCGCGCAAAAATGCGCGCGCGGTGGTCTCGCGCATCCTCTCGCGCATCCGGACTTCTGCGTCATCTCCTCCTTCCCCCGACAACTGCCCGCACTATTCTTCTTCGAGGTCGGCCTCCCCGCGGGAAAGAACATGGCGACGACGTGCTTGGGGTCCTGGACGACGCGGCCAGGACGGTGCATAGTTCTTCAAGTCCTACGTCGCGATGAAGATGTTCACCAGTTTCCACCGTCGCGACTTCAATTGGCTACGCGTGGGAGGGTGCGTTAGCCTCCTCCCGCCTCTCGGCCATGGATGGCTGCATGATATGTAATGATCGTGTGCTGATGGCCATGGATGGCTGCATGTACCGTGGATTTGATTAACGCATGGTACTGGTGCTGATGGCCAGCTGTGTATTTGATCGTGTGCATGGCAGTGTGGTGATGACCTGCTAGTGCTTGCTTGGCCGGCTAGTAGGCGCCGGGGAGATCCTGCGGCCGGCTGGAAGCAGATTGGAGCCAGCATGGAGGTCGCCGTGTGGTTGGCTGCCGCCGGCTAGGGCAAGCTGCAGAAAGGAACGATGCGACGGCGGCGGCTTCGCGGTGGAGGAAGGGCTTTGCGCGTGAAACAGAAAGCCCCCCCCCCCCCCCCCCCCCGGAGAAAAAATAGTTCCGTGGGCCTTATTTTTTCACCTTTGCCAATCTAAAATAACAAACTGTTGGAGGGAGGATGTTTTTTTACTTGGCATATTGTTTTAGGACTTGGCAAAACACAAGATTTGCCAAGTGAAATATATATCCAAAATTCCAAACAAAATATAAATGGTCCCGGCCCAAATTCGTTGGGTCTCATCTCAGTGTTCCCATAATTAAGGTATGCAATAGCTAGCCAGTTTTGGGTCCACTATATAGAATGGAGTTCATACGTCGTTATATTTACGTACTCTAGCGGTGCTCAAATTTTTGTGCACAAAACATGTATACCAAAAGGGGGCACGACCATAGTTCACGTACCAGAATACGTACTATATGTGTACCGGCACGTACAAGGTACAATACTATGAAAGACAAACAATATGCGTGAATACAAGTATATGGTCGGTTATCTGTAGCACCTACACAGTGCGCGCGGCATACCCATATAATCCATTTAATTTGTCTAACAATGCAGGGAATCTTGGTTCTTTTTAATTTTAAATTTTGTGGTCGAAAGTTGAACTTGTCTGTCGGATACCTAGATTAGGGGTCCTAAACTAGGTAGATTAGAGATAAACCAACCAACTTTACTCCCATCTCTAATCTCCCAGAAACAGACTAAAAAGAATCCCCATTTCCCCCGTACTGGGCCGGATCACGATCAGGCCCATAAAAACAACGTGGCCCACTAACTCGAGCGGCAGCCACTCGCCCGCTCGAGAAAGAAGTACGGAGACCGCTCGAGCGAACGACCGCTCGAGACGGAGACGGAAAGCGCTCGAGCGAGCGAGCGCCCGAGACAGCGACGGAGAGCGCTCGAGCGAGCGACCGCTCGAATCCGTCAGCAATGATTGCCCTTCCCAGACACGCACATGGCTACAGGGCTCAAAACAGTACCATGGTACACCGACTCCGCCTAACTCCATGGCTACAGGGCCCGCAACAGTGGATCGTACGCCGGTCGCTTCCACCATTACGCTGCCCATCCCCTGGATTCGAGGATGGCAGGAGCCACTGTTACGCCACGCCCTGCACTGTGCCGCGTACGGCACCCCCTCAAAACGCCATTGTCAACTCCCCGTACCACCTAACACGTCGCTCAGTCCCATCGCTCGGATCGTCTACCCCTCGAAGCAGCCCTCATCCGCTCGAGGAATGATGATAGATGCGACTGGCGTATGGGGCGTGCAGTGACGCGTCCATGCCACCTCGACGGCCGCTCGACGGGTTTCCCGGGAATACCATCATCACCCATGCCTCGGTTGCGTCAGCTCGTATCGACATGGGATTGACAGGCCTCCATCGACCATGCTGCTACAGGCTCGACCCGGGTAAAAGCGTGAATCTACAGGCTCGAACCGGATCGAGAGGAGCATCCACAGTCCGGACGACTCGACCCGACGCCCGTACTTCGACGTCACGCATACGACTGCCCTACCAAATCTTGTACTCCTGAGCCTCCCCTTAGCCTATAAAAGGGGACGCCAGGGCATAGCTCAGGGCAGGTTCGAAGAGTTCACACATTCCCACGCCTCCAAGCTTTCAAGCATACACTCCACACACGCGCTGTCTCCGGACTGCCTTGTACTCGCCCCTGTACGAGCACCTAGGTGCAAGATAATACAAGTCTTCTCCCCCCGCTGGACGTAGGGCATCTTTTGCCCGAACCAGGATAAACATCTTGTGTTCTTCTTGCATCACCATCCGGATTAGGGAGCACGCTTAGAAATTTACTTGTTGGTGTGATACCCCCGGATACGAAACACCGACATTGTCTAAATTTGCTTGGCAAATAAGCAGATCATACCAACATAGGAGTAGGGATTGTTTGATCCATTACTTGCTAAAAGTTAGCTAGCTAATATGTCATTATTAGTTGTTATTATTAGCTACTTTGGTTATACCAGCAAAATAGTTGTTAGTTGAGTATTCAGCTAATAATTAGTTAAACTATAGCTGGACCTATTTGGATGCAAAGAACTAACTTTGACTAAAACTATCTATTTGCTCAACATGGCCTAAACTACATTAATATCTAGTATATCAGATAAATAATTTTCGAATTTATATAAATACATGACCGTTTCAAATATCAAATAAATAATTTTGGGATTTATACTAAAAAACCCCCAAAGAAATTCTTTTTCGGTGAGGCAGGGAACACACTTTTTCAACGCCGGTCCATGCATGGATGACCAAGTCTAGATGACAGCGGTGAACTGGTGATCGCAGAGACAAACTGAAGATCAGATGACTCGGATAGCGTCACAGCGAGCTACCAAACATCTGTGTGTGTTTTAGAAAACCGCAACACATGATTTTTTTTTTTTTGCGCCATAGGATGAAGATCCAACATCCTCAACCTGTTCTTATACCTCCAGCCTTCCTCCTCCAACACCACAAATTAGAAACTACAAATCACAAATCACAAATCACAGGCCACAAATTATAGATCACAAGAGACAATTTGTTTTTATGGAAGGATAATTGACAATTTTTCTTAACCTAGCACAATCACAGAGAAAAAGGGGGAGGAGCAGCACAATCAAAGATCACCAGGGCCCATCAGCGAGGGGGCGACGCGACCATGGCGTGGCGGCATCATAGCACAAGGCGAGCTGGGGCGGCGCGGCTGGAGCTCGTGCGGGAACGGCACGTCAAGGACCGGGGCTCGTCGACGACGGGCGGCGCGGACAGTGCCGGTGGGCATGGGCGGGCAGCAACGGAGGCGGAGGCGGGCGGAGCGGCGTGCGTCGGCAGAGTTTTTTTTACCGCCCGGTTACCCCGGTTACCAGACTTACCGGTCCGGCCCGGTTGCAAAAACCGGCGGTAACCGGCCTATTACCGACACATGCATGCAGGGTAAAACCGGACTTACGGTAAACCGGCCGGTTTTACCGGTAAACCGGTCCGGTTTACCACGGTAAAAAACCGAATTTACCGTGGTAAAAAAACCCTGTCGCAGGTTGGAGTGAAGCAGAAGGGAAGAGATGCGTTGGTGGGCTCCACATGTCGGCCATACAAAAAAATCGTTTGTTTTCATCTCTAAAAACACATGCGTGGTGGTTACCATTACCGAAAAAAAAAAAAACAATCGATCAACATGTCTCACCCGACGTCATGAAAATAAATGCAATCATTTCTCTTAAAAAAAAAAGTAAATGCAATCATGCATGGAGGATGCATGCCTGCGTGGCTGCAGTAGTGCATACTGTACATGATCACTTCACTTGTGGTACGTACGGTACGGCGGTGTGCGTCCTACAGTGTGTCCTAGTACAATATTGTAGATCCAATCATCCATGACAGTGCACTTCTCGTACGTACACGTAGCATGATGGCAAAACAATATATGTATAACGAAGCTCTTTGGGTGAGGACCGAGGACGATGAATGCACACAATGAAAGAGGGACGCAGCAAAAGGGCTGCTGGCTGGCCTGGCCTGCATGCACGATGGAACAGACCGAGTAGACTCGCGACGACTTCGCGAGAGTATGTGCTGTAGTATGTCAGAGATAAAAGGGGCCACGACGGATGTTCTTTTAGCTATAACGACATAGCTTTAGCTTAGAGCATCTCTCCATGAAAATAGTTAAAACGTTTTATAAAGATAAATATAGCTAGTATTGAGATAAAATCGTCTCCAACAGACTATCTAAATGGCTTTCTAAATTTAGTGGCTCTTTAATCCGGAAAACTCGCTAGCTACATAGGAGTATGGAATACGAGCCTAGCTCGCCATCCGTCCTTTTTGCACGTGCGCTCTACATGCATGTCTGGTCAAGGCTGGTGCATAAGGCCTCTAGTTTCATGACAAGTGGGTCCATCTTGATTGAATAGCAAACTTTACCGAGGCTGTTGGATTGGTCATATTTTTTGAGTGGTTTCTATTTTAGAAAAGAGCTAAATCATCAAATTTAGAATATGTTTTTAGCTAATCTCATTAGAGATGCTCTTAGAGCAACTCCAACAGTTTGCTAAAACTCACTTGGCAAATCTATAGTTTTGCCAAGTCTCAAAATCAAATGCCAAGTAAAAAAAGAGGTCTTCTCCAACAGCTTGCTATTTGGGCTTGGCAAAAGAACTTGACATTCTAGAATTTTTTACCAAAATCACAAAATTGAGCCTCCAACAAGTTGACAAAACTAGTTGGCAAATTGAGATACACGTGATGCCAAGCGATAGAGGACTTGGCATATTTGCCAAGTGAAGGGGGAATTTTGCCAAGCTCACAAAAATGTCAAGTAGTTTGCCAACTTGTTGGAGGCTGTTTTTTATGGTTTTGGCAAAGAGTGAAATGCACCAAAGGCCCTCGGACTTTGGGCGGCTCCAAACAGCCCCTGGACTCGAAAATAGCCATCTCGCCCTTGAACTTTCACCCTGTTCACTGTAGAGCCCAAACCACCCTTGTCGGGGTTTTGGATGCCGCAGGACGGTTTTGGACGTGGTAATTTCACATATAGCCCCCTGGATTCTTCCCCTATCCCACCCTCATCCACCCGCGCCGCACACACGGGCCGCTCGCTCCAACACCGCTGCCGCCACCCCACCGCGCTGTCGCTGTCCCACCCCCGCCGGCGAGCCCCACCCCACGCTAGTGAGCCCCGCAGGGCCCCGTCAGTGTTTTTAAGAAACTGTCAAGTTGCTCTTGGCATGAATAATCACACACACACACACTGCATGCTAGTAAGTTGGTAACAGCTAGCTACAACTAGCTAGCCTGCAGGGTAATAATATACTGTAAGAGGTTAGCTGCGTCGTCTTAACTTGTTGCGATCGATTATCGATCGGGTCATGACACAACGCACACGAGCGAGGGGCCAGCTACTCCATGGAGATGCAGCATGCTAATAGATCTGGCCTTGCTTCGCACGCGTGATTTGACATTTGAGCCAGGGCATGCAAAAAGTCGGTGAGGATTTGTAGTTGTGTGTTTCCACTAACAGAAATACTCTGTCGTGACATACGTACGTAGCTTTGCATGCATGCAAACACGTACTACTGTACTTTATTTGTAATGAAAATTTTCAGAGCTACGTACCTAATCGTAGACGGCAAAGTTCCAACGCAGAAAGAGAGCTATACGGCGACGATCTGCTCCCATGCATCTATAGTACGTATATATACAACTATGGTGCTCCTAACTATTGAGTATGAACAAAAGTAGTGTTCAATGTTTGCTTTAGGCACCATGATGAGCGATCGAGGCGAGAAAGAGATCGAGCTCATGATCGCGTGCGTTGGAGTGAGACAGCTCAGGTGTGCATTCAGATCGACCGATCATGCATGGAAAAAAGATGGAGCCGGCCGGCCGGGCCATTGCATTGCCACACGCAGGCACGGACGTCATACGGCGCGGTGCACATGCATGCATGGCCCCGCCATGTTCGATAAATTTGCATGCAGCAGGCCGCCGGCCACCGCCCATTTTCCATCTGCCTAGCTTTTCCCGTCCTCCGATTTTCGATCCAACGCAACTTTAACTTCCTTCCTCTTGTGGTTGTGGTGCTTGGTCTGGAAGCAAGCTAGCTACAAAAAGATATAAGAGCTACAAAAAGATATAAGAGCACACAACACAGCACGTGCGTCCCGTAGTACTTAACACACTAGTTGCATGCATCGCACCTACTAGATAGGTAGCTTGCCTGATCCTGATCGAGATATGTTGAATTTTTTTTAAGGAACGAGGTGTTGAAACTCATGCCTGATCATCGGACCACTGCTAGTTGCTGGTGAGTTTAACTCGACAAAATTGATCGTGAAAAGTTCAATTTGTTAAATCATGGATACTTTTTGTTCATTAATTTTAACCGATCGGCCATTGCATGCATAGTGTTTCTAGCTAGAGGTATTGCTTGCATCTCCTAAGAAAAGTGAGAATATGTTTTTTCCCCAATATATTTTTTTCATTAAGAGGAGTGAATTACAAGTCGATCGGAATACCATAACACAAATTGCATGCCACTAAGATAGTAGTGAGCAATCTAGAATACACATAGAACAAAGAAACAAAGAAACAAAGAAAGATACATAGAAGAGCGACTGCCCTTAACACCAAAACCTACAACTAGAACGACGACTATGCCTTGAAAGAATGACCAATGCATTGGTTTCCTACGCTAAAGACCAAGCCGTGGTGGAAAAGCATTGAACCATGAGAATACGGTAGAAAAATGAGAATGAAATTCAAATATTGAAGTTTAGAAGAATGAGATTCAAAAATCCAACTATCTATACCTCAAACCAACTATTTGGAGATTTTACTACATAATATATAAAGGAAATAATCACTATGAAAATGAGGTACAAACATCCCTTTTTTTTCTTTGTTCAAGAATCTAAATTCTGCGATCTAGATCTAGATTCTCACCATGAAAATGAGCCCAACTAGGCCTTATTAAGGGGCTAGTTGTTTGGGAGAGCTCCATCTTCAGCTTCTCCGAAAATAATCACTCCATCCCAACCACCCAAACGCTCAAAATGGCAATTGACTCAGGCGGGCATCGGCAAAGATTCACTTATGTATTTACGGTACGAGCTGGCCGGGAGCTAAAAAAACATGCTTCACCCTGACCCCTATTATATTTTGGTGGGGATCAGCGTAGAATCAATTCTCGTTAGCTCCCCATCCTACTCCATCCTATAAAATCTAATAGAATCACTACATCTTAGAATCAAGTAGCGGAACTAAAGAGTCAGGAATCAAGTAGCTCAGCTCCCAAACAGGACATAACACGTAGCTTACATATCCAAGCGATATATATTATTGGTCATACTTTCATAAACTCATAATCTCTTTACTCCCCAACCCCAATTAATGTTTTTTTTTTTGCGGTCTATATATTTTTACCTTATATATTAGCCTCAGACGGTCAGACCTATTGAAGATACATGTTAGATTAGATCTAGCTATATCAGCTGCTTTATGTTTAGCTCGGCTAGCAAAAGCCAGCGATCAAACAAATAGCTAGCCCCATTCGGAGAATCGATTCTTAGAATCAGAGCAAACTCTAGCATATCAAAATTTTGAAATAATAATCACAGTCACACCATGTATTACCTGAAATAATTGCACGTACAGATTTAATTCCAAGAATGGTTTTTTTTACAATGTTCCAAGAATGGGTTTGTATAAATAATAAAGTTACAAGGATCCATATATGCATGACTACCTTTTCCCCTTTTTGTTTTAAAGACCACCAATAAGCCTATTCTCAAGCTCCAGCTAGGCAATTAGCTTATACTTGCAATCCACACCTGCTAAATTTGCATATCAGCAGAGAGCTAGGCAGCGCTGTTGTGTGGCTGCCTCTGGCCGGCATTGTTGTACTTAACACTACTTACAAAGGCTACACAGCATTACAGCAACTTGCAAGCTGAGGTACGGCCGGCGAGGCCGGGTGCTGTATGTATGTCAGTGTTAGGGCATCTCATCTGGGGATTCTGGGCATGCATGGGAGCTGTATAGGAGCACGAGGCGGCAGCACAGCACCTATAGGAGCACGAGGCGGCAGCACAGCACCCAGGTGTAAGCAGTGAGGTCATGCATGCAGCCATGAGCTCAGGACTCGAGATCTCAGACGACGATGGTCGGATCGATCAGGAGACGTTGATGACCAGCAGGAGGCAGGAGCGGGACTGGAGTCTCTGCAGAGGTGTGCTGCATGCATGGATCAGTGTGGAGTGGAATGCAAGCCTGATGCATGCTTGCTGTCGCGTTGCGCATGACGATGGATTCATCGACCGGTCCGGTTTGACAGCAAAATTAACGCCAAATGGCGCAGCAGGATTTACCTACAATAATTACTTTTTTTAAGAGCACGTCTAAATGCGTATTTAAGAATAGAGTTTTCAAAGTAAAAAAAAGGAGAGGACGGTCGAGGTTACCGAAGCCTTCCCGACCCAATGCTGTAGTATTATTTAGGAGTACATTTTCACTGGTGTTTCTCCCCCATTCATTCATTTGCATATATATGGTGCATGAATTGATAATGTGTATTATATATATCCATCGCATTATAAGCCCACCAGGGATGAAAAAGTTGGATTTGGATCCGTTCGATCTTGCCTTTTGTTTCCCGCGAGAAAAAAGCATCGCTGAAGCTGACGAGTGGTTTAGGACTAGTGTACTCTCGGCCCATCTGATTAATGCTTTTCAAAACCTATTTCTGTCGGAGTTGAGCCCAGCCCGCGTGAACACAGTGAAGCCCAGCCCATCTAGTTGCACTCCTAGTGAAAAAGGCCGTGCACTCAGTTCGCTCGTGAGTTATTGCCTGGTTTGCAACGTTGCCTTGTGTGGGCTGACCCTGCGGCGGCATGTAGATGTTGGACCCTGGCGCATGCGGGCCGGGCTGGGCTGCCAGGTAAGCCGCCACATGAAAGCAGCTGCATACTTATATGGGAAGTTTCCTCCAAATAATAGGGAGTCCGGCAACCAGAACCAAAGGCCCAGCAAGACTTCTTTTCAATTATTGGGCCGAGGTGGAATGGCTACAGTTGGCTTACTCCCACATACCACTCGGGGTTTCCTAAAAAAAAAAAAAAAAAAAAAAAAAAAAAAAAAACCACTCGGGGTCTCGATCGAGAGGGCTGGCCGGTTCACCTCACCACCTCCTAATCAGGGTCCTAATTAGCAGTGTTTTTCCTTCTTCGCTGCTTTGCTAAGAAAATGGTTGGCTTGGTGAACGGACGGGATAGGAGTAGGCTGGTCATGATAAAAAACCTATCCATATCTACCCTCGGAGCTAAAATTACAAGATACTGGACTTTTAATTTTAGGGTAAAGTATATTTTTTAACCTCTAACTCGCATTGAAGTTTGATTTTCAACCTTGAACTATGAAATCGGGTAACAAACACCCTCTAATTGTCAAAACCGGATAAATTTAGTCTTCTGTTGGTTTGGGTTTTCTATTTTCATGAGACATTGAAATTTTATATTATTATTTTGAGCATCTTAACACCCTCAAACTTAAAACTACAGTCTTATAATCTCATTGAGAGCTACAATTTTTTTATAAAAAAATCTTCATTTGAAAAATGTACCTGTTTTAACAGCTAGAGGGTGTTTGTTACCGGATTTCATAGTTCAAGGTTGAAAATTGAACTTCAATGCGAGGTGGAGGTTAAAAAAATGTACTTTACCCTTAATTTTATCTTAAACTACAAAATATTTCTGGATTACTTAACCCCATTCATATGTACATCAGTACATGCTTTTTGAACCCCACCCTTATTATTACCGTGTTCATCCTTGTTCTGTTACAACAATGTCCCTCCTTCAACCGCCAGTGATCCTTCTTCTATCACCGATAGATTTGTCCTTGAACCATATTATTGCTGGTTGGATCTGACACTGATAGGTAAGCCTCATTGTCATTGATTGCCCTCTGTCGGTTCTATTTTCGGCACTGAAGATGAGTTTCAAAATTGTTGTGATTGATGAATCTGGAGTAGTGATACAACATTTATGACACGATTTTGATAAACAAATATATCCTCATCTGTAAATTATAAGTCATTTCAGTTTTATTATCTAAATAAATCATTATCATTACAAATTATAAATCTCCACCAGTTTTCCATGCTCATATGAGTTAGAAACCTTGAAATAAATGGCTCGTTAAGACTGCCGATATAGCCCGCTATAGCTTTTTGAGGCATGGTGTCGCTATTTGCGTTCATGTACAATTTAACCGCTATAGACCGATATAGCTCGGCTAATAGCTTTTTTAGAGACAAACCGCTAAATATCTTAGCTATTTAAAACATGTGTTAGAAACAACATGCAACATGATATAGAGTGTTTATTATTCTAATATTGATTTGAATACATGACACAATCTATAAACAAATGTCTAAGTGACTATATAACAAGTTGGAACACACGGACAAATTTCCTACCAACACTAATGTAAGGAGCTAGCTTTTATTATATATATAAATCTATAGGTACCCAATGGATGATGTGAATTATGAAATTGGTCGCGTCCCATTCCACTAACTTGCATTTTGTACGTTTGCCATCTCTGGTCAAGGCGGCACCAGTATGAAAATATTTTTGTATGTGGCCGGCCGAAGGCAACCCGCAACTTGCATAAAATGAATGATCACGCAACAAACCCGAGAAAACAACAAACGAATTTAGTTCGTCCGATCCATTTGGCAAAACACATTGATAAATAAACAAATGATAAAAGATAAAAAGTACCCATCCTTGAGCATTTAGCAGCCACAATATACTCTCTCTATCGGATCTTGAATATATCCTTGAAGAAAGCAACAACAAACCAAGACAAACTCAACTTGCTAGTTGCATAATATATATACTCCATCCGATCCCTAAATTAAGTACATCAGGACATTGGCCCTGTTTGGATCAACTAGTTCGGCTAGAGGCTAGAGTTTAAAGTTAGTTTTAATCTAGCCCAAACTAACTCTAGCCAAAGAGGTGTTTGGATCCAAAAGCTAGTTTCACAATCAATATATTTTTATCATAAGATCTTTAAATATAATATTAATAATGAGATAAATGTTCGTTAAAATTTTTATCATAACATATGGATGTGGGGTCTTGTTAAAGAGTTTATTGCAAGAAAAATTATGGTGCAATCAGATTTTAATTAGGATATATGGTTTAGGAGATATGACTTTTTTTACTTAAAAGTATGGGATAAATGATGATGTCATCATTTTTTATGGACCCAATAGAACTAGCTCAAATAATCACACCTTGGTAATGGCTTTTTTTTTGGGTGGGCTAGTTTCTTGTTTGAATGTTTTTGCCAGTTTGGCTCAAACTAACTCAAACTAGCTTTAACCCTGATCCAAACAGGGCCATTGACACGATCTCCAATACTACACACCTGCTTGACTAATAATATTATGATATTATCATCGCTTCAAACAGGAAGTGTTGTAGATTACAATATGTGTTCTGTGTATATGACGGATATCAATCTTTTTGGCACACCAGTATTAAAATACAAGCCACACCAGTAACTGGGGTCATATGAAATTGGTTAGGTGCACCATTTCACTTGCATTATTATTTCTAAGTCTACCATCGGTCATGGCACAAGTACTTTACAATACCTTTTTGGCCGGACAAAAGCGACCCGCGACAAATCGCGTAGCAGTACAGTGCATATGGTACACCATATCCAACGAATCGAGGCGCCAACTTTAGTTTCATCGAATCCATTAGGCAAAACACATTGATAAACTAGTGACAAAAGGTAAAATTATGCCGTCCATATATGCAGGATTCAGCGTATGTTTGGTTTAGGGCGCCCTCAATGGTCCTAGCTAGTGGTTAGCTCGGAGCTTGTACTACACGGTTTCAGCAGGAAAATACTAGTCCAGCAGTTCACGGGTTCCAAGGCACATCTCCCGCCACTGCCAGCTTTAGAATTTATTTCATTAAACAATCCCCTGCTACCCAATCTCTTGTTGAACCACGGCAGGCAAGTCTCGGGACGCAAAAATCGTTTAGCGATTGTGTCGTCGCTAGCGATGAATCTTTTTACCATCCTCTGTCCTCCACGTCGGCTTCAATCCGACGTCAGATAGCTCGGAGCTATCCCGCTGGGGACGCCAAGGGAAACATTAGCAAATGACCTCCGGCCGTCAACTCCTGAAGTCTTCACCTACGTACTCTTCCGGTGCATATATTGACCACTGGACCTCTGCAGACAGTGTGGCGGCAGATTGAGTCCTGAGGAACTCCGTATATAGCACCAAGAGCGAGAGTAGAAGCACTGCAGCACCTGTGCGCCTTCGCCTCTCAGTTTTTCATCCAAATTCCATTCAGGTAAGCTCATGTTCCCCCCAGAAACTTTTTATAGTTGTTCATAACTTCATAGAGATTTTATCGGTGCCCTGCTGCCTGCTTCCTTTTTATCTCCTTGATCTTTGCGTGTACTAGTACGTACTAATACCATCACTCAGATAATATTAGTTCCGTGTGCTCACATGCATGGTCATGTTAGTTCTATGTTGTTTATTTCAGTTCCCCTTAAATTTTAGTCAGTCTCTCTGATTGATGGAAGCAGACAAATGAAATGATGAAGAGGTCATCTCCGTAAATATATAGCGAGGTGGCCTTCAGGCAAATGCCCTCCTGTGAAAATCATTTACAGATTTTTTTTTCAATCATCCTCTCGCAATAATCATTTACAGAGGTCATCACATATTCCATCTTTTTTAAGTAAAAAAAGGTTATATCTCCTAAACCAAGTATTAAAATTAAAATCGGATTGCACCACATATTTATCGCAATAAACTCTTTGAAACAAGATCCCACATTTAATATATTTCGATAATTTTTTGAGTGAACATTTATCTCATAATGATCCTGTTACACTATACTAGTGTTGTCATCTAAATCACCAAACCTAAAAGATCCAATCATGTATATAGTCTTTCGTCCCACTTTACTATGTAGTATATATGTACTTGTGCTCTTGCAAGTGTAGCTGACACAATCATCATACTCATATGCATATCAAGTAGAGTTCACATAATTGGTCAACTATGCAACTGGAAGCTAGGTAAAATGTTTCCTCTAAGGCCAACATTTTGTTTTGTTGAAAACACCAATGATAGCTCTGATAATAGTATAATAGATTGAATCATAATTGCTAAGCTAGCTTCCTTCACTACGTGAAAAAGGCACTGTAAGAGCGCTTGGCCATTTCTAGTAGGGGCGGCTCGTGATGCAGCCGCCCCTACAGTGGCTGGCGCGGGGAGGGTGGTGGCCAGATCACCAGCCGCCCCTGCTAATGCACTGTAGGGGCGGGCTGGTGATCCAGCCGCCTACTACAAAGCCACCGTAAGGGCGGCTGGTGATCCAGCCGTCCCTACAGTGGTTTTTCACAAAATTAGTTAAAACAAGGCACCAAATGACCTCAAAAGAAAAACTTTTGAATACAAGATAGTTTTGTCTCATCAAGATACATATTTCATACATAGAACACTTTTGCATTTGGAAAAGTTTTAGTAAACTCTTCTCACAGGGTTTGAAAATTCAACATGCGAGATTTGGTCAACCCTAGTCAAACGAGGCACCAAATGACCTCAAATGAAAAACTTTTGAATACAAGATAGTTTTGTCTCATCAAGATACATATTTCATACATAGAACACTTTTGCATTTGGAAAAGTTTTAGTAAACTCTTCTCACAGGGTTTGAAAATCCAGGGCGAGACTTGGTCAACCCTAGTCAAACGAGGAACCAAATGACCTCAAATGAAAAACTTTTGAATACAAGATAGTTTTATCTCATCAAGATACATATTTCATACATAGAACACTTTTGCATTTGGAAAAGTTTTAGTAAACTCTTCTCACAGGTTTGAAAATCCAACATGCGAGACTTGGTCAACCCTAGTCAAACGAGGCACCAAATGACCTCAAATGAAAAACTTTTGAATACAAGATAGCTTTGTCTCATCAAGATACATATTTCATACATAGACCATTTTTGTATTTGAGGAAGTGTTAGTAAACTCTAGTCACAAATTCTTGAATCCCACACGACTTAATGAAACTTCATGGGGATGAGTGGATTTAGAACTACACTTTCTCAACGCTTCATCGAATGCAAAAATAACCTTTGTATGAATTGTTCGACTTGACGAGTGGATCAAACTTGATGTTCATGACTTTTCGAGGTGGGCCCGTCTAGGGGTCGAAAACCCGCATCTAGCCGTGAAAAACTCAAGTTTTAAAGTTTGAGTGGTCCAAACAATCTCGAGATGAAAAGGTGACCATTGGAGAAAATATGTATCGTGATGAGTGGATCAAACTTGCTGTTCGTCACTTTTGCATCTGAGAGACCATGTAGGGTCCGGTCAACGTGTATTTTCCGAAAAGCGAGAGGTTTGACTTGGTCAACCTAGGTCAACGAGGCCCCGAATGACCTCAAATGAAAAACTTTTGAATACAAAATAGTTACGTCTCATCAAGATACTCATTTCATACATAGAACACTTTTGCATTTGGAAAAGTTTTAGTAAACTCTTGTCACAGGGTTTGAAAATCCAAGACGAGACATGGTCAACCCTAGTCAAACGAGCGTACCAAATGACCTCAAATGAAAAACTTTTGAATACAAGATAGCTTTGTCTCATCAAGATACATATTTTATATATAGAACATTTTTTCATTTGAGGAAGTGTTGGTAAACTCTAGTCACAAATTCTTGAATCCCATACGACTTAATGAAACTTCACGGGACGAGTGGATTTAACTACACTTTCGCAACGCTTCGTCGAATGCAAAAATGACCTTTGTATGAATTGTTCTTCTTGATGAGTGGATCAAACTTGATGTTCATGACTTTTCGAGGTGGGCCCGTCTAGGGGTCGAAAACCCGTCTAGCCGCGAAAAACCGAAGTTTCAAAGTTTGAGTGGTCCAAACAATCTCGATGATGAAAGGTGACTATTGGAGAAAATATGTATCGTGATGAGTGGATCAAACTTGCTGTTCGTCACTTTTGCATCTGAGGCCATCTAGATTCCGGTCAACGTGTATTTTCCGAAATCATTTAGTACTTCAAAAAAATATCTCAGTATATCTCATATTTGGAAATTCAAAATTTATATAGTCAAATGAAACTCGGTTGGAGAAATGACCAAAATTAGGATGATAGGGCTCAATGAGTTATACAATTTTGTTTTTGACAACTTTTTCATATAAGTTCATTTAGTATACTAAAATTTGATTGGAAGTTTTCATATTTTCAAATTTAATTTTAAAATCTGTTAAACTTTTCAGGCTTTCAACCTGACCTGGGCCTCAGTTTTGCTTTTGGGCCAAAAAAACCCGCTGGCCTGTTAAGGCTGTAAATAATTAGATCCGTTGATCTGAGATGGATGGTTGAGATTGGATCGGCTAAAACGAACGCGTATAAAAGCGGAGCAAACCCTAATCTCCTCACTCTCTCCCCTCTCCTTTTCCAACACAACTCCGACGCCGTCGGTGTCTCCATCGGCCGACACACCTCTCCATCCCCAAGCCTCTCCCGTGGTGCGACGGATCCGGCCTCACCCAGCCGCCGATCTGGCCTCACCCAGCCGCCGCACCACTCCCTCTCCCTCTGTCAACTCTCTCCCTCAGATCCGGCATGGTGGGGCGGCGATTGTGGGGAGCGCAACTCAGATCTGAGCGACTCGGCTTCCTCTTCGGTCGCGAGCGAGCGTGCGTCTGAACTGCTGGTTCCACGCGAACTCGTCTCGGTCAGCTCGCTTCCTGACTTCTTCTCCCCATCGATTGCTTCCGGCCTCCACCGAGGCGGAGGGGGAAGCGCCGCCCAGATCGCTGGAGGCGACCGGCGACCTCGCCTGCTCCGAGCTGCTGCAGCAGGTAACGGGTCTCCGCGCCTCTTTCCTCTTCCTCGTCCAACTCGACCTCTGTCCGTTCCACCCCGATCGGCGATTGCATCCCTACGGCACGCGGCCTCGGTCAGATCTCGCTGCCAGCCCGATCGAAGCCTGGAGTCGCAGGGCGGGAGCGGACTCCATCCAGCAGAGTCTACCCTTCCGGCGCCGGCTGCGGTGCTTTCCCCCGCCCAGCACATCCCCGTTGATCCCCCGATTCAGCCTTTCCGCACCTTGTTTACGCCCCCCGATCCACCTGATCTGTCCCCTCTGTTCTTATGGCTCTGCTGACAGCTTGGGGTTTCGTCTCTGCAGGGACTAGGCGCGTGGAACCAGCAGTCCGTTCAATGGCGGCCCTGACTGCTGCGCGCGAGCGCGGCATCGACCTCAGCACGCGGGCTAACCGAGCCGAGCCGTGACGAGCATGGCCGGCTGCTGCGCTCAACGTGAGAAGCCCACGACGGTGGTGGGGAACGCACTCCGGTTGGCCTCGACACAAGTCTAGGTCACCCTCCCTTCCCGGCAGCACGAGGCAGCATCAGCGAAGTCCACTAGGTCCACGACCGACAGGTACGAGCAGCAGATTGGCGCTCCAATCTTTCCTAATTTTCATCCGTGTTCATGGTCCTCTGCCCCATCTGTTCAATCTGCAGATGTGCCCCATCGACCTGTAGAGCGAGCACAAGCTCCACTGTTGTTCCGCCTTCCCTCACAAACCGGTGGCGTCGCCACTCCCTCGAGCTAGCGAGCAGCAAGTTGGCCGGGCTGCAATGCCGTGCTGTTATTGGTGAGTTTGCAGGTTATCATCTCATCATCTTTGAAGTATGCCTTTTGTTCTACCAGGAAAAGATATGGGTCTGTATGAACGGTGGAAGCAGCGAGTCAGGACTCTCTGTTCCTGCTTTGAGATGTAGTAACCTGAACATGGGCTTTGTTTATCACAAGCACTTTGTCACAATTATTTGAGATGTATATATAGGTCGTAGACCCCAATGCAACTACTGCTAGTACGTAGTATTTTGCTGTTAATTGTAGCTAGTACTTACAGATCCAGGAACTGTCTGTCTTCATCAAAATATACTAATTATACTATCTGTTCTTCATCAAAATTAGAGAGATACAACAGAAACTGCTTGTGGTCTCAATGTTGTTATACTTACTACTTAGCATCTTCTGTTTTCTAGAAACGAAATAATATTTGCATTTCTAGTAGAAAGCTTTGGTGAATAAAAAAAATGCGAGTCATAAAAAAGATCTTTACATAACAGCAAAATGTTAACCCTTAAGGCTTTCCATTTCTTTTCCTATAGTAACTGTTACTATTATTGCCCTGAACACTGTTGTGATACATAGTATATAAATCAGATTGATAGAATAAGAGATAGATAGCTCTGAAATAGTTCATTTCCTCGTGTCCTACAAGATCAGGTTCCATATGCATGTGCTACATAACAAGAATAATAGAATGTGCATCAGTTTGAGCTGATTGCACTACAGGAGCAGCTGAGATGATTGCGCTTGCAGTATTAGTGAGGCTTTTTTATATCCAGATGACATTGACTGTATTAGTGAGGCTCATGGTCTGATTGTGCTTGTAGTTGCAGATACATTGTTCCTGCACTTTGGAAGTCTCCAAAAAAAGAGAATTGAGAAGGCTGAAGTCCATGATGCAGCTAGAGGGTCTACTTCGAGGTACAACTTCCATCTTTCTTCAGAGCTAGATCTGGTGGTGCATGAAGAATCACATACCTTCAAAGTTTTAAGTGGAACTAGCAGTACTAGGAGATGAGATGAGTAGTGTTTTTAGGCTCATGCTTTAAAGACTTGAACAATGCCATCATATAATTAGAGTTTCTAACTCATATCAATGCCTAGATTAGTTCAGTAGTTTGATGTATTGTTGAACTTGTGAATGATGGATTTGTGAACTTGTGATGACGGACTTGTAAATTTGATGGACTTGGAACTTTTGAATGATGGACTTCTGTATTTGAATTGTAAATGTGCAGGTCAGATTCATTGTTGTAATATTTGGATTATATATGCTGTGTTGACTGCTCTATTGGATTATTGTAATTTATATTTTTTTTGTGCTGTAAATTCACTGTAGGGGCGGCTCTAGATTGAGCCGCCCTTACAGTGGATGTCACTGTAAGGGCTGCTGGTGATCCAGCCGCCCTTACAGTGGTGTTGAGCCGCCCCTACAGTGGCCGACCACTGTAAGATCGGGGGCATAGGGGCGGCTACAGTAACCGCCCCTACAGTGCTATAGTAGCTGCCCCTACAGAGGCTTGCTGTAGTAGTGCTTATCAAACTAAACATCAAATAATCCATCTTGTGCGGCCATGAAAAGGTTTACGTATTGTGGCTTACTCCTATGCAGTTTTTTTTTTTTTTTTTTTTTTTTTTGGTGAGCAGGAACCATCTTAACGGGTGCGTATGGTAGGGGGAGTTGAAACTCAAGCTAGCCAGCTGACGGAGGATCACCATGCTTGTGGATCTGAAGAGCGTTCCACCACTATGTATGTTGGGGGCATCGCGGAGGATGCATCTAAAAGTGATGTCCGCCAACTTTTTAAGAAAGTTGGACAAGTCAAGGACGTGAGCAGAGCCTATTTTCTTTGGCTTCACTTTTGCATTTAGTTTATTCAGGAGTCCATGATGTTTTATTTTATATGCAGGTGGAAATCCATTCCAGGCCATCTCGCGAAGGGAAAGCCAAAACTTATGCTTTTGTTGAATTATCGCCAAAAGAAAAATTGACTGCAAAGGAAATTCAGAGAAGATTGAACGGGAAGCCTCTAAAGGTTTGTTTTCGCTTAACACAGTGTTGATGTTCTTGTTTTCTCCTTACATCAATTTTGTTGGCATCATTAATATTGCTACTAAAAACGAGGGAAAATTGCATAAACGAGGGAAGTCACATCGTGGTTTCTGCCACTGCTACCGTAACCCCCCCACCACCACAGTATAATATAAGCAAAAGCCCAAGTACTAAGAGCGCATCTCCAATGGTTAAAAAGTTAAGTTCTAAAAATCTCTGGTTTTGGAATCTTTTTAAGGAACTATTAATATTGGCTATGAAAAAATGGATGAGTCTTCTTTGCTGTATTTGCAGAGGCACTTGTTGTGGGTTGCCCACTTGTCAACCACCACGCAGTACTGCAGGGGTTTTTGTTTCCGAAAAAAATCACGCCATCAACAGTTTCCTTTTATTCATTCCTCAAAAAAACATACACGCCATCATCTCCCAAAATACATATATCAAGCCGCCAAAATGGACAAAATAACTTGCCACTGACCAGCTATCCTAGAGAGCCAAGCTCACACACATAACCATCAAAATGGAATATTCATTATTGTCTCCTCGATCTACTCACAGTATTCTCAGATAAAAAAAAGAAAAAAAGTATAAGAGGTCCGACGATCAATGACACGTGGAGGGCTGAGCGGGAGCGGAGGACGGGGCCGGCGACCTGGGCGGCGCATAGACGCGGCGCGCGCGCGCGGGGCGTCGGCGGGTAGGGTTGGGGTAGGAGCCAAGAGCTAGAGAGCCAAGGTTGGGATTAACCCAATTCCCTATTTGATTGAAACGGACAAATTGGGGTCTTTGTTTATAGTCCTCGCAGGATTTAGCCCCTAAGCAACCGAAGATCCCGCGGATCCTCCGCTTTCTATTTTATTTATTTCTATTTTCCTAATTTAACTAACCGACGTGGCATTCTCCATAGACGACGGCGGTGGCACCAGGGCTGCACCCCCAGCTTCTCACGCACACGCGGCCTCCCACCGGTGAGGCACTGCTTGTTGCGGCGGTGCTTCTGAGTTGGCCCAATTTCTTCCCGGATTTTCTAAGCCGTCGTTGCACTTGTTACAATACTCCCCTTTCCCCGATCGTCGCATCCTCACAACGAAATTGGAGTCAGTAGTTGATGTTGTGGAGGGAAGGCGCTCCTTGCAATGTGGTCTCCCATTTGTAGGTTATGCAACCGTTGATGGAGTTCTGGAGGATGTAGTGGAGCATGAAGTAGTGGCTCTCCTGCGGTGCCAGCAGTGAAGGAAGGCGCTTGGCGTCGTAGTTTTTGATGGTGTCGCCGTTCCAGGTGGAGCATGAAGCGGTGGAGCGAGAGCAGTGAGCCTGTAAGGGCGGCATATGGATCGTTGATGCCTTATGTAGCCGAGGGGTGTAGGGGACGTCGTCTCCTTTGATGAGGTCCATAAAGAGGCGGTGCATGGTCTTTGGTGTCGTGGTGAAGTCGTGTAGGTGGTTGGTTGAGGACATTGTAGCACCGTAGGTGGCTCTTCATGGTCGATGTTGCTGAAGGATAACTGAGCGTTTCACCAGGAGAGAACTTACCATTAATGAAGTTGTGGAGCCAAACAGTAAGCATTTGTTAGCTTGGAGAAAAACACCAACTTCACACTTGACCTCAAACAGAATACCTGAAAGAGTTTGCATTCCACAAGTTGCAGATGAGAAGTTGAAAACACAGATTTCATGAACAGGTGGGTACAAGGTTAACCACCCATATGTACATACACCAAGAGAAAGAATTACTGAGGAAATTTCAGCTCATATCTACAGCAACAACACGACAATGAAGTCTCGCTTCCTCATCTGATTTCGAGCTCCAAAGATCAAAACTGAAGCTTTGATAGTATGCATTAAGGGTCTTGCTGTCGATCGAACATTCTACCATAGAACTATCGTCAGCGAGCAGGGCCCGGCCCATCTCCCTTCCCCGCAAGGCCGCAACAAGCGCACACACACCCACCGCGCGTGGAGGCACAACGACGCCACCTCACAGACACTTACACACACACGTGCGGGCACACACGGGCATCCCATGCCCCCGCGACACCACACGCCGCCATCGGCCCGACATGGCCGTCCCCTCCTCTGAAATAAAAAGAAAAAAATCAGGTACTGAAACAAAGGAAAAAATAAAAAATGAAACAAACTTGAGGGGAAAATGAAACACCAAGAACATCATCTACATAGTGTGTTGCAAAAAACAAAACAAAATTTCAAATCTAAAACAAAAGTAGCAAACAAAACTGAAACAAAAAAAGACAAATAAGCAACAAATAAGAAACACAAAATATCTGAAACATAAGAGCGATGAAGCCTGAAACAACATGGACAAAGAAATTCAAACATTGTTAAAAACCGAATTGAAACAATGAAATAAACCGGAAGAGCAACCAAAATGCCTGAAACACATCAAAAATAAAAAATC
Organism: Themeda triandra; assembly: GCA_018135685.1. NCBI lineage: Eukaryota > Viridiplantae > Streptophyta > Magnoliopsida > Poales > Poaceae > Themeda > Themeda triandra. The sequence goes on along the minus strand of JAENPR010000330.1, from coordinate 55,760 downwards.
CCAACTAACAATGAAGAAGTGCGAATTGAAACATCAAAAAATCGGTTGAGAAACATCGAGAGTCTGTTGAGTTGGGGGAAGAAACATCACTGTGAATTCACTGACACTTCATGGAACATCACCTCCATGTCTAATGAACCAACTAAAAGATGAAAAAGAAACAAAAGAAAAACATCATCCGAAACACATTGTAAGTCGCCCGGAGGAGAAAAGGGGAGGGAAGCAGAAGGAAAAGAGGGAGAGGGGGAGGACAAGACCTACTAGATCCACCGCCGCGCCCCACACGGGTCCGCCGGAGGCCGCCACGACCGCCGGCACCGCCATGTCCGGGTCCTGCTCCGCCTGCGTGGCCATGGGCAGATCTGTTGTCGCCGTAGGAGAGGGACGACAAATCCGGCTGGAACAACAACTGCCGCGGCCGGACCTCGCGGATCTGCAAGCGCCACCACCGGATCCCCGCGGATCGGCAACCGCCATGGCCACACTGTCCCAGGGACTGCCGCCGCCGCCCCTCACCGGAACCCTAGGTCTTTGAGTGGAGATGGACGAGAAAAGGTGGACGCGAGGGGAAAGGAGGTGGCGAGCACGAGCAGGGCGGCGAGCGCGCGTCGAGCTCGCGCGAGGGCGAGCGGGAGGCGGCGCATGCGCATCGAGCTCGCTGAGCAAGAAGGCGAGGGAGTGGAGGAGGCGCGGTGGGGAATGAAAGGAGGGGGTCGGGCGGAGTGACCGATGCTCGCGTGTGAAATGTGTTCTATGATTAGAATGTCCTAAGAGCATCTCCAAGAGTTTTGTATTTTTGCTTTGGCATTTGTAGTCATTTGCAAACTCTCAAAACAAAATGGAAAGGAATAAAAGAGGACATCTCCAACCATTTTGCAATTTTGACTTGGCAATTACCCAAAATAGGCAGCATGGGTGGAGCGATGTGGTGCTAGAGTCGCGCGCGGGGACGTCGGAGGCAGCGCATGCGACAAATGCCAAGCGCGAGGGACATGGCATATATGCCAAGTCTCCCCCTCCAAATGCCAAGTTAATGAAAATGCAAAGGCTAAATGCATAACCATTGTAGAGGGTTTTTTAGGAGTTTTATGCAAATTAGTAAATGCCAAGTCCAAATGCATAACCCTTGGAGATGCTCTAACAATAGCATTACCAATGAATTAATAAGTTGGAATCAAACATTGTTAATTTGCTATGGATCTGTCAGTACCACTCAGAACCCTACCTCACCAATAATAGACAATCCACATGTTATAAACTATAAATTAGGCAACCCCATGTCCCCATATACACTCGTAAGAAACGGGCACAAATTCCCGCATTAGCCCCACCGCGTCGGCACCAATCGAGCCCACGAGACGGAGACCATGCAGCCGCCAGATTTCCCCCGCCCACTTGCGACATCTCTAACCCGAAACCGAGCCATGAGCGAGGGGCTGCCGCCAGCAAGAACAGATCGAGGCGAGGCGAGCCAGGCCGACGCAGAACTCGACAGAAGCCCGGACCGCAGGCAACAGAGATCGGGTCACCCCGCAAGCAAGCAAGGAGGTGCAGGAGACCAGGGGACGGACGCTCACCTCGGCACGAATGACAACGTCCTTGACGACGCGGCCCTCACCTTTGCCCCCGCCGCTGCTGCCGCCGGTGGTGGGGTCATCGTCGGCCATCTCATGCGCCGCTGCTCTAGGGTGCGTGAGGATTTGGGCCGCTGCTCTTTCCGAGGCAGCAAGTTAGCTCGTGGCGGCGCTGGGTCAAGCACTACGTGAGCACGACAGCGGAATTCCGGCCAAACCCTGATGCCGGCGAGGCAAGCCCCTGCGCCTTGGCGTTCTCTTTATTATCGAATAGCTGAATGAGTTCTGCCCCTCCTGGGTTCAGCAATTATGTGCTTGTTACAAAACCGGCCTCGGGCCCACATGTCATAGAGTAACGGAAATGTAAACAGAACAATGCACCTAGTACAAGGTAAAGCGTCTTATGCTCGAAATGGAGGTAGTTCCCGCCTTCTCCCTTTATGCCTGATCAGCCGGTGTGACACCTCCCCCCGCTGGACTTGACGCTTGACCCCAAGCGGGTGTTGCTGGAAAGCGCTACTTGACGACCTGATAGTCCTCCCAGGTAATAGCTGAAGTCGGCAATCCATACCAGGAGAGCTTCACTTGAGGGACGGCATTGTTGCCCTTGTGCACCATCCTGCGATCAAGTATTTCCTATGGATATGTATCTTTAGCTGTGATGTCAGTCAGTGTAGGTAGAGTGTCATAAACAGGTGTATAATCAGGGGTATATGGCTTCAGCTGTGAAATGTGGAACACCGGATGAATCTGTGATGCTGGTGGTAACTGCAACTTGTATGCAACGGCGCCAATCCTCTGGATGACAGTGAAAGGGCCATAGAACTTGTATGCCAGCTTGGGATATGGGTGATTAGCAACTGAAGATTGAGTGTATGGTTGGAGTTTCAGTAACACTTATTCTCCAACTTGAAACTGGAAATCCTTTCTCTTTCTGTCAGCTACCAGTTTCATTTTGTTCCTGGCTAGAGCAAGATGATCCTTTAGGGCTTCAAAGTGTAACTCTTTGTCCTATACAAAGTCACAGGCTGCAGTTGATGAGGATACTGCAGGTCCATCTGGCATAGCACCCAGATTAGCATCATAGCCATACATGGCTTTGAAAGGAGAGCACCCCAAAGCTGAGTGCAAGGAGGTGTTGTACCACAATTCTGCTAGGGACAGCCAAGAATGCCGGGCTTGGGTGAGTCATGAATAGCACATCTTAGATACATCTCCATGTACTAGTTTACTCGCTCAGATTGGCCATCAGTTTGTGGGTGGTAGGTAGTGCTATGCTTCAGAGGAATATTGTAGATGGTGAACAACTCTTTCCAAAAATTACTGATGAACATTGGGTCTCTGTCTGAAACAATGGACTTGGGTAGACCATGTAACTTGACTATGTTGTCCATGAAGATTTGAGCAATGGATGCAGCAGTATATGGGTGTTTGACAGGTATGAAGTGTGCATATTTGGTAAACCTGTCTACTACCACTAGGATCACATTGTAGGTATGAGATTTTGGGAGTCCTTCTACAAAATCCATAGTGATGTCTTGCCACATACCTTGTGGAGTGGGCAGTGGCTGTAGCAACCCATAGGATGATGCAAGGAGGGTTTAGCCTGTTGGCAGACTTGATATTGCTTAATGAAATTGTCCACATCAGTCTTCATACCCTTCCACGCAAAGTACTTCTTCAGTCTGTAGTATGCAGCAGCAGTACTGAATGTCCCCCAATTACACTGGAATGACAGGTTTCAATGAGCTTAGTCTGTAATGCAGTGTTCTGTGCAATCCACACCTTGTCATTTTGCCAAATGATGCCTTTGTGTAGTGAATTGCCCTGTTCATCTGGCTAGAAATGGCTAGCTGTTGTAACAGCTTAGCTTCCTTGGGGTCTGTTGCATAGGAGTTGAGGACATCCTGAACCCAGTCAGGATGCATAGTGGAGACTGCCTGTACTGCCATCAAATGGCCAACTCTGGAGAGACCATCAGTAGCCCCTTGCCTTTCTTATATAGAATCCTGAAATTCAAGCCCATCATTCTTGTCATAGCTTTCCTCTGCAGTTCTGAATGATGAATTCATCCCTCTGTAAATAATGCCTCCATTTCTCTACAGCCATTATCAATGCTAGGGCTATGCTCAATGAGGCCTGATTGTTGCAACTCCTTAACTTGGTGCTCTATCTCAGATTTATGCATAGGGGAGTAGTGATAGGGCCTAGAGTTTGGTGGAGTAGAACCTGGTATGACAGAAATAGCATGGTCATAAGATCTCTGAGGAGGTAAGATCTTGGGATCAGTAAAGACATCCTTGTATATGATGAGCAAATCTTGAACTTTCTGCATGGGAGTAGGCAAATCTGTCTTTGTATCTGGTTTGGCTGGCGGCAGAGGATCAACCAGTACAAAAGCCCAGACATCATTCCCCTTGGTAGACTTGTAGACTTGTGGTTGCTTTGGTGGTTCTGGAATGGCCTTGAGTTTCATTGTCCTGTTGCCTTCTGAAAACTCAATAGTACCTGCCTGCCAGTCACAATTCATTGGTCTATGTGTTGTCAACCAATCATACCCTAAGATTGCATGATAGGGGTGCATATTCAAGACAAGCATGTCTGTGGTAAAAGTTTGGCCTTGACAATAACACTGAAGCCGAGAGACCATGCTGTCAGTATTGATGTACTGACCGTTGGCCAGTTGGACTTTCCTTGGTTGTATTGGCTATGTAGGGAGTTCTACCAATTGGACAAACTAGGAACTGATGAAACTGTGAGTGTTGTCACTATCAATCAGGATCAGCAGAACTTTATCTCTCACCTTAGTTTTGATCTTCATGCATTTGAAACTATCTTCACTAGTCATAGCATGAATAGATAACTGACAGAATTCTTCCTGAAGTGCATCTTTTGTGGCCATTTCATTGAGTGTCTCATTAGACAATTCCTTGTTCATGTCAAGATCATTAATGGCCAGTGCATTTGATTTGTGGTTTCTTTCTAACCTTACAAACTTCCATATGTCTAGGAGTATACTTCTCACCACAGTTATAGCATAAGTTAGCTCTTCTATAGTCCCTTAACTGTCTGTCCTGTAAATATGTGGGGTTTTGTGGCTTTTGCTCCCCTTTGTTTGCAGGATATGGTCTCTGCTGGTAGTTGGGCTTGCCATACTTTGGTTTCTCTCTGTCCACCACTTGTTGTTGGACTTTGGCCAATTGAGAGGCTTTCAAGACAGAAGTTGGCATTTGGGCTTCAACCATGCCCCTGAGTTCATTCTTGAGTCCCTTGACATATTGTTCTGTGAAGAACACTTCATCATAACCAGCATGGTGCAAGGTTATAGAATATTGGAGCTTCTGGAAGGCTGTGGTGTATTCCTCCACACTTGCAGTTTGCCTGAGCTGCAGTATATCATGCATGCCAGTTCTGAAGTCATCACTACCAAATTCTTTGAGAATCTCATGGCAAAAGTGGGTCCAACTTCTGAAGGTGTTATTCTGCTTAAAAGCTTGATACGACATGCCTGCATTATCCTTCAAGTGAACTCTTGCAGCTAGCTGTTATCCACATGCCCTCTGGTATTTTGTAGAGATCAAAGTAATCTCTGCAATTATCCAACCATACCTTGGGGTTGGTGCCAAAAAATCTGGGAAATCCATCTTGGGCATCATGTGTTTGGGCAGCCTGTCATCTCTGTCATGGTGTCTTACTGTATAAGTTGGACCTTCTCTGGCTTTCTGCCAGATGGAGAACTGGTGATCACTTCTCAGATTTTGAGCAGCTTTGGTTGTATCCTTCTTCTTGGTGTTGCCAAAGGGGTTCTCAAAAGCAGGCTGGTCTTGAATCAAGGAGTCTATATCTTCTTCATCAAAAATTGGTTCTTCATCAAACATAGGCATTTCTGGCTGCTTATCTGTGGGCTCTCTGAGTTTGAGATTCAGTTTTGCAATCTCATCTCCATTGGACAGCACATGTCTGCTGATGTTCTGGACCTCCTTGGAATACTCATCCATCATCAACGTGTCATGGCGTCAAGCACGAACTGGGTCTGTGGAGAGGGTGCAAGGTTGGTCCTTCTTGTTGGAGCCAGGAGGAATGAGCAGCAGGTTCAGCCAAAAGCTTCCCCTGTTGAGCTGCTTGTCCAATTTACCGCTGCCTGGGAACGAGGCAGAGCCGAGGGATTTTACTCAGGGATACTGGCAGCGACAAGCGCAAGCGCAAGTACCCAGCAACCCAAGCTCACGGACGTTTCCCCGCCGTACGTCACCGCACCAAAATGACAACTTGACTCCCGTAATTTTATATGCGAACGGATGCCATGCAACCCTCGTCTACTGTTGAATTGGGCAAAATTGAGTAAGAAAGGTGGGAAATTGGAGCTTGCTCATCCTAATTGCTGCTGTGGAATCGCAGATCGTGCTGTTGGACGTCGGTCAAACACGTCGCTGGCGTACCTTGCCGCCACACCGCCGATCTTGCTGCGTGCGTTGAGGACGATGAAGCCGGTGCTTTACGCGGTCGTGAGGATCCGCGCGAAGCTGAGGTGGAGGTGGTGGTGGTGGTGGTCGTCGTTGTCGTCGCGGGGATGTGTCCGCGGCGAGACGATACTTGCGACGGGGATCGAGCGACGCTCTCTACCCCGACCGCCGAGGATAACCTTGCTCCGGTACCAACTGTCAGCCCGTGGTGGCGCCGTGTCAAGCACTACATGAGCACGACAGCAAAATTTCGGCCAAACCCTGACGCCGGCGAGGCAAGCCCCAACGCCTTGGCGTTCTCTGTACTATCGAATAGCTGAATGAGTTCCCCCCTCCTGGGTTCAGCACTTATGTGCTTGTTACAAAACCGGCCTCGGGCCCACATGTCATAGAGTAACAGAAACGTAAACAGAACAATGCGCCTAGTACAAGGTAAAGCGTCTTATGCTCGAAGTGGAGGTACTTCCCGCCTTCTCCCTTCATGCCTGATCAGACGGTGTGACACAGCAGAGCGCCGTGGCCAGCCGGATCCGTGGACGGGATGGGAAATACTCCACCGCCGGATCCGCGAGCTCCAGCCTCGTGCCGAGCTGAAGGGCGCAACGTGTAGAGGATTCAGGAGTGGATGAGAAGGGAAGTCTGGTGGTTCGGGAAGGGATGGATGGAGGGATGTTTTGGTCACATATATACGTAGGGTTCCTAAGTGGGCCGATTTGGGCTGGTGGACAGAGGGAGAGGGATGTGTGGCCCAGGCTGCTAGGCCCTCAATAATTAACAAAAATCATTTCCTGTTTATTTAGAAATTTAATGTTACTCAAAAAATATTTTTAAGTTCAATGAATACACTATTTGATTAGACACTTCGAGTGTGAAAGTTAAAGTTAAGTTTTTGGTCAAATTCGAACCATGGAAAAAGTTTAATTCAAAATTTATTTTGTTTAAATATGACAATGGACAATAATTTATTTGAAATTAAGTATTAAAACCTCAAGATTAACAAATGAGTTCAACTAATCAAAATCTTATCTCGAGACCATATTTTGGGTGTAGATGACTAACAAAGTGTTAGGAAAGTACATTTCTAATTTCACAAGTCTTATACGTAGTTTCATAAAGTCAATGTGAGATTCAAGACTTTGTGACTAGAGTTTGCCAACACTTTCTCAAATGCAAAAATATCCTATGTATGAAATGTGTATCTTGATGTGTTCTAACACCCTTGTATTTAAAAGTTTTTCATTTGAGGTCATTTAGTGCCTCATTTGACCAAGTTTGATTAAGTTAGGCCTTAGATTTTTAAAACATGTAACTAGAGTTTACTAAAACTTTTCCAAATGCAAAAATAGACTATGTATCAAATGTAGATCTTGATTAGTTCTAACTCCTTTATGTTCAAAAGTTTTTCATTTGAGGTCATTTAGTGCCTCATTTGACCAAATCAAATCTTAGATTTTTTAAAATATACACTTTGACCGAATCATAGATGGTCTCAACCACAAAAGTCATGAATACAAAGTTTGTCCAACTCATCAAGATATACATTTGGTGTAATGGTCAACGTTTCATTTGAGAAAGTTTGGACCACTCAAATTTTGATTTTTCAAATTTTTAAAACTACACACAAGTTTTCAAAATCCTAGACGACCCTAACTCGAAAAGCCATGAATAGTAAGATTGTCCCACTCATCAAGATCTACATTTAATATATAGAACATTTTTGCATTTGACAAAGCGTTACGAAAGTGTACTTCTAAATCCACATGTCTCACATACGGTTTCATAAAGTCTATGTGAGATTTAAGACTTTGTGACTAGAGTTTGCCAATAATTCCTGAAATAAAAAATATCCTATGTATGGAATATGTATCTTCATGAGTTATAACACCGTTTTATTTTTAAAGTTTGTCATTTGAGGTCATTTAGTGTCTTGTTTGACCGAGTTTGACCAATTTACGCCTTAGATTTTTAAACATGTGGCTAGAGTTTACTAAAACGTTTCCAAATGCAAAAATAGAATATGTATGAAATATAGATCTTGATTAGTTCTAACTCCTTTGTGTTCAAATTTTTTCCATTTGAGGTCATTTAGTGCCTCGTTTGACCAAGTTTGATCATGTGAAATCTTGGATTTAAGACTTTATGACTAGTGTTACTAACACTATCTCAAATGCAAAAAAGGACTATGTATCAAATCTAGATCTTGATGAGTTCTAACCCCCTGTATTCAAAATTATTTCATTTGATGTCATTTAATGTCTCATTTGACCAATTTTGTCTAAAATCACTATAGGGACGACCAATGATTGACCCGTCATGTGACTAGTATTTACTAACACTTTCTCAAATACAAAAATAAACTATGTAGCAATGTAGACGTTGATGAGTTGTACGATTTTGGTATTCAAAAGTTTCTCATTTGAGGTCATTTAGTGTCTCATTTGACCAATTCTCGTCCAAAACCACTGTAGGTCACCAGCCGCCTTTACAGTGCCCCTCCACTGCAAGGGTGGCTGGTAATACCAGCCTCCAAAGCCAGCCGTCCCTATAGTGGAGGGGGTGGCGTTCTCTTAGTGAGTTTTTCAAGTAGTGATCCACAAACTTAGCATAACCAAAACACGGCTTCTGATTTTTTTGACGATTTGGTAAAGTTGGATGATAGCTCCAAATTTTTAGGTTGCAATATTGATTTACACTGAGAACAATTAATGTTCTAGTACGTATTCTGTTTAAATTTTTTTGTCTTGTATTTTGATACTACATAAAATTTATTATTGTTGTTCTTGTAATAGGGACGGAAGATAAGGGTTGCTGATGTCTCCGAGGTCAAGAGCGTAAGGCTTGTTTTAACTTTACAATTTTAGTTTACACTGTTACTACTCCTCCATTTCAAATTATAGTTCACTTTGAATTTTTTAGTGCATGCATATGCTATGTACCTAGATAAATAATGTGTCTAGATATATAGAATGCATGCAAATAACAAAAGTGAAATATAATTTCGAATGGAGGAAGTAACAATTAGTCTAATAATAATATGCGAGTTATGCATGACACAAAAGTGTCACCATTATAAAAGCATTTTCTAGTGACTGTGTTTTATAAAGATACTAATAAAATGTAGAAAATAATATAGGGTCACACAGGATTTTAGAACGTCAAACTGAGCCTATGGAGAACGGGACTATTTATCTGTTGAGAGTGTATATATATATATATATAACACGCTTTCAAATACACTAATGAAAGAAGTTGGTCTTGAAATTTTAGAAGTTGAATCGAACTTAAAAAATACAGCTTGACTGAGTTTTTAATCTTAGCTTGTCGTACACTCGTTCAATTCCACGTCATATTATATATAGGCACCAGGCACTACAGGAACCGAAATTTCCCTGATGGGAAATAAGAAATAGTGACATACTGACATGAAAATTAAAAATATCATCTTCCTATCGGTAATATCGACAGAACTAACTATAGCAGATGGGATTGGTCCGATGGTACTCTCATTTTCTTGTCGGTACACCTGTTTCCTTGTCAAATCTTTGTCAACAGGGAAATTCCCGGGCAGTGAGGTATGGAGTTCTACGCTAGGCCACAAAGGCAACAGAAAAAAATGCATTTTATTAGCATCAAAGAATGGATTTCCCACTCAAGTTTAAACCGTGAAACAAATGATTTACCTTCTTGACAAGAAAATTGCATTCATTCTGTCAGGACTAGTTATCTATGTCTCATACATGATTCCATATCATTTGTTTAGAGATTCATACACAGAGCTTACTACAAGTCTCATATACATGATGCCAATCAGAGGACTGATTCTTTTTTAGTAAGAGTCCATGCATGAATTTAAGTATCAAGGTCCAATAAAATAGTAAGATTGTAATTTATTTTTGATGACCATTACGTCCATAATATAAATTAATGTTGACAATAAATAACGTTGTTCTATTAAAATTGGGTCCAGTTAAAATACATCTATTATAGTTTTCCTTCCAATACAAAGTGCATAATTATTTAGATATAAATATATTGTACCTTTAATTTTCCATACAATTCATGTGTTTCTATGACTCAATATCGACTTTTAGATTTTTTATGAATTATATCAACCTCTTTAACTTTTTTGTCATGTGTAAATTAAGGGTTTATCTGTCTACCAATAATTATGACAAGAACTAGTAACGAATTTGGCACTTGGCATCGTTCGTCAGGATTTATATAAATATGTTTATTTAGATTTTATTAGATAATAATCTATCCAAGATTATGATTCACGAAATAATTATTTGCACCATCGATCCATATATTAATAAGAACATATATAATGCAACATATGCAAGGATGGTTTAACAAATCTATAGGAGAAGCTCAATCTAATAAAATTCATGACATCTATGTATAGATCACATTTTTATGAAGTTAACAAAACTGATTTGATATTTTCTTATTTTTCTATGATTTTTTATGAATTTTGCATGATTTTTATTATGGACATTTTGTATCAAAAACCTCGATCTATTTCAAAAACCATACCCTCCCCACTTTTTATTTCTCTCATGGTATTTTTACACCGAAACCCTGTATTATTTTTTTTTATTTTTTCTCCATCCAATCTATGCACGCACTATTAAGGTAACCAGAAGGATACAAAACTCAGTCAATATAAGCCGGTGGGCGGAGAAGGTTGACGTGGATAGAAAAAAGTTAGCAAATTTTGGTAATTTATAGATATAGGTATAGATATAGATATACTAGGAAGTGGTTATCGAGCCCTAGATGGGCCAGGTGGGTTCGGCATTGATTTACTAAGGCCGAAAATGGCCAGATTTTTGGAAGCTGGTGTTAATAGAACTCCATAAATCGATTAACCGTGGAGGTTAATTGTGACTGCCTTAGTTAACAAAAACAACCATCTCGGTTAATCCCAACAATTGCCTCCATGTCCAACTCCTACTCCTTACCTAAATGATCACCTCATCTCTTTGGCCATCATGTTTAGTTAAAAAAGTGATTAAATTGTGGTCAAAATTTCGGTCAAAAAAAGGTGTGGTCAAAATAATTGGTTATAGTGCGTCTGCCATCAACAAATATTATCAAAGAAAACAACTGTGATCCTATGAATTCCCGGATGAACTCAACAAATTCAGTAACTAATTTTATTACATATGCATGTATAACTCTATTGTACTTCGCTTTGCATTCCGTTGGCATTTTTTAATGCAGTATCTTTCCTAAAAATGCAGTATCAATTATATTAACTTATAAATTCTAAAAAACTAGGTGTATTGCCCGCACGTTGCTGCGGGAATTAGAAGTTGAAACTTAGGTGATTTTTAGATGAAAATAGAAACCTTGCTGAAAAAATTATGGAATCGAAATCTATGTTGAATGTTCACAACTCAGATGCATCATATTTCCAATGGACGACGGCGCGGCGCGCAGCTTCAAGATGGCACGATGGCACGGGGTGGCCCGCGGCACGGCTAACCGGCCATAGGGCCGTACCTGAGCCGAGGACTCGGCACGGCGGCACTAACAGACACGGCACGGCGTGCCGCCGGGCCGCGTAGTGTCGTGCCGCGCCGTGCCGTGCCGACGGCGTGCCTGTGCCGTGCCATGCCAGGGCCCGTTTGGAAAAGAGTAATTTCCATACAAAAGTAAAATGGTGTATTATGACATAGCTGAATGGTTTACAACATTGAATGAGCTCGGAAGTAATTAGGATGTGGAAAGGAACACAAGCCTTAAGGTGATATGGCAGCTTATTTAGTTGGTGGGGCCTGTATGGTGACGTGGCTTCACGAAATTGCAAGAAAATATGCTAGTTGCTTTTAGCTTTATAGGACTTTAAGATTTAAGATTATTTAATAGATAATATTATGAAGACTGAAGTAGTTCCTTATAACAAAAGTTAAAAGTACTTGAGACAGTACGTGTGGTGAAAAAAATAAGATACACATATGTGCACGTGAATATACATGTTTTAAGATACACATATGTGCACGTGAATAAGACAGTACGTGTTTTAAGATTATGAAGACTGAAGTATCGGTACGTGAGTGGTGACAAATAAATAACTTAAGACATGTCATGTCATGTCAAACTTTGTGACCCTAACATAAATCAAAGAATAATCCCAGAAAGCCTTGAGCAAACGCTAGGTGCCTTTTGATGACGCGTGAGCTTTCATGGCGATGAAGGAATGGCTCACCTGTGTCGATGAAGAATATGATCTTGTTGCGAAGGAGTACGCAATAGTTGTAGAAACATGCATGCCAGATTGTGCATTACTGCAAGAGATCAACTGAGGTTGATGGACAATTGGAATCGGGGGATGGAAATGACGGTAAGAATCATGAGAAACTTCTTGTCAAAAAAAAAAAAAAAAAAAAAAAAAAAAAAGAATCATGAGAAACCATCATTGGAAGCTGAGCAACATCCAGGTAAGGAAAAAGTGGTGAGACAAAGGGAGAGCATTGTAGAAGTATAGATAGACTCCAGATTGATTTATAGGACATGAGAGTGATGGATAGTGGCATGGCAATAGAACGTCAAAGCCACAAGTCCCCGTGACAAAGGTTGTTGGTCTGTGTAGGATGCCATGGCATTATGTCTAATCAGTTATAGAAGATGAGGAGATTAACCAACCAAAGGGCATAGGTTGCAAGGAGATGAAAGTTCTATGGGTGGATTGTACGAAGACTTAATGAATGATCTTAGGCTAGTCTCAGTGGGGGTTTCATGGCATAGTTTCCAATGCATTAATTTTTTGGAAACAGTGCATAAGAGTTTCATGGGGATGAAACTCTCTCTGCTCCCATGAAACTCTACCATCTCTCTCTTCATTAATATAGTGCCACATCAGCATATTTAATGTGCATGAAACTCTCATGAAACACCATTAAGACTAGCCTTAGTGGTCCATGACGCAAGGATGCATGTGCCTGTTCGTTTGGTCTACATGGGCACTGAATGAGCTCGGAAGTCATTAGGATGTGGGAAGAAACACATGCCTTAAGATGACATGGCAGCTTAGTTAGTTGGTGGGGCCTGTATGGTGATGTGGCTTCAACGAAATTGCAAAAAAATATATGCTAGTGGGTTTTAGCTTTATAGGAGTTTAAGATCACAGAAGTAAATAAGGGAAAAATATTTTTTGTGCACGGGGCCCTACCACCCGCTTGCACATAGCCACAATCGCATGAGTTCCTCCATACTGATTTCGTTCCATTACTAATTGCATCGTGCACAGCTGTCATATTACTGCACTAGATAATCGATCACTTGTGGCCAAATATTATGATGCTATCTGTGTTAATATTTATGGATTTTTTTATTGAATATTTTGTCTCTTACATGATAATATTATATATATGTCAAATGAAATATTTTTCAAGACAAAAGTTTTAGATCTCGACGAGCACTACAACGCTTTATAGAGCATGCTTTATCTAAGGTTGTTTGAAAAACAGAAAAAAATGAATTTTAATCTAAAAAGTTGAAAAGTATGTTTTGGCTCCTAAATGGTATAAAAAAGTCATCAACTATAAAATTTTAGATATCTGTGACCTCTACCATTTCTAATGTAAAATTTGTCTTCATTAGACTCATTTAAAAAGTTAAGACTTTATTTGTTCAATAGCTATTTTTAGAGTGGTTGACTTATATACTACAAGATTTGCAAGAATGGCCGACAGTTATTAAACCGTTGGGCATTAGCTTGTATCGTTGGGAAGTGCAATTCCCGAGCGTATACCGTCGGGAACATCCCGTCGGGCATCCATGGTTGGGCATTCTCACTTTTACCGACGGATAGTCGGCCATCGTGTGGCCGACTCCGACGGTTAACACTCGACTATTAGTTTGTAAACACGCCAGAACGACTTTGGTCGGACATGAATTGTCGAGGGTACCCCGGTCGGGGACTTGGTGAACGACGGGTTTTTAAACCCATCGAGAAATATATCCGGTTGGGGATTTGTTGCACGACAGGTTTCTAAAACCCATCGAGAAACATATCCGGTCGGAGATTTATTGCACGATGGTTTTTAAAAATTCATCGGGAAACATATCCGGCGGGGATTTGTTGCACGACAGGTTTTTTAAAACCCATCCGAAAATATATCCGGTGGGGAATTATTGCTTGACAGTGAGAAGTAAAAAGACTTAAAAATTTGGACACAAATGAGAAAGTAATCATGGAGGCATTACATTGAAAAATTCATGTCTTTACAAAACATGATAACAATTAATAATTCCTACAATTGCACTCTAAAAAGCATATTTATAAAGAAGAATTGGAAAAGTGCCAATATAATACTAATATCTATATTTTTCACTGACATCTAAAATCTATCTTGTCCACTCCAAAACTTGTGCTTTTCATTCCATCGACATCAAGTTACATGTTTCCATCATGCTGCAAAATAAGGGAATAAGTGTGACATGAATTCTAATCAAAATGATATAGCAAGAACGGGACATATCAAGAACTACCTTTAAGTTGGAAGTCTTAAGTTTTTTAACCTACAATGAGACGTGTGTTCAGAGGGATATATAGTATAATTTTCGGTCCATGCATGCAAGAGAAGTCTAGCAAGCCTAGCCAATGAACATAAATATTCCATAAACTTTAGTGCAGATTATAGTTTTCACGTGTTGGGAGTTACAGCAAGACTGCAAATTAAATCTCGCATCTAGATTCCCTCTTAAAAGTATTATAGAAGATTAGTAGCAACACTTCTCACGCATGTCCATTGGGCCCTAAATGTATGAAATTGTATGATTGACATTGCATTTAGATGTGTCACCAAAAGAAATATCAAACTTAAATATTATCTTGATTGGACTCGCATGTCGGTTTGGCATGCAAGCTAATATATTGCCGACGTCTGATGGACCTTGTAAATTCTCCTTGATCTCATTGTCTGCCAAATCATTAGGCTCCTGCAGCACCTGTCCTGTATCTTGTGGTTCAAGGTTCAAGTTTCTGCTCAACAAAAAGATAACCAAAGAAAAGTTTCAATGCTCATTGCAAATAATCACAGTGCACTGATAGATGTCGCACAGATAACCAAACAATGTGGATGCAATAGAGAAATCTTGGAGCCAAATAATTACTTGTAGATTAATTTTGTATAGTTTCATTTATGCTAAAACATAATGAGAACCATACATACAAAGGGGAACATGGAGAACATGAACCAAACTTATAGGAAAAGAGAGATGGATAAATGCAAATTTGCAGTGCTGACTGCACTCTAGTAATCTACACAATGGAATCATTTAGAATGATACACTCACGGTCGACCAGCAGCCTGATCCCCAACAGATCGTGTACAGAGGATGCCTTCAGAAAACGCATGGACAGTCGACGCTAGCCTAGTTCCTTGCCTAGGCAGAATTTTGCCGCACACACATGGCTAACGATCGCTAGAAGATGAAGGGCTGAAGGCATGGACATACTCACGACACAGATCCCAGACTGCTGAGGCCCACGACCGGCCTGATCGAGGAGATCAGGCGCGCCATCGCTGCGCAGGTGCCCGGCGTCGGCCGGGTGTATAGGGAGTTGTTCGTGCGGCCGTCACCGATGGAGTTGGAGGTACGGATCGCGGCCACCTGCGTCGGGCCAACGGCAACAGCGCCCGGCTGGGCGGCCGACGGACGGCCTTCACGATGTCGATGGCCGCGCTTGTGGCGCCCGTGTTGCTCCCGTGGAGGTCGCACGTTGATGCCAGGTGCAGCGGAGGTTAGATCTAGCGAAGATAATGGAGGACCGTGGGTAGGGTGGGGAGTTTAATTCAGTTTTGTTTCTGTCAAACTCAAGTGCGCCGGGAAATATTAGGCGGCAAATGAAAATGGAAAACACTGCAATTTGGGGGGGGGGGGGGGGGGCGGCGGCAATGATACATAATATTCCTATCAAAAAAATGATACATAGATATTAAATTAATTCTAATATTTTTCTAGTTTAGTTCAAACCTAATATGTCCTAATATGCTTACGGTTGTAAATTATTTGTTACTTTAATCTTTTGTTCATCTAAATTATTTTATATAATTTATAATTTCACAATAAATATTAGTATGTAATTAATAATTGATTAATTGAGATATATAATTATTAAAAATTTTGTTGACAACAATATTATTTTATTCAAAATTCTTCACTTAATCAATAGTGATATGTGAGATTTTTTTCTAGTTTTAAACTTGAAATCATTTACTATTTCAAAATGATATTTGATAGTTTGAATTTATGTGCTTTTGTTCTTTGTGTTGTGTCGTTGGGGTCCAGGACTTCGGTAACTTGGGTTACCAGCTCCTAGGCTTATGTTGTGACTTTCAATTTTTCTGCTTAATGAAAAATGCGTTCACGGCGTGATCGAAAAAACAAATTGTCAAAGAACAACTATTTCTCTTTTTAATCCATGGCTAAAACTTGTAACTAGTCTTTCTCTCTCATACTAACTCCAAATGTGCTATTTTTTCTAAAATTTTCTAAAATCATGTGTACATTTCAAAATTTGAATTTGAAAATGACAACTTTGAACAACATTTTGAAACATCAAACAATTCTGGCTGTAGAAGTCATGAACATAAAACTTGCATAACTCATCAATATCTACAATTTTTGTATTGGTCATTTTTTCATACGATAATGTGAAAGTAATACTGTTCATAAATGTTAGATATTTGTCTTGTTGTTTATGAAACTACAAGAGAGATATGTATAACATTTGTAAACAGCATTACAACCATCATATCGGATGAACAAATGACCAAAATAAACTTTGTAGATCTTCTCAAGTTATTGATTTTGCAGTTGACAACTTTTTGATTTGAATTCATTTTGATAAGGAAAACTGCATTTGAATTTGTCCAATTTAAAATTTAAATTTTTCGAACAACCTCCGATGGAGTACCAACCTAAATAAACTTTGTAGATCTTAAGAAGTTACGGAACTTTGTAGTTTGCAACTTTTTAATTTGAAATCATCTTGTAATGCAAAACTATTTTCAATTTTGAAATATAAAGGCCGATGGTGCCATTAAAACTGTTGGCAATTGTTTGTACCGTCGGCTATTCAATGCAAAGACCGACGGTGTCACTAAGACCGTTGGCAATAACCTTGCCCTCTCGGCCTTCTAGTGTAGTGCTCGATGGGTCAACATCTAAAACTCGGGAATAGTTTGACCGTCGGCTATTTTGTACAAAGTCCGACGGTGTCACTAACATCGTTGGCAATTAATTTGCCCTTTCGACCTTCTAGTGTAGTGCCCGACGGGTCGACATCTAACGCTCGGGAATAGTGTGTACCGTCGACTATTTGATACAAAGACCGATGGTGCCACTAAGACCGTTGGCAATTAGCTTGCGCTGTCGTCCTTCTAGTGTAGTGCCCGACGGGTCGACATTTAACGCTCAAAAATAGTGTGTATCGTCGGTTATTTGATACAAAGACCGACGGTATCATTAAGACCGTTGGCAATTACGTTGCCCTCTCGGCCTTTTAGTGTAGTTACCGACGGGTCGACATCTGACGCTCGGGAATAGGTTGTACCGTCGGCTATTCAATACATAGAGTGACGGGGGAGCTTATAACCGTCGATAACATGTTCACTGTCGGCCATTCTTGGTTTCCCCAACTACCTTCCCTGTCGGCATAGGTTCCCTTGAAATTGATTTATGGGAATCACCTATTTTTAGGGCCCGATCTCATAAAAGATCGCCTCTAAACATTTATAGTAGAGGTGGTTCACTAAGGCAACTGCCCCTAAAAATTACTAAATTGGAGGCGATTTATCTGCCTAGTGTTGCATATGATAAGTTAACAAGTCATTGTTGCTCAATAAAATGTATAAACGTTGTTAGAATAATTATACTTTCAGCCACCAAAATTAAATAACAAGGTACATTGTTTTTACAGATAGAAATTGGTGAAGACCAAAATACGGCTGATAGTAACTTGCCTACGGAGAGTTACACTGTGTATGTTGGGGGCATCTCTATAGGCGGTGAATCTGAACAATATGTCGTCAAGAGTCTTTTTCAGGGACTTGAAGTCAAAGACGTGAGTACAGCGTATTTTCTTTAGCTTTCATTTTGCATTTGATTTATCCTGAGATTCACTATATTTCTTTTATGAAGATCGAAATGCATTCGACTAGCAATGGAGCCGCCAAGACGTATGCTTTTGTTGAATTCCCAACTAAACAAATGGTTGTAGAGCCTGAAAAGCGGAACGGGATGCAGCATGAAAATGTTCGTTTTTCTTCCTTGTTCAATTGTTGTGTTGCTATCATCTATATATATTTGTATTTAAAACAAGTGAAAATTCCGCCCACACACACTTAATATTAGAAGTTACGCCAGGTTTCACTGCTAGCCGCTCCACCAAAACAAATTGGTCTGCCACACCGAGACATCCTATCGCAAACAGTTCTGTTAGAGATTATGATCTAAGCCGATCTGTTAGAAATTATGAAAGGATGGCTCACAAATTGTTGGTCGTTCAATTCTAGTTTCCAAATCAGCCCTTAGATCGGATTCAATCTTTGAAAGTTATGCTATTATCAACATAGATATAGCTACTCCTCCGTCCCGAATTAAAGAAAGCATTCTAGCTATTTCAAGACAAAATAAGAGAGATGGTGATAGACGCATATACCCCTCACTTAACTTTCTAATATAATCAAATCTGATCCGATTCTACATGATTGTTGGGAGCAATCTACCTTTCCTCATACAAAATATGGAAACAACAATCAGCCACAATCATGCACTATTTTTATTAAGAAAAAAATATTATCATGTCTCTCCAATGCACTATATTTAGGGACACCACCTAAAAGCCAGGATGCTCTTTAATTCAGGACGGAGGGTTAAATAGTTCTTCATGTTCCTAAATCACAATTAGGGAAATTATCGATGTGAAAATATTATGTGAGTTTTTTATCACTAGTTACAATGGGGAAAGTCGAAACTCACAACATGGTTGACTTATCGGGAGCTTTATGCAGTTTTCTCTGATAATAATGAATTACGTGATCTAGCAAGTATGTGAGATGATAAATCTTCCTTGAGTGGTGCTAGGTACTAAGTTGAAAACTAGGTATTTTTATCATAGATTTGTCATTTACTTTTAAATATTATTAACCGACCATCATTTTTTTTGCCTTTCATTTTTGTTAAATAATTAGGCAATTTTTAGATTAATTTTCAGATTAAAACCAGAATATAGATCATGACAGAATGACAAACTAGATTTAGTATATATAGATTACTAGCATGACAGATCACTATATCGCATATACTAGCGGGATAGATCATGATATCGCATCGCATAAACATGATAACTAGTGTAGACCCAACTTGTACACTAGATAGATTTATACCTGCTGATTGTATACGTACTTGGTGGTGAAGATGCATACGGCAATTGCAATGAAAGCTGATGACGATGGCATGCTTGTCGCTAAGCATCTCCCGTAGACGATCCAGCAACCCTGATGACGACGAGACGACGTGTTGCCGACGTAGAGGATTTGGGAGCAGTCACGCTAAGAGCGCTTTCCAAAAACCATATTCGCCTTCTCTCCTGGTGCAGGATTGTAAAGACGAGGGTTTTGAAGACCTGCTCTCCCAGTCGCCGGTGCACACTGACGATTGGGATGGAGAGACTACGGCGGCAACAAAGTAGCCAAAAGAGGAAAATACTATTTTACTACGTTAGAATTTTCTAATTGAAACTCGCTATTGTAGTTTTTGTTGTGTCTATTCCTAGGAGGATCGGTATCTATATATGCAGAGGAAAACTAGCAATACGATACTAATTGATGTTGTACCTCCCACCTTTACTCATAGACTTAAACATTAAAGCCCATTAGAGAACACATGTATTGGGACTTTGAGATTTATTTATAATTTCTTCATATGGAATTAGGGGAATTATCCATATAAATTCTAACAATCCCCCACCAGATCTCAATTGCCTAGTATAGACATTTTCCTTCTCTCTCACTACTGTTTATATACTATGTTTCAGTAGAGAATGTTAAGTTGAACATCTGCCTAGAGGTTCAAGTTAGACCAATTCACAACTTAAACAATCGTACGCCTTGAATTGCAAGTTTTGTGCGAATGAGTTTCACTCAAATTCAAACTAGTACATGGCTGCCAGTAGCCTTCCCCGTGGGTGAAGCATATACATCGTACTCCTTGGTCTCTTCATGAGTTTACTAGAGACCACCCAAGTCTCATAGACTACGATGTTTAATCGATAAAACTCATATAGGTATGTTCTTTCAAGAATGCTCTGTAGGATAGCATCTTCGCTTGTCAAAGCCAATAGAACATATTAAGGCATTAGCCAACCTACCATAAAGTTCCTCAACGCATTTGAAAGTTTTGCATCTTCACTTAGACAGGGTTATAATTATACTCTTCTCAGTTTACTAATAGCTTGTTCTTCCCAGATCCTTAGTCATGGGATCTCCGATCAAAAAGGTTGGGTTACTACTGTAAGGTGGAGATGGCGGACTAGAGGGGGGTGAATAGTCCTTTTTAAAACTAAACGCTCCAGCTATCCGATATAAGTGTGGAATAAAACTTATCGGCCTAGCCAAGACTTTACCCTACTATCTATGACTCTAGAAGCACCTTATAAAAGATTCTAAACAAACAAATAAGGTGCTGATCTAGCAAGTTCACAACTAAACAAGTCTAGGTTGCAAGGTCACACAAGCCTAAGCAACTAGTACTTTGGCAAGCGGGTGTGCATCTATACAATTCTAATGCGCAAAAGCACAAAGCCAACCTAAGCTCACTAAATGCTCAAGGACAAGGCTACACAAGCCAAACCAAGAGCTCAAATTACTTAGCTACACAAGTCAAGTAAAACAAGGGAATCTACTTCTAGCTACACAAGCAAGAAGATGATTAATTAGCAAGCTACACAAGCAAACTAATCACTAGAGTAACTACACAAGATATGTATGATGGAAGTAAGTACAAGGCTTGTGTATGAAGATTGCAAACCACCGAGAAGAGTAGACACAAGCTGACACGGCGATTTTTACCGAGGTTCACTTGGTTGCCACCAAGCTACGTCCTCTTGTGTCGACCAACACCTTGGTTGGTTCCTCCGGTATTTGGCGCTCCATGCCAATGCCCCTCAAGGAACACCTCCGCAAAGGCATCGCGTGCGAACCCACACACAAGTGTGGTAACTCAATGACACACGAAATCTAATAGGGTGGCTCTTCGTGATCCCCATGAGGTGAGCACCGTACCTCTCACAAATCCTCATCCGGAGCACCACACAATCTCCAAGCCATCTAGGTGATGGCAATCACCAAGAGTAACAAGAAACCCCCCAATCACAATGATTCCTCGTGCCACCAAATGCAAATCCCGAATGCACACACTAGGCTCTCAATCCCTCTCTCAAATTAGCATATACTTAATAGGGATAAGATGGGGAGTAGATGGATCTTCAATCTCTCAACATCACCCACATAGGGCCCTCAACTCTCTCTTGAAATTTCAGCTCAAATCATAATAGAGAGAGAGAGGAGGAGAGGAAGAACCCTAACTTTTGCTCTCTAAGAATGGGGAATGGAGAGAGCACTTCTATTTTCCTAAGCTCCGGGGAAAGAGAGGAGGTCTCTGCCTTTATGCTTTCCAAGACTTAAAGAGATAGAGCACATCCATCAGCAATTCGATTTTGTGAACAAGAATTTCTTGGAATCTACAATAACTCCACGTGCTTTCTCTTTCTCTCTCACTCATGAGAAATTCTCATTGAGAAGATACAATTGCCGGCAAATAGGCAACCAAGACAGAGAGATCCTTGTGAGAAATTGCATTGGCCGAACAAGAAATTCTTGCACTAGCACAACACCTCCCACTCACACACAGAGCACCTTCTTCCTAAGCAATTAAGTTGATTGTGTAAGAAATTAATTCTCATAAGCTATTGGCCTCTTCATGGAGCACCCTCCACCAAAGAATTGAGTTAAGTGAGTAAGAATTTCTCACAAGCCGTTTTCCTTCTCTTCTAGTTTTAGCCTTTAAATTGCTATCTCTCCCAAAAATGCCGAACCATATTTAGTACTTAAGATAGCATTTTCACAAGGTTTTTTAGGGCTTTCTCATCCACCTCACCACATCACCAAGCGTAATGCATGTGCAAATGAACTCACACTTAGTGGCACTAAATAACCGTTGTAACTAAAAGATTTCCCCTCTTTATTGTACGACTATTTATCCTAAACCCAGTCAAGCATTTCTCTACTCAACCTTAGAACGGTGAAATGAAATGCCCTATAGGTTATACCTTTGCCTTGCACATTTCCATCTCCACCGTCTTTCTCCATTGTGCCAATGCAACACATGCACCGACAAGATCACCAAATGATATGATCCACTTCATATCATCATGCGACACCCTCGGTCCATCGATCTTGATCTCACTTGCTCTTCACCGTTGCGTCGTTCCATCGACGCCAAGTCTTGCCTAAGATTCACCATCGCATGGTCCTTCACTTTGAAGCCTCGACATGCCCTTCACACATGCACCCGGTCCATCGAGCCAAGCCTCATCTTGATCTTCACCTCTTGGTCACATGACTCCATGTCATGTCTCATTTGCAATGAGCTCCTCCATCATCTTATGTGTTGAGCCTTGCAACATCTCCAAGCCATCTCCACCATGGCATATGTTGCTCACACACATGTTTCTGTGAACTAACCCCTATGTATCTTAACCATCACACAAGTTAGTCCACCTAAGATTGTCACTCAATTATCAAAACCAAACAAGGGCCTTTCAACTACTACTGTAAACTCACATGGGTTTCATACCCATCTCCATTGATGCAATTTCTATCACATTCTGTGATAGCCCTTTTGTAAAGGGATCTACCAGGTTTTTGTCTATTTGGACATAAGCCATAGTTATTACTCCAGAATTTCTCAGCTTCCTGACAGTTTTCAAACATCTTTTAATGTGTCTTGTTGACTTCGCATTATCCTTGGCACTATTCACTTTAGTGATCACTGTTTGGTTATCACAGTTCATAAGGATAGTCGGTATTGGTTTTCCAACCACCAGCAAGTCAGACAGGAGTTCACGCAGCCACTATCTCTACAAATGATGTATCCAAAGCATTGAGTTCTGCTTCCATGGTTGATTTAGTCAATATAGTCTATTTACAAGACCTCCATAACACTGCGCGACCTCCTATAGTAAATTTATACCCACTTGTGGCTTAGATTTGATCAGTATTAGAAATCTAGTTCGCATCACTATATCCCTCTAGCACAGCTGGCCAATAGTGAATCCCAAAACTCATTGTACCCTTCAGATAAAGCAAGACCCTTTCAACTGCATGCCAATGATCATTACCCAGGTTGGACATGTACCTACACAACTTGCACATAGCAAAAGGGATATCTGGTCTGGTTGCACTAGCTAGATACATGAGTGAACCAATTATCTGAGAGTATCTCAATTGATCTCTAGCAATTCCCTTGTTCTTTCTCAATGTCACACTAGGATCATAAGGTGTTGGAGAAGGCTTACAATCCATAAAGCCAAAATGGCTTAAAAGCTTCTCAATATAGTGAGATTGCAACAAAGTAATTCCACTCTCTTCCTAATCAGCTTGATGTTCAGAACTACATCAGCCTCTCCTAGATCTTTCATGTCAAAACTCTTAGAAAAGAAAGTCCTTCATTAATCACATCAATGTTTGTTCCAAAGATCAGAATATCAATATATAAGCACAAAATAACAGATTGGCTCCCACCATGTCGATAATACGTGCACCTATCAGCCTCATTAATAGCAAATCCCGCACTAGTTAAAGTGGTGTTGAACTTCTCATGCCATTGTTTGGGTGCTTGTTTCAAGACATACAAAGATTTCAATAACTTACACACCTTCTACTCCTCACTTTTTACTACAAACCCATATGGCTGATCCATGTAAATCTCCTCATCCAACTCTCCATTAAGGAAAGTTGTCTTCATGTCCATTTGATGAACGAGACCATATGAGGCAGCCAAAGAAAGTAGCACTTGAATAGTGGTCATTCTAGCAACAGGTGAATAAGTAACAAAGAAGTCTTCACCTTCTTTTGGGTATAACACTTAGCCACAAGCCGAGCCTTGTACTTATCAGTAGTACAATCAGGCCTAAGCTTCTTCTTGAACACCCATTTGCAACCAATAGGTTTACACCCAAATGGTAGCTCAGATAACTCCCAAGTTTGATTAGAAAGAATCGAGTCTATCTCACTCCGAATAGCTTCTTTCCAATCATCTACATCAGGAGATGCATATGCCTTGATAATAGAGGCGGGAGTATCATCCAAAGGGTACACAATGAAATCAGCACCAAAGGGTTTTGCAATCCATCTCTTGTTCCTCATAGGAACTTCATTGTCATCATCCTCAAGGACTTCTTCAAGTGGTTGTTCAAATGACTCAATATGGTGCTTGATAGGTATAGTAAAATCAGGAGCTAACTTAGAAGAAAATTTAGCACTGCTACGCATATCTTTCATAGGAAATATATTCTCAAAAAATGTAGCATCACGAGATTCAAAGATTGTATCAACATGCATATCAGAAACTTTAGATTTTACTACTAAAAATCAATTGGCAATGCTCTGATGAGCATATCCTATAAAGACATAATCCATAGTCTTCAGTCCAAGCTTATGCTTCTTAGAAATTGGAACATTGACTTTCGCCAAACATCCCCACGTGCGCAAGTATGAGTTTCCTTCCAACCCATTGCTCATATGGAGTTGTCTCTTTATTTCTATTTGGAATTCTATTCAAGACATGACTCGCAAATCAATAAAGCTTCCCCCCCACCATGCCTTAGATAGACCAAAGGTATCTAATATGGCATTCACCAAGTCAGTCATAGTGTGGTTTTTCCTCTCGGCAAGCTTGTTTGATTCGGACGAGTAGGAAGGTGTTCTCTCATGAATAATATACAATGTTTCACAGAAAATTCATCAAATGATGTAGGAAAATATTCACCACCATGATCTAACCTTAGACATTTAATTTTTCTCTCTAATTGATTTTCAACTTCAACCTTATAAATTTTAAAGTAGTCTGTTGGAACACGGTTCCAGCAGGTTTAGAATTAACTCGTAATCACGGTTACAAAGCTAGAGTGCGAAGAAGAGAAGTTCTTCCACTCCAGGAGTCTCCCTTACAACAGGGGCTGGGGGGCTCCTTATATAGCCACCAAATTTCCTAAGTACAAAAAGACATTACACCCCGTAGGGGAAACAGGAAACCCTAATCCTATGACGCTTCCGGTGGGGGGGCGGGGGCAAGGTCGTCCACCGGAGTACTCAGCGGTTCATGGGCCCTCACTGGGCCTCCCAAACGTTCTTCATCTCCCTTGCTTCTGGGCCGTTGGCGGGCCGTCTTCCATGGGCCGATGCCTCCGCGCACAGCCCCGACCTCCGCCATCGTCCCGATGTCTCCGCCTCGAGGTGATCGGCTCGACGCCTCTCGCGGAGGCCGGGGTCTTCACCTCCGGTCCGGTGTCTCCGACAGAAGTCGGAGGTCTTGGCCCCCGAGTCGATGCCGATGGCCTCCGCCGTCGTCCCGATGCCTCCGCCTTGAGGTCGTCGACTCAATGCCTCTCGGCGGAGGCCGGGTCTTCGTCTCGGTCCGGTGTCTCCGACGAGACCGAGGTCCCGCCCCGAGCCGATGCCTACGACGGAGGCCGGGTCCTTGTCTCCGGCCGGTGCCTCCGCCCGGAGGCCGCATGCCTTAGTCCCCGGCCGATGCCTTCGCCCGGGAGGCTAAGGTCTTCATCGCCGTCCCGATGCCTCCGTCCTCCAATTGGAGGTACCGCGACGCACGGCCGGTGTGGTCTCCGATCACTCCCGCACAACAGGTAAAAGCATGTATAACAAAATAGGATAAGTGTGGTGCCAATCGCCTGTGAGCATGTGCCATGTCTCCGCTGCTGAGATGCCTTTTCCCAACATTCCTCCCTTGAGGGTTAGGTCCAGCGGAGGCGGGCCCTGGCCATCAATTTCTGGCTTGATCAGCGGAGACCATGGCCCCCCCCCTGGCGCGTCTTTGGTGGACCTTTGTTTTTCCTTTTGGCATATTGAGGGTCTTTTCTCGTCCGTTGGATCTAAGGCCGCAGATTTCTGACCGTGCGATATGTTACCGTTGCGGTGGAGGGACGGTTCCTTCTCGTACCCATCGCCCGGCCACTATAAAAGGGGAGGGGGTAGGTGAGAATTTTTTACCCTGCGCCGTAATTCTCGCGCTGTAGTTTTCTCGACCGCCTCTCATGCCACCTCCGCGGTTGCTTGTTGCCTCCGCTCTCGACCGTGGCACCTCCGCTGCGACGCGGTTGCCTCCGCCACCGCTACACCGGTCCTTACTCTCGGTTTCAGAAAGTGAAGGTCGGAGATTGGCTGGATCTTTTTGAGAAGTGTATGCTTGTTGCGGCGAAGGCTAGGGACCTGGAAGAGTCTCTTTCCGACGTTGAAGCCTCCGTCGAAGACCTTATTCCTTCACACAGCCCTGGAGGTATGGCCGCTATTACCTACGATTTTGGTCCTAGCAAGATGACCAAGGCGATGATCGAAGACCTTGAGCGACAGGGCGTTATCCCGGTCGGACGTGCCAAGCTTCCGGGGTCGGAGACTGAGCCGACCCCCGCCCGGGGGTATGCGGTCGTTTTCAAGGATTTCTTTACCTGCGGCCTTCGGCTGCCGGCCCATCCTTTTCTGAGGAGGGTTTTGGGGGAGTTCAACGCTCAAATCCACCACCTTACTCCTCATGCCTTCTTGAACCTTAGCAAGTTTGTCTGGGCAGTGGAGTCTTATGGCGGAGGGATCGATGTCAATGCCTTTGTGAGGCACTATGAACTGCGAAGCAACCACGGTCGTTTGGCGAGGACAAGGTGAAAGCACGGTTTGGGGGCCCGTACCTTTATGGCGAAAAGGTTTCGGATGAACGTTTGGAGATCTCGTGGTGTCGAAGGGCAAGTGGGAGCCGGCCAATTGGATGGAGTATTGGTTCTACGTGCGGAGACTATCGGTGTCACCGGGAGGATGACGATGGCAATAAGATTGTGAGGTACCCCCGGCCTCCGCTATGACGGCGATGAAGCCGCACACCAATTTGAAGCCTCTTCCGGCGCCTTCCGCCGTGCAGCCCGCCGCCACGAGAAGTCGTGCCGCAAGGCCTTCGCGCCGCTTGCAAGTACTCCGAGGTCGTGACCTTCGGAGGAGATAGTGGCCTCCGCCGCCGGCCCTTGGCCAAGGACAGCCCAAGTTTGAGATTGTCCTAAGGAACCGCCGGTTTTCGGAGAAGCCGCGGGCATACCGTGCCCGTCTTCGGTCTCGCCACCTCGAGGGGAGACTGGGACCAATTTCGTTAATCGTATTGAAAGGAAAATTGTGGAGCTAATCGGAGAGGTCTCCGAACGTGAATACCTTGCGCGGAAGGCGGAGGCTGGTTTCATGCCACGCCTGAACCGCGTCTTCGAGGAACTTCAAATCCCTTATTCCTCCCTACTGTCCCCGGCAAGGTGCTCCGGAAGATAGAGTCAAGGGCATTGAAGAATGCCTCCGCCGTTGCTACGGTCAAGGCGGAGGCGTCAAAAAAGAGGAAACGCTCTTGTGTTGGCCGCGGCCCTTCCAAGAAGGGGAAGACCTCCGAGCCGGAGGCCGTTGAGGCTTTCGCGTCTCGCATCTCCTAATGCGTCGAGGCCGCTACGGGCGACGACGGGAAGAAGAGGTCGCCAAGGAGGCGGGGGCGTCTGCGGGGCTCTTGCCTACAAGTGGAGACAAAGCTTGCTCCACAACCCGTCGCTTCCGCGGGCTCCGTCGCCGGAGGTGTCTGGTCCGCCCCTTCCCCGGCCGCTTTTGCCGAGCCGTCTAGCTCAAGACGGTGAGGCCGGTGAGGAAGAGGAAGAAGCGAGGATGGCGAGGAGGCCGGGACACCGAGGCGCGCTCTCCCGGCCGCCAGTTCGTGATATCCCCGACGAAATCTCCGATGATGATTTTGTTGGGAGTCCCGTCCGTAAGCCGTCGAGAAGCGCATCGATGCTTGAATTTGTTGCCGACAAGGCCGCCGCCGGCAAGCCTCTCCGGCGAAGGGCGAGCCTCCGCTCCTGGTGACAAGGGTCCGGTGGGCGGGCTTTCTCTTCGTAAGTTAATTTCTACCTTGGTTGTTTTTGGTGGATATTTGTTGTAATATTGAGTGAGGAGACCTTTAACCTTTTTGTTCTGCAGCTGAGCTGGCCGGTATTGCCGGGAGGATGATGCCTCCGCCCGGCATTGATCTGGCGCGCGTGTTTCCAGTGCGTGGTGCTCGCACTCAGCCTCCGGGCGGAGGTTCCATTCCTGCCGGAGGTAAGCCTTTTTATGCGCGCCTTATTTTGGTTGACGTGGTGTTGCACGACTTGCTAACGAGAACACGTTTACATGTCTTTGTTTTCTCAGATCCCTCCGCGACGTTCGGTGCGTGGGGCTTAAATGTGCATGATATTTTCGAACATTACGGAGGTTTTTGCCAAAAGATTCACCGCCGTCTCCGTATATTTTCGCTCATTCTGGGTTTGCACTGATTCTTATCTTGTTTTTTGGTTTCTCTTTTGTTTTGGCTTCAGCCGAAGTGGACAACTATCTGGATGGGCTGCCCTTCGAGCGTCTTCTGCGTCTTCAACTGGAGCATCACTGCATGGTGAGTATGCTTTTGGCCTACTGCCTTTTCATCTTTTGCTTGATGTTGTTTCTCACTGTTCTATTATTGGCAACAGACTCACCACATGGCCTTCGCTATTGAACACCGGGGGGCCGTGGAACTTGCCCAGCGGACTCAAGCTATTGAGGTCCTGAAGGGAGAAGTGGAGACCCTTGGTCGCGAGAAGACTGATCTTGCGGCCAAGGTTTCTAACTTGGAGGCCGCACAGCAATAGTCGGAGGCCCTGATGAAAAAGGTCGAGGACTTGGAGCTGAAACTTGCAACCGCCGATAAAGCCAAGGACATTGCTGTTGAACGTGCCAACAAGGCGACGGAGGTGTCTGAGAACCTCCGCACTCAGCTGACTTCCATGGAAGAGAACGCGGAGACCTTCAAGAAGGAGGCGGAGAGATTGACCGCGGAGGTTGAGGCGATCCGGGTTGCTGGTGCTGAGATTGCGGAGGCGTACTTGTCCACCCTTGAGGAATTCGGCGGCATTGCCTCTCCTCTTCCCGCCGATTGCACCGCCACGGGCTTGATGTCTTGGATCAAGTCTAATTTGGCAAAGTCGTCCATGTTTGTCGGAGGTGTGTCGATTTTGCGGCACGGACCTCCGCTATCGGGTTATTGAAGAGCTTGATTCGCGGAGGTCTCGATATCAAGCACCGTGGATTTTCCTAAGATCTCCGATTCGTCGAGCTCGGGGAAACCTCCCGCCCGATCCGCAAGACGGTACGGCAAGTTCCCCGAAGTCTTTCCGGGCACCTTTTGGTAGGCGGAGGCCGTCGCCGATGCTCACGCGATGCGGAAGGTGAACCTTTTCTTCATTTGTCTTTTCTCGCTTGTCTTTTCTTTTGGTTATTTATGAAGTTAATGTTTTGCGTGATTTAAGGCCGCCGCCGGAGGTCGGACACCGGTTAGACTTGTGATGAGGGGTGTCCCTGTCCTTGGCGAGTCTTCCAAACCGGGCTGCGGCGGAGGCACTCAAGTTCCTCAGGCAACGGTGTCTCCGGCGAGGATACAGGGCGAGACGGAAGTTCCGACGGAAACCCGGGCACACACTGAAGCTTGTGCCAGCTCTCCCGCGGAGACATTACAAGAGAGGCGGGACGGAGATGCCGACAAAGCCGCTGAGGCCCACGACGTCCGCGGGGAGGAGGTAGACTAGGGTCTTACTTCTCTGTCTCATGATGTACAAACACTTCTTACTTTTGCTGTGGCGCCTGGGTGCGCGTATTGTAATGAAACTTATGGGTCAATCCTCCTGCGCAGGTCTCCGATTTTGGGCCTGTGCAGGAAGTGGAACCTGCAACTCTTATGCGCGATGGTGTTTATGTTAGCAGTTTTCTGTGGGATTGCTGGCGATCAGTGTTCCCTCATCGCAGCGTTGATGATATGTTTGAATTTGTTCGCGCTCAGTTGGACGATAGGCGCGACACCTTCGTTGGGTCGCTAGCGTGGAGGGGTCCTTCATGAATTTGGCGCTCGTCATTTTTTTTTATGAGATGTTTCTTTTTTCTCGTTGCCTTTTTCTTTTCGGAGGCCATGTATTAGTTTATTTTTGGCCTTTTACCTGAGATTTATCTTTGTAATGGAACTCAGATGCATTCATTTCATTTGCGGAGGCTATGGAAGAAATCTTAGATTATCGTATGCGTGTTTTTTTTGTGTCATATGACAGTGTTACCTGATTTTGAGCTAAGGTATTAAGACGGAGGTATTGTCTTTGCTTACATGTAGGTTTGTAAACTTATCTTCGCGCGCTGCAACGCTAGTCCATACTACGTTTGAATTGCGCGCGGAGGTTACTGGTCGGATTCCGGAGACCTTTGTCTGGTGCCTTTTATTGATCTTTTTGAATGGTCAGCTTGTTAGGTTACATGGTTCCATGCTAAGGCATGGAGATTAGGTTCTTAGTGCTGCCCTTTCTCCTATTGTAGCTAATTGGACATGGTCCCTTGCTAATGGGGACTCTCAACTTGTCACTAGGTACCACCTGTCCTTGGGCTCACTTTCATGTGACATTCCACGCTTTTGTTGAGCGATTTTGACCGGGGATGGGGGGACGTTTGTGCATTTTGGTCTTTGTGGCCCTCTGCTTACGAATTCTTACGCTGTCTCTCTACTGCTACTGTGAAACTCTTGTAGATATACATCAACCTCCATCCCCCCTACTCTTGATACGTGCCTTGTGTGATGCTGGGGGTGGATGCTGGAAGCGCCTTCCTTTTATAGGCCTTGGTTTGGCTAATTGGCTTAAATGTCTCTGACCTCTTTGGTACGCCTCTTAGTAAATGCTGTTGATCTTGTTTTTGATTTCTCGTGATATGCTCTCTTGATTGCTAATACGGGTTATGGTACAGATCTAGCTCCTTTATTCCATTAAATTGCGTATCAAGGCATTTATTTGCCTTTCTCCTCCCTAGGGCTATATAAGGCATATGGTTTCTGGTGATGCTTTGGTCATTTGGGGTAGTATTCGCCAGGATTTTGGTTTAGTGAGAGCATGGTCTTACTGTTAGGTGCACTTGAGCTGATACTGAGTAAGAATTCATAATAGCTATATCACAATGGTGTGTCACTCTTCTGCTGAGAGGTCTGGAGTGGTATCCGGCTACGAATACAACTGTGCTCGCTGCTTGGCCTATTCTCCTGAGGTGTGTAGTGGGACGGGCTAGTGCGAGGTGCGTCGGTTGGCGGTTTGTGTTTTGGGTACCAGGAGCCGAAGTCCGTCAGTACTAAGGCTTCCTCCCTTCTCGGAGATGGAGAATTGCAGCGCTCATTGCTCTTTTGCAGGCTCGTTTGCTGATTGTAATAGTAAGAAGTGGCACACCCTCTCTAGAGTGTACACTAGTTAGAGCTAGGGCATTGGTGATTCTTGTAGCCTTAATTTCATACTTGTATGCAAATTAATGGACTGGAGTGGCTTGCACAGCGGGCGCATTACCTCCTCTTTTTTCTTGGTGGCCTTTTTTGTTTATGTCGAGTGGAATTGCTTTGATCGCTTAGGTTTTAGTTTAACGCGATTTGCATACCTCCGCTATTCCTGCGGAGGCCTGATAGACTGCTGGTCGACTGATCGACCTTTGCTCTGGTATCGGTGCTCTAGCTGCCTGCTAGGTCTTTTCCCGATATCGCGATTTGCATACCTCCGCTATTCTTGCGGAGGCTCTCGACAGACACGCGTGACCGATCGACCTTTGCTCTGGTATCGGTGCCCTAGCTGCCTGCTGGGTCTTTTTCCGATTTTGGTCATGCCTTTTCTGACTTTGCGGGTCCCTTAGTGCCTGATACGTCAGGTCTTTTTCCAAGGGTTTTCAACCTTTTTGGAAGTCGCTTACAAATCTTTTTGAGGTCTGCCGGTCAAGGCAAAGTTTGAAGTGACCTCTTCCGATGCTTAAAGCTTCGTCGAATATTGCGGCCGCGTTGCCGCCCGCGACTTTGCCGCATTCTAGCTGTTTTCTCGGGGTCCTCTTTATATTTTGCGAGAGGTTGATTACAACGGAGTTGCCTCGTTAAAAACCTCACCTCCGATAAGGAGTCCCCGCGTGAGGAAAAGAGTGCAATCCGGTTCGAAGGGAAAGAAAAGAAACATGAAAAAGAGCTACTGGATACCTCCGCTTATAGATTTACGGAGGTTCCTTACATTTTAGATGTAGTATTTCCGAGGTTGTCCACATTCCAAAGGGTTGATACTTTCCCCTTTTCATCTTGTAAGAGGAACGATCCTTTCCTTCCCGCTTGGTGAGCTAGGTAAGGTCCTTCCCACTTTGGTTGCGGTTTTCCCGCGTTTGGTGCGTTTGGTTTCCCGGAGGACCCAATCTCCTTCTTTGATGTCTTTGATTACCACTTTGGCGTCCCTCCACTTCTTCGTTTGGTTTTGGTACTTGATTATGTTGTCCACATGCTTTCTAGTCTCTCTCGCCTCTATCATTTCTTTCTTTGTACTCTTCATTTTCTGCTAGTGCTTGTTTTGTGACCCGGAGACTTTGGTTTCTTAACTCTTCCGGCATCATAGCCTCTTCCCCATATAGCAACTTGAAGGGTGTGAAGCCGGTGGCTCGTGAGATGTTGGTGTTGTGAGACCACACGACCTTAGGCAACTCCTCGACCCATTTTCCTTTCTTCGGCCGTGTAGCGTTTTTGAGATTGCCGAGAATATGATCCCGTTGGACCTCTCAACCGCCCGTTGCTCTCCGGGTGGTATACCGAGGCAAAGGCCACCGCGTACCAATGCTTCTACGGTACTCTTTGAACTTGTCGAATCGAATTGCTTTCCGTTGTCTACGTTAGGGTTCTTGGGACACCGAATCGCACACTATGTTCGCGCGTAAAAACTTTTTTACTTGTTTACGAAGTGATGGTTGATAGTGGCTTGGCCTCAATCCACCTCGTAAAATATTCTACGCCACAACCGCATACTTACTACCTCCTTGAGCCGGCGGGAGCGGCCCGACGAGGTCCATACCCCATCTCCGCATAGGCCATGTTGGTGGAATGAGCCGTGACTCCCGGCTTGCTTTGGTTTGGTGAGAAGTTTTGGCGGCGCGCATGTCTTCACTATGCTTAGGGCATCTTTGATGTGAGTGGGCCGAAAAAACCTTGGCGAATGGCCTTTGCGGATAATGCCCTTGGGCCTATGTGGGATCCACAAATCCTCGCGTGAATGCCGCGTAGGAGTTCCCGGCCTTCTTCATTGCTTAGGCATTTGAGTAGTGGTTGCACTATGCCTTTTTTGAACAGTTTGTCCTCTATTACGGTGTAGCTTCTAGCTCGAGCCGCTAGCCTTGCCGCGCTGGCTTCATCTGAGGTTACATGATTGCCACTGATTTGATCTATGATTGCTTGCCTCCAGTCTTCGGAGTGAATTAGTAGTACCTCCGCAAATGCTCTGTTTAACCTGGCCGTGGCTGGTTGCTGTACCTCTTGGTAAAAAGTGCCTGCCGGCATGTCAAGCTTGTTTGCTGCTGCCTTTGCCAACTCATCAGCCTCCATGTTTTCTCCTCTCGGTATGTGCCTGAGGGTGAATCCTTTGAATCTCTTCTCAAGGCCTCTCATGACCTCTAGGTATCTTGCGAGTTCGGGTTCCTCGCGGTGTACTCTTTTTCCACTTGTCCCGCTACTAACCGTGAATCTGTGTTTACCGGACGTGAGTGGCCCCGAGTGCCTTTGCTTTTGTCAACCCCAATATGACACCTTCATACTCTGTTTGTATTGTTTGTTGCTTTGAAGCATAGTCTCGGGCGTATTTTGTCCCGACTCCGATGGTGAAAACAGCACTTGCGGAGGCCCCGGCCCCCCGGACTACCCGGGCACCATCCGTGTAAAGGGTCCGAGTGGGATACCTCCGATTTTGATTCGGAGGTATTTGTTGGCACCCATTCTCGAGAGAAAATCCGCTAGTGCTTGCGACTTGATTCTTTGTTCTTGCGACAAACTTGATCTCGAACCGAGACGGCTACGCCCAGCCCACTTGCCAATTCTTCCCGAGGCTTCTTTGTTGTTCGGGATCTCGGCCGGTCTGGCCGCGCTTGTTGGTATCGGTATAGTGTGGTCCTGAAAGTAGTGCTTTAGCTTCCTTGATGCCATGATTACTTGCGTATGCTATCTTTTCAATCTCTCGTGTAGTTCAAACTTTGCTCCTTGCAATGCCTCGGACACATAATATATTGGCCGCCGCACCCGCTACCGTTTATCTGTCTCTCTTTGCACGAGTACCGCACTTACGCCCCCGCGATGCCGACACGTACAACGGAGTGGCTCGTCGCTATTCGGGGCCGCCACCATTAGGTCCTCGGCCAAGTATTTCTTGAGCCGTCTAAAAGCTTCGATTGCTCGGTCCCCATTCAAACTTTTCGTTGGCCTTGAGTGCCTTGAAGAAAGGAGGCCGCGTTCACCGATTTGGAGATAAACCTATTCAAGGCCGCGATTCTTCCCGTTAGTCGTGGACCTCTTTTTGTTTGATGGCTCGGGCATGGCCGGACGGCTTTTGTTTTGTCCGGGTTGGCCCCGAGACCTTGGTCCGACGACATATCCCAACATTTTTCCCCGTGACTCCAAAGACACATTTTTCCGGGTTTAGCTTCAATCCGGCCTCCCTAAGGTTTGCAAAGGTTTCCTTGAGATCTTCCGGATGGTTATCCGGTTCTTTGCTTACCACGGCAATGTCATCTACATAGGCTATGATGTTTCTCTCGCAGCGAGACCGTAGTACGGCTTGTACCATTCTTGCGAAGGTTGACCTGCGTTCTTGAGCCCTTCGGCATTCGCACAAAGCAAGAGGTTCCGGTTGGTATAGTGAAACTTGTCTTTTCCTCGTCTTCTTTCCCCGAGCGGACCATGATATCCCGAAAACAAATCCGGGAGGGAGAATCTTTTGCATCCGGCGGCCTTATCAACCGGCGTCTATTCTAGGTAGCGGGAATGGGTCTTTTTTGCATGCTTTGTTCGGAGTCGGTGAAGTCGATGCACATTCGCATTTTGCCATTCTTCTTTGGGACAAGTACCACATTTGCTAGCCATTCGAGTATTTGACCTCTCGTATGACGTTTGCATCCAATAATCTCGCACCTCCGCCTTCGCGGCCAAGGTTCGTTCTTCGACATTTTCCTCTCGCCTTTGCTTCCTTGGCTTTACATTCTCATTTAAATCCAAAGTGTGCTCGATTATATCTCTCCCAATTCCTTTAAGGTCTTCTGCTGACCATGCAAAGACATCTCTGTTTTTGGACAATAGGCTAAGTAATTCTCTTCGTTCTTCTTCTGATAGATTTGCTCCGATCGTGACCTTCCTGTTTGGCACTGCCTCGTCGAGGGGCACTGTTATTGTGTCCTCCTGATCCTTCATGTCCGTCTTTCCTCCGGGCATATCTGGTGGCTCATCTGATTCTCAATCGGAGGTTCAGCCTTTGGCATGGTACTGGGGCAGGTGACCTGCTGCGGAGGTGCTGGTAGTGCCTCGAATTGCCTTTGTTGCGGAGGTGGAGGTAACGCCGCGTCCGCTTCGTTGCCGTTGATGTGAAGACCGAGGTGTTTCTATCATGGATATCTCGTGGTGGTCGAGTGTTGACATAAGTGATCGCACTCTCCGCCCGCCGGGTGCCCGGTTGTCGTACGAGACATCCGGTACCGCATGCCGCCATGCCGGTAGGGACGGTGGATAGTACTGGCGTGCGACGTTCTGGCGAGGGAAGACACCGTTAGTGTACCCTGGATAGCTTGGGTTGTACCGCGATGGTATTGCGGAGTGAAGGTGTGATTGACTTGTCCGGTTGGTTCCGGAACAGTGGAGGCGGCCGTTGCTTGTTCTTCATCCGATCCATCGTTTCTTTGGTTTCGGGGCATTCCTTGGTGCTATGCCCCTTTTCTTCCCCATGGAAGATGCAATAATGCCTTCTCGGTTTCGGTTCTTATTCCAGTTCTTCGACTTGCTCTTGTTGAAGTTACGGTTATTCGGAGCCTTTGTATCTTGGCCGTTCCCCGGCTCCTTGTCCGCCGAACGCCGAGGCCGGCTATTTTGCACATTGAAGACTTGCCTTTGCCGAGCATTCTGCCTGTCATAGGACCTGTTGTCTCTATTGTTGTTCCCGCCGGAGTACCTTTTGCCCCCGGCCTTCTCCTTCATCCAGTCTTTTTCCGGAGGTCATTGTCTCGATCTGCGGTATTTTTCGAACTCTTCATGTAGTTTTTCCATGGTAGCCGGCTTTTCTCTCGCTAAGTGGCTTGCGAACGGCCCAATGCGGAGTCCTTTGATTGTTTGCCTCTATTGCGGCGCTTTCGGCACATCCGGCGCCTTCGCTCCGAGGTGTAAGAATCTCTCGGAAGTAATCCCTTAATGGCTCTCCCTTGTCATGTTTGTTGCCGAACAGTCCGCCGACGACAATGACTCACTTGAGAAACCTTTGAAATTGACGATTATCTTATCCCTCGGTTCTCCCATGAGTAGATTGTGCTAGGCCGCAAAAGATGGAGTACCATGTCGGTGCGTCGCCCTCTGCGGCGATGACGAAGGATTTGGCTAGGACACCGTCATTTCCTCCCGCGGAGGCGACCGCCGCCTCAAAACTCATCGAGAACTGCCGTGGATCTGTTTTTCCATTGTACCTAGGCGGGACCATGGGCTTGTAGCCGGAGGCCATGGTGCTTTCGCGGCCTTCGACAATGGGGATTTCGGGTCAAACGTCCTCACGGTAAACCATGATCGAGGTATCTCGTGGGTGTTGCGGCCATGTATTGGCCGAGTTGTGGGGTTGTCATAGTGTTGTTTTGATGCATTGTTATGGGTTGCATGCTCGAATCTCCGCTTGCAATATTGCCATTTGCCGCCTAATCTCCTCTCGCTTGCCGGGAGGTGTGTATTGCCCCGTGCGTAGGCCGCTTGCTCGCTCTCGGCCTATCTCGTTACGCTCCATGCGCCGCATTTAGGCTCTCACCGACTTACCTCATTTTCCCGGTGTTGGTCGCCGTCCCGGCTTGCCGGGGTGGTTCATCTTCGCCGTGGTCATCATCGTTCTGTTCATCTTCGGTTGCCCGCTCGGAGGCATACGTGCTTCGGGCGGACCTCCGCGGTCGCGCCCCCGCGATGGTTTAGGTACCTCCGCGGGTGCCTCGCCGGCGGCGGCACGTTTTCGTCGAGCGGCAGCGGCCGCTATTTGTTTTCTTGTTGGCATCTGTGAGTGATATCCTCGGCCAGACACACGGGTGGGCGCCAACTGTTGGAACACGGTTCCAGCAGGTTTAGAATTAACTCGTAATCACGGTTACAAAGCTAGAGTGCGAAGAAGAGAAGTTCTTCCACTCCAGGAGTCTCCCTTACAACAGGGGCTGGGGGGCTCCTTATATAGCCAGCCCAGCCCCTAAGTACAAAAAGACATTACACCCCGTAGGGGAAACAGGGAAACCCTAATCCTATGACGCTTCCAGGTGGGGCTGGCAGGGGCAAGGTCGTCCACCGGAGTACTCAGCGGTTCATGGGCCCTCACTGGGCCTCCCAAACGTTCTTCATCTCCCTTGCTTCTGGGCCGTTGGCGGGCCGTCTTCCATGGGCCAGATGCCTCCGCACAGGCCCCCGACCTCCGCCATCGTCCTGATGTCTCCGCCTCGAGGTGATCGGCTCGACGCCTCTCGCGGAGGCCGGGGTCTTCACCTCCGGTCCGGTGTCTCCGACAGAAGCCGGAGGTCTTGGCCCCCGAGTCGATGCCGATGGCCTCCGCCGTCGTCCCGATGCCTCCGCCTTGAGGTCGTCGACTCAATGCCTCTCGGCGGAGGCCGGGGTCTTCGTCTCCGGTCCGGTGTCTCCGACAGAGACCGGAGGTCCTGGCCCCCGAGCCGATGCCTACGACGGAGGCCGGGTCCTTGTCTCCGGCCCGGTGCCTCCGCCAGAGGCCGCATGCCTTAGTCCCCGGGCCGATGCCTTCGCCTGGGAGGCTAAGGTCTTCATCGCCGTCCCGATGCCTCCGTCCTCCAATTGGAGGTACCGCGACGCATCGGTCAGTGTGGTCTCCGATCACTCCTGCACAACAGGTAAAAGCATGTATAACAAAATAGGATAAGTGTGGTGCCAATCGCCTGTGAGCATGTGCCATGTCTCCGCTGCTGAGATGCCTTTTCCCAACATAGTCTAATGCTTCATTTTTAGTTTTCAGCAAGTAAATATAGCAAAATCTAGTTGCATCATCAATTTAAGTCATGAAATATCTCTTTTCACCTTTTGTTAACATATCATTCATCTCACAAAGATCGAATGTATGAGTTCTAGAGATGCCAAGTGTCTTTCCTCCGCCGCCCTTGTGAGGCTTTTCACGAAACTAGCCATAGCCATAGGTATTATGGAAAACTATAAGGTTTTTGGATTGTTAAATAATTAGACAATTTTCGATTGATTTCTAGATTAAAACTAGAATATAGATAATAATAAAACGACGATGGCACGAGAATTGCAATGAAGCGATGACGATGGCACGAGCTTGTCACTAAGCGTCTTCCGTAGACGATCCAACAACTCTGATGACGACAAGATGATGTGTTGCCGACGTAGAAGATTTGGTAGCAGTTGCGCTAAGAGCACTTCCCAAAAATCTTATTCGCCTTCTCCCGGTGCAGGATCACAAAGACAAGGGTTTCGAAGACATGCTCTCCCGGTCGCCAGTGCACGCTGCCGATCGGGATGGAGAGACTACGGCGGCAACACGCAGTAGTGAGAAGAGGAAAACACCTACCTCTACATCAACTAGCAATATGGTTCTAATTGATGTTGGACCTCCCACTTTTACTCATGGACTTAAACATTGAAGTCCATTAGAGAACACAAGATTTATTTAGAATTTCTTCATATGAAATTAGGGGAATTATCCATATAAATTCTAACAATTTTGTGGATCAAGCTCACACGAGCAAAGGGAATTATCCATATAAATTCTAACAATTTTGTGGATCAAGCTCACACGAGCGTGGAATTATCCATATAAACTCTAACAATTTTGTGAATCAAGCTCATGCTTGCAATGGTATGCACACGTAATTTGTTTCAAAAAGAATATATGCACACATCATCTTATCTAAAAACAACCTCGGCCCGACGGCCTCGATTTGGGTATGTAACTTACGATGTTGAGTTTAACATTCAAAAAAAAAAAAGTTACTAAGGAAATCCTTGCTAACCCTTGTGTCCACTGTTCGCTTAGATACTAATAAAATCAAAATGTGGATGGTGGTACATAATAGTAATTTAACCGGGGCAAATTCAATTGACATTTGCAAAACCAGATTGTGTACATACTAGATAACCTAGTTTTGCTACAGTAAGAACACTTAATTTTGTTGTATTTTACGGTTCCTTGAGACACTCATATTTTGATACTAAATGAATTATATTTATTTTGTTCTTGTAATAGGGAGGAAACATAAGGATTGCTGATGTCTCCGAGATCAAGAAGGTAAGGCTTCTTTTAACTTCCCAATTTACACTTTTTTAGATAAAGGGATAAAATTTGGTTTCACCTCTAAACAATAGAGTCGATTTTAAACGGACAAGATATGACATTTGTAAGCAACTCATGGCAGAACTATAAATAAGGTGAACCATTACCAATTAAATTAAATAAAAAAAGGTTTTAAAAGTGGCCGGAGGACCGTGGCTTCAATATAGCGAGAAAATGGGGGTCTCCTTAGCAAAAACGACGGTGAAGGGATATTGGTCGATCTTAACCATTAATCTTGGTTCTCGGAGATGGGTGGTTCGGATTAGATGGAAAGGAGAAAGAAAGAGGGTGTGGTGGCCGGAACAGTACTCGGCGTGATGGTTTCCATGGACGACGACAAGAAGGTCGCCGGGCCTAGTGGCCACCATTTGACGAATCGATAGCACCGACGAGAGAGGAATCGATAGCACTGATAGAGAGTAGCCAACCTCGCCGACAAGCACAAGTTTAGGGCCTAGTGGCCACCATCGACGAACCGATATCACCGAGAGAGTAGCCGATCGTGAGCTCAAATAGGACCTTCTTGGCAGCAGAGATTGGAGGACCGAATACGGCGACCAGAGGAGGATGAATGAGAGCTTCAAAAAAAATTTAAAACTTTTGGTCCTTGACATAAGAGCAAACTCTCACAAGATGTGAGTGATACACGTGCTACCGGGTAGCAAAATATCCCACGTGAAGTCTTAGACACGCGGGAGAACCCTTGAGAATAGATGAAAACAAAATCCGATAGAAACAAGCAAAATTAGCCTTCACCGCACATGGGCGGACCGTGGGTTGTGTTGCGGATTGTCTGCAACATAAAGACTTCGTATCCGTCTTGCTTCGGACTGCAGCGGGTCGGTCGGGAGCCGTTGCGGGGATTTAATCCCGGTTGGTGACCCCAACCGGACTAATGGCCCCTTTTTGTCCCGGGCCAAAAAATAGCCGGACTAATGCCGAGGTTCGAAAGTCCGTTCTCTACTAGTGACATACGAGACATAGAAAATCGATGTCACGACGGTGATGGTGAACAAGTGAACGGCGGACTATACACGGGTATGGGTTTGGACCGTGAACAATTCAAAACCGAAAACAAACCGAAACAAACCGGTTCTGGACACGGCTTGAGAGATGAACGGCCGACCGTCCGCTACTCATAGCCACACTATCCGCAAGTCAAAAATCCGAATGCGAGAGCTCGAAAGTGTAACATTGGTACAAACCTCATAATGTCCGCCTCTGGGTCAAGTTTCCCAACACGAATTTCTCGAATAGGTTCTAGACTTGGCACAAGACGAAGAGCGATCTGTCCGCATGATAATTCGAGACCCAAGTTTTAAATAGCGGGCAATAGAAAATAGCGGCATCCTTTTTCCGAAGCAATTTAGCTATAGCGGAGCTATAGTGGCGCTATGCCAGGTAGCGGTTTTGTGGAAAAAATATGAAAAACGCCAATTGTTGATGCAAAAAAACATGACAAATATAAAATTTGATGAAGATAAATATGTTCCTATAGTCCCACAAGTCTATATAACATTACAAAATGGTATTACAACGAGGTTCATGAAAGTTTAGTTGTCCAAAATGCCAACATAACAACTTCAGATTGCAACTTAGCGGAGCTATAGCGGTGGACAGCGGAGCTATAGCGGTGGATAGCGGAGAAATCTGGCATAGCGGAAAAAGACCAATAGCTTAGCGCGGAGTCTCTTAAAAAGCTATAGTGGCGCTATAGCGGAGCTATAGCCAGCTATTTTTTTCTGGGGTTCAGACAGAAGCTCGGAGCACAAGCCCGATGCTTGGACTATCCTTGCACAAATGACCGGCCGGACAACCCACGAGTTATGTAGAAATCGCTCGAAAAACGCCTTTCTCAATTGATTATCCGATTTGCGGCCAAATCTTCACCAACCGCCACGAAACTTAGTGAGCATGATTAGGACGAAGTAGGGGGAGCTACCTCTATGTGTTCATTGCCCAATTTGAAGCCAAACCATGGAAAATCTATGAAGAACGAAAAACGCCCAAAAAGAACCCTAGCTCATGAACTTGCTCTGATCTGCGATCTCGTGGGGAATTGGTTAATTTCCTTCGGTGGAAGCACTTCTCTCACTTCATTGATCAAATCAACATAAGAAAAACGGATCAAATTGGTCAAGAAATGACGAATTGAGGCACAAACTAGAAGGGCGGGTGAAGAAGAACGTGAAAATACTTCATGAACACAAGAACGAT
Organism: Themeda triandra; assembly: GCA_018135685.1. Classification (NCBI taxonomy): domain Eukaryota; kingdom Viridiplantae; phylum Streptophyta; class Magnoliopsida; order Poales; family Poaceae; genus Themeda; species Themeda triandra. Next base: position 13,773 of record JAENPR010000330.1, on the reverse strand, counting down.
TTCTTCCCTCAAATCCTGGAAGAACCAAGGAGGATTCAGGACCACCTTTCTCTTAGATTATTGGTTCTTACACTAATCTCTCATGAGTTAGATTATTGGTTCTTACACTAATCTCTCATGAGTTAGTGGACCTCTCACACTCAAGCAACTAGAGGAGGGAAACCCAAACAAAGGATGAAGGAAATACAAAGTGGAGGAGGTGAGACAGATGGGTGGTCCCTCATCCTGTTTAACAGCGCTATTACACAATGTCGGTTCTGCCCTTAGATACATTTGAGCTAAACCACATAGTCGGAGGGTGTTATGGTTCAACTCAATCCTCTCTTGATCGGACAGCCCCGCTTTCTGCACAGATTTGCTTTGCCCCGACGCAACCTATGTGATTCAACCATGTGCCGCTGCGTTCCTCCATGGAACTGCCGTCGAGTTTTGAGGTCAAAACACGCAAAACCCACCATCGATGGTTTTTAGTCGAAACCACCAAATCGCTCATGGGTAGCATAGTGGGGCTTTTACCTCTATACCATTATGAAAGTTGGTCCAAACCTGTGTGCCACTGAAAAGTTAGGCCGCACCTGAGTGCCATCGTGCTAAGTTATGTTTGACCCACGTACCATTCCATCCATGTTGGCCACTAACGGAGGCAAACGGCGCTGAGAAAAGACTGGATTGTCCTCGGGCTCGTTACTACTTGGCGGAGTGGCCGGTTCGGCTTGTTTTGGCGCCAAAAACACTGGACTTGGCGCCATAGCCGGTGGGAGTTGGCGCCAAAACTTCTTGCCGCCTTCCCGCTATAAATAGGCCTTCACCCCGTTGTTTCTTCATCTTATCTTCATTCCTCGCTTTCTCCTCCTACCTCTCGCCATGTCCGAGGCTTCAAGCGGCTATGGGATGAGGCCAAGGAGGGTCATGTGCCCCAACCGTGGGGTGCTTGCTAATCGGTTCGTATCGAGGACCCCCAAAAACAGCAACCGTGTCTTCCACAAGTGTCCATTCTTTGCGCTTTGTGCTTCCTCTCTCTTTCCCTCTCTATTTCTTTTGGTTCTTCACTTGGTGTTTGTGCTAAGACATTGTTTTGGTTTGCGGGTTGGAGGTCAATTCTACCAGTGGGAAGATGAGATGGGTGTGAATCTAGTGCGGACACCGACAAGAAATGCTCCATTGCATGCTTTGTTCCTATTCAAGCCGTGGCACCGCCGCCGCTCTCTCTCTCTAGCTCATGCACCTCCTCCGGCCATCATCCAGACAAGATGGCCAGCCGGTGCTGGAGTTCAAGGCAATGGAGCACAAGATGATAGAGTTTTTCAGCAGCTTTAGGTGGCTAGAAAAGCTGGTGTTTGTTTGCATTTTTCTTGCTTTGTTTGCTATCCGAAGAAGTAGGGAACTAGGTGGGTGTACTAGTGAGTGAGTGAATGAATGAATGGATGTATCAATTAGTGAGTGAATGAATGAATGTGCACTTGTTTTCGCATGTAACATCTCAATTTTCAACAATATAACATGGCACAAGTTTTCAACACAAGAAAACAACACAATATTTAACATGTCACAGGTTTTCAACACAAGCTGTTCTCCAACAAGCAGTTCAACGACGAGTTCAACAACATTACAAGCGGTTCAACACAAGTTGTTCTCCAACACTTAGTTTTAGACAAGCCAAAAGCATTACGACAAAGAATCGGCCAAAAGCATTACTAGCCAAAAGCATCATCGAGCGACTTTTCAACCCATGTTTACCTTCTTGCTCCTAGTGTTTGAAGTGGGCTTGATGGGTTTGGTGTAGCCGGAGGCTTCTTAGGTGTAATCTTTTTCTTCACCGCCATCATCTTCTTCCTTGGTGTTGCAACATGATCCAATGTAGGTGGTGCCTCACCTGACCGTTGCGCTTGATTCTTCATGGAAACTAGCAATGAAGACAATCTGGGGGGATTGGATCATTGGAACCATCCCTGAACTGGGCATTCTTGTCCAAAACAAACCTCTAGTCAATAAGATAATTGGTAAGAGTGGGGTTTTGATGCACAAGTACCGGCCAAACAAACCCGTCGATCTTTGTTGCGTGGTAGTCAGTGCGGGCTTTGGCCGGGCTTTGTCTTGTGTGTCGGTGGTTGCCGGCCCCTTCTTTTTCTTGGTACCCGATGAAGCGAGATGATTTCCTCGCTCCGATTCTCTTGAGCCCGGGCAACCGCCTCAATGTGTGGGAATACCATCCTTGCCGATGGAGCGGCTACCACAATGCTAGTACATGTATTGCGTATAATGCTTTCTTTTGCCTTTTCTTTGGGGGACCTCTCGCAAACACAAGTGTTAGTTGAAACAAGTTAGTTGAAACAAGTGCCAGAGCACAAGAATGGTACCTTTCTGCCTCCAGTGCAGCTATGTCTTCTGGATCCCCATTCTTGCATTTATACCCGTGATGACCCAACTCATGGCAAATTGGACACTCATGTCTCTTCTTCTTAGTCCTACTTCCTCCCTCCAGAGCACCTTTCATCCTGTTTTTCCTTCTACCTCCTGCTGTTGACTTCAATAACGGAGGGTACATGAAGAACCCATGTGTAGAGTTGGGCCACATGGCTTTATCAGGAATACATGGGATAGAGCCTGCATATGCTTCCTTGAATTTCTTCACAGAATAATACTCATCAACATAATCTTCTAGTCTTGCTCTAGGAATTGAAGTGATGTAGGCAATAGCATGTCTGCAGGGTATTCCTGTCCCTTGCCAAGCATTGCATGTACATGTTCTATTACCTAGGTTGACCACAAACCTAAATGCATTACTTGGGCCCCTTAGCACAAACTTCGCAACACCTTCAATTGACCCCGTGATCACTTCTATGTCTAGATTGAAACTGTCTTCCCTCGCTTTCTTCACAATATGAGGCAAAATCTTGCCTTGAAAGGTCCCGGCAACCCTCTTCCTATTATTCCACTTGATCAAGATCTTCTGCCTAATGGTGTCCAACAAGTCATCCAGATGCTTCCCTTTGTCAGGTTTGATCCAATTATTGAATGTCTCTGCAAGGTTATTAGTGACATAGTCAACCTTTGAGTGGGGTAAGAACTGGCTCCTAGTCCACTTTTTGTTGTGATTGTCCAAGAGATATGCCATAGCCTCGGCTTTTCGGCCGCCATTGGCGAGATAATGTTTGTTGAACAAGTAATCGTCCATGAATATGCTTTGCCCCATAAATGGTCATCAAAGACTTTTCCACTGTACCTCTTCTTGAAATTCGTACTAAATGGTACATGCACTCCCTATGTTCACGGCTGGGAAAACTTCACCGACTCCATGCATAACACCGTCCACAATGCATCTTGAAACAAAGTCCATCGGGCGCCAATTGCTTCCCTCAATCTCTCCATGAACCACACCCAGTTATCATTGGTCTCGAATCTATAACACCAACTCGCAACCGGTACATCCAAAGCTTGTGCCCATCAACCGCACGGGCAATGCACAACCGGCCTCTAAACCTCCCAGTTAAGAAAGTACTATCTACAGCAAGGTATGGTCTACAACCTCTAAGAAACCCATCAACACAAGGCTTCAAAGCAAAAAATAGCCTGTTAAACCTTATCTTGTTGTTGATGGTGTGGTGATCAATCACAAAAAAAGATCCAGGACTGCTAACTTCTATCGAGCCTTAAGCCTAAATAGGTTGTTAAAGCTTTTGCCCCAAGGCCCATACAACTCATCCATAGCAAGAAGTCTACCTTTGTACACTCTCCTCAGTAACTAACCCGGATACCAAACTCACCATGCAACTTTTTCTCGGCTCTTTGGCACCTAGGGTAGCTTCTTCCTTCACCAATCAATGACATGATGACAAACCCAAAACCGTGTCACTCCAACACAAGGTCCAACTCTCCTGGCACTTTGACACTCATGGTCAAATGGATTCTTCTTAATCTGAAAAAAAGGAAATGAATCAACACAAGGTAAAAGCAAATGAAACTGCATAACTGAACAGTATATGAGTGTACGCATACCCGTACGATTGCCACCCTTGAAAGTTGATACATGAATTCTCCACTTGCACCAACTCATCCCCGAAACTGCAAGTGTGCCCCGAACCTCCTTGTGTCACTTGCATCAATGTCATAATGATGCTCTTTTTTCACACAATGAGTAGCTAAAGCCAACTTAAAAGCATTAATCTTTGGAATAAATTGTTCCTATAGCCATAGGAGGATTCATCTTATCATATTCAAAGATCGGGCATTTGATCGGGCTCTTTGTCCTTAACAACCTCATCTACATCATCTACTTCATAATCTTTGTCTTCATCATAATCGTAATCTCCATCACGGCTGAATCGGAGGGCTCGGGAGTAGAAGGCTGCCTTGGTGCATTAGGATTGGAAGGCTTGGGGTAATCGGGCCCAAGGTCAAGGTACGATCCTTCATCGTCAACACCAACATGCTCAAAGGATGGATTTGGGTTCTCTAGTTCGGGCACTATAGGTTCACTCTGGGTGCTTTGGCTAGCATTAGGCGTGCTATGAGACTGGGCAAGGAGTGATCGGGCGTCAACGCATTGCGAATTCTCTCCAAACCCCCAAGCGGGAATATCGGCCGACGGGTTGGGTTACTATACACAAATGTCAAGTGGCGGCACTTGGAAACCTTGCTTTTGCCGAACATTTCAATGACATCTTGGTCCTTGCACACTTGTACATGGACCTTACTCACTTTGGCGTAAATAAAACATTCTAGCTACATCACCATAGCCGGGACGACACTTGTTGACGACGAATCGAACAAACCGAGAAGTTAGTTCGGTCGGCATCCACCACATCCTCCAATTCGTACCGGCGACCACGGGAATTGGGAGCAACAATCCGGATTTCTAAATTGAAGGTATTGTCTCCGCGCCCATCCTACATATAGGGGGGAGCACTCAATCAAGCGGGGGACAAGGGAAACCCAAACACTAGCGGCACAAGATTCGACAACGAAGATGAAGCAAGCAAACAAGGGCAGGGATACTGCACTCACCCGTCTCGAAGGCCGCTTGAGGACCCGCCCGCACCGTCCATGCGAAGCCAGTCCATTGGATCCACGGTGAAATCCGGCCTCCGCTAGCCCATTCCACACCACCCGCCGCTGCCGCTACCTTAGTTCACCGTCCACCGCCGCCACAGATTCTCCGCCGCCGCCGCTAGGGTTTAGGGGATGCGGGCGAAGGAAACGGGGAAGGGGAGAGGACTCGAGAGAGAGAACTGAGGTGGCGGTCAATGGGAGTCAACCGGTCACGCTCGCATAAACCAGACTGAAGGGGTAAGATGGTCATTTTCCTTGCTCGGTCCCACAAGTCGACCCGTCGGAGGCGTTGCAAACCGAACACAACATGGACGGAATGGTACGTGGGTCAAACATAACTTAAGACGATGGCACTCGGTGTGCGGCCTAACTTTTCAAAGGCCGCGCGGGTTTGGACCAACTTTCATAATGGTATAGAGGTAAAAGCCCCTCACAAGGACATGGGACTGCCTCAAACAGGAGGCGGACCGAGAGACGGTAGACCTTGTGAGCCGCAGCGTCCTTTTGGACTCCGGGTGCAAGTTAGATGTGACCTAGTACTTGGTGATGTCCAATATTGCCACGGAGGCCAAAGTGGAGTTGAAGCTGCGGCGCATCAAAGACGAGCCTGAACATAGTGACCCACCACTGCCAAATGAAAGGGACGACGGTGACAGCGACAGCGACAGCGACAGCGACACATCAGCAGCTATCGAGTACTCCTACACCGCTCGCGGTACAGTTACCGCGCACATCGATGGCTTCGAGCAGTACCCGATGGTGCTCTTCAAAAGCGCACCGGAGGGTGAGACCATCCGGCCAACGGACAATTTCCTCGTTCCGTTGGCGCGGTCCGACGTGCTGGTGCCACGTGGTGTGATGCTCCATATTGATACTACGGGCCTGTGTATTACTGAAGCTTGCAGCACCCACCAGCAGCCAACGGTGAACTGCAGGAAACCTCCTCATTATCTCAGCAGCTTCGACATTGGAAGTTCGATACCCAAGTACACCGATTTCACCTGTGTTTCATCAGCAGTGAAAGAACGAGTCCAAGTCCAAGTCAGTGTCACCTGGGACACTGAAGAAGAGAAGGTAATCATGCATTGAACACCAACCTCTGCAAGCACCCAGTAGTATGCAGTTAGCCCAAACAATATATTATATATATGAGATGTCATTTGATGGCGGGTCTTTCTTTTTTCCCCCCCTTTTTTTTTTGCTGCAGCCGGTTGAAACCAAACTTCCTTCCACATTGTTGATCATCAGTGATAAACAAAAGTTCACTGAATCCATCGTCATGGTGCGTAAAGCGTTCGCCGACCGGGAATTCAATGTGCCAGAAGAAGCGGTGGCCCACCTGCAGACAGTCGACCAGCCTCCCAACGGCACGTGGTATGTCACCAAACCACGACCTTCTGTTTACGGACAGCTACAGCACACCCACATCGAACTCCGGGTAATGGAGGGCGACCAAAAGTGGTCGTCGACAACCCTAGCCGTCCAGGACAGCACTTGTTATGTAGTTGGACTAGAACATCTGGCGCCCTTCGGGCGCCCTACAGTGATTTGAAGAACAAAATCTCTTTATGTGTGATATAAATTGATGTGGTAGCGCTAAAATATTAAGCACGTACATTGATCCATCATCACCATAGCGCATAACCCAATATCAATCATACCACACCAATAGATACATAAATAACACATTATGAACCACATATAGCAAGGTTTGCATGACCACCTCAACCTATGATTATATTCAGCCATACATTAGTTTGTCATGAGAACTATAAACAAATTTGAAGATAGCTTAGAAGTCTGATCCAAACGCACATGGAGATCAGTAGAGCAAGTTGCCAAGTTCATAATGCTAGAGAAAGAAAAAAGAATATAAAACTATGCAGCCTACAGGCATAAGTTTCTCAAAACACAGCCGATTATCAGAGTGGCGAGTTCCCTGGACGTTCGAACACCAGCCGTCAATCAGAGTTGTGAAGACACACAAATAGTTGGCTGCAAACAGTAAAAGCAAAAGCAATGTGACCTTCCTCTTTTAAGTGATTAGGACTGTGCTATAAACGGAAAAGGAAATTAGGTATAGTGTAGGGCAATAGAGTTGTTGGGCTATTGACACATCTAGATAAGAATTATAAGCAATTCATCCCTCATCTGATTGCTCTAGCCACTTTTAGTGGTTAAATTATATTTTCTTTTTCCTCAAAAGAATTACTTCCTAAACATGGATAGCATAATTGGGCTATTACAGTGATCTCCGTTTGAGCTCAACACTATCAATGGAAAGCATCTTTTGAAAGCAGATTTCAAAGAACGCTTGATTTGACAAAGCAAAAGTTCTACCAGTAATGATATTCAACCCTTTGACTCCTTGTCCTTAGGCTGAGGAATTAGCACCCTAGTCTTCTGGCCACAACCATTAGCATGATACATAATGGAACTGTACGAAAAGAGCACAAGCAAGGTGTTATTTGTGGGAATAAATGTCTAAATACAGATAAATTGTGTTCAGTCATCCAGTTATGGCAACAATTTGTGAAAATAACATAATTGAAAACATTTGTTCAAGTTGATTAATTCAAAATTATGTACACCTCTGTGAAAGCACACAAGAAATCCTGTCATACATTCAAACACACCACTTTGTTAGAAAGAGATGAAGGCTACATTTATTAGATCTTCAGGTTACATGATATACAGTGAGCCTCTACTTCAAGCTTTCAGATTATTGTTGGATCGTGCTACTCATGCTATTCAATCCAAAAGGACTACCAATCATTAGGCAGAGAGTCATGGTTTGATGAAGAAGAAACGACATGGGCACAGGCAGTGTAGATGTCGAGTTCAATAAAATATCTAGTCGGCATGCCGCATCATGAAAAATGTATCTTGGGACGATCCTTATTCCGATGAATAATTTGTATGGCTTATCTAATAACTCAACCCACTTGCTGTACTGTGAGCAAAATATCAAGTTTACTGCTGCTATCAGCAAGAAGCGACCTTGCCTATCAAATGGCGCAAACCTGAGCTACAGGCTACAGCTAAATCAGTACCATCTCATATGAGCTAAAGTTGCAGCAATTTGAGAAGCAAATTCAGATATATCAATGTAACTTTTAAATCAGAAAATCTAACAACACCCAAAAGTATAAGAATAAGCTACTTACCTCATTATATGTATGCTTTAACAGAATACTTGAGAGGTCAAGATCTGACATAATGTCAAAGGTAATGATAGGGACACCTGCAGTGGAAAAGATTTTTGCTTATCAGAACCTAAAGAACAGTGGAGCACACTGAACAAACAATAACACTCGGAGCAACTTACCATATTGTTGAAGGACCCTCGCTCAAAGTCTGGTTAAATATTTTTCCATTGAAAACTCTTTACTAAAAATAAAAAAAATGCTTCAAATTAGTCAGCAGGTTTCACTTTGCCTTAACTACAAAATCTGTATCCTAAACTGCAAGTCTATTTGAGCGAAAAACGTTAAGATAAAATAAGATATACATGAACCATCTGGGTGTCAGTATTCAGTAAACGTAGGATTCTTCAAATAAAAAATGAAATAGTTATGCATTAGCACATATCAGAAGAGAAATTACGTACTAATCTATTCACACTTCCACGATGAGGACAGGCAAATACCATTTAGCTACATTCCAGTAGCATAGGCCAACCGTGACTGGATATTGTATATGAGGGGATAAAAAGTCAACAGCTAATCTATTCAGCAGATAAAAACAGCAATGCAAGAGTGCATAAACTAAGAAAAGCATAGATCCAAGGTTAAAAAACATGTGAGACATCCTAGAAAACTAAGTGGAAGAACAATAGTAACACACCTGTAGAGAAATAGAACAACATCAATCTATAAAGGGCTGGTGCGAGAGGGCACATGAGAGAAATACCGGATCTCCTTGCCACCACACCTTCAAGTCAAGATATACAGCATGAGATCCTTGTCGAGACTGCAGCAGTACAGATGCCACTACCACTACCAATCACAGATCGAGGGGGAAGGCAAATCCAGAGCCATATTTCTCACTGAGATCTCGCCAAACACCAGATCCACACCCTTCACGGCTGCCAGAATCCTCCATGGCCGCGGCAAACAGTGTCGGAGCCAGGGTCAGCACTATACCGAGATCGCATCGCGTCCTCTGAACTGCCGCGCCTCGCCCCATCCACCTCCGGGTTCCGAGATGCAGCACTGCCGCTACACCACGGCCACCATGGACGAACACCGCCACCCCAAAGATCTGGGTGCGCTCTTTCGACACGGCACGGCGAAGGGGAGAGGAGGGGAAGCCATGGTGGCAGCGAGATGGAGGGGAGAAACTGTGGCACGACGTGGGGGCAGCGAGGCGGGCGGCGCGAGGACGGGCTCCGTGGCTGGCGGCGTGATGAGCGGGGACGACGGCGTGAGGACTGGGAGAAATTGGCGAGGAGGAGAAGGGTACCGTGCCTTATCTTCCGTCCGTCCCCTTCTGTACGGGATTCATTTTTTTTATTTTTATTTAGGCCACGCGAGATGGGGCATGCGGCTGGGCAGTGGCTGCTAGGAAGGCACGGACAGGTGTCAAAAATAGAAGAGGCCACCAAGGCTTCGATTCTTGTGGGAGCAGCAGAAGGCAGTGACTTTTAATAACCCCAGATTCATGAACCAGAGTCAAGTTTGGTATGATCTTGGCGATGCCAACCAGCGCCCCGGCATGGCAAAGACACTTCCGCTGGAATACAACTCTGTAAGCCTAGACTGGGGCCTCAACTACAAAGACATGCTGGCCGTCAGAAGCCTTAAACAAATCCCCGTGAAGCTGAACGAAGCAGGGCTGGGCAAGAAGAGCTTTGCGGAGAAGGCGGTGCGCACGCTGTCGCGCTACCCAGATGTGCATGATGATGATGATCTGATGATGAACCCCAGAGTGGCACTGGCAGGCCTCATCGTCATGGTCTGCGAGTCCGCAAGGTTCAACCCTCTCCTCAAATACTTTCAAGATAACTGGGATAACGACACAGAGACAGGAAACTTCTCCCGGGAACACATGAGTTACATGTTGAGCTGGGGTAAGATATCACGGGCTCTGCGGCGCTGGGAGCGTAGCCATTACAGCAGGTGGTCCCTAGATGACAAACATTCGAGGCTCAAGGACCTTGTCACAACTGAAGAGGATGCACTACGTGCCGCTCACCTCGTGTTCTACACCCGAAAATCGAAAATCCAGGTTAGTATTTGTTTCCCTCTTTTTTGATTCGAGACATAAGATTTATGTTTTTAGATTCACTCTTAGAAAATACTTTCATAATCTATAATTCATATGTTGTGGAGATATTAAGGATTTCTTGAAATGTATAGTCAAATATAGTAATATTTGACTTGTCATAAAGCTAATGTGACATGTAAAAAGACAAAGGGAGCATATTAAAAATATATTTTACTTATATTTCCGCATGGAAAGCATTGATATCTTTTCAGAAAAAAATAGCCACATTACTTATTTAAGTAAGACTATATTAGAAGTGTATCATTTTTAGGCCAAGGTGATTATATAAAAACAGAGGAGGAAGATAAAAGATTAACCTAGGTGAACCCTTTAAGTGGTCCACCTCCGTTAACCAATCAACAAAGACGATCGGCCTCTGAGGGCCGGGTCACTTTAAAGCAACTTCAGCCCAGGATGCAAATTGGGCTCCTATTTTTTCCATTTATATGATGGCCTGCAAAAAATAGGGACCCAAATTTGCTTTCAACTTCGGCCCAACTCCCTATTGCTACCCCTCCGGCCTAAGATAGGGTTCTGCTATTTCTGTGGGCCTGAAACTAAATTTTAGAAGTCATCTTAAAATGGGAGTCCAAATAGGAGGCTCATTGTAGTTGTTTTTTTACTTGAGCTCCTAAAAATTAGAGTAGGGGCCTGTTTAGAAGACCCACTGGAGTTGCTCTTACAATAGAAAATGATCCACAGGAACAGACTTCACCATGCCCTCCCCCGCCGACAAAGGATCCACAAGTGCACAGGGCACCATCCACTCCCTTAACGACGAGTACCGTGCAAGCAAAGGATCCTGAACCAACTCCTATCAACCACACCAAGGTGCAAAGGGCGGTCAACGTCGAGGCCAAATTGTCTAAAAGCTCAACTGAGTTTGAAAGGTATGTTTCTAGCAGCCAAAGTCGTAGTCCAACATGTGTAGAGATATTAGCAGAATCCTTCACTCCCAAGCTGTGGAACAGGGCATTGTCATTGGTTGGACGAGAACTTTTAGATGATTGCCCAGAAAACTACGAGCTTGGCAAGCCCATGCTGCCCTTGGGCCACCTCAAAGAGGAGCCGTTGGAAACAATGAGGTTCCATGATTGGTACATGGAAGCGGCGAAAGCTGGCCTGCGCTCCTTCATTGTACGCGTCCCGAAGGAAGCATTCAATTTGAATGAGGATTCTGAAATCATCATTGACTTCCCCGACATGCATAGGCTGCTACGGCGCAAGGAGCTCGATGTCGGTCTAGTCACCTTGTTTGCCCTGTAAGTTAATCACGAGTTATTTCCCACTCCATATCACTATACGTATAAGTACATGTTAGGAAGAAAACTAATGCCATGATTTGTCCTTGCAGGATGCGGTACCACATCTGCAAAGAAATGAATTGCCTCTGTCCGACACAGATTAACCAGCGATGCATCACGGGTTTCGACTTGCCAGATGAAGCAGAGGAACTTAAGGACTTGAACGAGGAAGAGAGAATACAATATCGCGAAGCTATGTGCAGCAGCCTTAAGGATAAGGTGGCAACGTACGTCTATAGATGCATGAAGGAACATGAGTATCTACTGGCCCCCTACTGCTTTGGGTAAATCAAGCTAGTTCGAACATATATGTAGGATCACGCTTTTCATATTTCAAACATTTCAAACTCGTATTATTTGATTGTTGCAGTCCAAGCAGACACTGGATTACATTCATAATCTATCCTCAGCATGGATTTGCGGGTGTATTGGACTCTTTGAATTACCCAAAAGAGTCATACAAGGACTTTGAGACCGTATTGAACTTGTAAGTGGCAATAATGATTCTTTTACACATGCAAAGTATATTGAATTTGTCGCTGACTCTTTTACACATGGAGGATAGCGAGGAGAACAAGGGAAATTTTGGCCACAATATAACCGTCAGACGCGACTTAAAGGTACGTATCAAGTCGTAGATAGTACAAATTAACAATACATGATGTCTGCATACAAAGAATGTTTTAATTGATTGTGCATTATATCGTGTAGTGTGCCAAACAACCGTATGATGGGTCACCACTATGTGGATTCTACACTTGCGAGTACCTCAAAGAATTCGAGAAAAACAGCATCAGCTACAGTGCTCTAACGGATTCGCAAAGATTGTGGGAAATGAGACAAATTGATGATGAGTGCATAACGAGAACCGTAGCGGACTTATGTGGCTTTATCATGAAAGAATGTGTGCATCAAGATGGAGTGTACTTCGACCACAAGAGCGATCTCGCATTATTGGAGGCGAAGTACGAGAAGATCAGAAATTGGGATTAGATAAAGTAGGCGGATTACAGTATTTTTTAATCTTTAATAATTAAAATTACAAAGTAGCAGACTCGGAAACATTTGAAGTTCTCATTTCATATGTTTGTTGTTTGTGCTACGATGACAACAAGACGCGAATATGATATGTACATATCAAATGAAATAAATTGGCAGGAAACAAAACTATTTGAAGATATCACCCTGCAAATTACCCAATGGCTAGAAGCCCATGTGTATTTTTTTTTTATCTTTTGTAACTTTTTTGTCTCACTAGCATATATGCCCGTGCGTTACAACAGGTGTACGTCTTCCACAGTGGATTAATTTATATATAGCTCAAAGTTTTAATGTTCGCATCATATATTTCAGTTAGTTTGCTATAGCTCTGTTTCACTGAAGTTTTTTTCCTTCAGTTCCATATAAGTAGTTTCGCTGATGTAGATAAAGTTCGTCAGGTGAAGTATTTAATAACATAGCTCCTTGTTACAAAAGGGCAAAATATCTCTAATACGTTTTTTCTTTTCTTGTCTCTTTTTTTCCTTTTCTATTTCCTTATCCTTATCTTCTACGACTCCCTGTCGGCCTGGTAGTTTCGCCCAGCAATGCTGTAGTGTCCCACTTGTATGTGCGCTCGTGCTCCGGTGTCCTCAATCTTCGCTCACTCCGGCAGCTTCGTGTGGCCCGCCCTGGCGTCCTCTCGCTCCAGCAGCTCCTCGCTGCCGCACCATGATGTCCCCAACATTTGGTTGCTGTGGTAGCCCCACGCCACGGCATCCATGTCATCATGTGGCTCAGGGCTCTGACACGTCTGCGTCTACATCGACAACTCCTGTGCTCCGGTGCAGCGCCTCACCGGCATGGTCTGTTAACTCGGCTTCAGTCAATATGCTTTGCAGGTCCGCGCTGGCAACTTAGCTCCACCGCCGCTACTCCGTCCACGCGCGCCGCCCTGCCAAGGCCTACCAACCGCACTTGTCTAATTTGCAGGCCGTGGATCGATTTGGTCAACATGCATATGGTGTCTCTCCCAAAGCTTGAGGGGAAGAGAAGAGACCCTAAACACTAAAATGAGAAAATAGCAAATGGGAGAGGTGAGGGAGATGGGAGCTTCCTCGTACTATTTTACGGGGCTATTACACTATCCTAGCTTTACCCTTGATTACATTGA